>JAEOAD010001700.1:0-600000 GCA_036365145.1 Orientallactaga sibirica | reverse complement strand
TCCTGTTGGAGGGGAGTCACTCAGATTATTTTAAGTTTAGACAAGTGCCAATAAGTGAGGAGATATGGGGTACACCTGCAAACTAGGGCAAAGGTTCGGCACCTAGGCCAGGGGGCGGTCGCAGTGGGCTGTCATAAGGCAGGTCAGGCCAGAGGCAGGTCCTCAGTCGCGATTCCTTGGCTTGTCAGCTCCAGTCTGTTACCAGCAATCTGTTGAGCTGCTGGAGCACTTGAGCTCTGGAAGCCGCTACATTAGCCTCTGTAACATTGTTTGTTCGCCTGACTCAGCCACAGCCATTCCTGTATGTTGAAACTGTTGTAAACCAAGTTAAAGTTTTTTCTTTTTTACTTAGAAGACATCATTTAATAACCAGACGACAGTACTGCCATTATAGAACAGATAGTCATTAAGCCCAGGTCTGATTCAGATAAGGAACTAGCTGAGGAATGTGTTGACCTCCAACTCTGTAATCTATGTTTGTTTGTTTGGCAGTAAATTCCCCCCTGCTTAAGCCAAATGAGAATATGAGAAAGAAACTGCTTGGGAGATACTTAAGGCATCAAAAAAAAATCCTTTTGTAGCCTTAGCAGGATCACCAAAAGACAAATGACTATATGAAATAACAAATATATGTATATATATATTTTTTGTAAACCTTGTAAATATATGTTAAGATTATTATGATTTTTAAATACCCCAAATATGATTTTTGATCTTTTACCATACAGTAGCAGTCCCATTGTAGGATAAAGGAGTAATACTTATGAATTAACAATTTACATGACAAAACAATTGCTTTTGAACCACCAGATTGACAACCTGCCTTTTTAAAATACATAACAGCATTTTTTAGAGCATATAACCTGACTGACAGCTTTTTATCAATATCTATCTGTGATGAAAAAGTTTGAGAAAAATTTTAATCAGTCCAATAACATAGCTTTTGGCGAGTTTTTATACCTGTAGGACCTTTTAGAGATACTCAGCCATGGGAGCCTCTGATCCTTGTAACAGACAAATTTTGTAAACCATTTATTGACCTGAGATGTAACTCCCAGTCCCCATTCCCTCCCCCACACAAGAATTGGGACTGAGGCTTCAGCGGTGGGCTTGGTGTCTTTTTTGGCTGTGGCCGCCAGCACCTGTGAAGAAAGGAGTGAAGAAAGGGTGGGGGGTTAATTAAATTTTTCCAGGTCACGATGTATGGGATCTGGTCTGGATGTCTGTTCCTAGGACAGAAAACATTCTTTTTAATATTTGAATGAAGGGTGTCCTCTGATAGCCATTGAGGAACAGAAATAGATACTCCATTTTTCTGAGCGATGTCCTTGATTTTTGTCCTAAAGAGGGGGAAGGGAACTGTCCCATGTTATTAAGTCAAGGGAGAAGCATCCATCCATAGGGAAACAATTAACATGTAGACACACAAATATGACAGAAACACATAGGGCCCAATAACACAGACACACGAATATGACAGAAACATAGAGGGCCCAATAACATAGACACACGAATATGACAGAAACAGAGGGCCCAATAACATAGACACACGAATATGACAGAAACAGAGGGCCCAATAAACAGAGGGCCCAAGAAAAGCTATGCGCGCTTCAAAACCAAATTTAAAAAGGAGAAAGAGAAAGAGCGCTCAGATACTCACCAGACCGGTCTGAGAAGAATTTTTCGAGTCTCGAGTCTTGGGTTTGCTTGGGTTTCTTAGTTAGGGAATCAAAGGAAGTGTTAAGTCCCCCACACGAGTGTTTGGGAACCCCCAGGGTTGTGTGACATTTACCAGAATCATAACAAAGGCAGTTATGTTATCAGGAGCATATAGTTGGATAGGAAACAATTATCACAGGCAATGGAGAGAGATGTTAGGCATTTTTTGTATATTAGTTATATTAACCATGTGAGAGAATTAAATATTAATGAACCAATTTTAACTTTAAGATATAGTTAAAATGTTGACAAATAGGAACTTTTAACTTTATTGGGTACTCTAAATTTAGTCTTTTTAACCATCATCATGACCAGATTAATATCAACAAGTTAAAGTTGTAAATTTACAAACTGAATACCATAGTAACCTTCTATCAGCTAGAGCCATGCTTTTATTAGTTTGATGTAAGCCCTAGGTTAATAATCACTTTATTGTATCTAAAAAGATCTGTAATCTGGTTAAGTGTTTTGTCTTTAACCTTGTTCAAGTTTACTTAATATCTACAGTTACATATTTTTATCTTACAAACTATGTAACCATTCTGTAATAATCTTTTTCATTAAATAGTTACCAACATTTAAAGTTTTTTCTCCGGTTTAACTTTTTTTAGTTAGTTTATCTTATTATTACCAGCGAAAACTTTTATTGTTGTTACCATGAGGCTTTTTAAATAAAAAGGCCTTATGAAATATCTTTAAAGAGTAGATCAGACTTGACTTCTGACACATATTTAAATTATGAAAGTAGATTTGAACATTATTTAAAAAAATTTTTTAAACAAATTTAGTATTAAGCACATATTCAAATTTAAATATAATTCTTGAGACTTTTTTGTTTGTTTGTTTGCCTTTTTGTTGTTGTAGTTAGTAGTCCCAGAAAAGCATAGAGAGACAAAGTGAGCTTAAAACAGTTGTAAATACTTATAAGAAGTCTATATCTACTTATAATAATTTGGCATTTACCCATATTTTGAAATTTTGTTAGTAGTCCCATAAAAGTATACAGAGACAAAATAAGCTTAAAACAGTTGTAAATACTTATAAGAAATCCACATCTACTTATAGTAATTTGGCATTTACCCATATTTTGAGATTTTTGTTAGTAGTCCCCAAGCTCTGCAAGCCAGGGAAGCTAAGAGCCTCTTTCTTCTCTCTCTCTCTCTCTTTTTTTTAAATCTATTATCTCCTTGTTTACCCTGTTGGGCGGAGGGCGGGTGTGGCTGGAGGCCACCTGAGCCCACGTGGGGTAGGCACGCCCCTGGAGCCCGGGCTTTGCATCCACTGTGAATGGAGAAGGGGGGGAAGGGGCTTATCTGATAGTGAGACTGAAGGATGTCACTAATCAGGTTTCAATAGGAGAAGGCGATAAAAATCTTTTAAACAATCACCCATGTGACTCCATCATTACTCATTGATAGTGTCTTTTTTGGGGGAACCATGGACTTTTTTTTTTTTTTTTTTTTTTTTTTTTTTTTAAGAGAACAAGAAATTTAACTTGGGTCCCCTGCATCTTAAGCACCTTAAGCCCTTGAATAAACAATTCTGGTTTGTTTAACATTTGCTGAAAAGAAAAGCCTGTAGGAGCTTGAGCCTTGCCCCCAGCTATGAGCTTTTGTCTTTGTTGTTGCCTGTGGTTTTTGAGCAGTTTTTCCTGCCACAGTTTTTTGGTGAAAGCTAGTGTTTTTCACGATAGAGAAAGTTTAGAAATGCCAATACTAGAGGGCAACGTTTCTGGGCTATAAATAGCTCAGGGGAATTCCCCAATGGATCTTAAACATAAGCCTGACCGCAAGTTTAAAAGTCTGGCTGCTGCCCTAAAGGTTATTGGAGAGAGGACTAGATAGGAGATTGCTGCCAACACCCAGTCGGGCTTTTGGGACTTGAACAATGAGCTCGGGGCCTTCAGTCAATGCCAGAGAGTAGCCCCAGCCGAGAGACTTTAGTTGCCCTGTCGCCTTGATTCAAGTCCACGCGATGGCTCAAACCAAAAATAAAGAATGAAAGAAGAAGACAGTGTCTGAGAGAGAGAGATTTGTCTTTTTCTTTGAGAAGGAAAAAGTCTGTTTTTCTTTACATTACACCTCGCCTAAACCCTCAGTGGGGAGGCAGCCCCTGTCAGCCTGTAGTTTTGCCTTTCTCTGATGGAGAAAGGGAAAGTTTGTTTTTTCTTTACATTATATCTCGCCTAACCGTCAGTGGAGATATTACTTTCTCACTGGGGAGGCAGCCACTGCCGGGCCTGTTCATTTGCCTTTCTCTTAACCCTAGTTCCTCGTACCTTGAGAGCTTGTTTTAGCCCAGTCACAAAAAAGTCCTCTTTTGTAAATGCTTGTCCCATGGTAAAAAAATCTTACCTCACCGTCCGAGTGTTCACGTGGATCTGTCTCACGGGCGGGCAACTCCATGGCAATCACCAGCGGGCCAGTGTCTAACCCCCTCTTCGGGTCGCGGCGGCCTCGGTGCGGGATCCCCATTGGGTAGGTGGCAGATGGTGTTTCAGGCGATCCTGGGTTCGAGCTCTCACGTTGGGCGCCATTTGCCCCGGCCAGCGGGGCTTCAACGGGAGCAAGGACCCTAGAGAACCTGAAATGAAAGGGACAAGAGACACAAGGAACCGACAGCAAGACAAAGTTCTGATCAAGCTGCGAGTTTTATTAATCCCAGGGTGCCTTTTATACAGCAGAACAGGGAAGTAGCTTAGGTATTCTATAATTATGTTTCAACAGGATAAGACCCCAGCCCCAAGGCTATAAGATGTTCCACAGGATAAGGCTCCAGCCCCAAAGCCATAAGATAACGACTTCCTCAATCTCTATGCATGGGTTAATAGATAACTGCAGACCTTGTGACTTTCCAGAACAGATCAATGGAGTCACTACTCAAGAAGAAGGCACTTTTGGTTACCTAGTGCCCAATGGTTCTTCTCCTTAACTGCTGTAGTAGTTTGATTCAGGTGTCCCCCATAAACTTAGGTATTCTGAATGCTAGTTTTTCCAGCTGATGGCAATTGGAAATTAAAGCCTCCTGGAGGCACTGTATTGTTGGGAGCGGGATTATGAGTGTTATATTCAGTTTCCCCATGCCATTGTTTGGCATACTCTCCTGTTGCTATTTCCACCTTATGTTGGCCAGGGGGTGATGTCCACCATCATGCCATCGTTTTCCCCTGCCATCATGGAACTTTCCCCTTGAACCTGTAAGCCAAAATAAATCTCCTTTTTTTCCCCACAAGCTGCTCTTGGTTGGGTGATTTCTACCAGCAATGAGAACCTGACTCCAACAGTAAAGTTGGAACCAGAGGAGTGGGATTGCTGACAGACACTTGACTGTGTGGCTTTGACCTTTTGGAGCTGATTTTCAAGAGGAATATGGAAGGATTTGAAACCTTGGCCTAAGAGATAATTGCAGTGCTGTAAGTACAGCTTGATGGACTATTCTGGTCAGAGTTGAAAGACTTGAATGCAGTAAGAACTATGGACTTGTGAGGTTTGGCTTGTGAGGGTGAGAAAGAGCTTTGCCTGGACTGGGCTAAAAGCAGTTTGTGTGAGAGGCTTGCTGTTATGCCTATGTCCTAAGAATTTGTGCAGGGTTACATTGTGTAAAAATGGACCAGTGTGAGCAGAGGGATATGTCACAGCAAGAAATCTTTAGGCTGAAACTGTTGCCTGTTCAGCTGCAATTGTATGAGATTACAATCTTTGAGATTGGGCCAGCTGACCTGTCTTGGGACAACAGGAAGGATGTTGACTCTTTTGAAGGGACCTGAGTGCTCAAGGAGTATCCTGTTCTTCAAAGTCTGCTTTATTCCCCCGTGGATTAACAAACTGGCACCCTACCTGGTATCCCATCCCTGGCACTGAAAATTTTCTAGTAACAATCTATGGCTTCTGAGTGTTCCATTGTCCAGAAAAGTAGGTTTCCATATGACTTTTTTATATCCTCTTAGATTTTGATTAGCCCTCCCTTCACAGTTCCTTTAATCAATCTCTTCCCCTGACCTCACTTAGGCCTTTTCACCCCCATTAATCTGTTCTTCTACTTACATATATACAATACCATCCTATTAAGTACCCCTCCCTCCCTTTCTATTCCCTTTATATCCCCTTTCTAGCTTACTGGCTTCTGCTACTGAGTTTTATTTTTACTCACTTAGAAGTCCAATCATTTGTAGTTAGGATCCATATATATAAGAGAGAACATGTGACATTTGGCTTTCTGGGCCTGGGTTACCTCACTAAGTATAATCCTTTCATGAACATTTTTAATATGAACTTTTTTTTTTTTTGGTGAACCAATGAGTTTATTGGGGTTACTTAGGGAGGAGGGTGAGGGATTGCTTACAGGAGCAATGCATGACTCAAAAGCAGCTGCATCATGCAAAAGCCCATCCCAAAGTAGGTGAACACCAGGGAAGCTATATCTCTAGAGACCACCACACGACCTGCAGGCAGCAGGGATTATCTGAGTGTCTGGAGCTCCTTGCAAGACTTGCAGGCAGTTAAGCAGGGTAGGTGGGGGGAGTCTCTCCCCAACCAGTTAACTCTTCAGTCCCTGCAGGTGGGAATATTTCTACTGCTTCACAACACTGGTCAATATAACCTTGGAACATGGTCCTGTGACCTTTTAAGTTTCAGCTCATCCAGACTTGACCTTCTGAGTCTCCAGAAATACCCTCCTCTCTTCAGGAGAGAATATTTCAATTTGGAGGAATATGCTATAACAAAATGTATATTTTAATATGCATTGCTGTATTATTATTATGTTAAAGTGATGTGATACTTCATAAAATTACCAATATTCTCAGTGAGAACATGGGCACTGATTCAGACTGGAAAAACAGTAAACAGTTTTCTTTACATCAGTTGTCCCCTAGTCTTAGCTTCTTAGCTGCCTTAAGCAATTTCTACTTCCTTAATGTAAAAGGTCAGTTCTGAAGAGTCTGACAGCTATGAGCTGAACCTCTTGAAAATGCTTCAGGGAAAAGCTCACAATTATAACTAAGGCTATAAAACTTGAGGTATAAAACAATAAGGCCTTACCAGTGCTAGATTATATTATATCAGCACTGAAAATAAATATACACTCGTCTCAGGGTCTTCAAAAACTTTTATTTTTAGAGCCCATCCTCTTCCTATGAAGCAGCAAAAGACACAATCTTAGTAGTCATCTGATGACATCTTTCTTATTCCATTATTCCTGACATTAAAAATTGAACATTATCAGCTGATTTTAAAAATAACATGAACATTATCATAATATCTTTAAAGAATCTATACTGAGGATTTTTTACTGATTAGGATTTAGTTATGCATCTCAAAAGGAGCAGAAAGGAAAAGGAATAGTGGCTGAGTGGCAAATGTCTTATAAAGACACCTACATACTATACTGAGGATGACTAATTTTAAGGACTTGGGCCTAATATATTTTTCAACCACAGCAATGCAAGCAGCAGGAGGTTTAATGATGCCGGTGCACCGGGGCTTCCACAGGAGGGTGAAGCCTCGAGGGGCAATTAGGCAGAGCTTTTATAGGACAAAACCATATGTATGAGGGAATACCACAAATATGCAGGGCTTTCCAGACATCTCCAGATAATAGTACTTTAGGTTATTTATTCCTGGAACAGGGGCTCTGTTTTTTATTTGCTCAAGGACGCAAGATGTTTCTGGTGGTCAAGGCCCCCCAGATGCAGTCCCTCAAGATAACGGCTTCCCCATTTTCAATTCCCGCTTTGTGCTTTGTGTATGGGTTGATAATTGCAAACCTTGTAACTTTCCATCTAGTCACAGGTTGTTTGTACAAAGAAATGTCTGTCCTGCGTATGCAAGCAGTTGCATAAATTGCTGAAGCATATTAGTTACATTTCCCTTTGAAGCAAGCAAGTGTACAGAAGCTAATTAGAGCAGTATAGTTATATATTTTTTTATCCTTTCATTTCCCCCTTTTCTTTGTCATAATTCCAATCATGGAATTTCAGATTTATCTTTTATCTCAGCCAATTGCTGATATCGTTGTCTTAGTACCATCACCTGTACGGTACTAATTCTTTCTCTAACAAAGGTGAGTAGCCTATTTAAAATGCATGGGCCAACGGTGAGAAGTAAGAACAGTATTAAGAGAGGCCCCAGGAGAGTAGAAATTAGAGTAGTCATCCAAGGGGAGCTAGAGAACCAAGATTCGTACCAAGACTGCTGTTGTTGTCTCTCTTTTCTATGATGTTTTAGGCTTTCTCGTACCCGTTTTAGACTGTCTTTAACTAAACCTGTCTTGTCTGCATAAAAGCAGCATTCTTCCTTTAAGGCTGCGCATAATCCCCCCTGTTGTAAAAACAGCAAGTCTAATCCTCTTTTATTTTGTAGAACTACCTCAGATAAAGAGGAAACTGAGTCTTTTAAGTTTTTCATCCCTGATTGTAACTCCTGTAAGTCTCGGTCTATTGCTGCAGTTAGGGTAGCGTAGTGCTGGTTAGAAGAGACCAGAGAAGCTATTCCCGTTCCTGCTCCCGTTGCCCCTAAACCTATTACCAATGCTAAGGTCAAAGTGGTGATTGGTTCCCTCTTAAGTCGAGGAGAAGTTGGACCAATACTCCATATTCTCTGAAAATCATCTGAATCTCTGATAGTTAGTCTGGGCAGCAGGCTTATTAGTATGCAATAGTCTTTTTTTGTTAAAAGAGTATCCTTTTCCACATGAGTAGTAAGTCCCGTGGAGCAGGCTAGATAAGTGTCTGGGGGTGCAGAGATATATTTGAATGAGAAACTGGAGTTTACAATGACAGTTTGGTTACAGACTTCAGAGAGAGAGAGGTGGAAGCATATTAGGTCCTAATAGACAGAGCCCAGCACCAGTGACATAACTCATGGTTAGTCCCTGAGATCCCGGAGGGGGTTTCCAACGCAAGCAAGAAGTATCATTAGTAAAGATTAAGTCCCCTGAGGTGGCTAGTCCTTCATAGAAAGGGGGACTAGAAGAGTAGCATATCCAGCATTCCTCTAAAGTATGATTAATCTGAACAGAAGTGTTTACTATAGCTAGAATTAGGTCGGCTGAGGAGGGAAGGTTAGGAGGCAGGGTGGGTTGAAAAAAGGTTGGGGAGGTTGAGATGGATGCGGTAGGTTTGGGTAGTGACAGAGGCTGGTAGGGGGAGGCTGCTAAAAGTGAGTAGGGTAGCAACATAGTTAACATTAACCAAACCTTACAGTGAGCCATTATGATTCAAAACAGTAACAGGGACACGATGGAGCGCAGTTTGAGAGGGTTATCAGTCTTTTCCAGTTGCCAGCAGGGGTCAGGTGAGGGGCTGGTTTGACGTGGGAGGCGTGGATCCAGGCCGCGATTCCGTCTACTTTCACAGCCGTTGGTGTTGTCAGGAGCACTGTAAAAGGTCCCTTCCAGCGAGGTTCGAGGTTTGTGGATCGGTGTCGTCTCACGTAGACTGAGTCCCCAGGCTGGTACGGGTGTGGAGTCGAGTCCTTAGCAGGCTGATAAGCTTTTTTTAATTTAGGCCATAAATCAGTCTGGAGGAGGTGCAGCGCCTGCAACCTGCTATTTAAATCAGAGTTAGAGATCACATCTGGACTCTTTTGAGTTAACAATGTACTGAGTGGGGTTGGAACTCCAAAGAGTATTTCAAAGGGGTCAGGTTGAATCTATATGGGGTATTGCGGACCCTGAAGAGGGCCCAGGGAAGGAGCATCGTCCAGTCTTTACAGCCAGTCTCCACGGACAATTTGGTTATGGTCTCTTTTAATGTTTTATTTATTTTTTCTACCTGTCCTGAGCTCTGGGGCCTATATGCACAATGTAATTTCAATTGATCCCCAGTATTCTGGCCACCTCCTGACTTACCTGGGCAACAAAGGCAGGACCGTTGTCAGAACCTATTACCTGTGGGATTCCATACCTGGGAATTATTTCTTCCAGGAGCTTTTTTGTCACCATGGTTGCAGTTTCCTTTTTAGTGGGATAAGCTTTCACCCATCCTGAAAAAGTATCTATAAAGACTAAAAGATATTTATTTCCATATTGTGCTGGTTTCAGTTCAGTAAAGTCTGTTTCCCAAAACAAGCCAGGGCGATCTCCCCTGAATCGGGTTCCTGTGCCTGTTGGGACAGTTTGTGCATTTACCTTTTGGCAGGGTACACATTGTTTTACAAGTTCCTCAGCCATATCCTTAAGTCCAATTATGTAATAATCAGTCTTTTTGAAAGTTTTTATCATTTTCTTAGGTCCAAAATGAGTCAATCTGTGTATATGTGACAAGAAGTCCCGGTTTCAGTTTTCCATTTCTGTGTTTTGGTATTAAAATGTTTTTGCAGCCTTTTAGGTCCTGTTCTGTGTAGCTTGAGGGCAATGGCTCAGCGAGAATAGTTTCTTTCTCAATCAAAGGGAACAGGTAAGCTTCCTGAGCTGCCTTTTTGGCTTCCTCATCTGCCATTCTGTTTTTCCGGGCTATGAGGGAATCTCCTTTTTGGTGTCCTGGGCAATGGACTATAGCTAGTTTGGCCGGCCGATGCAAAGCATCGATTAAATCTATAATTTCCTTTTTGTTTTTGATTTTTTTTTTTCTGCAGACGTTAATAATTTTCTCTGCCGGTAGATGGCACCATGTACATGCGCAGTGGCAAAAGCATACCGGCTGTCTGTATATATTGTAGCCCTTTTTCCTTCTGTCATGTTTAAAGCCTGGGTTAAGGCAATTAGTTCAGCCTTTTGGGCGGACGTTCCTTCTGGCAGTTTGTTAGCCCAGATCACCCTGCTCCCATCCACAATAGCTGCCCCCGCCATCCTCTTACCTTCAAGGAGGTAGCTGCTACCGTCTGTAAACCAGGTCATCTGCGCATCTGGTAGGGGCTGGTCCATGAGGTCAGGTCTGATTCCGGTGACCTCAGCCAGGACTTCCCCACAGTTGTGTAACACGGAGGATCCGTATCCGGCCAGAGGGTAGCGGGATTCAGCTGGGCGGGGAGCAAACTTAACCCGGTCTGAGTTAAGGAGGAGACTCTGATAGTGGGTGATCCTGGCATTTGAGAGCCAGCGGTCTGGAGGTTGGCACATGACGCTCTCCAGTGCATGTGATGTTATGATAGTGACAGTCTGTCTCAAAGTCAATTTGTCTGCATTCTTTAGAAGCAGCGCTATAGCTGCAATAATCTTGAGGCAAGGGGGCCATCTAGCGGCCACAGGATCCAACTTCTTGGATAAATAGGCTACTGGCTTTTTCAAGGTCCTAATTTCTGAGTGAGTTCCCCCTATTCGTCGTCTTCCTCCAAAGTTAAGATTTCTTTTGGTCTCCTTTTAGGGCAGTCCTTTATCCAGTGTCCCTTCTCCTTGCAATAGGCACATTGGTCCTTGTCTAATTGCCGTCTGTTGCCCTGGTTTTGTTCCTGCCTAGGATCTCTACGCTTTTTTTTGTCTAGGTTCTTCCTGTCCTGAATTACAGCGGCCAGAATTTTAGTCATATTTTTCTCATGTCTCTTATCTCGTCTGTGGTCCCTTTCCTCCTGTTCCTTCACTCTTCTCTGTTCCCTTTCTTCCTCTGTTTCTCTTTTATTATAAACCTTTTCAGCCTCCTTAACTAAATCTGACAGCGTATACCTACTTAAGCCGTCTAACCTCTGTAATTTCTTTCTGATATCTGGTGCTGACTGATCAACAAAACTCATCAGAACTGACACTCTCTGTTCCTCCGCGGTTGGATCAAATGGTGTATATCTGCGGTAGGCCTCCATGAGGCGCTCTAGGAAAACAGAGGGCAGTTCATCAGGTCCCTGGATGATCTCTCTTACCTTGGCCAAATTAGTGGGACGCCTTGCAGCTCCCGGAGACCAGCCACCAGAGCCTGGCGATAAACACGGAGATGTTCCCTACCTTCAGGAGTGTTGAAATCCCAGTTGGGTCGAGTCAAAGGAACCCATCATCTATCACGTTCTGGAGCTGTGTGGGGCGTCCGTCATCCCCAGGAACATTTTCCTGGCTTCCAACAAGATACGTTCCCTTTCCTCTGTTGTAAAGAGGGTTTGGAGTAGCTGCTGACAATCATCCCAAGTGGGCTGGTGAGAGAAAACTAGAGATTCCATGAGAGCAGTTAACTTAGAGGATCCTCTGAAAAAGGGGGTGATTAGCCTTCCAGTTGTATAAATCTGCAGAAGAAAAAGGCCAATATTGAAGTGGTGGTAAGGGTCTGTGGTTGGGATCGTCTCCCGGTCCTGGGGAGGAGGGGACCTATAGCCCTGAGGGGCAGGGCAACAGTAGTATCTGGAGTCTGAGCCCGCCTGCTTCTAGTCCCCGCCGCCGGCCCCCCTTGTGCTCCCTGAGGTGAGGGATTAGGTGGAGCCGTGGGGGCTCTGGATGGCGGGTAGGGCGGTGGGGTATCTGACAGGAGTAAGTCTGTCTGGAGGTCCGGATAGATCTTCTTTTTTTTTTTGATCCTGCAACGAGAACTGTGGCGGATCCCAAGGAATCCTTGTTAGTAAGTTTTTAGGGGGTCCATGGCTTTAGCCAGGGGGGAGGATCCTGGATTAAGTCTTGCCACGTGTAGATGTAGGGCAGTTGATCTGGGTGGCCTCCGGGTTCCTGCAAAATAATTTTCTTAACAGCTTGGATAACATCTATATCAAAAGTTCCTTCCTGAGGCCATCCTACATTAAATAAATTTCATTCTCCCTGACATAAAGTCCGCCACTTTTTTTTCTTAATTTCTACTGATAAATTATGAGCTCTCGTCTTAACGTCAGTCCAGTGTGCCAAAGTCAAGTCCAAAGGGGTAGAAACAGTCTGTCCCATATTGGGAGGTGAATAGGAAAAATAGAAGAACAAAATAAACAGGAAAACACAGAGAACAAAAAGACTGAGTTGGCCTGCACTCCGCCTGAGCAAAAACAAAAGACAGATGGCAGAGGGCGAGACCCAGATGGTGCCTCTCACTACAGATAAGAACTCGGTCGGAGTTCTTCAGATAGGAGACAGAAAATGGATCTGTCTCCTCCGGGCAATCAAGAGCGTCCTCCAGATTGCTTGGGTGGCGGTCCTCAGGCCCGTCAGCCTCGACCTGCCATACCCTCAGACAAGGCACCCAGATTGAGAATTCTCAAAACCAGACAGAATCAGAGACAATAGACGGACAATTACAGACATAACAGGAGGCGCCTTTTACCTCTGAGGAGTCCGATATGAGGTCTGGGGTCTTGTCGAAATCCAGGACGAGCCCCAAATGTAGGGACCCCCTATTGGGCCCCGAGGGGATAGTCGACCAGACCGAGAACACTCACACGGAGAACACTCAATGCAAGCAGCAGGAGGTTTAATGATGCCGGTGCACCGGGGCTTCCACAGGAGGGTGAAGCCTCGAGGGCAATTAGGCAGAGCTTTTATAGGACAAAACCATATGTATGAGGGAATACCACAAATATGCAGGGCTTTCCAGACATCTCCAGATAATAGTACTTTAGGTTATTTATTCCTGGAACAGGGCTCTGTTTTTATTTGCTCAAGGGCGCAAGATGTTTCTGGTGGTCAAGGCCCCCAGATGCAGTCCCTCAAGATAACGGCTTCCCCATTTTCAATTCCCTTTGTGCTTTGTGTATGGGTTGATAATTGCAAACCTTGTAACTTTCCATCTAGTCACAGGTTGTTTGTACAAAGAAATGTCTGTCCTGCGTATGCAAGCAGTTGCATAAATTGCTGAAGCATATTAGTTACATTTCCCTTTGAAGCAAGCAGACTTTGCAAACTCCTAGTGCTTGGCCCCACCCCATGCTATCAGCATCTCAGGGGTGAGTTAATTATAGCACCTCATGTGAAAGTTGCATGTTGAATGTGATCAAATGAAGATAGAATAGGCTATAATCTCTTGTCACACTATTGGATTATTTGAGCTCAGCATAAGCCAACAGTAGCTGTCACTTCTGAGCACTTGGTGTGCCAGACACTGTGCTTCATGCATTACCTTGAGTGTGTAGCTAGCCCTGTTGTGTATGAGGAAATGATATCAACAGTTATGTAAATGTCTTGCTCAAGGTCTCAAAGGAAATGATGTTGTGGTCAGGATGTGGACCTAACAGCCTCTCCAAAGACACTTAGCTGGCATGGCTTTTTTAAAACTTAGGTTCTTTTTTTAGAAATATAGTCCTTGGCCATTTGAGGTGGCACATGCTTTAGAGTAAGATCCTGCTTCAAAAAGAAAAAATACAGTCCACAGCTGGTATAGTAGTAGTTCTGTGGCCCCCCCAACCCCAGTATCCTGCTTTCCCCACATACTTTCTTCAAGCCTTCACTATCATAGAACCAGCTACAGCAGGATCTCAGAGAGTTGGGATCCCAGTATTCTGTTCTTGAAGTTCCCAGGAGTCCTAATGTGCAGTGCTTTGAAAGCACCTGTGGAGTAGTTAGAAGTACTGCTCTAGGGTTAGAGAGATGGCTTAATGGTTAAGCCATTTGCCTGTGAAGCCAAAGAACCCAGGTTCAATTCCCCAGTCCCATGAAAGCCAGATGTACAATGTGGTGTGTGCATCTAGAGTTTGTTTGCAGTGGCTGATGGCCCTGGTACACCCATTCTTTCTCTCTCTCTACCTGCCTCTTCCTCTCTTTCTCTCTAAATAAATAAATATTTTTTTAAAAAGAAGTACTGAGCTGGAGAAATGGCTTAGCAGTTAAGGCGTTTGCCTGTGAAGCCAAAGGACCTACGTTCGATTCTCCAGGACCCACGTAAGCCAGATGCACAAGGGGCTTATGCATCTGGAGTTCATTTGAAGTGGCTAAATGCCCTGGTGTGCCCATTCTCTCTCTGTCTGTCTCCTGTCTCTGCTTCCAGATAAATAATAAAAATTTTAAAAAAGAAATACTGCTCTAGAGCCTGAGTCAGAAGCTGTGTGACCTTGAGCAAATTAGGTTTTTTCCCCTTCCATTAAAGAGGATTAAGAGTGGGTTACATTATGGGGTCCGGTATCGCACAAGTAAGACCACCGACTCACGAAGTATGAGGCAAAGTTTTATTGGGTAAAAAAGAAAACAAGAAAAAGAAGAAAGGCTGGTGTACCAGGTCTACACCCAGAGTTTGGGATCTCAGGATACAGCCCCGAACTGTTTGGAGGGTCAGCTACAAAATGTTTATTGCAAAAACAGGATGGGAGTTAAGCCATAAATCACAACTCACATTCTTAGAAGATTGTAGGGAAGAAAAAACAGAAGGAACTTGTGAACAGGTCTGTTGGTCAGTTACAGGAAGCACCTGGGGCGTGTGAGGAAGGCCTGAGACCAAGAGTCTCCAAATGTCCCGTTTATCTGCCCTTAAGGATTTTGCTCAACAATGGGGGGAGGGTAATGGTATTCAGAACAGCAGAGCATCCTGTTTATCCTGCATGACTTGCAGGGGGAGATTCTTGTGCAAAAGCATTAAAGGATTTTCAGACAGTTCTACTGGTTGGAAGATCTCTCTCCAAGCAGTTGTTGACTCTTTTTGTAACATTAGGAAGGGGTGGGAATCTTAAGTTCTAGACTTGTTGGCCTCTTGACTCCCTCCTTCCTCAGGAGGGAAGGTTTCACTCCAGAGAAAATTGGTACACAACACTGGTCACTGCTCCTATAACTTTGGGGAGTGGTCATGTGACCTCTTACATTTCAGCTTTCCAAATCTTGTTAACCTCTTGACTCCCTTCTCCTCCCAGGAGGGAATATATCAATTTTGAGGAATTTGCTACACTCCACTCCACTCCTTTCTCAAGCTCTTACACTCTTGCATCACCTCTTCTGTGATGTTCCCTGAGCTTTGATGGTGAATTTTTGAGGTGAGATGTTCATCCATGGCTAAGCATTGAACCACTGTGCCACAGCAACAGTCACTTAATCTTAGGAGCTTGTCCAATTGAATGTTTATTATAGATTCAGATTGACGGCAGCTCAGATTGAGCAAAGCCATGGAGTGTGGGGGAGGGGGCAAAGGGGGGCTATGATCAGGCATACAGTACCAGATAGGAACTTCAAATCCAGTCAAAGTTTTGTTTTATCCATAACAGTCATGCCACTCACACAGGCAGACATATCTTGCCTGTAACAACACAGGGACCATGGCTGAGTAGGACTTCTTTTTTTAATATTTTATTTATTTATTTGAGAGAGAAAGAGGCAGATAGAGAGAAAGAGAGAATGGGCATGCCAGGGCCTCTAGCCAATGCAAAGGAACTCCAGATGCACATGCCCCCTTGTGCATCTGGCTTATGTTTGTTTGTTTATTTATTTATTTATTTATTTATTTATTTATTTATTTGAGACAGAGAGAGGGAGAGAGAAAGAGAGAATGGGCACGCCAGGGCCTCCAAGCCACTGTAAATGAACTCCAGGCGCATGTGCCACCATGTGCATTTGGCTAACATGGGACCTGGAGATGTAGCTCAGCCGCACAGTGTTTGCCTAATATGCATGAGGTCCTAGATCCAACTCACAACACTGGGAGGCGGTGAGAAAAAGAAAAAGAAATAATGGCCCAAACTTTTCCAAATCTGGTGCAAACTACAAACACAAAGCTCAAGTTAATCATTGTTCAACAGTTCAGAAACCAGCATAAGAAGACAACAGGGACAGGGGGCACATTACATACAGAGGGACAAAATTAGGTCAGCACCAATTTTATGGTGGAATCAGTGCAAACAACAAACAAGACAGTAGAAAAAAAATTAAAAAAAAAAAGAAGACAACAGTAGAGCAACATTCTTTTAAAATTTTTATTTATTTATTTGCAAGCAGAGAGAGAGAGATAGAAGAGAGGCAGACAGAGAGAGAATGGGCACACCAGGGCCTCTATCCACTGCAGATGAACTCCAGATGCATGTGCCCTTTGTGCATCTGGCCTATGTGGGTCCTGGAGAATCGAACCGGGATCCTTAGGCTTTGCAGGCAAACACCTTAATTGCTAAACCATTTCTCCAGCCCTAGAGCAACATTTTTAATGCACTAAAAGGAAAAAGAGAACTCGCTCTCCCCTAAAACACCTCCAAACAACTGTGACCTAGGATTTAAAACTTTTTACATTTATTTGAGAGAGATACAGAGGCAAAGAGATACACACAGAGAGAGTGAGGAACGTAGGATTTTATTTTGAGTAAAAATACCTTAAAAAGAAGCCAGGTATGGTGGTGCACACCTTTAATCCCAGCACTCTGGAGGCAGAGGTAGGAGGATCACTGTGAGTTCAAGGCCACCCTGAGACTATGTGGTGAATTCCAAGTCAGCCTGAGCTAGAGTGAGACCCTACTTCAAGAAACCAAAAAAAAAAAAAAAAAAAAAAAAAAAAAAAGGCCAGGTGGGCTGAAGAGATGGGCTTTAGCAATTAAGGTTACTTGCCTATGAAGCCTGAGGACCTAGGTTTGACTCCCCAGAGCCCACATAAGCCAGATGCACATGGTGGCACATGCATCTGGAGTTCATTTGCAGTGCCCATTCTTTCTATCTCTGTCTTTTTAATAAGTAAATAAATAAATAAATAAAAATATTTTTTAAATGTTTAAAAAAATAAAAAAAATAACGGTCAGACTGGAGAGATGGATCAGCAGTTAAAGGTGCTTGCTTGAAAACCTGGGTGCAATTCCCCAGTACTCACGTAAAGCCAGATGTACAAAGTGGTGCATCCATCTGGAGTTCATTTGCAGGACCAAAAACTCTGACATACCTATTCTCATTCTCATTCTCATTCTCATTCTCATTCTCTTTTTTTCCTAGCAAATACATGATAAATAAAATATTTAGGGGATAGAGAGATGGCTTAGTTGTTAAGGTGCTTGCCTGTGAAATCTAAGGACCCCGGTTCAATTTCCCAGTATCCACGTAAGCCAGATGCACATAGTGGTGCATGTGTCTGGAGGTCATTTGCAGTGGCTAGAGGCCCTGTCTCAAGAGTGTACATCAGATAGAGAGAGAACATGCTTAGCATGTGCAAGGCCTTGGGTTCAATCCCAAGAGCATACATACACAAAAAGCCAAAAAGAGTAAAATAAATCTTTACTTCAGGGCTGGAGAGATGGCTTAGTAGTTAATTGCTTGCCTGTGAAGCCTAAAGGTGGCGCATGTATCTGGAGTTCATTTGCAGTGGCTGGAGGCCCTGGTGCACCCATTCTCTCTCTCTCTATCTCTCTCTGTCAAATAATTAAATAAATAAAAATAAAAACAAAACAAAAAATAACTCTTTACTTCAAAGACATACAGTGAATTTTCTCTAACCTGCCACAAGAAATGATGATAAATACTTCAGGAAGAAGGAGAGTGAGACCAGAGAAATATGAGTGTATACCAAAAAAATGAAGACCAACAACAATGGTAACAACATGGACCAATATGCTTGCTTATCATATATCTCCAAAAGATTGTTCACAGAGCAAAAGTAATAACAACAGGGCTGGGGAAATGGTTTAGCAGTTAAGGCATTTGCCTGTGAAGACTAAGGACCCAGGTTCAATTCCCCAGGACCCCCATAAGCCAGATGCACAAGGGGGCACATGAGTCTGGAGTTCGTTTGCAGTGGCTGGAGCCCTGGCATGCCCATTCTCTCTCTTTTCCTCTCTCTTAAATAATAAATATTAAAAATAATAAAACAGACTTCATAACATACTCCAAAGTACATAAAATAGAGTCATAAAAACACATGACTATCCCCTAAACTGAAAGAATTATAAGCAGAACAAAAAAAATATGATAGACTTAAATCTCCCCATTTGAATAACAATATTTCACTTTAATGGGATAAATACTACAATTTAAAGGCAGAGATTGTAAACAGATTAAAAACCAATGTTGGGGTTGTGGTAGAGGAAGTGTTTAGTATGAGGCTTTGAGTTCAATCTCCAGTACCTTTCCAAAGAAACACAATGTGTGTTCTGCATATATACATACATATGCACTAAATGAAATATATGGCACTTATATGAAAAATACACAGAACAAGCATACAGAAAATCTGCAAGAATAGAAACATTCTCAGCCAACTTGACCTACTTAACATTTACAGAACATGCTGCCTAGCGGGGCGTGGTGGCGCATGCCTTTAATCCCAGCACTTGGGAGGCAGAGGTAGCAGGATCACCATGAGTTCGAGGCCACCCTGAAACTACATAGTGAATTCCAGGTGAGCCTGAGCTAGAGTGAGACCCTACCTCAAAAAAAAAAAAAAAAAAAAAAAAAAAAAAACAGAACATGCTGCCCAGCCATCATGGTTACCAAGATAACCACACTCTGGGCCATGACCCAAGTCTGAATGCATTTAAAAGGAATCAAGTCATACAATTATGATCTCTGTCCTTTAGGCGAAATCAATACCACAAAGATCTTTGGGAAAAGCCGGGCATGGTGGTGCATGCCTTTAATCCCAGCACACACACAAAAGATCACTAGAAAAAAAATCAAAATAGAGCCGGGCATTGTGGTGCACACCTTTAATCCCAGCACTTGGGAGGCAGAGGTAGGAGGATTTCCATGAGTTCAAGGCCACCCTGAGACTACATAGTGAATTCCAGGTCAGCCTGAGCTAGAACGAGACCCTACTTCAGAAAACAACAACAACAAAAAAAAAAATCAAAATAGTTACAAACTCAATCCCAGTCTCAATAACCAATGGATAAAAGATGAAATCAAAACAGAAATTTAAACAAAGTTTATATAAAGTATTTTGAGTACTTTCAACTGAATTAAGCGGGAACCAGAGTATATCAAAATTATTCTAAGGGGGGTCTGGAGGGATGACTTAATGGTTAAGGCATTTGCCTGCAAAGCCAAAGGACCCAGGTTCGATTCCCCAGGACCCAGGTTAGCCAGATGCACAAGGGGGCGCAAGCATCTGGAATTCGTTTGCAGTGGCTGGAGGCCCTGACACACCCATTCTGTCTCTCTCCTTCTTTCTCTGTCAAATAAATAAATAAAAATAAAAAAAAAATTGCCAAGCATGGTGGCACACGCCTTTAATCCCAGCACTTGGGAGGCAGAGGTAAGAGGATTGTTGTGAGTTCAAGGCTACCCTGAGACTACATAGTGAATTCCAGGTGGGCCTGAGCTAGTGAGACCTTACCTTGGAAAACCAAAAAAATAAAAATAAAAATAAATAAATATTTAAAAAATTATTTTAAGAGACTTTATTTTCTTCATTTGAAAAGGAAAGATATTTTACAGTTTTGTTAGTAGGATTGGTATGAGGATCAAGGCCTTACATTTTCGGGTGTGTTTTTTTTTTAAAGTTTTATTTAGTTATTTGTGTGTGTGGTGGGGGGTGGGTCTCTTGCTGCTGCAAATGAATGCCAGTGCAGCTTTACGTGAGTGGCTGGGGAACTGAATTGAGGCCAGCAGACTTTGTGAGCAAGCACTGCGACTGCCATCTCTCCAGCCCACGATTGTTTTTATCCAGTGCTGTTGACGGCATCTTCACCACTGAGACAAGTGCACACCGAGTTCTCGAGCCCTCAGAATCTCTCATCTGGTCTGGAACTCTGACTCTATGGAGATAGCTGTAAGAACAGGAAAGGGTCCTGTAGCAGACAGCTTCAGGTTCGCTGAGATGAACTTCCAGACCAGACACAGTTATGGAGGAAGGGATATTATTTATTGAAACTTACAGATCCAGGGGAAGTTCCATAAAGGCAGGAAAAGCAGCTTGCTATTCACAGGGCCAAGCAGAGAGAGAAAAAGCCAACCAGCCACCACAGCAAACAGAGCAAAACTAAAGCCAAAAGGTCACACAGAACACTTCAGGAACTCCTGCTAGGCACATTTGCATATCTTTACAATGGACTCTCAAACCCACACCATTACCACCTTAAGACCGGCCCCCAGTGACATTGCCTCTAGCAAGGTGATTGCAGATGCACACTATAAAGTAATAAAACATTGAATATATTGGGGGACATATATTCAAACTACCACATTCCGCCCCTGGCCCCCAATATATTTAACTCCTGGCCCCCAATAGATTTATAACTATCACACATTGTAAATTGTACTCAGTCCAATTTCAAAGGTTCTCACAGTCTTGATCAACTTAAGATAGTGAGTCCTGTAAAATCAAACAAGTTAAATACTTTCAACATGTAAAGGCACAGAGTAAACATTTTTAACTGGTATAAGGCATAGCAAGGAGAGGAGAGACTAGAACAATACAAACTCAACCACCATCAGCCGTCATCAAACTTCTGCAGTTCAAGTTCAATATAACCAGAGACTAACAGTCTCCAGGTTTTCCAATTCCGCCCCTCCAGCTGGGCAGAGTCACCAGGGAAAACTTTCATCCTATGTCAACACTGCACTCCATGGTAGCCCTTTTGCACAGTCCTGGTATATCCAAAACATCTTCAGGTCTCCATGCAACCCACGGTCCATCTTCCAAAGGCTCTTCCAGCCCATTCCTGAGGGTCTTCATGCCCTACCTCATGCCGCATCTCAGCAGCGGCTCCTGGAACCGTGTGCAACTCATGACCATTCTATGCATTTTTCATATTTCCAAAACTAATACCAGGTGTGCAGGACACAGCCATATTCTTAATCCAGGGACAAAATAAACCATAGCCTTGAAAAGCAGGTTCCTTCTCCAGTCAGCTCTTTCCAAGAGTTTGCATTTTTAACAGTCTTTCCTCAGGCATCCTCTCCATTGTTTTAATGTAAATCAAGTCAGGCCACCTTCCTTCCACCTTCCTTAAGATTGCTAATGTGTCAACAATAGCAGCTTAACCAGTCTCAGTGCCTCTACTTTTAGCTTGCTTCAGGTTTTCCAACTCAAAATCTTAAAATCTCAGTCTGATATCTTTAGCCAAGCACATCAGTCCATTACAAATTTAACCTTGATCAAACTTTCTGGGCCTGGATAGCAGAACGTAGCCATCCCTTATGCCAGTAGCCCAGTTCCAACAAAGTCCTCTGCTGTCTTTCCTTCCCCTTAGAAAGCTCATAAACCAAGCCTCGAAGTTCAATACAGTCAGCACTTAACATTCTCAAATTCTCATCAGAATAGTCCATAAAACTTGGCTTACCACTCCAGAAGGCATCTTCAGTTGCAAGCACCAAGTCCATGCCCATTCCTCCAAAACAAAGGTTCCAAAAGACAAATATCCACATGGTCAGGTTCATCTCACCCCACACTCCTCGGTACCACTTTACTGTAGCAGACAGCTTCAGGTTCGCTGAGATGAACTTCCAGACCAGACACAGTTATGGAGGAAGGGATATTATTTATTGAAACTTACAGATCCAGGGGAAGTTCCATAAAGGCAGGAAAAGCAGCTTGCTATTCACAGGGCCAAGCAGAGAGAGAAAAAGCCAACCAGCCACCACAGCAAACAGAGCAAAACTAAAGCCAAAAGGTCACACAGAACACTTCAGGAACTCCTGCTAGGCACATTTGCATATCTTTACAATGGACTCTCAAACCCACACCATTACCACCTTAAGACCGGCCCCCAGTGACATTGCCTCTAGCAAGGTGATTGCAGATGCACACTATAAAGTAATAAAACATTGAATATATTGGGGGACATATATTCAAACTACCACAGGTCCATACAAGCCAACATTCTACACTGCGGAGAATGGAAAGGAGGCAGCAGCCCAAAGTTGTCAGAGCTGCAACAGTCATTCCAACATTCATGCAAAGAGGAAACATGCATGTGCGCACATGCACACACACATACAAAGAGACTCAGAGAAGCCCCTTCTTCAAGTAAGATAAGTAATACCTACTACAAAGGGGTGCTGTGAGGATCTAATACAGGGATGTGTGTAAAGCACCTAGACTGTGTCTGCTCCATGGCCGTGAGCCACTCTCATAGCATTCATTTCCTTGAGTTTGATGCCATGAGTAATACCTTTGAGCATTATATGTTAATTGAAAATAGCCGGGTGTGGTAATCCACGCCTTTAATCCCAGCATTTGGGAGACAGAAGTAGGAGGATCGCCACGAATTCAAGGCCACCCTGAGACTACAGAGTGAATTCCAGGTCAGCCTGGGCTATAGCAAGACCCTACCTCAAAAAAAAAAAAAAATAATAATAATAAAATAAAATAAAATAAAATAAAATAAAATAATAGTGGCTTTTAAAAATGTATGTTACTGGAGTCCGGCCCCGGCGGCGGCGTTCCGGGGCGGTTCCCTGTGTCTGGGCGTCCCGGTGCTGCCCGCCGCTTTTTCATTCCCTCCCTGCACCTCCTAGCCTTCACTTTTGCCCCGGTTCTCGCTCTCTGCTCTCTGCCCTGCCTGGAGCCTCCTCTGCTCACTCTGTTCCTCCAACCTCCTTCCTTAATTCATTCTGCACAGGATAGTTTGGTACCACCCCTTCCCTAAACACACCCCACTCCAATCAGGTCAGCCAGACTAGGAGTAAGGGGAGATGTAGGAAGGCCTGAGAATTTGAGTGTGTGTGTGTGGGTGGGGGGGGGGGATAGCTGGAAACTAGTTTCCCTGAAAATACCCACTCACCTCCCCCTCCATCTTTTTGATTTGGAGTGGTTGGAACACACACACACACACATTTTGAATTGTGTTTTTGAGGAGGTGATAGGTGTTTAGAAAAGGATGTGGAAATGGAAGGAGTAGATGAGTCAACCCTCTAGCAAGATTTCAAGGGTGGTGTGTTACCTGATCCTTTTCGTTTGTGGAGTTCAGAGGGTCAGGAGGTTTGGCCTGTATTTTCACATTCAAAGTTGGAACCTCCCCCCCACATTAAGAATGGAGTTTTAGGGGCTGGAGAGATGGCTTAGGGGTTAAGGCGCCTGCCTCCTAAGCCTAAGAACACCGGTTCCAATCTCCAGTGGTTCCAATCTCCAGGTCCCACGTTTAGCCAGATGCAAAGTGATGCAAGGGCGCAATGCCGCACTCGACCACAAGGACGCTCGCATCTGGATTTCGTTCGCAGCAGTTGAGACGCTGCTGGCACGCCCATCTCTGTCTTCCTCTCCCTCTCTCTCTGTCTCTCTCCAAAAAAAAAAAAAAAAGGAATGGAGTTTTAGTATCCACTTATGGCAGGAATCCTGGAGGGAAGGGGTCCTTTTCCCTTTTTCTTTTCCTTTTCTTTTTTCTTTTTGGCAACTCACACTCTTCCACACACTCTCACCCAAGAATCAAACACCAAGATCCTCTAACTTGTTTGGCTTGATGGATGAAGTCATAAAGCCAATTAAGGCGCTCTATGTTTTTTTTTTTTTTTTTTTTTTTTGAGGTGGAGTGAGTAGTTTTTTCTTCATTTTTAAATGGCCAAATGACAGTTTGACCCAGTTTGCTTTCCAAAGGGCATTTTTTAAAAATGTCTCTTTGTGGCACAAGAGCCAATGCAAAAATGATGGCGGCTTACAATGGCGGTACATCTGCAGTAGCATCAGGTCACCATTACCACCACCTTCCACACCTCCACCCTCAGCACCATCTTCATCCAGGGTCTGCTGCTACCATACATCCCGTACAGCAGCTGCAGCCATGTTAAACCCTGGGCAACAACAGCCATACTTCCCATCACAGGCACCTGGTCAGGCTCCTGGACCAGCTGCAGCCGCCCCAGCTCAGGTACAGGCCGCTGCAGCTGCTACAGTGAAGGCGCACCACCATCAGCACTCGCATCACTCACAACAGCAGCTGGACATTGAGCCGGATAGACCTATTGGCTATGGAGCCTTTGGCGTTGTCTGGTCAGTAACAGATCCAAGAGATGGAAAGAAAGTAGCACTCAAAAAGATGCCCAACGTCTTCCAGAATCTGGTCTCTTGCAAAAGAGTCTTCTGGGAATTGAAGATGTGTTTTTTTAAAACATGATAATGTACCCTCTGCCCTTGACATACTCCAACCTCCACACATTGACTAGTTTGAAGAAATATATGTTGTCACAAAATTGATGCAGAGTGACTTACATAAAATTATGGTCTCTTAGCCACTCAGCTCAGATCATGTCAAAGTTTTTCTTTATCAGATTTTGCAAGGTTTGAAATATCTCCATTCAGCTGGCATTTTACATCAAGACATTAAGGCAGGCAATCTCCTTGTGAACAGCAATTGTGTTCTAAAGATTTGTGATTTTGGATTGGCCAGAGTAGAAGAATTAGATGAATACCGTCACATGACTCAGGAAGTTGTCACTCAGTATTACTGGGCTCTGGAGATCCTGATGGGCAGCTGTCATTACAGCAATGCTATTGACATCTGGTCTGTTGGATGTATCTTTGCAGAACTACTAGGATGAAGAATATTGTTTCAGGCACAAAGTCTCATTCAGCAGCTGGATTTGATCACAGATCTGTTGGGCACACCATCACTGGAAGCAATGAGGACGGCTTGTGAAGACACTAAGGCACACATGCTCAGGGGTCCTCATAAGCAGCCATCTCTCCCTGTACTCTACACCCTGTCTACCCAAGCTACACATGAAACTGTTCATCTACTTTGCAGGATGTTGGTCTTTGATCCATCAAAAGAATATCTGCCAAGGATGCCTTAGCCCACCCCTACCTGGATGGAAGGGCGACTACGATACCACACGTGTATGTGCAAGTGGTGCTTTACCACCTTCTCTGGAAGAGTCTATACCAGTGACTTTGAGCCTGTCACTAATCCCAAATTTGATGACACTTTTGAGAAGAACCTCAGTTCTGTCAGACAGGTTAAAGAGATTATTCACCAGTTCATTTTGGAACATCAGAAAGGAAACAGAGTGCCTCTCTGCATCAACCCTCAGTCTGCTGTTTTTAAGAGCTTTATTAGCTAATAGATCCCTAAGTGAACAGTTTGGAACAAATTCAACTTTAGAGACTGCAGAGTTTGAATATAGGCCCCCAATATATTCAGTGTTTTATTAGTTTATAGTTTCCATCTGCAGCCACCTTGCTGGAGGCCATGTCACTGGGCGGATCTTAAGGTGTGATGGTGGGTTTGAGATTCCATTGTAAAGATATGCGAAGTGTGCCTAATGGGAGTTCCTGAAGTGTGCTGTGCTGTGTGGCTGGTGGTTTCTCTCTCTTGCCTGGTCCTGTGAAGACAGGCCAGCTTTTTCTGCCATTATGGAACTTCCCCTGGATCTGTAAGCTTCAATAAATAATATCCCTTCTCCATAACTTTGCCTGGTCTGGAAGTTCATCTCAGCGAACTAGAAGCTGTCTGCTACAGAGACTTTAAAGACACAGCAATAAAAACGTGGAAATGGATTCCTCAAGTTTCTCTAAAGGGTGAGGTAACGGAGGCAACCCTTCTGCCCACTGTGCTGTCACCACTCACTCCACCGTCTTCCGTTTTCTGCTAGTTCCACTGTTGCTCAGCTGTCTGAGATGCCCCCGTCTCCTCTGGTGTGGGAGTGACAGTGGAAGACTATACTACTGAAGATGTAATGTAGCTTTCCACTGGAGTCTGGGATTTGCAATTCTGGAGATTAATCATGCTTGTACTGTAATTTTACTAATGAAGTTTTAAATTAACAACCATTACTTGTATGACATGAATAATATTTAGAAATGTTACTAGACTTTTAATCTTGTAAAGTAGTTGTGCTTTTAGAAGAAAAAAAAAATTACCCAGAGTTGCACATGTTTTATGAGTTTAGTGCAGCTGTTATGGCTCACCTCAGAACAAAAGAGAATTGAACCAAATTTGGGGGTTTGGGGTTTATGTTTTGATTTTTTTCTTTTTCCTTTTTAATGAAGTGAGATTGTTCACATGTACACAAACACACAGGGCAGTCATACATTTTGATATTTGAGCCATTCCTAAAGACTTGGGGTTTTCTAAAACTAAAGAATCTAAAAAGCTTGCCCGTGACCAATCATGGAGCCACGTGAGCTGATCGTGGCTGCACGGGGAAGGGGTGGGAGGCGGGGCATGCCACCTAATGATCAAGCCCTATAATTAGCTTCCCATTAGAGCCGTGATGGTGACGTGTGCTGTCTAAAATCCAATGTTGTGGGTAGAGAGAATGAGTCTGTGACTAGGAGAGACTAAACTTCTGTGTGTGTGTGTGTGTATATATATATATATATGAAATCTATTTTTTAAATCAGTTTTTCTGCTCTTTCTTACATTAAAAAAAACCAAGCATGCATCTTTCATGTGTTTAAATAATTCATTTCTGGGCTAATTTCAAAAGAATCCCAATATTGCTGTATATAGAGAGAACTAGCTTGCACATTTTAGGTCTGTGAAATTTTGTGAGACTTTTCCTGCACTGGACAGTGAAACATAATAAATAAAAGAGAAAAACAAATTGAAAAAATTAAAGCCACAAAAAGGCACATAGGGAATTATGTCAAATGGGCTTGTGTCCTTAGGCAAAGCTGTGGGAGTCTTGAAATGTCACAGTAGTGAATAACTTATTACTTTTGGACAAACTTCCTTCTGTTGGAATACTGAATTTTTCTGTGCATATGTACATATGAATACAGACTGAAGGCCTCTACCTCCTGGAGTTAGACAACGTGGCTTGTTTGCCTCCACACGCTGATGATGACTATATTTTTTTTTAAGTTCAATGTGGAGACTTGAAACTTGAATGTCCCTTCCAACTTTTATACTAAAAATAAAAAGACAAGAAATTTGAAGATCATTTTTCACCTGTACAAGGAATACTAACGGAGCGTCTTGAAATTGGTCTAGGAAAAAAACCCTGGTGTGTGTTATGGACAATTAACTGTTAAAGTGATTGTACGTTATCTGTATTTAGCAGAGTATTTTCATCCTGAGTGATCTAAGCTGAATTTGAAGACTATTAATAAATTATGTTTGGAAGTTTTAACTTCAATGAGGTAATTATTTGCTGTGAAAGAAACAAACATTGAATTACTAAACAAAGATCATGCAACATCTTTGGGTTTTTTTGTTTGTTTGTTTTTTAAATGAGGCTCCTGAGTATCTACCCAACTGAAGCATTTCAATTCATTGGAATGAGAAACATGTTTAGTATCAAAAGAGCCCAAGAAGACACTGGTGTGAAAGGTACAACCTCAGAGGTTGGTCATTTACCATGGCACGCTTTGTACAATGTAAATTTGAAGTACAGTGGTGAAAACATTAAATTGACATTTGAAATGAAAAAAAAATGTATGCTACTTCCTTCCTATGTAAAAGAAACTATTACCTATACATACTATGGTAAATTAACCCACTGAGCCCTTTTAAAAGTACAAAAGGAAATGTCTTCTTTCCCATTTTATTGGCCACCTCAATAAAATGTGTCTCCAGAGACAAAGTCCAAACAAAGTGCACACACAAACTTGGGCCTCTGGAAAAGTTTTGTTTGAGCACACACCATCGAGGGAAATGTTCATTGTGTGCCTCAGGAATTACCTCCTTCAGTTGTGCTGGCTAGAATCCACGGGCCCACAGCAGACCAGCCTATTTCGTTCATACAGGACACACTGATGCTGTAATTAGCCAGGGCTTGCAGCTGCTCGATTTGATACAGATGTGGTGACGCAGAGGTGTTGAAAATCATGACTGAACCATTACTCAGTGGGTCAACTTCTTTGACCTGAATGAAGAGTGGACCAGCATTAGAAATGTGGTGGGAATGTCAGCACACGTGGTCTTTCCTCTGTGTTGGGGGGAAGGACCTACTTCCATGCAGACTTATCTTTTTTTTCAGACTTGTTATCTAATAAAATAATTATAACTAGAAAAGAAAATAAAGAAGTGCTTCCTCTCTCAGTTTTACAGAATACACAACAGACAAGAGATACTGTTTTCAGCTAGCACAGCCAAATATATTTAGCATCTTGCCCTTTAAACATTTCCCAAAGTTTGTTTTAGAAAATGGATTTGTAGTTGTGGTTCATGCTTTTAGTCCTAGTACTAGGGAGGCAGAGGTAGGAGAATTGCTGTGAGTTCAAGGCCAGTCTGGAACAACTACAGAGGGAGTTCCAGGTAAGTCTGGGATAGAGTGAGACCCTGCTTAAAAAGAAAAGAAGAAAAGAGGGTTGGAGAGATGGCTTAGTGGTTAAGGCACTTGCCTGCAAAGCCAAAGAACCCAGGTTCAATTCTCCAGCATGCATGTAAGCCAGATGCACTAGGTGGCATATGTCTGGAGTTGGTTTACAGTGGCTGGATGCCCTGGTGCACCCATTCTTCTCTCTCTTCTGCCTCTTTATCTTAAATAAATAAACAAAATAAAACATTAAAAAAGAAAATAAAAGAAAATGGTTTTTTTTTTTTTGTTGTTGTTGTTGTTGTTGTTGTTTTTTTTTTGAATCAAGGTCTCATTCTAGCAGCCCAGGCTGGCTTTGAAGTCACAGCAATCCTAGCTCAGTCTCCTGAGTGTTGGGATTAAAAACATGAGCCACCATGCCAAACAAAGTGCACACACAAACTTGGGCCTCTGGAAAAGTTTTGTTTGAGCACACACCATCGAGGGAAATGTTCATTGTGTGACTCAGGAATTACCTCCTTCAGTTGTGCTGGCTAGAATCCACGGGCTCACAGCAGACCAGCCTATTTCGTTCATACAGGACACACCGATGCTGTAATTAGCCAGGGCTTGCAGCTGCTCGATTTGATACAGATGTGGTGAAGCAGAGGTGTTGAAAATCATGACTGAACCATTACTCAGTGGGTCAACTTCCTTGACCTGAATGAAGAGTAAAGATGTGGACCAGCATTAGAAATGTGGTGGGAATGTCAGCACACGTGGTCTTTCCTCTGTGTTGGGGGGAAGTATGTGCTTCCGTGTAGGGCACATACACATTTCCCCATTAACACTGCTGTGTGTTACTCATGGTACTTGGTGAACAATTGAGGAATCCAAGAAAAATGTCTACACTATAGATTTTCAGTGTGGCAGGTAACAGGGAAATATATTATATAACAATTATAACTAGAATAGACTTGTTATCGAATAGAATACTTATAACTAGAAAAGAAAATAAAGAAGTGCTTCCTCTCTCAGTCTCATTTCTATCCTTTATTTCTTCTTGTAGTTGTTTTATAGAATACACAACAGAGACAAGAGATACTGTTTTCAGCTAGCACAGCCAAACATATTTAGCATTTGGCCCTTTAAACATTTCCCAAAGTTTGTTTTAGAAAACAGATTTGTTGTGGTGGTGCATGCTTTTAGTCCTAGCACTAGGGAGGCAGAGATAGGAGAATCATTGTGAGTTTGAGGCCAGCCTAGAACAACTACAGATTAAATTCCAGGTCAGTGTGGGCTAGAGTGAGATCCTGTCTATAAAATAAAAAAGAAAAGAAAATGGATTTGTTGGCTTTTTTTTTTTTTTTTTTGAATCAAGGTCTCACTCTAGCAGCCCAGGCTGGCTTTGAATTCAGCAATCTTAGCTCAGCCTCCTGAGTGTTGGGATTAAAAACATAGCCACCACACCTGGCTTATTGGCTTTTCCTTTTTAATAATTTTTCCCCAGCATCATTATTTCAATAATAATATTAAAGCCAGGCGTGGTGGCACACACCTTTAATCCCAGCACTGGGGAGGCAGAGGTAGGAGTATCGCTGTGAGTTTGGGGCCAGCCTGAGACTACATAGTGAATTCCAGGTCAGCCTGGACTAGAGAAAGAGACCTTAAAAAAAAAAAGTATTGTCTTAATAGCCCTCATATTGTGCAGGAAGGCAAGTTGCCATTTTCTGTAAAGTTCAAAGTAACACAATAAAGCAGAGATAGGAGGATCACTGTGAATTCAAGGCCAGCCTGGGACTACAGAGTGAATTTTTCAGGGCAGCCTGGGCTAGAGTGAGACCCTATCTTGAAAAATCAACATTAAAATATCATAAGAGTTACTGGCTAAGCAGTGATGCATGAAGCCCCATTCACAGAAGACAAACAACCATGGAACAGAACGTCTGCAGGCACTAAAGAGACATTGGGTGTCCTCCTGCGTTGTTCTTCTGCCTTGCTTCCTGAGATGGAGTCGCGCCCTGATCCTGGACTCCCGGGGTTTCAGTTAGAATGGCTGATCAGGGAGTCCCCACAGTTGTCCCATCTCCGTCACCCTGAGCTCTGGAGTTACAGGCATGCACTGCCATGTCTGGCATTTTACATGGGTGCTCGGGATTGAAGTCAGGTCCTCATGCCTGTGCAGCAAGCATTCTTACCTGCTGAAGTATCTCCCTCGCTCCCTGCCTGACTTTTCTACCTCTAAAAGGCTTATATCCTACTAACTAAGGAAAACAGCAGTCAATAAAGAAAAAGTAAACTGTGCTGGTGTCCAGCCGCCAGCCTCCATACCATTCTTCACAGTTTTGGGCCATTTTAAGCCAGGAGTGGTGGCCAAACCCAGCACTCAGGAGGCAGAAGTAGGAAGATTGCTGTGAGTTGAGCCAGCCTATGACTACATAGTGAGTTCCATGTCTGTCTGGGCTAGAGCGAGACCCTAAAAAAAAGTAAAGATTGTGGTTGCAAATTGCCATTTTCTGTAAAGTTCAAAATTACATAATAAAGCAGAGATAGGAGGATCACTGAAAATTGAGATCAGCCTGGACCCACATAGTGATTTTGTTTTGATTTTGTTTTTGTTTTGTTTTGTTTTGTTTTGTTTTTGTTTTGTTTTGTGGCATAATGGCCAGGGGTGGCTCCAGTTTTCCTGTTGTGCCCATTCAGGCTGCATCAGGCTGACCTAAACTCACTATGAATTCTAAGGGCAGCCTCTCATCTGACCTCCTACCTGCCTCCTGAATCAACAACTAAATATCATGCCGCTAAAATTAAAAAAAATTACTTATTTATAAAAATTTTAAGCCAGGAGTGGTGGCAGTGATTCCAGCCTTTAAACCCCCTGGCACTTGGGAGTCCCAAAGTTGTCCCAGAGGTTCTGTTATGGAGGATTGCCATGAGTTCGAGGCCCCTCCCATGAGACTACATAGTGAATGTCCAGGTCAGGCTTATTTTCTGGGCTTACAGCAGTGCTAAAGAAAAGAAACAGGTGTCCAGTCATTGTGTTTGTGCAAAACCATGTGTGAACCTGTGTGTGTGTAAAGAACTTTAAAAATATGTAAAAAAAAAGAGGGCTGTATGTAGCAGTTAAGGCTCGCCAGCTATGTATGTATGTATGTATGTATTTATTGGAGAGAGAAATGAGAGATGCAAAAAAGAAAGAGGCAGATAGAGAATGGCACTCAATCTTCACATCCAGCCACTGCAAAAATTTTAAGGCAGGAGACCCACATGTGCACCCAGCCTTGGGAGGCAGAGGTGGCATATGATCTGGGTCCTGGGCCATTGAGACTGATCCCCCAGGTCTGCCTTAAATCCCTGCCCTTGGCAAAAACCCATTAAAATGTTTGTGTGTGTGTATTTAAAAATATGGTCTGTATGTATGTATGTATGTATGTCTGTATGAGCCTGACTTTATTAAAAGGAGAGATCCTAGAGACTAAGGAAAAAGAGCAATAAAGAAAAATTTTGTTGTTGTTGTTTTTTAGATACATGGGTTTCATCTATTTATGGTCCAGGCTGACTGATGATAACTCAGCCAGGCTCGTGTCCAAAACAAAGACCTTTGTTGTATTGTTTAGCCTAGGGTTTCAACTCCAGGCTGACCTGGCAATCATGGTGACCCTCCTAAATCTCTCTTCCTAAATAAATGAGTTCTGGGATTAATGGCGGACCACCATGCCCAGCCCTAAAATTAAAATTCCAGGTCAGCCTTTATTACTTATTTATTTATTTGAGATAGAGAGAGAGAGAGAGAGAGAGAGAGAGAGAGAGAGAGATACAGAAATAGGCAGGTAGAGAGAGAGAGAGAAAAAATGTGCCAGGGCTTCCATTTGAGAGAGAGAGAAATGAACTCCAGATGATAGAGAATGGCACTTGTGCATCTGGCTTACATGGGATGCATGTGCACCCTTGCTCTGAGAATCAACCTGCCTCAAATGTCTTAACCAGGTCCTTATGCTCCACAGGCAAGCGTTTAACCACTAAGCCATCTCTCCAGCCCTTAAAATTGTTTTTTAAAAATGAGGGCTGGAGAGATTGCTCAGTGTTTAAGGAACTTACCTGCAAAGCCTAACAACCTGGGTTTGATTCCCCAGTACCCGCATAAGCCAGATGCACAAAGTGGTGCATGCATCTGGAGTATTGTGTCCAGTGCTGGAGGCCCTGTACACCCATCTCTGTCTTTCTTTCTGTCACACACTACTTGCAAATAAATAAATAAAATATTAAAAAATGAAAGCATTTGAGCGAGACCCTACCTCAAAAAAAAAAAAAAATGAAAGCAGCATTAATTTTGTTGGGAAACATGAAAAATTCTTAATTTCATGAATAATTTAAAAATAATTTTGTTTTTATGAATATTTTCTTTCTTTTGGGGGGGGGTGAGGTAGAGTTTTGCCCCTGGCCCAGGCTGACCTGGAATTCACTATGTAGTCTCAGGGTGGCCTCGAATGCGAAGTGATCTTCCTATCTCTGCCTCCCAAGTGCTGGGATTAAAGGTGTGTGCCAACATGCCAGGCTATAAACATTCTTTTAAGTTGTAAAAAAATCACAATCAGTGAAAGTTAGGCTAAAATTTGGGGACAAACACTGGGCTATTTGAAATACCATATTTGGAAAACTGACATTTAAAAAAAAGATTTATTTTTATTTATTTATTTATTTATTAGAGACAGAGAGAGGGAGAGATAGAGAGATAATGGGCATGCCATGGCCTTTAGCCACTGCAAATGAACTCCAGACACATGTGCCATCATGTGCATCTGGCTTATATGGGACCTGGAGAATCAAACCTGGGTCCTTAGGCTTCACAGGCATGCACTTTAACTGCTAAGCCATCTCTCCAGCCCTGAAAACTGACATTTTTAAAATTAATTTTAATTTATTTGACAGAGAGAGAGAGAGAGAGAGAATATAGATGTGCCAGGGCCTTCAGCTACTGCAAATGAACTACAGATTTATGCATCTTGTGCATCTGGCTTACGTGGGTCCTAGGGGATCGAACCGAGGTCCTTTGGCTTTGCAGGCAAACACCTTAACCACTAAGCCATCTCTCCAGCCCTAAGTTCTCTCTCTTTAAAAAAAAATATATATATATATATATATACATACATATATATTATTAAGTAGTGAAGAAGTAGGTTTCCATATGGCTTATTTATAAATCTTTTTTTTTTTTTTTTTTTTTTTTTTTTTTTTGGTTTTTTTGAGGTAGGGTTTCACTCTGGTCCAGGCTGACCTGGAATTAACTATGTAGTCTCAGGGTGGCCTCGAACTCTCAGCGATCCTCCTACCTCTGCCTCCCGAGTGCTGGGATTAAAGGCGTATGCCACCACGCCCGGCTTTATAAATCTTAAAGTTTTGAGGATATTTTATTTATTTGAGAGAGAGAGAGAGAAAGGAGAAGAGACAGAGAGAGAGGGAGAGAGAGGAACAGAGAATGGGAGCATCAGGGCCTCCAGCCACTGCAAACAAACTCCAGATGCATGTGCCACCTTGTGACTCTGGCTTACATGGGAATTGGGGAATTCAACCTGGATCCTTAAGCTTCACAGGCAAGTGCCTTAACCACTATGCAATCTCTCCAGCCCAAATCATATATATTTTAGTTTTTCAAGGCAGGGTCTTGCTCTAGCCCAAGCTGATCTGGATTTCACCATGTAGTCTCAGGGTGGCCTTGAACTCGCAGTGATCCTCTTACCTCTTCCTCCTGAGTGCTAGGATTAAAGGCATGTGCCACTACGCCTGGCTTCCAAATCCTATTTTTATTATTTTATTTATTTTTGGAGAGAGACACAGAGAGAGACAGAGAGAGGGAGAGGGAGACAGATAGAGATGGGTGCGCCAGCAGTCTCTCAGCAGCTGTGAACGAAATCCAGATGTGTATGCCCCCTTGTGGGCAAGTGTGGCATTGCGCCCTTTCTTTACTGCATCTGGCTAAACGTGGGACCTGGAGATTGGAACTGGGTTCTTAGGCTTAGCAGGCAGGCACCTTAACTGCTAAGCCATCTCTCCAGCCCCCAAATCCTATTTTTTAAAAAATATTTTACTTATTTATTTATTTGAAAGAGAGAGACGAAGAGGCAGAGAGAGAGAATGGGCACACCTGGGCCTCCAGCCACTGCAAATGAACTCCAGATGCATGCGCCCCCTTGTGCATCTGGCTTACATGGGTCCTGGGGAATTGAACCACGGTCCTTAGGATTCACAGGCAAATGCCTTAACCGCTAAGCCATTTCCCTAGCCCCCAAATCCTATTTTTTTATTAAACTTCTTCCCATCCTCTCCTATCTTCCATCACCTCCCTTAAATTTTTTTAAAAATTTATTTTTAAGGGGTTGGAGAGATGACTCAGTAGATAAGAACACTTCCCAAGCAAGTATGAGAGCCTGAGACCACTGGAGTTTGATTCTGCAGCACTCATGTAAACAGCCGGGTGTGGCCACACACACCTGTACCTCCAGTCCTATGGGGAGAAGAGACCAGAGAGTAACCAAGGCTTGTGAAAGTGTCAGCCTCCAGAATCTGTGCCCCGTTCAAAGGAACTATGTGGATGATCAGTTATGGTGGCTTGAATTAGATGTCCCCCATCAACTTATGTGTTCTGAATGCTAGGACCCTAACTGGTGGCAACTTGGGAAATGGAACCTTGCTGGAGAAGGCGTGTTACTGGAGGCAGTTTATGGGTGTTACAGCCAGCGTCCCCTTGCCACTGTTGGGCTCATTCTCATGCTGTGCTATGTCACCTGCAGTGGCAGAGGTGATGTCCAGGGTCTGCTCATGCCGTCCTTTCCCTGCCACCATCATGGAGTCAGTCTGTAACCAAACAAACAACTCCTCCCATGAGCTACTTCTGGTCAGGTGCTTTGTGCCAGCAAGAAGGAAACTGCAACCGCAATGGGGGAGGGACCTCTGACATTTTCTCTTAGCCTCCACCCATGTGTGCACATACCACACACGTACTACACACATGCAGAAATTATTTTTAAACTTTTTATACAATTTATTTAATTTTATTTGAGACAGGGTCTCATGTATCCCAGGGTAGTCTTGACCTGCCATGTAACCAAAGATGACCTTGAGCTTCTGATCCTCCTGCCTCTACCTCCTGAGTGCTGAGATTAGAACCACATGCTGCCATGCCTGGTTTACATGGTGCTGTGGATTAAGCTCAGATCTTCTTGCAAGCTAGGCAAGCAACTGAGGGCTATCCCCAGCCAGGATGTGCTCTTTCGGGGAACTCTGTTAATGACACTGAAGTTACTCAGGACACAGGGCCTGGCTGTGGCTCTGTAGGAAACATAGCAGTGCTCTGGCACTTGGAGGAATGAGTGTTTGGGAATACTGGAGGGTAGCTCTCAGGCTAAGGCCACAGGCTCATCTGAGAGATTTCTTTGAGCAGAGAAGGAATGCCCAGGAATTAGTGCTGAAATAACCTTTTCAGTGACTCTACTTCACACTTTAGACACTTAGCTGATGTGTACTGGGCTTCACAGGGTTCGGTAACAAGTTGGGTCTGAAGTAAGGGCAAAGTGTTCTCCCCAGACAGAGAGAATGAAGGAAAGAGGCTATGGCAGAGAAGGAGGACATGACAAATACAGCACAGGCTGCTGCTTCACAATCAGATGATGGAAATCGAGAAGACTGCTTTCTGATTGTTTTGTTTTGTTTTTGAGGCAGGGTTGGATTACAGTGTAGCCCAGTCTGACCTGGAACTCATTCTGTAGTCCCAGGCTGACCTGGAATTCAGTCTCCCAAATGCTGGGATTATATGTGAGATGCCACACACCTGGCTAATTGAACCGTTGTTTTTAAATATTTTTATTTATTTATTTATTTGAGAGAGAGAAAGAGGCAGATAGAGAGAGAAAGAATGGGCATGTCAGGGCCTCTAGCCACTGCAAATGAACTCCAGACACAAGCACCGTCATGTGTATCTGGCTTATGTGGGTACTGGGAAATCTAACCTGGGTCCTTAGGCTTTGCAGGCAAGTGCCTTAACCACTAAGCCATCTCTCCAGCCCAGTAAACTGTTTTTGGCTGGTGTCCACTCTGCCAAGCAAAGGACATCTGATAGGCTGTGTAGATAAAAATGAACTAGACTAGTCCATGGGAAAAGAAGAAAAGATAATTTAAGGTCTGGTTCTTCCCTGCCTTGTTCCCATTGATCAGTTTACTCCCTACCCTTTTGAGTTTCTAAATATGGTCTCCTCAGAAACAAGTTTCCATCCTCAGAGGAATATTTTATCCAAGTCTGGCAGTGGTAGAAGAAGACAGAGTCCCCATGAGCAGGTAGGAGAAGGTAACTGCTACAGCTTGGCTGCACAGACCAGCCTAGGAGGGAAGGGGGGCTTTGTCTTCTGTGGTAAGTGGGGTTCACGGGCCTGGTGGAATCTGGGCCGTTCAGCGTGGTCAGACCTCTGTGGTGGTCTCTGAGGTCGAGGCCCTGCTGCGGGTTCTTTCAGAAAGTCCTACTTGGGTTGGAAAGAATGTTTGTAGGGTAGAGGGACAATGTGGGAAGGAATATACAGAGAGTCAGAGCAGATCATGTGGGACACAATTGCTAATTTGACACCTTTGTATCCTCTTGGAGTATTTGATTTGAGGTGAATGAGTAGTCTACTCAGAGAGTTCTGAGAGACTGCTGCTGCTTCTTTTTTTTTTTTTTTTTAATTTGAGAGAGAGACACAGAGACAGACAGAGAATGGGCACACCAGGGCCTCTCAGCCATTGTGAGCAAACTCTAGATGCCTGCGCCCCCTTGTGTGCATGTACGACATTGCATCACCTTTACATCTGGCTAAACATTGGACCTGGAGAATCGAATGGGCATTCTTAGACTTCACAGGCAGGCACCTTAACTGCTAAGCTATCTCTCCAGCCTAGATACTACTTCTTGTTGGAGAGCAGCCTTGTGAAAGGGGACATTTCATATATGGCCTGAAGGATGACATTGTAAGTATATGGAGAATGAGCCAAAATATCAAGTCCACTGAAAGATGTGTAACAATAGACAATTGTGGGCTGGAGAGATGGCCTAGTGGTTAAAGCACTTGCCTGCAAAGCCAAAGGACTCAGCTTTGATTCCCCAGGACCCACACAAGCCAGATGTAAAAGGTGGCGCATGCCTCTGGAGTTCATTTGCAGTGGCTGGAGGCCATGTTCCTAATGATCATTGTTAGCTGTTTCATTGTACCAACTCAGTACATTCTTGTGTAGATTTTTATATTTATGCCTTTGATAATAGTGTGAAAGTGTAGGGAACAGTGAAAGTATGAATGTTAGTGCAAAAAGACATCATGCAGTAAAAGCAGTACTACAGTTAACCTAGTTTTCTCTCAAGTTCTAAGAGAATCACATTTCAAAATTGCACAGCTGAAGCTGGAGTTGCAAATTCTTCCATGTGAGCTAGCTTGTTGCATGGAATATGGAAAGGACAGTAAATTTTTTTTTATTGCTTTCTACGTTTTAGGAAAACTCAAGTTCAGATGTTCTGATTTATTTCTAGCAGGTAGGAAACATGTTCCTTTTTGACACCATTATCTCATGAATCAAATTTAATTTACAGTGAAATAATTTTGCAGCTAGCAAAACTGCATAGAAAATACCAAGGCCTTGAGCTGTTTGTGCAGCAAAGAAAACTGACTTCAAAAACACCTCAGATGGGGGCTGGGAAGATGGCTTAATGGTTAAGGCACTTGACTGCAAAGCCTAAGGGCCCAGGTTTGATTCCCCAGGACCCACATCAGCCAGATGCAGAAGGTGGTATACTATCTGGAGTTTGTTTGGAGCAGTTGGAGACCCTGGCACGCCTATTCTCTCTCTCTCTCAAATAAGTGAATAAAATTGGTAAAGACTATGGGGACTTTTGAATTTGGACTGAGTATATTTTGCATTGTGAGGTGATCATGAGTATATGGTGCTTGGGAAGAATGTGGGTTTGATTGTAAATGTCCCCCATAGTCTAAGGTTAAGCCTTTGATTAAGAATAAGCTTTCTGCCAGGTGTGGTGGTGCACACCTTTAATCCCAGCTCTCGGGAGGCAGAGGTAGGAGGATTGCTGTGAGTTCAAGGTCACCCTGAGACTACATAGTGAATTCCAGGTCAGCTTTAACTAGAGTGGACCCTACCTTGAAACAACAACAACAACAAAAACAAAAACAACAACAACAACAACAAAAAAAAGATTAAGCTTTCTCCTTATGTCTGCAGCAGGCAGAGCCCTGCTGGAGGAGTATCTCTGGGGGTGGATCTTGACTCCAGCCCTACTGTGTCATTCAGAATCAGCTTGTGTTTGTGGTGCTACCTGTGTAGAGTGTCAGCTTTGCTCTGGCTTTCATCTCTGCCATGATGTAATCTGTAAGCCTGAAATAAACCCTTTCCTCCCATACGTTCTTTTTGTTTCTCCTAGCAATGAGGAGGTAATTGCAACACCAATCCATTCTGCTCTCCTTCCCTTGATGGTCTTGGATTCTGGGAGTTTGCTCTTATGGTGCTGGAGGCAATGACAAGCATGGGGTAGGCTTCAACAATCCATATCTAGAGGCTGGTTAGTCAGTAGTAAACTGCGTGCTCTTCAGGCATGAGGACATGAGTTTGGATCCCCTCTACTCACAAAAACTCAGGTGCAGATGTACCTTCCTGAATCCCAGCCCTGGGGAAGTGGAGACAGGAGGGTCCCTGGGGCTTGCTGGCCAGAGGTCTAGCTGCATCAGTGACTTCAAGGTTCAATGAGGAGCCTCGTTTCAAAGAATATGGTGGACAGCCAGGCATGGTAGCCCACGACTTTAATCCCAGCACTTGGGAGACAGAGGTAGGAGGATCACCATGAGTCTGAGGCCACCCTGAGACTACATAGTGAATTCCAGGTCAGCCTGGACTAGAGTGAAACTACCTCAAACCCCTCCCAAAGAAAACAAAACAAATAAAAAAATGAGGTGGAGCGTGACTAAGGAAGACACCTGATACTAAATTTTTGCCTTCACATGAGTATACATATGGATGTACACCCCCTACACACGTACACTCACAAACATATAAACACAAGCACAGAAACACACACACAAAAGAAATAAAACACTAAATGAAAAAAGTATACATCCACCTGGGAGACCAGAGGACAAGCACAATCAAGAGGATGTTTTTCCTCGAACATCTGAAAATGTTTCAAATTAAAGCTCAAGGTTGAAAAAAAGAAAAAAGAAACCAATCCAACAAACCGCCTACCATAACTACCTTCCTTAATTGATTGTGGGAACTCCTATAATAGAGATTAATAAAAATATTTAAAAATTATTTTCTCACCTTCTATTTGCAAAGAGAATTATCTATTCACTAAGTTTCTTAGAAAACAGACCAGTTTCCTGGCGTGCATTCCTGCGTAGTCCTTCCTAGGTAAATGCTCTGTGTGGGGCAACCGGCAGCTTGGAGGACAGGATGACTTTCTTAGGTCCTTCCTCCACCTCTCAGCGTGAAGTGAGCAGACACAACTCTTCTATCACAGGAGGCTCAGAGCAGAGGTTCAAGACTCCATGTTGCCCTATGAGCCTGAGCCCATGGGGGCGAGGTCTTTCTGGGGACGGGGGCCGAGGTGGGCGTGGTCTTCCGGGGCGGGGCCGCGACGGGGCGTGGTCTTTCTGCAGCCCGTCTCCGCCAGCAGTTAACTTGTACTCTGCTGCGAGCTGTGCCGGTTGCTGGTTGCTCTCCAGAGAGACTCTGCCACTGCAGTCCCTAGCAGTCGCCTCTGCCTCCTCCTCCCCAGCGGTGCTCGGGCGACCAGGGTGATTGAAGCCGGGTCTCTGCGATGTGGCTCAGGTCCCAGGAGGTGCTGCTGAAGGATGCCCTGAAGCTCTGGGGGACGCAGAAGAGCAGCGGCTGCTTAGTCCTGCAGTGGCGCCTCAGACTCGGCGAAGGGCGAAGGAGTGAGTCTTCCCAAACCGACCTCGTAGCTGGCAGTCCTGGAAGAGAGCTGCCAAGTCACTAGGATTCGCCCAGCTTCAAGCAGTGAATGACTATTTATTGGAATGCCACCTGAACCCTTGCTTTCTGGCCACAGCTGATGGGGAGCGGTGACAGTTAAGATTGGGTTCAGGGGCTGGAGAGTTGGCGTAATGGTTAAACGCTTGCCTGTGAAGCCTAAGGACCCCAATTCGAGGCTCGATTCCCCAGTACCCACGTAAGCCAGATGCACAAGGGGGGCTCATGCGTCTGGAGTTCTTTTGCAGTGGTTGGAGGCCCTGATGCTCCCATTCTCTTTTTCTCTGTCTGTCACTCTCAAATCAATAAAAATAAAATAACAACAAAAAAAGATTGGGTTCAGCTTGACTGGATTAAGATTTACCTAGAGAACTGAAAAAAGCATTATTTCTCAGTGTGTCTCCAACATGTTTCTGAAGGGAATTGGTATGTGGGTTGCCATACTGTGAATATTCTACATGCTGTTGTGAATTTTTTAAATATTTATTGTATTTACTTGTTAGTGGGAAAGAGAGAGAAAGGCAGATAGAGGGAATGGGTACCCCAGGGCCTCTAGCCGTTGCAAACGAACTGCAGATGCATGCATCACCTTGTGCATCTGGGTCCTTAGGCTTCGCAGGCAAACCTGGTTCACTTTTCCCAGGTGCCATACCCACAAAATAAAATCTGGTTGCACTTCATGACCTGATTCCCTGGATATTTAATTTTTCCAGAACCAGCACCTGGTGTGAGGCATGGAACAATTTGCAAACCTGGGGGAGTAGGGAGGGAGACACACAGTGACCTCAGAGAGCAGCATGTTCCTTCACCAGGTCTTCCTTCAAGCCACCTGCTTTCAGGGGCTCACTGTCAGGGCATGATTTTCTTTGCTTCAATGCAAAAAAAAAAAAAAAAAAACTGTTGGCTTACCTTTAGTGGTGGTAATCTGCTTAACAATTGTAGCTTCAGTAACCTAAAACCAGTCCCTGTGCTTGTAACTTCAAACTTCTTAATTTTTTCCTGTGATAGACTGTACATCTTTCATAGCTTTCTGTTCTATACCTTCTGTCAAACACACCAGTCCATTGCTTTTAATTTCACACTTGATCAAATTCTCAGGGCATGGGCAGAAATACTCAGCCAGTTGTTGTTGCTGCTCCTCCTCCTCCTCTTCCTCCTCCTCCTCTTCCTTCTTCTTCTTCTTCTTCTTTTTTTTTCCCAGTAGTCCAGGCCCAACAGAATTTTCTCTTTCCCCTTTAAAAGTGCATAAACTAAGGGCTGGAGAGATAGCTTAGTGGTTAAGGCGCCTGCCTGCGAAGCCCAAGAATGCTTGTTAAATTCTCCAGGTCCCATGTTTAGCCAGACACAAAAGTGATGCAAGCGTGCAATGTTGCACATGCACACAAGGGGGTAGGCGTCTGGAGTTCATTCACAGCAACAGAGAGGCCTCTGGCGTGCCCATTCTGTATCTGTCCCCCCATCTCTTTCAAATTAAAAAAAAAGTTCATAAACTAAGCCTTTTCAGTCCACAACTCTGTCTCCATTTAGAATTTTCAAATTCTCACCAGAATAACCCATAAAGCTCTGTTTTATAGCACTTCAAGGCTTCTCCATCCAAGGCACCAAATCCTTCCACATTCCTCCTGCAAACACATTACAAAAGACCAAAGTCCACATGGTCAGGTTCATCACAGCAGTGACCCTATTCTCAGTTCCCCTTCTCAGTCTGTTGCAGTTACCTGTCCTTGCTGGAACAAATGTCAGACCAGAAGCAGCTTATGGGAGGAAAGGGGTTATTTCAGGTTTACAGAATCCAGGGAAAAAACCATCAATGACATAAGAGAGACACTAGTAGCTAGCAAGCATGAACAACCAGAGCTTAAACTGGCTCTCTTTACTACCTTAGGGCTGGAATAAAAGATCTGTCCCCAGTGACACCTCCTCCAGCAGGTTTCTGAAGACCTAAGTAGTAAGCTTAACCCTAATAAAAAATGTCTGAGGGCCTGGAGAGAAGGCTTAGTGGTTAAGTGCTTGCCTGTGAAGCCTAAGGACCCCAGTTCAAGGCTCGATTCCCCAGGACCCACGTAAGCCAGATGCACAAGGTGGCGCATGCATATGGAGTTCGTTTGTAGTGGCTGGAGGCCCTGGCATGTCCATTCTCTCTCTCTATCGGCCTCTTTCTCTCTGTCACACTCAAATAAATAAATAAACAAAAAAAAAAAAAGTTAAAAAAAAATGTCTGAGACTAGAGGTGGGGTGGTTTCACATTGAAATCATAGGTGCCAATTGGCAGGAAAATCTTGCAAACTAAGATATCTTCTGCAGGGAATTCTTAGGATGGACTTCACAAACACCAGACAGAGATCAAGGCAAGCTGACTGCATGTCTGTGACCCCAGAGGACTGGAAAAAAAAAAAAAAAAGGTCACTCGACATATGTCACTTCACATTTCCACACCTGCACTGCAGTAATATTTTCCAAACCTCATGAAGTAGTTCATCTGAAACTAGGTTTAAAAAATAGAATACACACCACTCAGAAAGGGTTATCATTGAATAGTGAATTATTTGTGAATTATACATAAATGTACACACATTTGTTTCTGTAGGTCATGATCAGTTTAAAAGTCACTGGAGGTAGCCGGGCGTGGTGGCGCACGCCTTTAATCCCAGCACTCGGGAGGCAGAGGTAGGAGGATCGCCGAGAGTTCGAGGCCACCCTGAGACTACATAGTTAATTCCAGGTCAGCCTGGACCAGAGTGAGACCCTACCTTGCAAAACCAAAAAAAAAAAAAAAAAAAAAAAAAAAAAGTCACTGGAGGGCCGGGCGTGGTAGCGTATGCCTTTAATCCCAGCACTCGGGAGGCAGAGGTAGGAGGATCGCTGTGAGTTCAAGGCCACCCTGAGACTACAAAGTGAATTCCAGGTCAGCCTGAGCCAGAGTGGTGAGATCCTATCTCGAAAAACCAAAAAAAAAAAGTCACTGGAAGTCAGGCATGATGGCATATGTCATTAATCCTCGCACTATGAAGGCACAGAGAAAATTCCAGACCAGCCTGGGCTAGAGTGAGATCCTACTTTGTTTTTATTTATTTTTTATTTTTTTTAAACAATTTTTTGTTTATTTTTATTTATTTGAGAGAGATAGACAAAGAGAGAGAGAAAGAGAGAGAATGGGCGCACCAGGGCCTCAAGCCACTGCAAACGAACTCCAGATGCACGTGCTGCCTTGTGCATCTGGTTTATGTGGGTACTGGGGAATCGAGCCTCAAACCAGGGTCCTTAGGCTTCACAGGCGAACGCTTAACTGCGGAGCCATCTCTCCAGTCCCCGAGATCCTACTTTGAAAAAGTAAGCAATAAATAAATAAAAATTTAAAAGTCAGTGCATTACAGATATGCAAATGTAAGGTAACAAATTGTACATAAGTGACAATTTGCATCTATCACAGAGGTAGGAAAGTGTAAGGGCTGCACTTCTGAACACAGCTGGAGTATTCCCATCCACTCTGCTGCATCATTCCAGACAGAGCTGTCGGGGCCTGAATGTGTCATCCAGATTTGTATGTTGATGCCTTCAACCTTGAGTTGTAGTTGAGGAAAAAGCCTTTCAGAGGCCATTAGGTTAAATGTAGAAAAGAAAGGTATGGCCCCATGAGACAGCAGCCATGTCTTCAGAAGATAATCAGGAATGTGTGTGTACAGAGGAAAGGCCATGTGAGTCCACTACAAAAAGGTGGACATCTGGGCTGGAGAGATGGCTTAGCAGTTAAGGCGCCTACCTGCTAAGCCTAAGAACCCAGTTCCAATCTCCAGCGGTTCCAATTTCCAGGTCCCACGTTTAGTCAGATGCAAAGTGACGCAAGGGCGCAATGCCGCACTTGACCACAAGGGGGCGCACACATCTGGATTTCGTTCGCAGCAGCTGAGACACTGCTGGTGCGCCCATCTCTGTCTTCCTCTCCCTCTCTCTCTCTGTCTCTTTCTGTGTCTCTCTACAAAAAAAAAAAAAAAAAAAAAAAAAAAAAAAAAAGATGGATATCTGCAAGCCAAGGACAGAAGCACATTCAGAAACCAGCCCTACTGGCACCTTCTCTGATTTCCAGTCTCCAGAACTAGAAAGTAAATTTCTGCTGCTGAGGCCTCCTAGTCTGTGGAGTTTTGGTATAGCAGTTCCAACAGGCTGATTTACCTTTCTTTTCTTCTTTTTAAAACTTTATTTTATTTTTTATTTTTATTTTTTCCAGGTAGGGTCTCACTCTAGCTCAGGCTGACCTGGAATTCACTATGTAGTCTCAGAGTGGCCTCAGACTCACAGTGATCCTCCTACCTCTGCCTCCCAAATGCTGAGATTAAAGGTGTGTGCCCGGCTTAAATTTATTTATTTATTTATTTTTGTTTTGTTTTGTTTTTTGTTTTTCAAGGTAGGGTCTTTCTGTAACCCAGGCTGACCTGAAATTCACTATGTAGTCTCAGGCTAGCCTCAAACTCATAGCAATCCTCCTACCTCTGCCTCCCAAGTGCTGTAATTTAAGGCATGTGCCACCATGCCTGGCTTGATCTAGCTTTCTAAAACTAAAATTTAGAGAAGAATTGTGGTGGTAATGAGAAAAGTTTGCAAAATAATCCACTGTTGTATTAGGGTCTCCTATTCTGTAGAAATTGGGCTTTTCTAAGAAAATTAAAGTCCAGAAGAAGAAGCAGATTTAGAGATTCAGTATTAGAAACTTAACTAAGAACACAAAACAAATGGTGACCATTGATGAACAAGCAATCCTGCAGTGGAACAGCCAGCAGCTTGGGACACTTTCTGAATGCCCAGTGTGCATTAATCATTCTGTCAGGTATGCCACACACCTAAAATACTTTATAAAAAATATCACAAGGGGGCTGGAGAGATGGCTTAGTGGTTAAGGTGCCTGCCTGCTAAGCCTAAGAACCCAGTTCCAATCTCCAGGTCCCACGTTTTGCCAGATGCAAAGTGAGGCAAGGGCACAATGCCGCACTTGACCACAAGGGGGCATACACATCTGGAGTTCATTCACAGCAGCTGAGAGACTGCTGGCGCGCCCATCTCTATCTGTCTCCCTCTCTGTCTGTCTCTCTCTGTGTCTCTCTCCAAAAATAAATAAAAATTAAAAAAAATATCACAAGGTAGGCATTACTATTACCAGTTTCTAAATAAAAAGTTAAAAAGTGGAGAAAACAGCCAACTCTAAAGCCCATTCATGTATTTTGGAGGCTTAGTGGCCTGCGACATCATGGTGCATGGGAGTTCTGTACAGCTGAGTCACTGAGACACACAGTTAGTCCTCAGGGGAATTTTCAGGAACTGAACAAGTATCTAATTGGTTGATATCTATGGCTTGTGCATAAGCACAGCCACTAAGACTACGAAATGTGACAGCATGGCTCTATTTGTCCTAATTGTCACTCACCACTCATCCTATGCAGAGTAACACAGGAGAATTGCACATGATCCAAAGTCACAAATAAGAGAGAGACAGGGTTAGAGCAAACGCCTTTATTTTGGGGAATCATTCTGAAAATGGAGATGAGAAGACCATATATGTGAGCCTACAGCAATTATTTTCACAAGAACATCATGGTGACTTACTGGATATTCACCTGTGGATTTTTCTCACAGTTAATCTCACTATTTACTTTTAACTATTCCTTTAAAATTTTATTTATTTATTTGCCGGGCGTGGTGGCGCACGCCTTTACTCCCAGCACTTGGGAGGCAGAGGTAGGAGGATCGCCGAGAGTTCGAGGCCACCCTGAGACTACATAGTTAATTCCAGGTCAGCCTGGACCAGAGTGAGACCCTACCTCGCAAAACCAAAAAAAAAAAAAAAAAATTATTTATTTATTTATTTATTTATTTATTTTTGTGGTAGGGTCTCACTCTGGCACAGGCTGACCTGGAATTAACTATGTACTCTCAGGGTGGCCTTGAACTCACTGCGATCCTACTACTTCTGCCTCCCAAGTGCTGGGTTAATCCATATGTGCATATGCCAGCACGCTGGGGGGGGGGGCTCCCTTTTTTTTCAATTTTTATGCAGAGTCTCATTGTAGCCCATGCTGACCTGTAAGTCAGTCTGTAGCCAATGCTGGCCTCAAACTCACAGTAATCCTCCTCCCTATCTCAGCCTATGTTGGTACTAAAGGTGTTGGTCATTATGCTAAGCCAATTTTTTTTCAAGTTAGGATCTCACTCTAGCCCAGGCTGACCTGGAATTCACTATGTAGTCTCAGGGTGGCCTTGACCTCATGGTGATCCTCCTACCTCTGCCTCCTGAGTGCTGGGATAAAAGGCGTGTGCCACCACACCTGGTTCCCTAGCTAAATTTTAATTATTAATTTTTATACAATTTTCTTGCACTTCTACCCTCAAATGAAATGAGTGATTAAAATAATTGCAACACATGAAATCAGACATTTACCTGGCATGGAAGGGATAACAGATTCATAATTCACAACCTCAGTGTGTTTCAGATGCCCTTGTCAGAGCAGAAAGCCCATGAAAAAAAAAAAAGCTTGTAACAAATACAAACAAACCAGTCAGTGGAAGCCAAGCCTGCACACACTCAGTTCTCAGACAAGGACATGATGCAGCTCTGACAAACACACTCTAGAGGCTAAGGATAGAGACAGGCCTCCCGAGCCTGCTGGGGAGCTAAGCAGTAAATAGAACTACAGAGTGACCCATCGCCACCCTTTGAGTAAGATACCAAGAACCTAGAAACACCCAGAGACCACTGTAACAGAACTACAGTTACTTATGAAACCAGGTAGACCACAGCTACACACAGCATCCCCAAGAGCCTCCCCCAGAAATCAGGCTTTTCACATGCAGGCTTCCTCTGCAGGGGGTTTCGCCTCAGCCATCGAATTGGGAGTCCAGGGTATAACAGTAGTGGGAGCATTACCTCCCACCTTGCATACGGTTGGAAGTGGCTATGTAGTCTACAGTCTTGAGACTTGAAAAGGCTAGCTGAGAATATCAATGGAGAAAAATGTCATTTAGAGGAACTATACTTTACCTGTGGGTGTTGACAAGGCACCAGAGATCAGATAGACCCAAGGGACAACGGGTAGAAGAAGATGAGGAGGGTCCATAAGCCCTTTCTGCTATGCAATGTGAAAGGGGCTTTGGGTAGCTCCATATTGTCTTTTGGTGATTATTTAAACTGAGGGAAAGCAACTCAGAACCTTAGTAAAGGTGATGCTGCTGATACTGGCTATCGATGCCTCATTTTCTAGGGTGAATTTCCAAACCCTGTCATTCTTATCAGAAAACATCTGTGCCACCCCCAGTTATGACCTCATCCCCACATCATCTCTTTCTGCAATTGGATTTACCTGTGAGGGAACATAGGAGGTCTGTGGGTGGAGGTCACAGTGTTCAATGAAGTTGGCAGAACTCACCTAAGTCACATCACAGTCCAGCTGTCAGGGGAGAGAGGAGGGCAACGGAGTTACTGGCTCTGTATGTTATTTGAGAGAAGAGGGACAGAATCCTGGCTTTAGAAGTGCAAGGAGCTGGGCTGGAGAGATGGCTTAGCAGTTAAGGCACCTGCCTGCTAAGCCAAGAACCGGGTTCCAATCTCCAGGTCCCACGTTTAGCCAGATGCAAAGTGACACAAGGGCGCAATGCCGCACTTGACCACAGGGGGCACACACATCTGGATTTCATTCACAGCAGCTGAGAGACTGCTGGCACGCCCATATCTGTCTCCCTCTCCCTCTCTGTCTGTCTCTCTCCGTGTCTTTCTCCAAAAATAAATAAAATAAAATAAAATTAAAAATTAAAAAAAAAAAAAGAAGTACAAGGCGCTGATGAGAAGAAGTGATCTTAGTTTACAACCACATACTGGGGATCTGTCCTGGGTTCCAGTCTGTCTCCCCCATGGCTTCTCCTTCCACCAGCATTGTGATAGAGCTTAAAGGAGATAGTTCACCAAGAAAGCATGGCTTGGGCTTAAAACATCAGCATATGCTACTGTTTGCTAGTCCTATTTCCCAATATATATACATATATATATATTGGGAATATAAAAGTCAGTAAAAAATTCATAGTTACAGTTTTGAATTTTGATTTTTTCCAGGCTAGTGATATTTTCCAATATTTATTTCCAATATTATCCAATATTTTCTTGGAACACTGGGCATCACCAGTGGTCAGAAAGGGAAGTGGGAGAGACTACTCCATGCATTATACTGATGAGCTAGGCTGTGTATCAGTGGAGACAGAGTCAATGTACTTTAATCTGCCAACATTTTCAACCTATTATGGGTGCATCAACATATGACCCCACTGTAAGTTGAGGAGCATCTATATTTGGCATGTGTTGTACATTTGTCAATGTTAATATGCAAGTTCAGGAAAAGAACCCTGAACACAGCATTGTTCTTTATTCCTTCATATTATAGACTACAAAATGGAATTTCTTCAATAAAATTCTTGCCCAGCAGCCTGAGACTAAAGAATGATTATGTCTTGGCCAGGTGTGGTGGTGCACGCCTTTAATCCCAGCACTCCGGAGGCAGAGGTAGGAGGATCACCATGAGTTCGAGGCCACCCTGAGACTACATAGTGAATTCCATGTCAGCCTGAGCTAGAGTGAGACCCTACCTAGAAAAACAAAACAAACAAACAAACAAAAAAAAAATCACAAAATGTGACATTTAGCACTAAGTACTCAACCTCCACTTATTCTCAGCACTTTGACCAGTTTTGAGTTTTCCTAGCAGTCTTCCCATCTGCAAAAAGAAACCTCTCTGACCAATGGTGCAGTTAGTACTAATCTATGGGGATAGACACAATATAGATATTTCAGGAGTAAGCAGATGGGTACTGTATATCCATGTGGTAGTTTGAATAGATGACCCCCAATATATTCAGTGTTTTATTAGTTTATAGTTTGCATCTGCAGCCACCTGGCTGGAGGCAATGTCACTGGGCGGATCTTAAGGTGTGGTGGTGGGTTTGAGATTCCATTGTAAAGATATGCAAAGTGTGCCTAGTAGGAGTTCTTGAGGTGTGCTGTGCTGTGTGGCTGGTGGCTTTTCTCTCTTTTGCCTGGTCCTGTAAGAGCAGGCCGCTTCTCCTGCCATTATGGAACTTCCCCTGAATCTGTAAGCTTCAATAAATAAATACCTTCCTCCATAACTTTGCTGGTCTGGAAGTTCATCTCAGTGAACCTGACGCTGTCTGCTACAATCCATTTAGTCAACCAACAGTAGTGACTTTCCCACTAGGGACTATGACCTTTGGAAATAGGCTTTTGACTAAGTTTTCATTCCCAGGCATATATTTACCACATCTTCCAAGGCTCAGGGAATATTGTGGAAAAGGGGTGGGAGGAATGTAAGAGCCAGGGGATGGGGAGGGTTGCTTTGGACACTATCTTCTGGACACATACATGAAGTGACTGTTAGCTTATGACCTCAAAGGAGCTGTCACTACCTCCACAAGATCTCCACAAAATTGAGCTCATCAATATTTCAACATGGATGATGGAGGGAGGAGGGGGAAAGAGTCATAAAAATAAGAGAGGGTATAAGAGAGAAGAAGGAGTTCAGTGAAATTGCGGGGGGGGGGAGACAAAGAACATATTAGAAGGTAATTCTCACCAAATCACATTATATTCATGTATAAAGATTGTCAATAAAAAGTTTTGTGTTTTATTTATTTATTTATGAGAGAGAGAGAGAGAGAGAGAGAGAGAGAGAGAGAAATAGGCATGCCAGGGCCTCTAGCCAATGCAAACAAACTCCAGATGCATATGCTACCATTTCTGGGAAATTGAACCAGGGTCCTTAGGCTTCACAGGCAAGCATGGCTTAACTACTAAGCAATCTCTCCAACCCAATAAAGTTTTTAAAATTGCAAAATAAGTATATCAAGAAATATTCCTTTTCCCTGCTATACATATTGGTATGGAAGAAATTTAGAGTTGAAGATAATTACAATGCTATATATTTTCCAAAGTAAAAAAAACAAAGGAGGGCTGGAAAGATGGCTTAGTGGTTAAGGTGCTTACCTGCAGAAGCCTAAGAATGTATGTTTGAATCTGTATCTGTAGGTCCTATGTAACCAGACACACAGTGATGCAAATGTGCAATGGCACACATGCACACAAGGGGGCACATGCTGCTGGAGTTCTTTCACAGTGGCTGAAAGGCCCTGGTGCACCCAATCTCTCTCTTTCTGCCTCTTTCTTTCTCTCTGTCAAAAAAAAAAATACATAGGAAATGTTGGGGTCCTTCCTAGGGCCAGCCCAGGAGGGGATGCAGGGTCTCCGCCAGGTAGGGGGTGAGAGGCACAGAGTCATGACACAGACCCCGGGAGTTGGGTAGAAGCAGGCAGAGGGCGAGCTGCTGCAAACTCATTTATTCAAGGAAGTGTAGGGGTTTTTAAGGGTTTGGCTGGCCAATTGTTGTATGGGGTGGTTCCCTTCTTGTGATCAATGACAGCCTTTATCTGGGCAGATCATCTCGCAGCAGGTTGCTTGCAGTCATGGGGCTGTAGCTGTTGTCACGCCAGGCCTGTGCAGGGTGCCATGTCCACAGAAGCCACTTCCTGGTTCCTACTAGTAGGCAGCCTGGTTAGTGCCTGACCTGCATTGTGCCATACAAGGAAATGTGGAATTAGAGAATATTTAGGTCATAGTCATCTTGGAGGAGCAGATGAGATGAGGCTCCCATCTTGCTGTCAGGTGAGACGAGACTCCCACCTCACTATCAGGAATACAAATAGGCAGCATCTTCTAGAGGGCCTTCCAACTGTGCTGTTAAGGACCTCTACAACTGTTCCTCACTTCTATTCAGGAAATTTTTAATAAAATAATCCTGAAAATGGGAAAAAAGTTTCACTTACAGTGGGGGGCTCAACACAGTATTATCTCAAGAATGGAATTAATGATTGTGAATTCAGGGAGACCAGTGAACAAATATTGGCCTCTCACTGAGATGTTATCAGATTGTGTTTACAAAGAGCTTCATGACATAAGAAACAGCAATTATAATTCTTTGACAATGGACCAACAAGATTTCATATTTCTGGGTTTTTTTGGGGGGGGGTGTTGAGGTAGGGTCTTGCTCTAGCCCAGGCTGGCTTTGAACTCATGGCAATCCTCCTACCTCTGCCTCTCGAGTGCTGGGATTAAAGGCATGAGCTACCATGCCCAGCTTCATATTGCTGTTCTTTATACACATGCAGAATAAAGCTCAAGATAGTTTCAATGCAATGAAGACCCTAAAACAGATGATCTTATTTGATGGAATTTAATTAAACACTAAGAAAATTACAAAGATTTAAAGAAGTATAATTGATATACTAACAGAGTAAAAAACAGAATAATAAAAAATGTCCAATTAAAACCAATAAAAGTACAAAAGTGATAAAGAAAGAAACACAGAAGGGCAATGAACAGAAAACAGTTACAACTAGCCGGGCGTGGTGGCGCACGCCTTTAATCCCAGCACTCGGGAGGCAGAGGTAGGAGGATTGCTGTAGGTTCAAGGCCACCCTGAGACTACATAGTGAATTCCAGGTCAGCCTGGACTAGAGTGAGACCCTACCTCAAAAAACTAAAAAAAAAAAAAAAGAAAAAAGAAAAAAGAAAACAGTTACAACTGTACTAGAGATGAATCTAACAATGTCAGTATCACGTGAAATATGAATGTTCTAAATAAGTCAATAGAGCAGGAAAGACTCAAATGTATGTTGCCCACAAGAAACCGACATTAGCTACATGGATAGAGATAGATGCTAAACACAAGAAACCCACTTTAGATATGTGAATAGAGGTAGGTGATAAACACAAGAAGTTGAATTTAAATATGCAGATATCAAAAGATCATAAACACAAAAAGCCCACTTTAGATATGTGGAGACAGAGATAGATGATAAACACAAGAAATCCACTTTAGTTATGTGAATAGAGTAGATGATAAATACAAGAAAACTATTTTAGAGATGAATAGAGATAAATGGTCTGAAGGGAGGACTGGAGCAGGGGGTTCAGAGTACTGATGGTGGACAGGCACAGAGGTGTGAGGGGTCTTGAGGGAGGATGGTCTGTGGGGTGCAGCGCCCTGAGGGAGGATGGTGCAGGGTCCTGGAGGACTCAGAGGAGGACTCTTGGGCCAGGGTGGAACTGGCAGCAGTGGAGCAGTGGAGCGGGCATCAGCACAGTCTAGCCGTGGCCTGGCCGACTTCGTTGCGATCTTCCGTGGGCTGACGTCGATGGGGTCCTGCACTGTCGTCCCTCTCACACTGGCCGAGGGGACCACCCCGTCTGGGGCGTCGGGTGGACTCTGGGTCCTATCTGTACCCCAGGGCCGCTGTAAGCCTCCCTCCTGTCACTTGGGAAATTTGGCTCAGGGCTGCCCTGGCGATGGTGGCTGGGGAGCCGGGCAGGAGAGAGATGAGCTGTTATTTCTCTTTGTTTGCTCTGCCAGGACCACGTGGAGGTCAACCGTGACCTGCATGTCCCTGGTCCTCCATTGCTGGGGATGGGGCATTGAAGAGGCAGAAGTTGGAGCAGGACTTGATCTTGAGCTTGCATGGATGCAGGAATGGAGGATGCTGCTGGGGTTGTAGCCTGACAGCCCACGTCCAAAGGCACCAGGGACCAAATGCCCGAGATTTGGCAACCAGGGAGAAGGGAGAGATAGCTGCTTGCTGGGCCTCCTGGGTAGGGATTGTACATCCGTGGGCTCTGGTACAGGGAAAAAATGCCTGTGCCTGCTGCGTTGACTCCGAGGGAGCACATTATGGAGCCAAGTAGGGCCTTTTGCTTCTATGCTGCTGTTTGTAGAACAGGGATTGAGTTCCTTTCAAAGTTAATTGTGTCATTTTGGCAGACATTTATGTACCTTTGGAATTAGCTTTGAATCTTGAAATTAATGTATCACATTGATTATAATTGTTGGTCTATGAACAGTGGAGGCTACATGTTAACACATGGCTTTCTTTACATTCTCAACCTCTTGTGGAAAGTTGATGGTTTTATAGCTCAGTTGAGTTTGCGCTTCAGTGAGGCTGATCTCTCCAAGCTCTCTATTTGTAAGTATTTGCAAGCTAAAGGAAACAGGGTTTGATTATAGTTTGTAAAGACATGGCTTGGACACCTTTGCCTATTAACAATTGTGGTCCTTTTTTGATGAGTTATAACTTTCCTTTTAGAGACAGGGCTTCACTTAGTAGCCCAGGCTAGTCTTGAACTATGGCTCCTTTTGCCTCTGCTTCCCTAATGCTAGAATTTACAGGTACGTGCCAGGGTAGTTACTTTGTTGTATTTGACCTTTGGCCTGGCATATACAAGGAAAATTGCTCTTTTGGAAATAGATGATAGGCTGACCCTTTCCACGGTGGGAAACCTATTGTGGTGGTTTGAATGTGAATGTATGTTCCCCATAGCAATTAATGTTCTTGCCTGAGAAACCTAAGGACCCAGGTTTGATTCTCCAGGTCCCATGAAAGCCAGATGCACAATGTGGCACATGTGTCTGGAGTTTGTTTGCAGTGGCTGGAGGCCCTGGTGCACCCATTCTCTCCTTCTTCCCTTTTTCCGTCTGTAATAATTAAATGAAAATAAAATATTTAAAAAAAAAAGATTGAGCTTGCAATTGGAGTCTCCAGCCGGTGGAGCCCTGCTGGGGAGGAGGTGTCACTGGAGGCAGAACTTGTAGTCCAGCTGTACTAGTGTGTGGAGAGAAGCAGTTGGAGCTCTGGCCATTAGTGTGTTCTGGCTGTTTTGGTGGTGTCTGCCTGCTACATATCTGTGAAACTGAGCCAGATTCTTCTGCCATTGGTGGAATTCTGGATTCTGTAAACCATAAGCTGCTTTTCGTCAAGTGTTTGTCCCAAGAATGAAAGTAGCTGCAACACCTACTTAGAATGAACCTCGGCCACTTGAAATAGTATTTACACAAGTACACATGTACATTATCACTAAGTGAACTTTGACTATGTTTGTGTGTTTTGTAGTATACGTGGTGTGGTGTTTTGTGGTGTGTATATGTATGCACGTGTGTATGCACAGGTATGTGCCTCATGCACACTCATGCACAGAGAGGCCAGAGGAGAAAATTGGGTATCTCCCCTCCATCACACATCCTCGTATTTCCTTGCAATGGAGTCTGACTATTGGCAGAGCTTACCATTGTCATGGCCCATCCCAGCTCTGCTTCCCACATGGCTGAGTTTACAAACATTGTGGCCAAAACTAGGTATTTATGTGGGAGCTGAGAAACTGACCTCAGGCAATCTCAGGCCTCATGCTTGTGCAGGAAGCACTCTTACCAGCGGAGCCATCTCTGGCCCGGATTTTAAAAATATTTCATTCTTTTTGTTTGTGAGAGAGAAAGAAGCAGATAGAGAGAGGATGGCATGCCAGGGCCACTAGTCACTATAAATGAACTCCAGACATATGCACCACCTTATGCATCTGGCTTTATGTGGGAACTGGCAAATTAAACCTGGGTCTTTTGGCTTTGCAAGCAAATGCCCTAACTGCTAAGGCATCTCTCCAGCCCCTCCAGCCCTGATTTTTAAAAATCAGATTAGTACTTTGCGGCGTCCCTTCCCCAACCAGCAGGAAAGGAACAGCCACAAACGAAGATCCTTCTTGTGTCACACTTTTATTGGAGAGCACTTGGTTAACAGATGAGCTGATGGCGGAGGGCGGGGGCCCAAATCTGCAGCTGCTTTTATAGAGTGTACTGCTACAAGGCGTTTACTGATTGGTTGCGACCAGCTTGCCATCACCAGGCGCCACGGGATAGGCTTGGGACAGGTTGCGTCAAGCGCATGCGCATACCTTAGACACGGTTGGCGCCAAGGCACTGTCTAATATGGAGGAGCCAGCGCCATCTTGTAATGGCGACTGCTTACGGCTCCCTGCAGTTCCCCCTTCTTGTTTAAACGCAACAGGCGAGGGTAGAGGTCTGATCTCTGATGGTCGAGAGGACATTGTGATGACCCCAGACCTAGTGGCCAGCCAGGCTGGTGTCACACCCGTCTAGTACCTTTTCTCAGAGATGGGATTACAGTACCAACCCATATGCAATCAGACATGCCCTCCATGAAGCTGCTAAGAGCTCGCCCCACGTGCAGTACTTTGTCTCGCATCCTGAGCGTGATGAATGCCGTGCTCCCAACACCAATCCTCTGCCCATCCTTGTGCAATGGGCACTTCAAGCCCTAAGGGTGCAAGGGCCAGGGGAAACTAGGTGCTCTTTAGGGCCGATAGCCAAATCTGGGGGGAGGACCCACACTCCAATGCAGCTAGTGCCTGAGAGATACCTTGTCCCGCCTGGTCTGGGCTCGCAGGCGGCAGATCAACCATAGACACAGCAGACATCCTCCTATACAGCAGGCAGCAAACAGTCCCATTTCAACCCATTCCTTAAAAAAATTAAAAGCAGAGGAGATCCAGGAAGTAAGGCCCTGTGCAAGGCTAAGATCCACTCTCGTGGAATTAATAGCAATAAGCAGATAGAGAAAAGGGGGGTGCACACAAACCGGGGCAGGGGGGAATGTCTGATTACGAGCATAATGTTCACAAGGATGACCCAGAGTGAAAACTGCCCCCGAGATGACGTTGAGGTCTCATGCCCTGACACATTGTTGCAAGCAATTTGTCCCCAACAGTAAAACCAATGGAGACACATCCGTACAGGAACCATTGACCCCACACAGCACCCACTTTGAAAATGGATTAATTCTGGAATCTTGAAGAAAGAGTCCCTCTGACCATGCCCCTGACCTAGGCGGGGGACCCCTCATAGCTGGTGATATGGTGAAGAGATGATTTGCATCAGCCCAGGCGACCGAAGTGCTCTGGCACTCTGACCATGGCCAGAGTTCCCCTTCAAACCAGGCAAAACTCTGCTGACGAAGTCTTATACAAGAGTCATCAGTCTGATTCCACTGCAAAGTAAAACAAAGAGTTAACAAAGGAGCGGGACTCTCCCATGGGGACCACCTGTCCTGAAGGGAAGGGAGGCCTAGTTCCTTATTCGTGGTGAAGAAACGTGGAAACACAGACGCTTGATGAGGAACTGGCATCGTCTTCGGGAAGGCTGACAAAATTGCTCTGCTTTACTGAGTGTCAAGATCTGGATTATGAATCTCCAAACTTTCTCCTGAGGAAGGATGGACTGTTCTCATCAACCGGCTTGGAACCCAGTGGAGCGATTCCTGGTCCTGTGGAAAAACACAAACAGCTCCCCTGGATCTTAACAAGATCCGGTCCTTTCCATTTGTTATTTAGGACATCTTTCCACATCACTACTTCTCTGGGTGCCTGGGCCACAGCTTGACTGTGTCTGTCAGCTGCAGACTTATCATTATTGTCCAAAATTAAAAAAATTAAGGGTGAAGAGGCTAGGGGTTGCATCTTCTGCTATCCCCCTCTTTTGTTTAAATAAGATGGCTTTGATACTTTTATTGGCTCTCTCCACAATGCCTTGGCCTTGTGGGTTATAAGGCAGGCCAGTGGCGTGGGCAACTTGCATCTGCGCACAAAAGGCCCGAAAACCAGTAGATGTAAATGCCGGGCCATTATCAGCTTTTAGATGGTGCCCAGGCTTCCAGGCAGTGGGTTTTTACATGAGAAGCCTTTTCATCCGCCAACGGCGAGGCGAAGATAACTCCCGAGCAAGTATCTACTGAGACATGTAAATATTTTAACCTTTCAAACTCAGGGAGATGAGTTACATCCATTTGCCAAAGATCACCAGGACGGAAGCCTCGGGGATTAACACCCACATGAGGGGAGGGCAGAAAAGTAGTCTCAGCCTGACCTTGAACAATGATCCTCTCATCTCTGCCTCCTGAGGGCTAAGATTAAAGGTGTGTGCCACCACACCTAGCCCTACCTCATTTTTGACCTTCTTTGTGATCTATGTATACAGAACTTTGCTCATCCCCAGCAGAGGGCGCCGCGGCGACAACAAATGTGCCTGCCAGCCCCCGCCCCTGCGGATCACCTCTGGTTGAACTTTTTCTTTTTTTTTTTTTTTTTTTTTTTAAATATCTCTTCCTCCTGTTGTGATTTAGATTCTGAACTACTCTCATCATCTGCCTCCAGCCACTGTTTACATGGGTACTGGAGAATTGAGCCTCGAATCAGGGTCCTTAGGCTCTACAGGCAAGTGTTTAACAATTAAGCCATCTCTTTATCTTTATGTTAATGGGAAGGCAGCGAAGGGTGGGACAATGGTGTGTAGGATATAGCCATACAGACTTGAAAAACAGGTTTTTTTACCTCTAGCAGGGCAATATGAATGTCTCCAGCTGTTTTTTTAATTTTTAAAAGTAAATACTTTGGGCCCCGCGGGACACTTAGTTAAGAGCATAGAGGGAGCGTCTAGAGGCAAAAGGGGTGGAGACGGCAGCAGCTCGCCTCATGGCCTCATGGCGGACCGCCCGCCCGTTCCTAAGATATTTTTAAAGCAAGTTGACAAAAGTGACCAAAAATGACGCCTGGAGGTGCAGGCGAGGCGCAGCCAGTGAGGCTCGGGGCAGTGCTCGGGCCGGGCTGGAGCCGCCGCTTAGGACCGTCCCATTCGGCTCGCTCCCCGCACAAGATGTCGGCGGAGCCTGGCGGACCAGTGACTTGTGCTCTACGCCCGCGAGGAAAGCTAACCTGGCTTTGGGACATTTGGGGAACTTGAGTTTGTATTTGATCATAGTTTACATTTACAGAAAGCTACATGGAGGAGCTGTCTTTCACCAGGGCTTTGAGCACATTTGCCTTAGGCAGTATTTAGGGGCTGAAAAGAGCTGAAAAGATAGCTGCCTGGTGGCGGCTTGGGTGGCGGCCTTGGGAGAAAGGAGATATTTAAATGAGGAGGCAAAGCGTTTAAAGTCTCCTCTAATGGAGGATACGCTCCTCCGGGGCCTCTCTGCCCCTTCCGAGGGGGCGGGCATGAATGAGCCTCGCCTATCTCCTCAAGTTTTTCCTTTAGACTTTTTTCCTTTTTTTTGTCTCTTTTTTGACTGGATCCTATTTTTCCCTTTTGTTTCTTCCTAGGCCTAGCATGTGAGTCCCCGCTAGTATCTGACTCTGAAAGACTGTCCTGATGTTGGGCTAAAGCTCCTTGCCCCTCCCCAATTATTTCCGCATGTTTATCGCTATAAAACCCCAAACAAAACAGGCAAAAACAGGCGAGGAAAGCCAGGGTCAGTCGAAAATCCATCAGAGAACAAAGCCGGGGATGACTTACCGACGTCTACCTCTCCGTGTGTCAAGTTCTGAATCTTCTTCGGCCCTCCGCCTGGCGACCGCAAGGCACCCGGCGTCCCGGGCTTTCGGCACCACTTTGCGGCGAGCCCTTTCCAACCAGTAGGAAAGGAACAGCCACAAACGAAGATCCTTCTTGTGTCACACTTTTATTGGAGAGCACTTGGTTAACAGATGAGCTGATGGCGGAGGGCGGGGGCCCAAATCTGCAGCTGCTTTTATAGAGTGTACTGCTACAAGGCGTTTACTGATTGGTTGCGACCAGCTTGCCATCACCAGGCGCCACGGGATAGGCTTGGGACAGGTTGCGTCAAGCGCATGCGCATACCTTAGACACGGTTGGCGCCAAGGCACTGTCTAATATGGAGGAGCCAGCGCCATCTTGTAATGGCGACTGCTTACGGCTCCCTGCAGTACTTATCAGGTGGAGGCAGGAGGATCTTGGCTTTGAGGCCAGCCTGGACTACATGAAACCTTCTCTAAAACCAAAAAACAACCCCACCCCAGAAAAAAACAAGTTAGCTTTGGTTATATATATATATTTTCAAATAGATAAACTTGAAAACAAAAAAAAACAATTTTTTTTGTAGAGAGAGATTGAGAGAGAGACAGATAGAGAATGGGCATGCCAGCAGCCTTTCAGCCTCTGTGAACCAACTCTAGACATGTGTTCCCCCTTGTGGGCAAGTGAAGCATTGCACCTTTGTGTCACTGCATCTGGCTTAACGTGGACCTGGAGAATCCATCGGGAATTCTTAGGCTTAGCAGGCAAGTGCCTTAACCACTAAGCCATCTCTCCAGACCAACAACCATTTTTTTTAAATCTCCTGATTTTTCACCATGGACCTGAGCCATCTTACCTCCCCCCCCTTTTCTTTCTTTCTTTTTTTTTTTTTTTAATATTTATTGACAACAAAACATACTTACATACAAAAGGTGCATAGTTTTCCCTCCCCTCCCCCCATTCCCCTTTAGAACTCCACTCTCCATCATATCCCCTCCCTCGCTCCATTAGTCTCTTTTTTAATTTGATGTCATCATCTTTTACTTCTATTATGAGGGTCTTGCGGAGGTATTGCTAGGCACAGCAAGGTCATGGATATCAAGGCCAATTTCTGTCTGGGCAGTTGCGTTGTAAGGAGTCGTACCCTTCCTTTGGCTCTTCCATTCTATCCGCCCCCTCTTCCGCAATGATCCCTGAGCCTTGGAGGGTGTGACAGAGATGTTTCAGTGCTGGGCACTTCTCTATCCCTTCTTGTCAGCACTATGTTGCCTTTTGGATCATCCCAGTGGTCATTGCCATCTGAAAAGAGAAGCTTCTCTAACCAGAAGTGAGAGTAGCATTAATATGTGAATATGAGCATTAAGTGTAGTATTTTCCGGGCAGCTTGGTGTGAATAGTACATACATTTAGATAAGGGCATGCTTTATACCCCTAAGGCTCATGACCTTACCTACCATAGACTTTGCTTAGGTTTTTCAGTACCACGTATGTATTCCCTCCCGTAGAGAGGGCCTTCAGTCCAATTATAGAGCAGTTGGTTACCCCACGAGTAGACATGCCACTATTGCACCCGTTCAGTCTTTGGGCCTGTCTGGCCAAATTTGAATATTCAGCGTCCACTGTTTTCACTGCTGATGACTTCTGTCTCCCATACTCTGCATGCAGTGCAGCTTTTTCCAGCTTTCAGTTGGCTGGTCTACAGGGAGAAGGTTTTCTGCTCAGCACCAGCTTGCTTTCTCAGTGACCTTGCCTCTCAGGCAAGAGATGTCTTCAGCAATAGGGTCTTACTATCTGTTTCTCAGGGGAAACCAAGGGCTTTGGCAAAAGCCTTTAATGTTTTGGAGGATACTGGGACCTCCTTGGCCAACAACTCTCTGGAAGGTATCCCATCCCAGGTACTGAAAATTTTCTAGTAACAGTCTACAGCTTCTAGATGTACCATTATTCAAAAAAGTAGTTTTACATAAGTCTTATTCACTATCTTTTGAAATTAGATTGACCCTCCCCCTGCCCTTCTTTTATGCATTCTCTACCCATGGCCTTGGTTAGGCCATTCCCCTCCTTGTAATCAGTCCTTCCACTTACATATGTGCAATACCATACACTTCAGTCCTTCCCTTTCCTCTGTCCCTTATAGCCTTTTACCAGCTTACTGGTTTCTGGTACCAATTTTTGGTTCCAGTTCACACACAAGTCTGTCTATTTGTAGCTAGGATCCACATATGAGAGAGAACATGTGACGTTTGGCTTTCTGAGCCTGGGTTACCTCACTTAGTATAATCCTTTCCAGATCCATCCATTTCCCTGCAAATTTCATAATTTCACTTTTCTTTACCGCTGAGTAGAACTCCATTGTGTAAATGTACCACATCTTTATTATCCATTCATTTGTGGTGGGACATCTAGGCTGCTTCCATTTCCTAGCTATTGTGAATAGAGCGGCAATAAACATGGTTTTGCAAGTATCTCTAAGGAAGTGAGAAGAGTCTTCTGGATATATGCCTAGGAGTGCTATAGCTGGATCATATGGTAAATCTATTTCTAGCTGTCTCAAAAACCTCCACACTGATTTCCACAATGGTTGGACCAGGTTAAATTCCCACCAACAGTGTAGAAGTGTTCCTCTTTTTCTGCATCCACGCCAACACTTATTGTCATTTGTTTTCTTGATGGTAGCCATTCTGACAGGAGTGAAATGGAATCTCAAAGTGGTTTTAATTTGCATTTCCCTGATGGCTAAGGATGTGGAACACTTTTTCAGATGTTTATATGCCATCTGTATTTCATCTTCTGTGAATTCTCTATTTAGTTCCATAGCCCATTTTTAACTGGGTTGTTTGAATTCTTATTATTCTGTTTTTGAGTTCTTTGTATATTCTGGATATTAATCCTCTGTCAGATGTATAGCTGGCAAAGATTTTCTCCCATTCTGTAGGTTGTCTTTTGCTCTACTCACAGTGTCCTTTGCTGTACAAAAGCTTTGTAATTTCATAAGGTCCCATTGGTTGATTAGTGATTTTATTCGCTGAGCAATTGGGGTTATATTCAGAAAGTCATTACCTATGCCAATATGTTGAAGGGTTTCCCCTACTTTTTCCACTAGCAGGTTCAGAGTTTCAGGTCTGATATCAAGGTCCCTGATCCATTTGGATTTGACTCTTGTGCATGGAGAAAGACAAGGATCTATGTTTATCCTTTTACATACCGATGTCCAGTTTTCCCAACACCACTTGTTAAAGAGGCTATCTTTTCTCCAATTAATATTTTTGGCATTTTTGTCAAAAATCAGGTGGCTGTAGCTGCTTGGATTAATATTTGGGTCTTCTATTCTGTTCCATTGATCTACCTGTCTGTCCTTGTGCCAGTACCATGCTGTTTTTGTTACTACGGCTTTGTAATATAACTTAAAATCGGGTATGGTTATACCACCTGCCTGATTTTTGTTTCGCAAAATTGTTTTGGCTATTCGAGGTTTTTTGTGTTTCCAGATGAATTTTAGGATTGTTTTTTCTATTTCCGTGAAGAAAGCTATTGGGATTTTAATAGGGATCGCATTAAATGTATAGATTGCTTTTAGTAAGATTGACATTTTCACAATATTGATTCTTCCAATCCAGGAGCATGGGATGTCTTTCCATTTCCTTGTGTCTTCTGTAATTTGTCGCTCCATGATATCATTTAATGCAGATGTCTCTCTGTTTATTTTTTGCTGGGTAGACCTATCAAGTGATGAGAGTGGGGTATTGAAGTCACCCACTACTATTGTGTTAGGAGATATCTCTGACCTTAATTCTAATAGTGTTTGTTTGATGAAATTGGGAGCCCCCATGTTAGGGGCATATATGTTTAGGATTGTAATGTCCTCCTGTTGGAGTTTTCCTTTAATCAGTATAAAGTGACCTTCTTTATCTTTCCTCACAAATGTTGGATCGAAGTCTATCTTGTCAGAAATTAAAATAGCAACCCCTGCTTGTTTTCTAGGCCCATTTGCTTGAAATACCTTTTTCCAACCTTTCACCCTAAGAAGGTTTCTATTTTTTATTGAGAGATGAGTTTCCTGGAGGCAACAGATGGTAGGATCCTACTTTTTAATCCAGTCTGCAAGTCTGTGTCTTTTGATAGGGGCATTGAGACCATTGATATTAAGAGTTATTATTGACATATATGTGTTTATTCTCACCATTCTTCTTATTTTTTAGTTTTTCCTGTTTTCCCTTTACTCACTTGTTTTAACTATTATTTGAGTATGGTTTATTTTTTCCTATTTCCTGTTGTGTGTGCTTTGCTTTCTCCTCAGCATGAATGATTCCTGCAAGTATTTTCTGTAGAGCTGGTTTAGTTGCCAAAAATTCCTTTAGCCTGTCTTTGTTGTGGAATGTCCTTATTTCTCCATCTATTTGGATAGATAGTTTTGCAGGATAAAGTAATCTCGGTTGACAGTTTTTATCTTTCAGAACTTGAATACATCACTCCAGGCCCTTCTGGCCTTTAAAGTTTGTGTTGAGTAATCTGCTGTGAGTCTGATGGGCTTCCCTTTGTAGGTCACTTGCTTTTTCTCTCTAGCTGCTTTCAATATATTTTCTTTGGTTTGTATGTTTGGTAGTTTAATTATAATATGGCGGGGAGAGGTTCTTTCCAGGTTTTGTCTGTTTGGTGTTCTAAAGGCTTCCTGTATCTGCATTGGCATCTCTTTCCCAATTTGGGGGAAGTTTTCCTCTATGATTTTGTTGAAAACACCTACTATGCCTTTGGAGTGAAATTCTTCTCCTTCTACTATCCCTTGAATTCTTATGTTTGATCTTTTCATAGTGTCCCGAATATCCTGAAATTCCCATTCATACCTTCCTATTATTTTGTCTTTCTCTCTGTTGGACTGTATTAGATCAGCTACTTGGTCTTCTAGTTTCGATATTCTGTTCTCTCCAGCATCCATTCTACTAGAGAGATTTTCTACAGAGGTTTTAATTTCACTGACTGTGTTCTTTATTGCTAGCATTTCTGAGTGGGTTTTCTTTATTCTTTCTATTTCCGTATTTATGTCTAGTATTGACCTCCTTATTTCATTAAATTGGTTTTCTGTGTGTTCTTTGAATCCTTTGATTTCTTCTTTGAGGTCTTTGAACCCTTTCATTTCCTCTTTGAGTTCTTTGAACATAATTATAATCATTCTTTTGAAATCTTTCTCGGGGATGTCCTCTAAGTCAGCCTCACTGAAGGTCATTTCTGATATATTAATACTTTTTGGTGGATTTATATTGTCTGGATGTTTTGTGTTTCTTGTATTGTAATGTAGAGATCTTTGCATCTTGAGTTAATTTAATGCTTGGGTTTTCTAAATATCTGCAGTAATGTTAGATGTATCAATCAATCTGATATTATGTATCTTCAGTGCAGGAGTTTAAGGTGTTAAGTGTGGTTCTTAAGGCTCTCAAAGTAATCACTGAAGTGACCCTTGCCTGCTATGAGATTATCAAGTGGGGTGAATGGAACAGAATACAGTCAAGATCCAAAAATTTAACTCAACAATGTACCCCTTCAATGAAATACAGCACAGAGTATTTGTGCAAAAGCAGGTATTATGACAAAGTCACAGTTCCTAAGGATATGTGTTAGCCCACGCCCTTAATCCTGTCAGCTGGGAGGCTAAGATTTCTGATCTGTAGAGAGTTCCAAGGTCAGCTTGTGATCAAGAGAGACCCTTCCCCAATGAATGACAGAGGAGGAAACAAATCAGGAAGCAACAAATGAGCAGCCTAGAATATAGCTTATTTAGGAATGTCAGATCTGACCATCCATCAGGATTATATACCTGGCTTATTTGGTGGGTACTAACCTAGTGAAAACCAAGTTACCTTTTGGAATGGGTTTGATCACAGCTATGCTGCACGGCTGCTTGGTTCCTTTGCTGTGTTGTGGATTCAGTAAGTCAGCTGCGTCTGTTGGTCTCTGCTTTCGCTGTGCTCGATGCTGCTGGTGAGCTGGTGAGCTCTGTTGCTTGCCGTGCTTGCACTCGTGGTGGGGAAGGGGAGACTATGAGTGGCGGCTGAAGACCGTCTGCTGCTCCACGTGATCCTCTTCCTCACAAGCCTCTCTGTTGGTCTCTACTGTCCTCCTTCCACGTTTCTTGAGATTGTGAGGAGGCGGTGTGAGTGGAAAAATCTCCTCACCTGCCTTTAAAAGTCCTGCGGTTCAGCTGTCTCAGGCGGCGCCTAGCCGTGCCGCCGCCGTGGCAGCTGCAGCGGCTGTGGAGCCGCTTCTGCCCACTTCTGTGGGCTCCAGACGCTCTGGATCTCTCCTACTTCTCTGCTGGGCTTGAAAGTTTACTATGTACCTCACTTTTTAGTAGAAAAGTGTATTTTGCTGGGGTTTGTTTTGCTTTTATCCCCTACCCTTTTTTGGCGAGGTTCCTATGTCGCCATCTTAACCGGAAGTCCCCCCTTTTCCATTAACATATTCAACAGATAGTTTGTCCTTGAGGGACCATGAGATAAAAAAAAAAAAAAGACCATTGTTTTTTGTTGTTGTTTGTTTTGTTTTGTTTTCCAAGGTAGGGTCTCCCTCTAGCCCAGGCTGACCTAGAATTTACTATATATTCTCAGAGTGGCCTTGTGCTCATGGCAATCCTCCTGAGTGCTGGGATTAAATGCTTGTGACACCACACCCACCTGATCATTGTCTTTAAGTGGCAAATTGTAACTAAATTTCAAAGGGAAAAAATATCAAAAAACAAAAATTAGATTGTGATATAAAGTTACAAGTGTAGGTAGATTCCTGACAGGGTGGCCTGGCAACTGCTGTCTGGGCCTGAGCAGGAAGCAGTGAGAGGATAGGGCCTGCATTTTATCCAGGATTACAATGATGGAAAAGACCATTAGCAGTGATAATGCCCCTGCCCCTGGCCTAAGTTTTTCTACACTGAGGTGAAGGATTCCTGGCCCAGAGACTCACACTTCTAAAACCGAAATCAGTTTGCGCCCTGTCTTTGGAGGCATTATGCTGAGGGCCCATTACCTTCTAGGAGCTCTCCACTGGTGCCACGGAGCCCTGTCCTACATTGAGCTGAGCTCCTCCTGCTTCTCTGGGTTGGAGGTCTGCTCCTAGAGAGGCCCCTACATGCTGCACTGGGCGACTAGTCATTCCTATGCTGGACAAAATCTTCCCTGCTTGTTTATAATTTAAAACAATTTTTATATCCCCTCTTCCCCACCCCCATTCCATTGGGGAGCCATCCTCAGTGGGCTTATGGGTATTCATGTGAAGTCATGAAGGCCTCAGTCAGTCTCTGTGGGGATGGGAGATGGTACCTTCCCACCCACCCTGAGGCTCTTACAATCTTTCTACCCCTTCTTCCTTCATGTTCCCTGAGCCTTGATGGACATGTTAGAAATCTGATTTACTGTTTAATTCTCTGTAACCTCTGGATCTCTGGTGTTTTTATACTTTCATTAATTTATTTGAGAGAGACAGAGTGTGTGTATGAGTGTATGGGTGCACTGGGGCCTCTTACCACTGAAAATGAACTCCAGATACATGTGCCACCTTGTGCATCTGGCTTCATGTTGGTACAGGGGAATTGAACCCAGGCACCCAGGCTGGCAGGTTTTTTTTTTTTTTTTTTTTTTTTTTTTTTTTGAGAGAGACACAGAGAGAGGGAGAGGATTGCGAACGAAATCCAGATGCCTGCGCCCCTTGTGGTAAAGTGCGGCATCGCGTCCTTGCGTCACTTTGCATCTGGCTAAACGTGGGAGCTGGAGATTGGAACTGCTGGAGATTGGAACCAGCATTCTTAGGTTTAGGAAGCAGGCGCCTTAACCGCTAAGCCATCTCTCCAGCCCAGCTGGCAGGTTTTTTTAATGCCACTATCTTTAACCACTCACTGAGTCATCTCTCCAGGCTTTGGAGCTCTGTTTTGATGAGATTTGCGTGACCACTGTCTGTCGCCATCTCTCTGGACAGGTTTTCAGGCTAGCGGTGAGAGCCGCACTCCTGTCCCTGGTGGAGGTGACACATCTCATGCTAGGTACTTGGCGATCTTTTCTTGTTGTGTTGATCCATTCTGGATCTCCCCAGTTTTCTCTACCATCTGGAAGGTAAAACATTCTCCAAGAAGATTTGAGACAGGATGGGAAATAACCCGACTCTAGATCTTCCTCCACTTTGTTTCAGATGGGACAGTCAGCTTCCAAGACACCTCCAGTCTCTGCATGCCTGTCTCCTTAAAAACTGGGCTCATTTAGATAATATGGGGAGAACAGGAATTGCCCATTACTTTTCTCCAGAAACATAAGGGGATAATTAGAACACATACTAATGTAACTAATGTAATGATACCTTGGAGGAGAAAATTCTTCTTCTCCTCCTCCCCCTCCCCTTTCCCTCCTCCTCCCCTTTCCCTCCCCCTCCCCTCCCCCTCCTTCTTTTTTTGGTTTTCGAGGTAGGGTTCCACTCTGGTCCAGGTTGACCTGGAATTCACTATATAGTCTCAGGGTGGTCTTGAACTCACAGCAATCCTCCTACCTCTGCCTCCCAAGTGCTGGGGATTAAAGGCGTGCACCATCACGCCTGGCTGGAAATTCTTCTTAAAGATAAAATTTTTAACTCAGTCAACACCTGATATTTGTAAGAAACTACAAAAATTGGTAGCCGAACCAGATAAGAGCTTAAAACAGTTGCTCCAGGAGGAAATTTCTATTTATTATAACCAGGAAGCCAGGAAAAGGTGGGGGACCAGAATGGGAGATAAAGAAAGAAGGATAGACTTCACCAGGAGATCGTAACAGTAATGAAGGTGGCTCAGGGAAGGGCCCCTTCATTGAAACATTTAAGTGGATAAAATCTAAAATATGTTTACATGATTCCAAGGTTTTAACCAGTAGAGAAACTGAGTCCAGCAGTTCACGACATCAATTTGTCCATGGTCTAAGAGTTAGAAAAACTGGAGACGCGCGGAGGGACGAGACAGAGCTGCTGAATCGCCGCCAGGTCAGCTCCGGCTGCACGCCGCCCGCCCCGTGTCGGTTGCCGCCGCCGCCCCTGCCTCGGCCGCCGCCGCCTCCGCCCCTGCAGCCGCCGCCGCCGCCATGGTAGTGCAGGTGGAGACCATCTCCCCTGGAGAGAGGCAGCACCTTCCCGACGCGCGGCCAGACCTGCGTGGTGCATTACACCGGGATGCTTGAAGATGGAAAGAAATTTGACTCCTCTCGGGACAGAAACAAGCCCTTTAAGTTTATGCTAGGCAAGCAGGAGGTGATCAGAGGCTGGGAAGAAGGGGTGGCCCAGATGAGTGTGGGTCAGAGAGCCAAACTGACTATTTCCCCAGACTATGCCTATGGAGCCACCGGGCACCCAGGCATCATCCCACCACACGCCACTCTCGTCTTTGATGTGGGGCTTCTGAAACTGGAATGACAACAGTGGCCTCCTCCCTTAGCTTCCTATACATGGATTGGCCATGGAGGGATCGGGTGCCTCCAGGCGTGTGCACATGAATCCGTGAGGAGCTGTTCCTGATGTCCCACTACACTCTGTATAGACATCTACCCGACTGAATGTGTTCCTCACTCGGCTTTGCTTCTGACACCCATGTCCTCTTCCCTTTTTCCTCGTATGTGTGTTTACCTGAACTAGATGCCATTAACCTCAAGTTACTCATTTTGTTTTGGGGTGAAGGATTCAGTTTCAGTCTTTTGGATCTAGGTTTCCAATTAAGTATACTGTCAAGTATTAACAGCACAAGCAATGGGTTAACTTTAGAATAGGAATTGGTGCTGGGGGTGGGGTTTGCAAGAATTTTTATTTTATTTTATTTTTGGATGTATTTTTATCTATTATATATTAAGGCATTCTTGCTGCTGCGCTGTGAAGCCATAGCAGATTTGAGACGCTGTGGAGGGCTGAATTCTTCTCCGTGTGAGAGATGTCCTGTTAAATTCCAAGCCCTGCTCAAACTGAAGTGGGGAGGGAGGAAGAGGGCTTTGCCTCCACCAGCCTCTCTCACCTTCCCCTGAAACCCGCTGCCTTTTACAGCATGTCACTTTCACTGCGATGTTGGACACTACAGGTATCTGTCCCTGGGCCAGCTGGGACCTCTGAAGCCTTCATGACCTGGCCTAATTTTTTTTTCATCCTATGTTTTTTTTTTTTTGTTTGTTTGTTTGTTTTGTTTTGCAAGGTAGGGTCTCACTCTGGTCCAAACTGACCTGGAATTCACTCTGTAGTCTCAGGGTGGCCTCGAACTCTCGGCGATCCTCCTACCTCTGCCTCCCGAGTGCTGGGATTAAAGGCGTGCGCCACCACGCCTGGCTTCATCCTATGTTTTCTCTAAAGGATTTTCAGGGCTTTTGTAACGTCATAACTATCCAAGCTCCATTTCTTAAATATTAAGAACTTCAGTCGAAAGTTTAAATTGAAGGTGCTGTTTGTAGACTTATCACCCAGTGAAAGCCCAGCCATCACGACAGATCCTTGAGTGTTCTCTAAGGAAATGATGCTGGTCATCGCAGCTTCAGCCTCTCCAGGCTTCTGATGCTTGGCTCTCTGCTGATCTCCGTTTCCTGGCTTCTCCTCCCTTGTTCTCACCTCACTCTCCTGTCCTGTGTAGTGATTTGGTGAGAGAAATTATTGCTTTTGTCCCCCATCCCCGGAACCACATGAGTTTCAAGTTTTATTATTGCAATAAAAGTGCTTTATGCTGGCTTTTCTCAAAAAAAAAAAAAAAAAAAAAAAAAAAAAAAAAAAAAAAAAGAAAAGAAAAAAAAAAGAGAAAAACTGGCTTTAAGGCGCTCAATAAAACAAATTAGGTTTATCCATTGGTCCAGGTTTTAACTACTGGAGAAACTGAGTCTTAAGATAAAGGTTCACATATAACTGAGGTACTCAAACATAAAGACATTGTGACTTTAAAGAGAGCTCCTGTTTTATTTGTGCTTATTCTATCAAGTGGTCATCACTAGGTTTAATCACATAGGTTTAAGTAATTTAATTTTAGTCAGTATAACCTTTATCCTCTTGTTAAAATATGTTGGGATAGCTTGCCTAAGATTTCAATTTTAAGTCATGGTTAAGACAAAATTGTTTTATGTTGATGAAAATTCCTATTATACATAAGATCAATTGCTATCCAAGATTAAGCTAAAAACCTTGGTTGTCAAATAGTGTTTTTTCTTTCAAAACAGATTTGTCAAGGGTTGTATTAGAACTCAGCTGTTTTGGCTCAACAATGACCTGATATGTAAAGTAACTGTCTTATTTCTGGCATCTTGATTCCAGTGCTTATAACAAAATTAACTCTTAAGACAAATCTGTATGTCAGGGTACAGCCTCATGCTCACACAATGGTCCTCATCTGAGAGAGATAATTTCAAGCTCTGTGGTTCTGTTTCCAATGTTCCCTGAGTAATTGGTACTTACTCACATAGGTATCTGGACTAATCAAAGATGTTTTCAAACACAGGTGCCAAGACTTTATACTGTTTTACTTGTCTTTTTGCTGAAAATTTCTAGGTTAAATTATTTGGTTTAGATTTGTATTGGCTTCAAGACTGGTAACAGGTTCTGCCTGCTGTTATAACTCTTAGATATTTAAAGGATAAGATGTGCCTACGTTCTGTGCTTCAGATATAGCCTATGCTGCCACAGAATAACTAAACTTGAAAAGTTTGGACAAAATGACTTTAAGGTCTTGTGCCATTCTTTAACTAGATCTGTTTCAGTAATCAAATGTGCTATATATGTACATACATCCTGGTTGATGTAACTTCCTTTTTAACTGTTTTAATGACCTATGTAGAAGCCAAAGCCAATTGGATTCACTGGAGGTAAAAAGGCCAGTTTTTGGCCATTGCTCCCAGGTCATGTGGCCCCTGGAGATGATGGGACACTTCTGCACTGGCCCCTGGTAAGTTCCCTTTTCGATCATGGAGGATACGGTGACCCAGAAACAAAAATATTGTGTATAGTCTGAAACACGAAAGTCACAACTTAGGAAATATCAGTCCTTCTGGCCTCCCAAAGAAGGGAAAACTACTTGACCAGCACGGCCCTGACATCCTTACAGACAACACTAGTACTGGAGAAGCTATCGAGCTAATCTCAGGTCCCTAAAGTCTCCTTTGGAGAGCCACTAGTGGCCTCCAAAATTAATCCTTGATTAAATCTTGGCTGCCTGCTTTGTTGTAAACATTCAGAGAAAAAATGTATAACCAAAGATAAAGGGATACCTCAAATATATGAATGGCCTATTAAGTAAGAGCTAAGAAGGGAAACAAAAAAGGCTTTAAGACATGTTGTCACCATTTCTAATAGTTCTAATTGTATAACAAGGAAAAACAACCATAGATGTAAAAATGGTTTTCAAATCCAAAATACATATTTGATGACTCTGACCAAGGGTCGCTTAATGCAGAAGACTGCCTTATACTGGAAACAATGGTGAATCTCTTTTAACTTATGTCAGGACATCACTAAATAGGTCCTGAGGCCAAAAATATATTTTTATAGCCCCTAATTCACCCAATGGTTCTATGGTATGAACCTTTGGCCCCAGGATAAATTAAAATAGGTACACTCTGACACTCTGGAAAGCTATCATACAAAATATGGTATATTCACCATTATCAAGGTTAAGTGTTGTGTATATATTCCTGATAACTCTGCTAATATCTCTTCTGTTTTACAAGCCTTACAGAAACAGATTCAGACCATGTCAGACACTACTGTGCCATTCGATGAACAGTTCTAGGAGAAAATCTCAGCCAGCTCATGCTTGGATGGTCTTGAGACAATCCAACTCCATCGACCTGGGTTCCCTTAAATGCTTCTCAAGGCCTAGATGTCCACACGAAGAAAAAACCTAAAGGGGACCAGCTTGCTATGTGCTCACTTCTCATTAACTCCTTACTTTTATTTTTTCTTTCCAACATTTTCTTCCAAGACTATCTTCCTGTACTCCACCAATACACTTTTGGGGGTCCTTTAAAATAGTTGCCCTCTCTGGGAGAGACTAACTGCCATATTTCTATACCTCCATTCAGCTGGAAGTAGTTCAAGATCTGACCTCATCACCCCCTATCCTCTAACAGCAGTTAAAATGTCTTCTCATGAGAAAGGGGAATAAGAGGGGAGTACAGTTAGGGTGACTGGACCCCTGAAGGTAAAAAAGACAGGAAAGTCTCCACTCGCTAGAAATCAAAGATGATCTGACTTCTTCTTTCCTAGTTCCCTAGACCTGTTTCTCCACAAACAACCAGGACCCCTCCTTGGAGAGAGGTCTTTCATAGTATTTAAATATTTTGTTGATCAAGTTCAGCCTCTGGACCTTGGTGTCAGGGTTTACCCTCTTTCTGAGAGAGCCCCTAGCCCTAACCAACCAGCTGTCCCTCAGGTTTACCTGAGCCTGATGACAGCCCACTTCTATAAGGTTATAAATACCTTTGCAAGGGGAGGACAGGCACTCTGACCCCTTGGGAACTTGCAGCTGTGGGTGAGTTTTTCTCTCAGCTAGGTCTGGGAGAGCCCAGACCCAGCCAGGCTGAGCTGAAGGGAGGTCCCCCTAGCCTTTACTCTCCACATGGGTTCTTTATCCCCTCCAGCTCCCCTCATGGTAGGAGCTCCTTGAACTTTCTTTTCTCTCTTCTTTCCACAGTTTTTCCAGGCCCTCCACATGGAATCTCTAGCCAGGTGGGTGCCTTTCCTTGGCTGTGTACTTCCCTCAATAAATATAATAATGTAATAATTATCCTTCTCAGCCTTTTGAAATTCAATTCTTTGATTAAAATTAGAAATGAACCTGGTTTGGGGTTTGGGGTTCAAGGACTTTCCTGGCCTCTAACATCTCAATACAGTATTTTGTTAAATTTCTTTCTCTCATATTATTGCTTAAGCTAAGACTTCATGCACTATGTCTAAAATCAGTGCTGAGAGTGAACATCTGTGTCTAGTTCCAAACCTTAAGGGGAATTGTTGTAGTCACCATCACATTTCTGGGATGGGTATCCAAGTCAGACACAGTTTATAGGAGGAATGGGATTTATTTCAGACTTATGGATCCAGAGGAAGTTTCACAATTGAAAGAAAAACCACCACTCCATCACCAAAATCAAGAACAGGCTGGAAACCCCAGGCAGAGCTCAAGCACTCCTTATACCTTTTGGCTAGAAACAGATCTGCCCCCAGTAACACCTTATGACTGGACCCCAGGATCTTCCCACAGTGATACTTCCTCTAGCCAGGTAGCTAGAAATCCAAGTTACAAGCTTGAATAAAACTACTAAATCTATTGGGGGACACCCATTCAAACTACCACATTCGACACCTGGTACCCAATGGATTCATAACCATCTCACATTGTATATTGTTTTCAGTCCAAATTCAAATATCCCATAATCTTTACTTTACCAACTTAAGAGTCCCAAGTCTCATCTGAGATTTAAGGAGGCTTCTTAACTGTGAGTCCTGAAAAATCAAAACATGTTATATACTTTCAACATCTAACGGCAGAAGGTAAACTTTTTTTTTTTTTTTTTGAGGTAGTGTCTTGATCCAGCCCAGGCTGACCTAGGCTGACTCTGTAGTCTCAGGGTGGCCTCAAACTCACTGCAAGCCTCCTATCTCTGCCTCCCAAGTGCTGGAATTAAAAGCATGCACCACTATGCCTGGCACAAAAGGTAAACATTTTAATTGCTATAAAGCATAACAAGGAATGACTGAACCAACGCAAACTCAACAACCACTAGATAAACACTGCACTTCAAGTCCTATATCCATAACCAGTAATCAGTGACAAGTCTCTGGATTTTCCAATTCTGTCCCTCCAGGGGAAGTTCCATAATGGCACAAGAAAGAAAAACCACTAACAGCACTACCAAAAGCAAGCACACTCTGGGGACCCTAGGCATAGCTCAAGGACTCTTCATACCTTAGGCTGGAATTCAGATCCAATGCCAGAAACACCTCAGGGCTGGACCCCAGGTTCTGCTCATAGTGACACTTCCTCCAGCCAGGCAGTTGGAAATCCAAATTACAAGTGTGAATAAATTCCTGAATCTATTGGGGCGGGGGGGGGGGAGACATCCATTCCAACTGCCATTGGAATGCTTCAAGTTTCCCCATTTAGTGTATGAATCTTAGCTCTATTGTATATTGCCATTATTATGTTGAGATGTGACCTCTCCATCCCTATTTTCTCCAGTGTTTTAATCATGAAGGGATTTTTTTTGCAAAGGCCTTATCTGCATGTTTTGATAATGATCACATGATTGCTGTCTTTAAGTGTATATATGTGATGCATTAGGTTTATTGATTTCCATATGTTCAACCATCCCTGCATCCCTGGGATGAATCCTACTTGACTGAGATGAGTGATGTTTTTGCAATGTTCTTGAATTCAGTTTGCAAGAATTTTTTTTTTTTTTTTTTTTTTTGGTTTTTCGAGGTAGGGTTTCACTCTGGTCCAGGCTGACCTGGAATTAACTATGTAGTCTCAGGGTGGCCTCAAACTCTCAGTCATCCTCCCACCTCTGCCTAAGAATTTTTATTTATTTTTATTTATTTATTCTTTAAAAAAAATAATTTATTATTTTGTTTATATTATTCTAATTTTACATTCATATTGGTGACTCCATTATCCTCCTCCCTGTTCTCCCCCCTCCAAAGGGATCCTCATCAATGGGGAATGTGGGTCATGCATTGTGGGGGTAGTTAGAAATTATGGGGGATAGGCCAAGTGTCTGTGCATAATGACCCAACTTGTGGCTCTAACACTCTTTCCGTTCCCTCTTCCGTGAATTTCCCTGAGCCACATTGGGATCATTTTAGTTCTACTTCAGTGATGAGGTTTTGGGAGCCTCTGTGTCTCTGGATATCTGGCTTAGTAGGAGTTGGATGTTCTCTGTGTTTATCTCCTTCAGCCTTTTTCTGGTGTCATGTTCATCAAGAAAGCTGTACTCTTGCCCTTCCCCCACATTACTCTATGGTTTCAGCTGGGGCCCTGGTGAGGTGTGATAGGCTTATCCTTCCTTCAGGTTCATCGTCCATCTGAAAAAGATAAGCAAATTCTCCAACACAGAGAGAAGTTAGTACTAGATAGATAGAATGGCCATAGTTATTTTATAGAGAATTTTATGTGTGTAGGCCCTCTTCTAGCCCACATTTGGTGGGAGCTTGATCTTGGAGACTGGGCTCATTTTTTGTACATGGTTTTGACTTATTTCCCAGTTCCAGCAATGAGTTCCATTCCACTGAGTGGATCTATCAGCCAATTCAAGAGCAGTTGATTACCCACCATAGCTGTGTGCCACTACTGCACTTGTTTGAGCATTGCATCATGCTGTTTCCAGTTTGCAAGAATTTTATTGAGAAATTTTACAACTAAGTTCTTCAGGGATATTGATCTACAATTTTCTTTTCTTCTCTCTGTCTAGTTTTGGCATTAGTGTAATTCTGACTTCATAGGAGTTGGAAATAATTCCCTCAATTTAAATTGTGTGAAATTACTTGAGAAAATTTGGCTTTAATTCGTCAATGAAGGTTTGGTTAAATTTGGCAATGAAGCTAAGCATGCTATTGTATGCCTTCAATCCCAGCACTTTGGAGGTAGAGGTAGGAGGATTGCTGTGAGTTAAAGGCTACTCTGAGACTACTGAGTGAAATCCAGGTCAGCCTGGGCTATAGTGAGACCCTACCTTGAAAAACAAACAAACAAACAAACAAACAAAACAAACAAACAAACAAACAAACAAACAAAAGATTTTACAATGAATCCATCAGGGCCTGAACTTTTTTTTTTTTTCGAGGTAGGGTCTCATTCTAGCTCAGATGACCTGGAATTCACTATGTAGTCTCAGGGTGTCCTCAAACTCATGGTGATTCTCCTATCTCTGCCTCTCAAGTGCTGGGATTAAAGCCCAGCTTCTGAACATTTTTTGTTGTTGTTGACCTCAAACCCTCCAAGTATGGGGTTCAGGCAGAACCCTTTTTGTGCAGTTACCCTGAAATCTACCCTTCTTTACCCACAAGTATCTTTGGCCAAACTTCCCTGCTTAACCATCTAGGTTTGTTTTGTTTTTGTTTTTTTGAGGTAGGGTTTTTCTCTAGCCAAGGCTGACCTGGAATTCACTATGTAGTCTCAGCGTGGCCTTGAACTCATGGCAATCCTCCTACCTCTGCCTCCTGAGTGCTGGGATTAAAGTCATGTGCCACCACACCTGGATACCATCTACGTTTGTGTTGTAGACACCTATATGGTGCTGGGATAAACATTCAAACAAGACATAGTTTATGGGAGGAATGGGATTCATTTCAGGATAACAGATCCAGAGAGAGTTCTACCAATAGTAGAAGAAGCTGTCTCCCATTCATAGATCCATAGAATCCATAGAAAAGCCACCAGCAGCCCCAAACACCAAATAAGCAGCAAACAGGGACCCTGCCCAGCTCCAACCTCTCTGCATACCTTTGGGTTGTGATTAAGTTTTGTCCTGATAGCAGGAGTCTGCCTCTATGGGTTGAAGCTGCAAACTCAATTTGAATAAAACACCTGAGTCATACATTCAAACTACCTCAGGGTAGGTCTGCCATAGATCTTAGACAATTGTCTTCACAATCTAGAGAAGCCACTAGACACAGTTTTCAAACAAAGTGGCAGATGTCAGGAGGGACCCAGCTGGGCTCAAATTTGGATTGGTCTGAAGCAAGTGGGGCCAGTGGTGGAGGAGGCGAGGTCCATCACCATAGTGGCTCTCAGGCTTTTAGAAGTCACCACCCTGGGTAGGTTCAGGCCTTCACCTCCAGACAGTTCCATGGATTTTAGAAGGGGAAGCATATACAAGGCATATAAGAAATTTCAGATCCAACCCAGTCTGTGTGGCCATTGGATCTGTGGGGCATACACATCCATTGCTGCCACTCTCTAATGGGAGATGCACTATTGGAGAAGTGTATTTGGGCAAGATGCCAGTCACAAGTGCTGCTGCCCTATTCTGGGTGGTTTCTTGGGCAAGTTAAGTCAGTTTGTTTGAGGCACAATATAGCAGCTGGTGATGTGCAGTACTGATGGCAAATGCCATGGGAAGATGGCATGTCATATCCTTGCTAGGGTGCCCCTCATGTATGATGTAGATCAAGGGTGCCTTGGAGCCTGCTCCCTACTGGGTCAGGACCAGGTGGGATGATGCATGGAGTCCTGACCAGAAGGTGAGTGAGAATATCCACAGCCGGATTGTTTTGCGGCCCAGGTTCCAACATCCACCACCCAACATCCAGGGGTCTTGCTGTTTGGGATCTTTGGGGCAGAGTTACCAGGCCCCTCTCCAAGTGTGCTGCAAAAGGCTTTGGAGGTATCTGGGAGAGGTGCCGTGGCATGAACCAGACCTAGTATATGACATTTGAACAAGCACATGGACACATTGGTATAGTCGAAGTAGGCATCATGGGCAGAGAGGAGAAAATGCAGGGACGTTTAGAGATGCTCAGGTAGTTGGGTGTTGTGGGATTAGCAGATGTGCTTGAGTGGACATCACTATGGGAGAAAGTGGAGGAACAGCTCCGCAAGGCTGGGGCAGCTGGAGAATGGGAGAGACCCCATTGCTTGTGTCTGTCTCAGAGGGGAGTACAGCCTCCTTTTGTGTAAGGAGAGCAGTTCTGTGACCCAAGGAGCTGAAGACGTATTGAAGAAGATCTGTAAAATCCAGGGATGGTGTCTAGTAGATTGGGGCTGTCTTTGCAGGAACTTGTTCTTAAGCAAGGCCAGGGCCCTGAGTAACCAATCCCATAGTCTCTTCTTAGTCAGTGTGGAGCTGCCTACCTTGGTCACTAGGTGACTATGTGTCTTTGACATTTGAGAGTTGTGACCACAGGTGTTGTCCTCAAGGGACACATAGGAGATGACACATGCTTGGTTGAAGCAAGGTCCCTTCTGTGTACTTCCTCCTCTAAGCATGAGGTGCTGGAATTTGGTATAAATCTCTTCCTTTGTGTTCCTACAATGCACTGTCTTTTTTAAAAATGAAACGTGGTAATAAGACATAGTTGCAGGTTATCTGAAATTCCATATTGAACAGTGCAAGACTTATATTTATACCCAAAACAGTTACATACTCAAAAGAATGTTAGAAGAAAAAATATTTTGTCTTATGTAATCTGTAATCAGTCTATCATTTAAGTACACAGTGATTGGAACAATATTCACTGTACTTTAGAAACTAGTAACTTTATAATACTTCAAATATATGAGAAAAATATATAGTTTGATACTTATATTCTTAGAGAAATCACACACATCCTATTAAATGTGGTCTTGAAGAAGTATAAGCATACTTGTCTAATAGCAGCTCTGGAATGTTTCAGTGTGGATTTTGTGATGTCACTGCTAGTTCTATGACATACTATGATATTTGCTCTTGTCAGTTCTGAATGTGACCAGTATGTGACCTGAGTTTTCATTGAACACACATACAGGGCAGAGCACAGTAAAATGGTATTTGTTTCCAATAGTATTTGACTATGGGCAACATTTTCAGAGTTGTAGGTATGTTGATACTGGCCATTGGATGATTTCCTTTCAAGTAGATTGAATAGCATTTTTCAAAATATTTGGTTTAAATATTTCTTCTAGGTTATATAGTAATAATTATGTATAATATTGTTATTGTGATCCTTAATTATTGTAGTTTTATTCATTACATTACATTTAATTTCAATTTCTGTGACGTTTATAAGGATGTGTATTTTTGTTATTGAATGGAAAAGATATTCACCTTATGAATTGTGGGCTATCCAGAATACTAGAGGTTTCAATTACAGATACTTTTCCAGTCCACTTTTCTTCCAGAGGTAACTATCATCAAATCAGTAATTGTTTTCTCATAGTTATCCAATGAATAATCATGATTTAATCACTCCAAAGTAGAAATAGGATGAAATGCAAATACCGGTGACTAAGAATGTAGAGATTTGCTATTGATTTACACTGATGTACATAAGAATGATGCACATAGATAATTGTGAATATCTTCATAAATATACTTGAATTTAAAAGGAAGTGGTAAGTGTGAATTCTATCATTACATATTATATGCCTTAGTTCTCTTGACCAGTCTGACCTCTGTCAAAGTTGAGCTTTGGGATCTCCCACAGTTTGGCACTAGGCTAAATATAGAGGTGTTCATATTTGTGAGGAATTAATAATGGAAGATAGTGTGTTTCACAGATCAAGAATTTTTAATATAAAAGCCGGGCGTGGTGGTGCACGCCTTTAATCGCAGCACTTGGGAAGCAGAGGTAGGAGGATCGCCGAGAGTTCGAGGCCACCCTGAGACTACATAGTTAATTCCAGGTCAGCCTGGACCAGAGTGAGACCCTACCTCGCAAAACCAAAAAAAAAAAAAAAAAGAATTTTTAATATATGTTATTCTGCCCAATATTGTGTTTAACCTTGTTCAAATGAGTATCTCTTGACCATAGTCAGTCAAGGAGAATTATTAAAAACTATTTTGGCTTTTTTTTAATAATTGAAACTCATGCCAATAGTACTACCATTTCTGAGTCTGGATACAATTTCAGTAGCTTCAGTGAGAAGATGGCATATGTCACAAAAGAACAATGGCATGGGAATTTGAAATCCAGGGTTTTAGTGTTTTTCTGAGTCATGCTAAGCTGTGAGGAATAGGTGGGACATTTAGCCAATAACTAACTTCTCTGAAGCTTTATGCTGCCTATCTTACCATATTTTCACTCCAGAGCACCAGAGATATGTTTCCTTTTTTTTGGAGTTATAATAAAAATTTTATTTAGGTTTGGTCAGTACAGGTCAGATACACTGGAGTCACAGAGCACTATGCATTAACAGGATACAAAAGTTCATAAAAACTGAGCACTATGCACACAAATTTCTTAAACATTCAGTCAAGATAAATGCACAGATGTATGGTGGGAAAAACACACTGAAACTACTACAGGACTCCATCAACAAGTCCAGCTTTTTGGTCATAAAGCTACTGTCCTGGGCGAACTTGGCAGTCACAAACCCACATCAAGGCTGAATGGTGCGGCAGTATATAACAGCATGAGTAAGAACGCTCAGTGCAGCACAGGTTCTAGATGCACACAGATTTAGACAGACATCACTGTGTTATACCTTAAGGAAAGATTCCCATTTACAACTTCACATTAACTCATATAAAAATAACTTGACCCTACACAAAATGTCCTTTTAGCAACAAAGTAGTTAACTGTTACAATTTTCAAAGTTGCAGAGGTATTGAAGCAATAAAAAAGGAGAAAAAGAACCAAATCAAACAAAAACGCACCCACAAAAAGGCCAATTGTGACAAAAGTATGCATCAATTATCTGGACAGTATCCTCTCCCAAATTAAATGACACTGTATAAAAATTTGCTGGAAAAATATTACAAAACTGAACCCTGTACATTTACATTTGAGTCCAAGCCATTCTGAATGTGGCGGGAACCCACAGTTCGGCTACCTTTCCCACTCACTGCTTTCTCCTCTTGAGGGTCATGATTGGAGTCTGTGTCATTTGAGTGATGTGTGTGAGAGTTTTCACTGCCCGTGGGAGAGTCTACACTTTCATACTCCGCACTGAGTGGGTTTACATAACTACTACCTCCTCTGCCAGTTCTCTCCTCCCAGCTGTTGGAGGCCTTCTTACCATTCCCTGGAGAAGAAGGAAAGTCATCCTCAGTTGCATTCCCCTCCCTGTGAAATCCAGACCCAGATGTCCTCGGCCGGGAGTTGCCAGATGGCTGCAGTCTTTGCTTGCGGCCTCTGCCTGATCTACAGGTTCAGAAGATGTAGTTCTGCTGGTACTTGGGGCTGAGGCTTGAGACTGCTGCTGTTGGTACTGAGCCAATTGCTGGCATGTCTCCTTCAGTTGCTGCTGAAGAACTAGGATGGTGCTCTGCATGCCCTCTACCTCTTCATCAAGTTGAACGATGAAGTCATTCAGTTCATCCTGGCTGCTTTTGAGCTCCTCACTGTACTTCTTCTGCAAAGCCAGCTCTGCTTCAAGCTGTGCGATGTGGCCCTGTGACAGCTGCCTTCCCAGCTCTTGGTTCTCCTGGATAAGCATTTGACAGTTCGCCATTAACTTCTTGCCTGTTTGGAATTGATTTGAATGATTGAGAGAATTTAAGTCACCCTTGTTAAAACTGCACTTAAACGTTGGGACAAGCTGGACCATTTATCTTCCACTCATCTCAGACTCCATTATCACCAAGCGAAAATTCAAATTGGTGACATAGAATGATCTGATGAAAAAAATTCACCTCCAGGATTGGATGGAAGCATGAAGAAAACAATGCCTCTTTTATCTAAATGATCAAAAGAATTTGCTAGAAATGACCACTATACCTTTTTATCAATTCACAAAATGCCTCACTTGGGCAAGCCCATAGTTCCAATACATCATTTCCCCAATCTTCTGGTAGGTACCTTGTGAGACTGTCCCACATTAACTTCTTCTGCCATATCCTGAGACCAAATGTCAAGTCTCCTTGTCTTTTATACCAGCTGGAATAAAATCTTTTAAAATGAGGCAGCCTTTTCCTTCACTTTGAAGAGCACAGGACAAGTTTTCCAAAATATATCTGCTCTCCACAGTCCCCCCAAATTAAAATGTCAAGAGTACAACAAAATAATCAGTCTTCCTTGAACTTAAAAAAAAAAAAAAACTATTTCAAGGCACATTTAATTTAATATCAGAGTGCAATACAAAAGGCCCAAATACAATGAAGGAACACATTCCCCCATTAACACCATCAACAATGTTCTTTAACATGTGCCTGTTGAATAGGATGAGAGTTTACTGAGTCTCATCACAGTCTAGTTGTGAAATGAATGTTCATAATACTTCAAAACAGTTTAAACCTCAAGTTTGAGACCAAGCCTTCATGTTTGTACATTCCTCAAGTAAGATTATCTACAATTTCCGTGACCACTCAAAGAACAAACCATTGATTAGGACCACATTGCTTTAAGACTCTATTATGTAATATAGAGCCCCAAACTAATTGGTTAAGTATATGTACTACTTGTACTGACGTCTATTATTTGATTTTCTCTTGACTATTAAAAGTTGGTACTTAGCACGTAAACCCTTTAAAGGCAAATATCACCTTATTTGAGTTTTGACCCAGGTAGTTCAGCAATCATGAAGTCCACAGTCTTATTGGCAAAACTGATACACAGTGTCTCTAAGTCACTGTGCTCAAGGTTAAGAGGGATGCATATTCAGTTTGTACATTTTACTGGAATTTTACATGTTCAATTCATGATTTAAAACCTCTAGGTTTTCAATCCTTCAAACTGTCTGAAGACACAGTGTGCCACAGACTTAAGACTTCTGTTTCTCCCTCTATTTTCTTCAAACAGAAACATTTCTCAAGTGTCTACATGTTCTAGAAGGGGAATTTTTCGGAGGTGGCCTCTTCTTCGGAATAGTCCGACAACATCAGGCCTCTATCAGGCTTAACTTCCAGGCACTCAGTTCATTTTGGGCTTGTTCCAGTTTGTCTTTAGTCTGTTCCAGTTCACCTTTCATTTTGAGGAAAAACAAGCTGATCGCTGGGTCTACCATTGTTGATCTCAGTTGGGCAACACTCGGCTGGGGACTTGCTTGCGGTACTGGATTTGAGTAGTACACTCTTGCATCTCCTGCTGCTTGGTCGCTAGCCGCATTTCCAGGATGTTCACCCTGCGTGCACTCTTGCTGTTGTTGCTTTAGTTTTTCTTCAGACTCCCTTAGACCAGTGACATCATTTGAGTTAAGATCTGTGTACTTGCCCTCCAAAGCTTGAACATATGCTTCATACTCTTTCCATCTTAGAATTAACTCATCCCGGGCCATAACTTTGAAGTCTGTCTCACTCAGCCGAACCTTTTTGGGAAGAGGTTCTTCGTTGGTCATCTTGAATTATGGGACCTGAAGAATTGAATGGGGGTCCCTAGGCTTCACAGGCATGCACCTTAACCGCTAAGCCATCTCTCCAGCCGCTCTCTCTGCACCGAGGCTGCGCTGCGGGCGCTGCCACTCACGAAGGCCGAGGCCGCCCGCCGCGGCCCCGCTGCTCCCCTTTATCTGCGGGTCTCACAGCCACAAAATGGCGCTGAGCGGGGAAACCAGGCCCCGGCCCCGGCTCCGCCCCTCCGCGCCGCTGGCCTGTTTCCTTTTTTTCACAGATTTTAAAATTAATTTTATAAAAGAGTTAAAATTATTTATTTATTTATTTATTTATTTATTTATTTATTTATTTATTTATTAGAGATAGAGGGAAAGAGAGAGAGAGTGAGAGTGAGAGTGAGAATGAGCATGCCAGGGCCTCTAGCCACTACAAAAGAACTCCAGATGCATGCACCCCGTGTGCAGCTGGCTCACATGGGACCTGGAGAATTGAACCGGGATCCTTAGGCTTCACAGGAAAACGCCTTAACCACTAAGCTATCTCTCCAGCCCCCTTAGTTTAATCTTTTTTTTTTTTTTTTTTTGGTTTTTCCAGGTAGGGTCTTACTGTAGCTCAGGCTGACATGGAATTCACTACGTAGTTTCAGGGTGGCCTTGACCTCATGGCAATCCTCCTACCTCTGCCTCCTGAGTGTTAGGATTAAAGGCGTGTGCCACCACGCCTGGCAATTTAATCTTTTTAAATGACAACTTCCATAATTGTAGACAATGTCCCATGGTAATTACCTCCCTCCCCCCAGTTTCCCCTTTGAAACTCCACTCTCCATCATATCTCCTCGCCTCTAAATCAGTCTTTTTATTTGATGTCAGATCTTTTCCTCCTCTTATGATGGTCTTTTGAAGGTAGTGTCAGGCATTGTGAAGTCATGGATATCCAGGCCATTTTGTGTCTGGAGGAACACATTCTTTCTGCCACCTCTTCCACAATGGACCCTGAGCCTTGGAAGGTGTGTTAGAAATATCCCATCCCTGGCACTGAAAATTTTCGTAATAATCTATGTCTTCTGAGTGTTCCATTGTCCAGAAAAGTAGGTTTCTAGATGACTTATTTATATCCTCTTAGATTTTGATTAGCCCTCCCTCCACCTTTCCTTTACTCAATCTTTTCCCCTGACCTCACTTAGGCCTTTTCACCCCCATTAATCTGTTGTTGTTCTTACAAATATACAATACCATCCTATTAAGTCTCCCCTCCCTCCCTTTCTATTCCCTTTATAACCCCTTTCTAGCTTACTGGCTTCTGCTACTGAGTGTTATTCCTACTCACATAGAAGTCCAATCATTTGTAGCTAGGATCCACATATGAGAGAAAACATGTGACATTTGGCTTTCTAGGCCTGGGTTACCTCACTAAGAATAATGCTTTCCAGACACAAGTCCTTCTTTACTGACTAGTGGAATAAAGGAGACGTGGAGAGCGATGTACCAAAGCTCATATGCTACTAGGAGAAGGAACAAAGATGAGAACCCAGACATGTGATCCCCCAATCCTGAGTCTCTAACTGCTGACCTGTGTACATTACCCTGATCCAGAGAATTAGAAGTTCCATCATCTGTGTCAATGTCTAGAACTATGGAAGATTACAGAAATCCTACATATTATCCACTTTATAAAGTAGAGGCCATAGTCTCATGCTAGGGCAGGTATTGCTGGATCCCATATAGTCATCATGTGGAAGCACATAGAAAGCCTCAAGGCTTTTAGTCAGGTAACAGATAGTGAGGGTTGAAGCATACTGTTTAGTAAACTCCAACTCTGTGAGCACTGAGACCCTCCTCACACTAGCCCCATAGCATTCAATGGCAGTATAAGTGTCATCCACAGAAGTGTGGACAGTTGGAGACACTGACATACAAACACTCAAAATAGTCATCCTACATTAGCATAATGTCTTGAGCTTGTGACAACTCTCACATAGAGTTGGGTTAAACCCTCAGGAGTCAACAGGCCCCAGATCCCATGATGTCCAATGTCACTGTGAAGGCACTGGATTAAACCTAGAAACCCACCTCCCACAATGAAGGCAATTGCATGTCATAATAAACTAAGACCAGAAAATTAAATAAGCGGCATAAAATAGCATAATGCTATTAATGTTTTCACTCTAAAATCATTTCTTACTACATAAAAGGGAAGAATATATGAACATTATTACATTTTGTACCTGGTATTAAATCTATTTCCCTAGTAAAACATGTATGTTATCAAGGATTAAATTACATATGCTGAATTACAAATGTTGAATTTGCATATGTGGAAGAGTGGAGGTTGAAATAGGCTGACAGATGTGAAGAAAGTAGTGACATTCTGCAGTGCTTCATATGGTCTGAAGAAGTGATAGAACCCCTATTTCATCCTAACAGTTTGGAAAGGGTTTATCTATTCTGAGAAGGATTGTCTCACATTATTCTTCATTTCTCTTTAGGGTTCTATTAACCTTTGTTTTCCTGTCAAGAATCCCAACCAAGGTTGCTAATCACCTATACCATTAAGTTTAGCCATAGAGACTAAGCCCCTAGACCTTTACCCTTATCAAGAAAGAGATGGTTTTGCAGTTAAGGCATATGCCTACAAAGCCTAAGGACCCAAGTTCAATTCTTCATGTCCCATGTAAGCCAGATGCACATGGTGCTGCATGTGTCTGGAATTCATATGCAGTGGCTAGAGGCCCTGGTGCCCCCATTCATACTCACTCTCTCTCTGCCTCTAATAAATAATAAAATAAAATAAATCTTAAAAAAATAAAGCACTCTGAGTACTTAATCCTTGCATCAGGAGCTGACAGTTACTTTGTCTCCTTCTAGTTGCTCCTCTGCAGGGGGCAAGTGCAGAGGAAGACAAAGAGGTTGAGGAGGGATACTTGGAGGTAAGATAGACTTTCCTGTTCCTAAGATCCAAAGGTTACATTAATAACTTTTTATTTTTGGTGGTTATCACATATGAACAGTAAAATTAATTATATGCACTATAAGTATTAGAATGTGTTAGTGGGAGGAAGAAGAAATTAAAATTTACCAACACATCTCTGATTTCAAGTGGTATACAAAATTTCAGTGCAGATTGCAGACTGTACGTTCTCACAACTTTCTTTCTGGAGCATGTGTTTCTATTTAGAATAAATTTGTTTGGTTTTTAAAAAATATTTTATATTTATTTATTTATTTGATAGAGAAAGAGGGGGAGAGACAGAGAGAAAGAGAGAATGGATGCCCCAGGGCCTTCAGCCACTGCAAATGAATTCCAAACACTTGTGCTCCTTATACATCTGGCTAATGTGGGTCCCATGGAGCCAAGCCTTGGTCGTTTGGCTTTGCAGGCAAATGCCTTAACCAGTGAGCCATCCCTCCAGCCCTTGTTTGGTTTTTTTATTCAGAAGTGGACAGGCATATAATATAGGGAGAGCATGCATATTTTCATCAAGTGATCTCTCCAGAGAAGCTGGGCAATTTTATGGTTTGGAGAGCATATAAGGGGGTCACCAAGGGCTCTTCTGGTGAAAGCCTCAAGTGTCCAGTATTAAGGTACTGAAGTGGTGAGAGCTTTAAATCATGAGGCATGGTGTAGATAATTGGGACTTGGAGGCACCATCACTACTTTAGAATGCATTCATTAATTCTCACAGGAGTATACTGTTGTGATGTTTCTCTGTCATATTGCTATATATTGAGGAACTCTAAATGCAGGCCAAGCAAACAGGAGTGTGATCTGGGCTCTGAATCAGCAAAAAGGCAAAAAATATTTTCTTCATACAGTGCCCAGCCTCATGTCTTGTGACAGCATCATGTAACAGACTAACACAGTCTTTGACATGACTAATCTTTCCCTTCCTTGCTCTCATTACCCCAAGTGACTGGGAATCCAAGACCTGGGTAAAGAGAACTCAGCATGATCTGGGCCTCAAAATGTTTTCTCCTCTCTATGTTACAGGGAACAACAAAAACAGATGGAATTGGTATGTATTCTGGAGTCATTTTTGTATTACTCTACATTTCACCTTTCCCTAATTGAAACCTTAGATTTTATAATACTTTTAGGAATTTCTTTCAATTCTATACAGTTCCATATAAGCATTCCTTTTGATATATTGCACACAATAAATTCTAACATGTAGTTTCTTCTGTCCAGTATATTAATAAATGTCAATTGAATCAACTTCTCTGTTCCACATCTTAAATCAAAGCTGGTTGTGGTGGCGCACGCCTTTAATCCCAGCATCCAGGAGGCAGAGGTGAGAGGATGCTGTGAGTTCAAGGCCACCCTGAGACTACATAATGAATTCCAGGTCAGCCTGAGCTAGAGTGAAAGACTACCTCAAAAACCAAAACAAACAAACAAAAAATTGTAAATCAGCCATGGTTGTTAACCATCTATACCATTAAGTCTAGCTGTATAGACCAAGCTCCCTGGGTGCTTAATCCTCACACCATGAGCTGAGAGTTACTATGCATCATTCTAGTTGATCTTCCTCCAGAGGACAAGATAAAGACAGAAGAGATTGAGGATGGATTCATGGAGGTAAGATGGGCTTTTGTGACAGGAACACATAAGAGACTGATATAGTCTTTGGCTTGAATACCCTTCCCTTCCTTGCTCTCATTACCCCACGTGACAGGAATGAAAGACCTGGGTAAAGAGAACCCAGCATGATCTGGACTCACAATGTTTTCTTCTCTCTAAATTACAGGTGGAATCCAGAACAAGGAGAATTCGTGTGTATTCTGGAATAATTTTCTGATGGCACATTTTAGATAAGAATTGTGGTAAAATGGGTTTCTCTGTGATCTGAGCAATCTGCTAATGAGCTGGGAATTAGCATCCCTGCCTTCTGCTCTATTCCTCCTACTTGAATGGGGATTTGAGGCAGCAGTGTTCATATACATGTGTTTTTTTTTTTCCCCAGAAAGATGTTCTATTAACCAACTCAATTTTCTCAATATAAAAAAATATGCTACACACTATACCTACACACTATACCATTTCCTAGTTACAACCTCATCACAGACATGTATGGTAGATGTCTTTCCCTGCACCCAGCCCCACAGATGAATTAAGCTATGACACATAGGTAAGTGTCTAAGCTCTCTAGCTCTGTGGTGCAAAAGTCATAATGTGTACCACACATGTGCACTAAAGTGAATACTCTTAAGTTATAATGTCTACTCATCACTCCATCATGTGATTACTAGTCACTGTGCAAGAGTTCCAGACTCTCAGAGTTGGAGATGTATTCCAGTTGGTAGAGTGCTATCTTTTTTTCTTTTTTCTTTCTTTCTTTCTTTCTTTCTTTCTTTTTTTTTTTTTTTTTTTTTTTTTTTTTTTTTTGAGGTAGAGTCTCATTTTAGCCCAGGCTGACCTGGAATTCACTCTGTATTCTCAGGGTGGCCTTGAATTCACAGTAATCCTCCTACCTCTGCCTTCCTGAGTGCTGGGATTAAAGGCATGTGCCACCACGTCTGGCTTCTTAGGGTGCTATCTTTGTATGCAGGAAGCCCTTAGTTCAATCCCCAGGAAAAAGAAAAGAAGCTCTAGCTTTCCCTTGCAAATCTGTGGTATTCAGGTTTACAAAGAACCTAAACACTTATGATTGCCTCAGTGATCAAAAACTGATAGCATTTATGTATCTGCCTGTACATATTCACAAGTTTGAATGATAAGAAAAGCCTACATGCTCTGGTCAGATCATAGGTTCTGAAAATAGAAAACACTCCCCAGACAAGTGTGGTGGGTATGTGTCAAAATTAGAATTCTTTTTTTTATTATTATTTTTATTTATTTTTGGAGAGAGACAGAGAGGGAGAGGGAGACAGATAGAAATGGGTGCACCAGCAGTCTCTCAGCTGCTGTGAATGAAATCCAGATGTGTGCACCCCCTTGTGGTCAAGTGCAGCATTGCACCCTTGCGTCACTTTGCATCTGGCTAAACGTGGGACCTGGAGATTGGAACCGGGTTCTTTTTTTTTTTTTTGGTTTTTCGAGGTAGGGTTTCACAGTGGTCCAGGTTGACCTGGAATTAACTATGTAGTCTCAGGGTGGCCTCGAACTCATGGCGATCCTCCTACCTCTGCCTCCCGAGTGCTGGGATTAAAGGCATGCGCCACCACGCCCGGCTTTTTTTTTTTTTTTTATAAATATTTATTGACAACAAACTTACATACAAAAGGTGCATAGTTTTCCCTCCCCTCCCCCCTTTCCCCTTTAGAACTCCACTCTCCATCATATCCCCTCCCTCTCTCCATTAGTCTCTTTTTTAATTTGATGTCATCATCTTTTACTTCTATTATGAGGGTCTTGCGGAGGTATTGCTAGGCACAGCAAGGTCATGGATATCAAGGCCAATTTCTGTCTGGGCAGTTGCATTGTAAGGAGTCGTACCCTTCCTTTGGCTCTTCCATTCTATCCGCCCCCTCTTCCGCAATGATCCCTGAGCCTTGGAGGGTGTGACAGAGATGTTTCAGTGCTGGGCACTTCTCCATCCCTTCTTCTCAGTGCTATGTTGCCTTTTGGATCATCCCAGTAGTCATCGCCATCTGAAAAGAGAAGCTTCTCTAACCAGAAGTGAGAGTAGCATTAATATGTGAATATGAGCATTAAGTGTAGTATTTTCCGGGCAGCTTGGTGGGAATAGTATATACATTTATATAAGAGTATGCTTTATACCCCTAAGGCTCATGACCTTACCTACCATAGACTTTGCTTAGGTTTTTCAGTACCAGGTATGTATTCCCTCCCGTAGAGAGGGCCTTCAGTCCAATTATAGAGCAGTTGGTTACCCCATGAGTAGACATGCCACTATTGCACCCGTTCAGTCTTTGGGCCTGTCTGGCCAAATTTGAATATTCAGCGTCCACTGTTTTCACTGCTGATGACTTCTGTCTCCCATACTCTGCATGCAGTGCAGCTTTTTCCAGCTTTCAGTTGGCTGGTCTACAGGGAGAAGGTTTTCTGCTCAGTACCAGCTTGCTTTCTCAGTGACCTTGCCTCTCAGGCAAGAGATGTCTTCAGCAATAGGGTCTTACTATCTGTTTCTCAGGGGAAACCAAGGGCTTTGGCAAAAGCCTTTAATGTTTTGGAGGCTACCGGGACCTCCTTGGCCAACAACTCACTGGAAGGTATCCCATCCCAGGTACTGAAAATTTTCTAGTAACAGTCTACAGCTTCTAGATGTACCATTATTCAAAAAGTAGTTTTACATAAGTCTTATTCACTATCTTTTGAAATTAGATTGACCCTCCCCTGCCCTTTCTTTTATGCATTCTCTACCCATGGCCTTGGTTAGGCCATTCCCCTCCTGTAATCAGTCCTTCCACTTACATATGTGCAATACCATACACTTCAGTCCTTCCCTTTCCTCCGTCCCTTATAGCCTTTTACCAGCTTACTGGTTTCTGGTACCAATTTTTGGTTCCAGTTCACACACAAGTCTGTCTATTTGTAGCTAGGATCCACATATGAGAGAAAACATGTGACGTTTGGCTTTCTGAGCCTGGGTTACCTCACTTAGTATAATCCTTTCCAGATCCATCCATTTCCCTGCAAATTTCATAATTTCATTTTTCTTTACCGCTGAGTAGAACTCCATTGTGTAAATGTACCACATCTTTATTATCCATTCATTTGTGGTGGGACATCTAGGCTGCTTCCATTTGCTAGCTATTGTGAATAGAGCAGCAATAAACATGGTTTTGCAAAGTATCTCTAAGGAAGTGAGAAGAGTCTTCTGGATATATGCCTAGGAGTGCTATAGCTGGATCATATGGTAAATCTATTTCTAGCTGTCTCAAAAACCTACACACTGATTTCCACAATGGTTGGACCAGGTTACATTCCCACCAACAGTGTAGAAGTGTTCCTCTTTTTCCACATCCACGCCAACACTTATTGTCATTTGTTTTCTTGATGGTAGCCATTCTGACAGGAGTGAAATGGAATCTCAAAGTGGTTTTAATTTGCATTTCCCTGATGGCTAAGGATGTGGAACACTTTTTCAGATGTTTATATACCATCTGTATTTCATCTTCTGTGAATTCTCTATTTAGTTCCATAGCCCATTTTTCAACTGGGTTGTTTGAATTCTTATTATTCTGTTTTTTGAGTTCTTTGTATATTCTGGATATTAATCCTCTGTCAGATGTATAGCTGGCAAAGATTTTCTCCCATTCTGTAGGTTGTCTTTTTGCTCTATTCACAGTGTCCTTTGCTGTACAAAAGCTTTGTAATTTCATAAGGTCCCATTGGTTGATTAGTGATTTTATTCACTGAGCAATTGGGGTTATATTCAGAAAGTCCTTACCTATGCCAATATGTTGAAGGGTTTCCCCTACTTTTTCCTCTAGCAGGTTCAGAGTTTCAGGTCTGATATCAAGGTCCCTGATCCATTTGGACTTGACTCTTGTGCATGGAGAGAGACAAGGATCTATGTTTATCCTTTTACATACCGATGTCCAGTTTTCCCAACACCACTTGTTAAAGAGGCTATCTTTTCTCCAATTAATATTTTTGGCATTTTTGTCAAAGATCAGGGGGCTGTAGCTGCTTGGATTAATATTTGGGTCTTCTATTCTGTTCCATTGATCTACTTGTCTGTCCTTGTGCCAGTACCATGCTGTTTTTGTTACTATGGCTTTGTAATATAACTTAAAATCGGGTATGGTTATACCACCTGCCTGATTTTTGTTTTGCAAAATTGTTTTGGCTATTCGAGGTTTTTTGTGTTTCCAGATGAATTTTAGGATTGTTTTTTCTATTTCCGTGAAGAAAGCTATTGGGATTTTAATAGGGATCACATTAAATGTATAGATTGCTTTTGGTAAGATTGACATTTTCACAATATTGATTCTTCCAATCCAGGAGCATGGGATGTCTTTCCATTTCCTTGTGTCTTCTGTAATTTGTCGCTCGAGTTTTTTAAAGTTCTCATTGTAGAGATCCTTCACTTCCTTGGTTAAGTTTATTCCAAGGTATTTTATTTTTTTTGAGGCAATTGTGAATGGGAGAGATTCCCTGATTTCATCCTCTGCACGTTTGTTGTTATTATATAGAAAAGCTACTGATTTCTGTGTGTTTATTTTGTATCCTGCTACATTGCTAAAACTGTTTATCAGCTCTAACAGTTTGCAGGTAGAGACTTTAGGGTCTGTTAGGTATAGAATCATATCGTCTGCAAATAATGATAATTTGATCTCTTCCCTTCCAATTTGTATCCCCTTTATGAGTGTCTCTTGCCTTATTGCTGTGGCTAAGACTTCCAGTACTATATTAAATAGTAGTGGGGAAAGTGGACACCCTTGTCTTGTTGCTGAATTTAGAGGAAAAGCTTCAAGTTTTTCCCCATTTAGTATTATGTTGGCTGTAGGTTTGTCATAAATAGCTTTTATTATGTTGAGATATGCTCCTTCTATTCCCAGTTTCTGTAATACTTTCACCATGAAGGGGTGTTGGATTTTGTCAAATGCCTTTTCTGCATCTATTGAGATGACCATGTGATTTTTGTCCTTCAGGCCATTTACATGGTGTATTACATTTACGGATTTGCGTATGTTGAACCATCCCTGCATCTCTGGGATAAAGCCTACTTGGTCAGGGTGAATAATCTTTCTGATAAATTCTTGTATTCTGTTTGCCAGTATTTTGTTGAGAATTTTTGCATCCATGTTCATGAGGGAGATTGGTCTATAATTTTCTTTTTTTGATCTGTCTTTGTCCGGTTTGGGTATCAGGGTGATGCTGGCTTCATAGAAGGATTTTGGCAGAGTTCCTTCCTTTTCTATTTTATCGAAAAGTTTGAGAAGCATTGGTGTTAGATCCTCCGGGAATGTCTGGTAAAATTCAGCAGTGAATCCATCTGGGCCTGGGCTTTTTTTAGTTGGGAGACTTTTTATAACTGTTTGAATCTCTGTGGTTGTTATAGTTCTATTTAAATGGTTTATCTCTTCTTGATTTAATTTTGGTAGGTCATTTGAATCAAGGAATTCATCCATTTCTTTCAGGTTTTCAAACTTAGAGGCATATATATTCTTAAAGTATGTCCGTATGATTTTCTGAATTTCTTTGGTATCTGTTGTGATGTTACCTTTTTCATCTCTAATTTTATCAATTTTTGTCTCTTCTCTCTTTCTTTTGGTCATTTTTGCTAAGGGTTTGTCAATCTTGTTTATCCTTTCAAAGAACCAACTCTTTGTTTCATTGATCTTTTTTATTGTTTTTTTGGTTTCCATTTCATTAATTTCTGCCCTAACCTTTATTATTTCTTCCCATCTACTAATTTTTGGTTTGCCTTGTTCTTCTTTTTCCACGGCCTTAAGGTGAAGCATTAAATTGTTTAGTTGTGAACTCTCCAATTTCTTAATATATGCACTTAGGGCTATAAATTTCCCTCGTAGGACTGCCTTCATTGTGTCCCAAAGGTTTTGGTATGTTGTATTCTCATCATCATTTGATTCTACGAATTTCTTGATTTCCTTTTTAATTTCTTCAATGACCCATACATCATTCAATAAAGTGCTGTTTAGTCTCCATGAGTTTCTGTATGCTCTGTAGTTTTTCTTGTTGCTGATTTACAGTTTAATCCCATTGTGGTCAGAAAGTGTACAAGGGATTATTTCAATTTTCCTGTATTTGTTAAGATTTGATTTGTGTCCTAGTATATGGTCTATTTTAGAAAATGTCCCGTGTGCTGCTGAGAAAAATGTATATTCTGCAGCATTTGGATGGAATGTTCTGTATATATCTGTTAGGTCCATTTGTTCCATGATATCATTTAATGCAGATGTCTCTCTGTTTATTTTTTGCTGGGTAGACCTGTCAAGTGATGAGAGTGGGGTATTGAAGTCCCCCACTACAATTGTGTTAGGAGATATCTCTGACCTTAATTCTAATAGTGTTTGTTTGATGAAATTGGGAGTCCCCATGTTAGGGGCATATATGTTTAGGATTGTAATGTCCTCCTGTTGGAGTGTTCCTTTAATCAGTATAAAGTGACCTTCTTTATCTTTCCTCACAAATGTTGGATTGAAGTCTATCTTGTCAGAAATTAAAATAGTAACACCTGCTTGTTTTCTAGGCCCATTTGCTTGAAATACCTTTTTCCAACCTTTCACCCTAAGAAGGTTTCTATTTTTTATTGAGAGATGAGTTTCCTGGAGGCAACAGATCGTAGGATCCTGCTTTTTAATCCAGTCTGCAAGTCTGTGTCTTTTGATAGGGGCATTGAGACCATTGATATTAAGAGTTATTATTCACATATATGTTTATTCTTACCATTCTTCTTATTTTTTAGTTTTTCCTGTTTTCCCTTTACTCACTTGTTTTAACTGTTATTTGAGTATGGTTTATTTTTTCCTATTTCCTGTTGTGTGTGCTTTGCTTTCTCTTCAGCGTGAATGATTCCTGCAAGTATTTTCTGTAGAGCTGGTTTAGTTGCCAAAAATTCCTTTAGCCTGTCTTTGTTGTGGAATGTCCTTATTTCTCCATCTATTTGGATAGATAGTTTTGCAGGATAAAGTAATCTCAGTTGACAGTTTTTATCTTTCAGAACTTGGAATACATCACTCCAGGCCCTTCTGGCCTTTAAAGTTTGTGTTGAGTAATCTGCTGTGAGTCTGATGGGCTTCCCTTTGTAGGTCACTTGCTTTTTCTCTCTAGCTGCTTTCAATATATTTTCTTTGGTTTGTATGTTTGGTAGTTTAATTATAATATGGCGGGGAGAGGTTCTTTCCAGGTTTTGTCTGTTTGGTGTTCTAAAGGCTTCCTGTATCTGCATTGGCATCTCTTTCCCAATTTGGGGGAAGTTTTCCTCTATGATTTTGTTGAAAACACCTACTATGCCTTTGGAGTGAAATTCTTCTCCTTCTACTATCCCTTGAATTCTTATGTTTGATCTTTTCATAGTGTCCCGAATATCCTGAAATTCCCATTCATACCTTCCTATTATTTTGTCTTTCTCTCTGTTGGACTGTATTAGATCAGCTACTTGGTCTTCTAGATTCGATATTCTGTTCTCTCCTTCATCCATTCTACTAGAGAGATTTTCTACCGAGGTTTTAATTTCACTGACTGTGTTCTTTATTGCTAGCATTTCTGAGTGGGTTTTCTTTATTCTTTCTCTTTCCATATTTATGTCTAGTATTGACCTCCTTATTTCATTAAATTGGTTTTCTGTGTGTTCTTTGAATCCTTTGATTTCTTCTTTGAGGTCTTTGAACCCTTTCATTTCCTCTTTGAGTTCTTTGAACATAATTATAATCATTCTTTTGAAATCTTTCTCGGGGATGTCCTCTAAGTCAGCCTCACTGAAGGTCATTTCTGATATATTAATACTTTTTGGTGGATTTATATTGTCTGGATGTTTTGTGTTTCTTGTATTGTAATGTAGAGATCTTTGCATCTTGAGTTAATTTAATGCTTGGGTTTTCTAAATATCTGCAGTAATGTTAGATGTATCAATCAATCTGATATTATATATCTTCAGTGCAGGAGTTTAAGGTGTTAAGTGTGGTTCTTAAGGCTCTCAAAGTAATCCCAGAAGCGACCCTTGCCTGTTATGAGATTATCAAGTGGGGTGAATGGAACAGAATACAGTCAAGATCCAAAAATTTAACTCAACCATGTACCCCTTCAATGAAATACAGCACAGAGTATTTGTGCAATAGCAGGTATTATGACAAAGTCACAGTTCCTAAGGATATGTGTTAGCCCACACCCTTAATCCTGTCAGCTGGGAGGCTAAGATTTCTGATCTGTAGAGAGTTCCAAGGTCAGCTTGTGATCAAGAGAGACCCTTCCCCAATGAATGACAGAGGAGGAAACAAATCAGGAAGCAACAAATGAGCAGCCTAGAATATAGCTTATTTAGGAATGTCAGATCTGACCATCCATCAGGATTATATACCAGGCTTATTTGGTGGGTACTAACCTAGTGAAAACCAAGTTACCTTTTGGAACGGGTTTGATCACAGCTATGCTGCACGGCTGCTTGGTTCCTTTGCTGTGTTGTGGATTCAGTAAGTCAGCTGCGTTTGTTGGTCTCTGCTTTCGCTGCGCCCGATGCTGCTGGTGAGCTGGTGAGGTCTGTTGCTCGCCATGCTTGCACTCATGGTGGGGGAGGGGAGGCTGTGAGTGGCGGCTGAAGTCCCTCTGCTCCTCCACGCGATCCTCTTCCTCACAAGCCTCTCTGTTGGTCTCTACTGACCTCCTTCCACGTTTCTTGAGATTGTGAGGAGGCGGTGTGAGTGTAAAAATCTCCTCACCTGCCTTTAAAAGTCGTGCGGCTCAGCTGTCTCAGGTGGCGCCTAGCCGCGCCGCTGCCGCGGCCGCTGTGGTGGCTGTGGAGCCGCTTCTGCCCGCTTCTGTGGGCTCCAGACGCTCTGGATCTCTCCTGCTTCTCTGCTGGGCTTGAAAGTTTACTATGTACCTCAGTTTTTAGTAGAAAAGTGTATTTTGCTGGGGTTTGCTTTGCTTTTATCCCTTACCCTTTTTTGGCGAGGTTCCTATGTCGCCATCTTAACCGGAAGTCCCCGGCTTTTTTTTTTTTTGAACATGGTAATTTATTTTATGCAGCTGTTTAAATCCATTATTAAAAAATTTTCAAAAGGCACTTTAAAAAACATTTAAAAACATTTTTTCTGACTTAATGGTGATCACTTAAAATAAGCAAGTCACCAAACATTAAACTATTCAATGACACTATTACTTTAAATAATCTTTAAATTTCAAAACACAAATATTCACTATATAATACAACACACTGCTTAGCAGTAAGATTAATTTCCCTCTAATAATATACTTCATGTAGATTATTAAGTTGTAGGGCCCTGCAAAATTACACAAACTTACCTAACATAAACCAAAAACTAGTAGAAAGGTAGGGAAGTTGAGATGAAGCACAATTCAACTCTTCCAGACGTTTTTGTTGAATGAGATTCTGTGCAAGTTCTGTTTCAATCTGTGTTAAAATTGCTAACACAACTCTGTAATATAAATATCATTTTCTTATCAATGGAGGTTACATCAAGCATAAAACAGACCACAGGTTGTTGCCCAAATTTCCTTCTTATCTTTTTGTCAGGTCTAATAAAAAGTAGAAAAATGAAGCAAATGAGTTTGTCTTTTGTCAAAGAAGTGGGGGGGGGGGGAACCCAAATATATTTTTTTAACAGATTATTTATTTATTTATTTATTTATTTATTTATTTATTTCAGACAGAGAGAGGGAGAGTGAGAATGGGTGCACCAGGACCTCTAGCCACTGCAAACGAACTCCAGATGCATGTGCTACCATGTGCATCTGGTTTATGTGGGACCTGGACAATTGAACTGGGGTCCTTAGGCTTCACAGGCAAGTGCCTTAACCACTAAGCCATCTCTCCAGCCCAGACCCAAATACTTAACTTTCTTTAATTATTATAGAAGTAGACTTGATTTTAAATTGTGTATTTTTAATTAGGGCAAATATCCTGAGAACCAGTAGACATTACTCTTAGACATTTAATCTCACAGGAAAACTGAAATCTAGTAGGTATACAAGTATCAGCAAATGATATAAATTCTGGTCACCAATAGCAGTCAAATTAACCTTATGAAGGCAGCCTTAAGAGTAGCTAGACAGCGCCTTAACCACTAAGCCATCTCTCCAGCTCTAGAATTCTCTTTTTAAACTTTAATTTATTTATTTTTATTGATAACTTCCATAACTCTAGACAATAATCAATGGTAAGTCCCTCCCTCTCCCACTTTTCCCTTTGAAGCTCCACACTCCATCATCTCCTCTCCCCCTCTCAATCAGTCTCTCTTTTATTTTGATGTCATGATCTTTTCCTCCTATTATGATGGTCTTGTGTAGGTAGTGTTAGGCACTATAAGGTCATGGATATCCAGGTCATTTTTTGTCTGGTGGAGCATATTGTAAGGAGTCCTACTCTTCCTTTGGCTCTTACATTCTTTTTCTATCACCTCTTCCACAATGAATCCTGAGCCTTGGAAGGTGTGTTAGAGATATTTCAGTGTGAAACACTCCTCTGTCACTTCCTCTCAGCACCATAGTGCTTCTGACTCATCCCAAGGTCACCGCCATCAGAAAAGAGAAGCTTCTCTAACCAAAAGTGAGAGTAGCATTAATATATGGGTGTGGACATTAAGAGAAGTGCTTATTGGGCAGTTTGGTGAGCACAGTATATACATTTAGCCAGACACCAGCAGACGTTACACCCTTAGGGCTCATGACTACCCCTGTCCTAGGTTTTCAGTATCAGTGATGTATTTCCTCCCATGGATTGGGCCTCCAGTCCAATTAGAGAGCGGTTGGTTTCCCCCATTACAGAATGCTACTATTGCACCCATTGGTTCATTTGGCCTGACTGGCCAAATTTAAGGCTTGCAGTGTCCACTGTTGAGTATCTCCACTGGTGATTTCTCTCTCTGATTGAACTGCATGCAGCATAGCTTTTTCCAGCTTTCTGTCAGCCGGTCTACATGGAGGAGGTTTTCAGCTCAGCTTGAGCAGGATTTCTAGTGAACTTGCAGCCCAAGTTTATGGAGTCTTCAACAGTAGGGTCTTACCATCTATTCCTGGTGGGAAACCAAGAGCCTCAGCAATGGCCTGTAATGTTTGGGGGATATCAGTGAACTCCCTGGCCAACAACTCACTGGAAGGTATCCCATCCCTGGCACTGAAAATTTTCTAGTAACAATATATGGCTTCTGAGTGTTCCATTGTCCAGAAAAGTAAGTTTCCATATTTATATTCCTTATTTATATCCTCTTAGATTTTTATTAGCCCTCCCTTCACCTTTCCTTTACTCAATCTCTTCCCCTGACCTCACTTAGGCCTTTTCACCCCCATCAATCTGTTCTACTTACATATACACAATACCATCCTCTTACCCCCTCCCTCCTTTTCTATTCCCTTTGTATCCCCTTTCTAGCTTACTGGCTTCTGCTACTGAGTTTTATTCCTACTCCTTCAGTCCATTTATTTAATGTATTACATTTATTGATTTGTGTATGTTAAACCATCCCTGTATCTCTGGGATAAAGCCTACTTGGTTGGGGTGAATGATCTTTCTGATTATATATATAACGTAGATAGTGTGTATACAGTCATGCTGGTACCATTGTTACTTTCCTCCCTGTCCTCCCTCCAAAGGGACTCTCCTTGTTGGGAAATGTGTGTCGTGAATTGTGAGGGTAGTCATCAGTTGTGGGAAGAGGCAATGTTTCTTTGCATAATGTCCCAACTTGTGGCTCTATCTTTTCATCCCCTCATCCACAAATTTCCCTGAACCATGTTGGTATCATTTTAGGTCTACTTCAGTGATGAGGTCGTGGGATCCTCTGTGTCTTTGGATATCTGGTTTGATAGGAGTTGGGTGTTCTCTGTGTCTGTCTCCCTCACCCTTGTGTTGGTGTCAGGTTCACCAAGAAAACAGCACTCTTGCTCATTTTCCCCATTACTCTATGGTTTCAGCTGGGGCCCTGGTAAGAAGCAAATTCTCCAATGGAGAGAGAGGTCAGCACCAGATATATAGGATAACCATTATTATTTTAGAGAGAATTTCACAGATGTAGGCCCTCTTGTAGCCTATGATTGGTGGGAGCTTGATATTGGAGAGCGGACTCATTTTTTGGATATGGTTCTGACTTGTTTCCCAGTTCTAACTATGGGTTCCATTCCACTGAGTGGATCTGTTAGCCAAATCAAGAGCAGTTGGTTATCTACCATGGCTGTGTGCCACTAATGCACTTGTGTGAGCATCATGTCAGGTTGTTTGCTGCCGAGAAGCTTAGATCATGTGTTGCTTGGACAGTTGTTGGTCCTTTATGTTATATTCTTGTATTCTGTTTGCCAATATTTTGTTGAGAATTTTTGCATGTATGTTCCTGAAGAAGATTGGTCTGTAATTTTGTTTTTTTATTCTATCTTTTTCTGGCTTTGCTATCAGGGTGATTCTGGCTTCATAGAAGGATTTTGGTAGGATTCCTTCCTTTTCTAGTTTATGGAAAAGTTTGAGAAGCATTAGTGTTAGTTCTTCCATGAATGTCTAGTAAAATTCACCAGTGAATCCATCTTGGCCTAGACTTTTTTTAAGTTAGGGGATTTTTGATGACTGCTTGAATCTCCATACTTGTTATAGGTCTATTTAAGTGACGAATCTCATCTTGATTTAATTTCAGTAGGTCATATAAATCAAGGAAATCATCCATTTCTTTCAGATTTTCAAGTTTAGTGGAGTATATGTTCTTGTAGTATGTACCTATGATTTTTTTGAATTTCTCTAGTATTTGTTGTGATGATGCCTGCCTTTCCTTTTTTTTTTTTAAATTTTTAAATTATTTTATTTATTTTTGGAGAGAGAGACAGACAGAGAGGGAAAGGGAGACAGATAGAGATGGGCGCTCCAGCAGCCTCTCAGCTGCTGTGAATGAAATCCAGATGTGTGTGCCCCCTTATGGTCAAGTGCAGCATTGCACCCTTGAGTCACTTTGCATCTGGCTAAACGTGGGACCTGGAGATTGGAACCGGTGTTCTTAGGCTTAGCAGGCAGGCTCAACCGCTAAGCCATCTCTCCAGCCCGATGCCTGCCTTTTCCATCTCCAATTTTATTAACTTGTGTCTCTTCTCTCTTTCTTTTTTTAAAAATATTTGTTTATTTTGATTTATTTATTTGAGAGAGAGAGAAAGAGAGAGAGAGAGAGGGAGGGAGGGAGAAAACAGGCACACTAGGGTTCCAGCCACTGCAAACAAACTCCAGATATATGTGCCACCTTGTGCATCTGGTTTACATGGATACTGGGGAATCGAGCCTCGAACTGGGGTCCTTAAGCTTCACAGGCAAGCACTTAACCACTAAGCCATCTCTCCGACTCTCTTCTCTCCTTCTTTTGGTCAGATTTGCTAAGGGTTTATCAATCTTGTTTATCCTTTCAAAGAACCAACTTTTTGTTTTGGTTTCTATTTCATAAAATTTCTTCCCATCAACTGATTTTCAGTTTGCCTTCTCCTCTTTTTCCAAGGCCTTAAGGTGAAACATTAAGTTGTTTACTTGCAACCTTTCTAATTTCTTAATATAACCACTTAAAGCTATAACTTTCCCTCTTAGGACTGCCTTCCTTGTGTCCCAATGTTTGATATGTTGTGTTCTCATCATTTAATTCTATAAATATTTTTATTTACTTCTTGATTTCTTCATTGGCCCATTCATCATTTAGTAGTGTATTGTTTAGTTTCCATGATTTTGTGTATGCTCTATAGCTTTTCTTGCTACTGATTTGTAGTTTGATCCCATTGTGATCAGATAGAGTGCAAGGAATTATTTCAATCTTCCTGTATTTGTTAAGATTTGCTTTGTGTCCTAATATATGGTCTATTTTAAAGGATGTTCCATGTGCTGCTGAAAAGAATGTGTATTCTGCAGCATTTGGATAAAATGTTCTGTATATATCTGTTAGGTCCATTTCTAAGAGTTTTATGACCTCATTTAATCTAGATGCATCTCTTTTTATTTTTTGCCGAGATGACCTGTCAATTAATGAGAGTGAGGTGTTGAAGTTACCCGCTACAACTGGAGGTCACTTCTGATGGATTAATACTTTTTGGTGGATTTATATTGTCTTGATTTTTTTTGTGTGTGTGTTTCTTGTGCTTGGTGTTATCTGTGACCTTAATTCTAATCGCATTTGTTTGATGAAATTGGGAGGCCCCATGTTAGTTGCATATATGTTTAGGATTGTAATGTCCTCCTGTTAGAGTGTTCCTTTAATCAATATAAAGTGTAATGTTGGACTGAAGTCTACCCTGTCAGATATTAGGATAGTGACCCCTTCTTGTTTTCTAGGCTCATTTGCTTGAAACACCATTTTCCAACTTTTCAACCTAAGGTATTGTCCATCCTCTGTAGAAAGGTGAGTTTCTTGGAGGCAACAAATTGAAGGACCCTGTTTTTTAACCCAGTAAGAAAACCCATGTTTTTTGGTTGGGGCATTGAGGCCATTGATTTTAAGAGTTATTATTGAAATATGTGTATTTATTTTTGCCATTTTTCTTGTTTTGTAGTTTTTCTGGTTTTACCTTTGCTCTCTTGTATTAATTAGTATTTGAGTATGGTTTTTTTTTTTTTTTCCAGGTTCTTTATATGTGTGCTTTTCTTTCTCTTCAGCCTGGAAGATCCTTTCAAGTATTTTCTGTAGAGCTGGTTTTGTCTTCAAATATTTCTTTAACCTGCTTTTGTTGTGGAATGTCTTTATTTCTGTGTCTATTTGAATGGATAGCTTTGCAGGATAAAGTAACCTTGGTTGACATTTATCTTTCAGAACTTGGAATACATCATTCCAAGCCCTTCTAGCTTTTAAAGTTTGTGTTGAGTAATCTGATGTTATCCTGATGGGCTTGCCTTTGTATGTGACTTGATTTTTCTCTCTAACTGCTTTCAGTATATTTTCTTTGGTTTGTATGTTTGGTAGTTTAATTATAATATGGTGAGGAGAGGTTCTTTCCAGGTTTTGTCTGTTTGTTGTTCTAAAGGCTTCCTGTATCTGCATTGGCACCTCTTTTCCAATTTGGGGGACATTTTCTTCTATGGTTTTGTTGAAAATGTCTACTATGCCTTTAGCATGAAATTCCTCCCCTCTACAATACCCTGAATTCTTTTTTTTTTTTTCCCAAGGTAGAGTCTCACTCTAGCTCAGGCTGACCTAGAATTCACTATGTAGTCTCAGTGTGGCCTTGAACTCATGGCGATCCTCCTACCTCTGCCTCCCAAGTGCTGGGACTAAAGGCATGCACCACCATGCCTGGCTCTATACCCTGAATTCTTATGTTTGATCTTTTCATAGTGTCCCAAATATCTTGAAATTCCCATTCATATCTTGCTATTAGTTTGTCTTTCTCTTTGTTGTACTGAATTAGGTCTGCCACCTGGTCTTCTACTTTAGATAGTCTGTTTTCCTTCATCCATTCTACTGGTGAGATTTTCTACAGAGTTTATTTCACTATGTTCTTCATTGCTGGTTTTTAGACTGGTTTTTCTTTATTATTTCCATTTCCTTACTTATGTCTTGTATTGACCGCCTCATTTCATTGGATTGGTTTCCTGTGTCTTCTTTGATTCTTTTGATTTCCTTGAACATATTTATAATCATTATTTTGAAATCTTTCTCAGGCATTTCCTCTAAATCAGTTTTACTGGAGGTCATTTCTGATGAATTAATACTTTTTGGTGGATTTATATTGTCTTGATTTTTTTTTGTGTGTTTTTTGTATTATAATTTAGACATTTTTGCATCATGGATTAATTTAGTGTTTGAGTTTTTAATTATCTGCAGTATTATTAGATGTATCAATTAATTTGATGTTATATATCTTCAGGGTAGGAGCTTAAAGTACTAGGTGTGGCTCTTATGATTCTCAGAGTAACCACAAAAGTGACCCTAGGTGTTGGGTTTGCCTGCTATGAGAGTATTCTAGTAGGCTAGGTGAACAAAATACAGACAAATTCTAGAATTTAACTAAAAAATATACATATTCAATGAAAAATAGCACAGAGTATTTATGCAAGAGTAGGTATTATGACAAATGGACCCTCTAAAAAACTCACAGTTCCTAAGGATGTGTGTTTCCCCACACCCTTAATCCTGTCACCTGAGAGACTGAGATTTCTGGTCTGTAGAGGGTTCCAATGTCAGCTTGTGACCTAGTGATACCCTTCCCCAATGAATAACAGCAAAGGAGACAAAGGCACTATAAATCAGGGAGCAACAAATGACAAGCCCCAAATATATGTTATTTAAAAATGGAAAATTTGGCCACCTATCAGATTTAACATATAATTTACCCTGACAAGAAGATGCAATTAACACTTTTGATGCAAGCCTATATACCAGGTTTTTTTTTTGTTGTTGTTTTTATTTGTTTTGTTTTGTTTTTTTTTGTGGGTACTGACCTGGTGTAATCCCAGTTACCTTTTGGGACAGCTTTGGTCTCAGCTATGCTGCATACATGTTTGGGTCCCTCTTTGCTGTGCTCTGGGCTCAGGTAGGCTGGCTGGTTGATGGGTCACTGCTCTGATCACCTGTGCCGGGTGTTGTGTAGGTGAGTTTCCTTCCCCAGGACTCTGGTACTTTCTGGTGCTGGCAGTGGGGACAGGGGTGGCTGTGGATGGTTGCTGAAGATCTCCCACTGGTCCTGGCAATCTTCTTCCTCATGAGTTGCTCCAGTGGTCCATGCTGTCCTCCCTTCACATTTCTTGAGTTTGTGAGGAGGCCAATGTGAGTGGAAAATCCCCTCACCTGGTTTTTCTTGTGGCTCAGGCCAATACTGGCAGCTGCAGTAGCGTGAACCTAGGGCTGCTTCTGTGAGCTCTAGATGCTCTGGATCTCTCCTACTTCTCTGGTGTGGTTGATAGTTTTTTATGCACCTCCATTTTTAATAGAAGAGTGTTTGCTGGTTTTTTTTTTCCTTTTTCTCCCCTGGGCTGTTTTAGCATGGTTCCTATGCCAAAATCTTAACCAGAACTTACAAAAATTAGGATTATTGTAAGCATGTCTCACTCCTGTAAGAATTGCTAAAATGCTTTAGCATATTGAACCACATTAGTATGAGTCCAAAGAGCAACACAGTTTATATGTCGTGTCCACCAAGAACTGCAATCACCACTTGGCTGTTAGTCTGTGCTCAATCATTCTTTTGGTAGGGCATTGTAAAGGTGAGCCAGGCTCTGTGCTCAGAAGATACTCTGACTTATAGATGGGAAGAGCAAATATAGGGAGGCAGTCCACTCTATGCATTTACATCATCAGCACTGAAAAATATGAGTGTATATCATTATTTCTCAAATTCCCTGAGCATCGTGATGTGTTTATATGTTCAGGCCTTGGCCATAGAAGGCCTTCTTTAAGACAAGCTGGGATAAGCTAAGGATATTGCTTGCCTAACATGCATGAATCCCTTTGTTCAATCCCTAGTATTTCATGAAACCAGGCATGGTGGTGCACACCTGTAATCCTCCCCATAGGGAGGCAGTAGGATTATTAGTTCAAGGACCTCTTTAGCTTCATTGGCAAGTTCAAGGCTAGCTTGTGTCCATCTCAAAGCAACCAAAAGAAAAGAAGCTAAGCCTTTTTATTGTTCACGTTTAGTCTGTGGAAGTTTATAGACTAGAAAGCAGACTGTGAGGAGGGGAGCATGAGCAAGGATGGTGCACACTAGTGCTAGAGCTGACACAGCCCTTCTCAGCCAGGCTTAGTCCAGCCTGCAGACTTCAGAGATCAGACGGCCATGAAGATAGTGGGGTGGGCATAGACACCATTCCTTAACACCTCAGGCCCTGGCCACTTTTCCATTCACTTCATGTTGAAGTGCTTGTGCAGTGTGGGGCATTGGGGAGCAAATATATAGTGACCAAGAATCATGTTTCCATTGATTTACAAGGACTTGGACTTGAAGTCATGGTGGGGCGCATAGTCACTCTTTTTCTGTCAGTGTGGTTACCTGATCATCAGAAGCAGTCACAGAGAGGCAGTTTATCATGTGAATATACTGGTGAAGGAAGGTCCTACAGCCATAGTAACAAAGGTCCCTCTCCTGCCTTCATTTGAAGGAAACTTTCCTAGTTTAATTCAGGTTTGGAAATGCAGAGGATCCCTCTCTTGTTTTTGTCAAATAGTTTGGTCACAATGATATGAAAGGAACTAATACAGTACCCTCAGATAAAAAGTAGGAGGTAGAGACAGACTCTTGCCTGCTCCCTCACTGAAGTTGATGTAGTATACTGCCTCAGAGTTGTAAATCATCCTGATTAGGTAAATAATGAAAGTAAACATTTATTCTCAAGTGTTCTGGAGTCATCCAAACATGCTCTTTGGATTCAACCATTCCTGTCTATCTCATTCCTCTGGCATTTGACAAACATCACAGAGCTCTTCAGAAGAGTTGGCCCTTTGTTTAAAGGCTGCCCACTGTTACTTTTAGATACATAATATGTATAGAGGGAGGCCCTGTTAAAATTATAGTTTCATAGTACAGGATCTGAGAGCAGAGGGACCTCATGAATTTCACTATGTTCATTGCTCAGGAGGCTCTGAAAGGAATTTTCTTGCTGACTACCAGGCCCCAAACCCACAGCTCATCTATGCGGCTCTTTTTTGCATGTATCCCATCAACATAAATTTAGTTTTAAGGTATATTGCATGTAATGTATAGTAAGGTTACAGTGAACACCATAATCTTCCAGAAGCCCCATTCTGGATGAAGTGACTATACTTGAAAGTATGTAATGACATTAAATGTTTGACCTCAGGATACTGATTTCCCTCTGTTTTCCTGCCATTAAACTGACATAACTCTATTGTGAATGCATTTCTAGTAACAAGAATAAAGAATTCTCCAAGACCTTGCCATATTCATCCAAAGACAGACCAACATGTCAGCCATGGTCAAGGTACTGTAGAAATTAAATAATTACACTGAATTTTTAACAGTAATTATAGATTATATTATATCATACCTTTTAGGTAAAAGTATGAAGAGTTTTAGCAGTATTTTTTGTTTGCTTTGTTTTTCGAGGTAGGGTATCAGTCTAGCTCAGGCTGACCTCGAATTCACTATGTAGTCTCAGGGTGGCCTCAAACTCACAGCAATCCTCATACCTCTACCTCCTGAGTGCTAGGATTAAAGGCGTGCGCCACCATGCCTGGCTTTAGCAATATATTTTGGTTTTTCGAGGTAGGGTCTCACTTTGGCTCAGACTGACCTGGAATTCACTATGTAGTCTCAGGGTGGCCTCGAACTCACAGAGATCCTCCTACCTCTGCCTCCCGAGTGCTGGGATTAAAGGCGTGCGCCACCACACCCAGCTCTAGCAATATTTTAACAGTATTTTTATTTATTTGCGAGAGAAACTATAGAATTTTTGAGCCTCCTGCCACAGCAAATGACCTTCAGACACATTTGCCACTTTGTGCATCTGGTTTCATGTGGATACTGGGGCATTGGATCCTGGGCCATCAGGCTTTACAAGCAAGCACCTTTAGCCATTGATTCATCTCTCCACAACAGTAGTATTTTTTTTACGACATGAAATGTGCTTTTTGTTTAAATCTATGTGAAACCTAAGGACCCAGGTCTGACTCCCCATTACCCATATATAACAGGTGCACAAGGTCATGCATGTATCTGGTGTTTATTTGCAGTGGCTGGAGGCCCTGGTGTGCTCATCCTCTCTCTCTCAAATACATAAATAAAATTTTAAAAATTTGCTTATTTATTTATTTATTTGACAGAGTGAGAGAGGGAGAGAGAGAATGGGCGCACCAAGGCTTCCAGCCACTGCAAATGAACTCCAGACGTGAATGCCCCCTTGTGCACCTGGCTAACGTGGGTCCTAGGGAATCAAACCTGGGTCTTTTGGTTTTGCAGGCAAATGCCTTAACCACTAAACCAGCCCTCCAGCCAAAATTTAAAAATATTTTTTACAACATTGTTTTCTTTGACTGGAAAGAATGCTCAGTGGTTGAGGTGCTTGCCTGGAAAACCTAAAAATCCAGGTTCTATTTCCCCAGTACCCACATAAAGTCAGATACACAAAGTAGCGCATACATCTGGAGTTCATTTGCAGTAGCTGGAGGTCTTGATACACTCATTTTCTCTTTCTGTGTTTGTAAATAAATAAATAAATAAATAATAAAATAAATAAGTAAATAATATAAGTAACAAACACTATTATTTATTTATTAATTATTATTATTTTTTGGGGGGGGGTTTCAAGTTAGGGTCTCACTCTAGCCCTGTGTTGCAGACAGCTTCAGGTTCGCTGAGATGAACTTCCAGACCAGGCACAGTTATGGAGGAAGGGATATTATTTATTGAAACTTACAGATCCAGGGGAAGTTCCATAAAGGCAGGAAAAGCAGCTTGCTCTTCACAGGGCCAAACAGAGAGAAAAAGAGCCAACCAGCCACCACAGCACACAGAGCAAAACTACAGCCAAAAGGTCACACAGCACACTTCAGGAACTCCTGCTAGGCACATTTGCATATCTTTACAATGGAATCTCAAACCCACACCATTAACACCTTTAGACTGGCCCCCAGTGACCTTGCCTCTAGCAAGGTGATTGCAGATGCAAACTATAAAGTAATAAAACATTGAATATATTGGGGGACATATATTCAAACTACCACATTCCGCCCCTGGCCCCCAATATATTTAGCTCCTGGCCCCCAGTAGATTTATAACTATCACACATTGTAAATTGTACTCAGTCCAATTTCAAAGGTTCTCACAGTTTTGATCAACTTAAGATAGTGAGTCCTGTAAAATCAAACAAGTTAAATACTTTCAACATGTAAAGGCACAGAGTAAACATTTTTAACTGGTAAAAAGCAAAGAGAGACTAGAATAATGCAAACTCAACTATCATTAGCAGTCATCAAACTTCTGCAGTTCAAGTTCAATATAACCAGAGATGGATAGTCTCCAGGTTTTCCAATTCTGCCCCTCCAGCTGGGCAGAGTCGCCAGGGAAAACTTTCATCCCATGCCAACACTGCACTCCATGGTAGCCCTTTTGCACAGTCCTGGTATATCCAAAACATCTTCAGGTCTCCATGCAAACCACGGTCCATCTTCCAAAGGCTCTTCCAGCCTATTCCTGAGGGTCTTCATGCCCTACCTCATGCCGCATCTCAGCAGCGGCTCCTGGAACCATGTGCAACTCATGACCACTCCATGCATTTTTCATATTTCCAAAACTAATACCAGGTGTGCAGGACACAGCCATATTCTAAATCCACAGACAAAATAAACCATAGCCTTGAAAAGCAGGTTCCTTCTCCAGTCAACTCTTTCCAAAGAGTTTGCATTTCTAACAGTCTTTCCTCAGGCATCCTCTCCATTGTTTTAATGTAAATCAAGTCTGGCCACCTTCCTTCCACCTTCCTTAAGATTGCTAATGTGTTTGACAATAGCAGTTAAACCAGCCTCAATGCTTCTACTTTTAACTTGCTTCAAGTCTTCCAACTTAAAATCTTAAATCTCTCAGTCCAATATCTTTAGCCAAGTACATCAGTCCATTACAAATTTAACCTTGATCAAACTTTCTGGGCCTGGACAGCAGAACGTAGCCATCCCTTATGCCAGTAGCCCAGTTCCAACAAAGTCCTCTGCCGTCTTTCCTTCCCCTTAGAAAGCTCATAAACGAAGCCTCGAAGTTCAATACAGTCAGCACTTAACATTCTCAAACTCTCATCAGAATAGTCCATAAAACTTGGCTTACCACTCCAGAAGGCATCTTCAGTTGCAAGCACCAAGTCCATGCCCATTCCTCCAAAACAAAGGTTCCAAAAGACGAATATCCACACGGTCAGGTTCATCTCACCCCACTTCTGGTACCACTTTACTGTTGCAGACAGCTTCAGGTTCGCTGAGATGAACTTCCAGACCAGGCACAGTTATGGAGGAAGGGATATTATTTATTGAAACTTACAGATCCAGGGGAAGTTCCATAAAGGCAGGAAAAGCAGCTTGCTCTTCACAGGGCCAAACAGAGAGAAAAAGAGCCAACCAGCCACCACAGCACACAGAGCAAAACTACAGCCAAAAGGTCACACAGCACACTTCAGGAACTCCTGCTAGGCACATTTGCATATCTTTACAATGGAATCTCAAACCCACACCATTAACACCTTTAGACTGGCCCCCAGTGACCTTGCCTCTAGCAAGGTGATTGCAGATGCAAACTATAAAGTAATAAAACATTGAATATATTGGGGGACATATATTCAAACTACCACACCCTGGCTGACCTGGAATTCACTCTGTAGTCTCAGGGTGGCCTCAAACTCATGGCGATCCTCCTACCTCTGCCTCCCGAGTGCTGGGATTAAAGTGTGTGTTACCATGCCTGGCAGAAAACTTAACTTTTAAATATATATTATTGCTGGGTGTGGTGGTGCACGCCTTTAATCCCAGCACTCGGGAGGCAGAGGTAGGAGGATTGTCGTGAGTTCGAGGCCACCCTGAGATTACAGAGTGCATTCCAGGTCAACCTGGGCTAGAGTGAGATGCTACCTCAAAAAACAAAACAAAACAAAACAAACAAACAAAAAACAATATACAATAATAAAAGTTAAGTTTTTTTTTAACCCCAGCACTTGGGAAGCTCATATGGGAGTATCACTATGAGTTCAAGGGCAACCTGGGCTAGAGTAACTTCCAGGTCAGCCTGGGTTAAGATAAGACCCTGCTCACAAAACAGTAAGTTGAAAAATTTTAAAACAGATGGTTTTGTTTTTCATTGGATGGTAGTCTAATAATTATCTAGATATAGATTCTGCTAATATCTATCATTATTCTTAACAGTTAACCAATTGCTGAACAAACCACACCTCCCTAAAATACTCATATTATTACTAATATAGTAGGATTGTATCTATGCATATGCATTTGTTATAAAACCTGAGTAACTTATACATTACATTCCCATGTCCCCAGTTCTCATACCCCTGATATGTAGTTGGTCTCATTATTGTTATTTGGGTCTCTTATTGGTTTTTTTTTTTTAACATTTGCTACAATTGGTACACTGAAATTGATATTTTCTATCTTGACTCAGTAGTTTACATTTTTTTACTCCCTGTGTTGTATACTTCTGTGTTTCAAGTAACCAATAAATGATGTTTTACCATCACAGTATCAAACAGGAACTTTAAAAAACTATTATACTTAATTTTTTTTTTATTTATTAGATACAGAGAGAGGGAGTGAGAGAGAGAGAGAGTGAGAATGGGAGCACCGGTGCCTCTGGCCACTGCAAATGAACTCCAGACATATGTGCCACCATGGGCATCTGGCTTTACGTGGGACCTGGAGAATCAAACCAGGGTCCTTAGGCTTTGCAAGCATGCACCTTAACTGCTAAGCCATCTCTCCATCCCCTTATTATACTTTTTAATACATTCCATTCAGTTATCTACATTTCTATATAAGCATTACTTTTGTTATATTCCACACTTAATGAATTGTAATTTTTTTTCTTCACTTCAAGGACCTAATGAATGGGGATTACGATATTACTTCAGACAATGTTTTCGAATAGTTTGTTGTTTAAATGGTAAGTATTTTGGAAGAGTTTTGATTCTTCTATTGTCAATTTCTTTCTTTCTTTTTCTTTTTCTTTTCTTGTGGTTTTTCAAGGTAGGGTCTCACGCTAGCTCAGGCTGACCTGGAATTCACTATGTAATCTCAGGGTGGCCTTGAACTCTTGGCAATTCTCCTACCTCTGCCTCCCGAGTGCTGGGATTAAAGGTTTGCACCACCACACCCGGGTCTAATGTCAGTTTCTAATTAAGTTGCACATTGGTCTGATCTAACAAGTTGATCATGGAACAGCATGAGGTGGAATAGCACTGGTTGACTTGTATGTAAATATTCTTTTTATTGACAAACTTCCATACTTATAGACAATAAACCATGGTAATTCTCTCCCCACTACTTTGTCTTTTTTTTTTATTATTGACAACTTCTATACTTACATACAAAAAATGCATGATATTTCCCTCCCCTCCCCTCATTCCCCTTTAGAACTCCAATCTCCATCATATACCCTCCCTCTCTCCATTAGTCTCTCTTTTAATTTGATGTCATCATCTTTTTCTTCTATTATGAGGGTCTTGCGAAGGTATTGCTAGGCACTGCACGATCATGGATATCAAGGCCAATTTCTGTCTGGACAGTTGCATTGTAAGGAGTTGTACCCTTCCTTTGGCTCTTCCATTCTATCCGGCCCCTCTTCCGCAATGGGCCCTGAGCCTTGGAGGGTATGACAGAGATGTTTCAGTGCTGGGCACTCCTCCATCCCTTTTTCTCTGCACTATGTTGCCTTTTGGATTATCCCAGTGGTCATCGCCATCTGAAAAGAGAAGCTTCTCTAACCAGAAGTGAGAGTAGCATTAATATGTGAATATGAACATTAAGTGTAGTGCTTTCAGGGCAGCTTGGTGGGAATAAAATATACATGTAGTCAGACAAGAGCAGGCTTTATACCCCTAAGGCTCATGACCTCCCCTGCCATAGACTTTTGCTTAGGTTTTTCAGTACCAGGTATGTATTCCCTCCCATAAAGAGGGCCTTCAGTCCAATTATGGAGCAGTTGGTTACTCCATGAGTAGACATGCCACTATTGCACCCGTTCAGTCATTGGGCCTGTCTGGCCAAACTTGAATATTCAGTGTCCACTGTTTTCACTACTGATGACTTCTGTCTCACATACGGCTGCATTCAGTGCAGCTTTTTCCAGCTTTCAGTTGGCTGGTCTACAGGGAGAAGGTTTTCTGCTCAGTGCCAGCTTGCTTTCTCAGTGACCTTGCCTCTCAGGCAAGAGATGTCTTCAGCAATAGGATCTTACTATCTGTTTCTCAAGGGAAACCAAGGGCTTTGGCAAAAGCCTTTAATGTTTTGGAGGCTACCAGGTCCTCCTTGGCCAACAACTCACTGGAAGGTATCCCATGCCAGGCACTGAAAATTTTCTAACAGTCTACAGCTTCTAGATGTGCCATTATTCAAATAAGTAGGTTTACAGAAGTCTTATTCACACTATCTTGAATTTAGATTGACCCTCCCCCTGCCCTTCTTTTATGCATTCTCTTCCCATGGCCTCAATTAGGCCGTTCCCTCCCTGTAATCTGTTCTTCTACTTACATATGTGCAATACCATACACTTAATTCCTTCCCTTTCCTCCCTCCCTTATATAGCCTTTTACCAGCTTACTGGTTTCTGGTACCTATTTTCGGTTCCAGTTCACACACAAGTTACTTTGTCTTTTGCAACTCCGTCCTCTATCATATACCCTCTCCCTGTCAATCACTCTCTTTTATTTTCATGCCATCATATTTTCTCCCTATTAAGATGATTTTGTGTAGGTAGTACTAGGCACTGGATAGGTTATGGATATCCAGGCCATTTTGTGTCTGGAAGAATGTAAGGAGTCCTACCCTTCTTTTGACTCTTACAGTCATTCTGCCACCTCTTCCACAATGGACCCTGAGTCTTGGAAGGTGTGTTAGAGATATTTCAGTGCTGAGCACTCCTCTGTCACTTCTGCTCAACACTATGGTGCCTTCTGAGTCATCCCAAGGTCACTACCAACTGAAAAGAGAAGGTTTTCTAACCAAAAGTGAGTAGCATTAATACATGGGTATGAACATTAAAAGAAGGGCTTACTGGTCAGTTTGGTGAGCATAATGTATACATTTAGCCAGACACCAGCAGATATTACACCCCTAGGGCTCATGTATTCCTCTGTCATAGGTTTTCAGTATCAGGCATGTATTTCCTCCCTTAGAGTGGGCCTCCAGTCCAAATAGAGAGCAGTTGGTTTCCCCCATAACAGATACACCACCATTGCACCCATTGGCTCATTTGGCCTGGTTGGCCCATCTTAAGGATTGTAGTGCCCACTGTTGTTTATCTCCACTGATTTCTCTCTCTCCCATGGAATTGCATGCAGCATAGCTTTTTCCAGCTTTCTTTCAGCTGGTTTACACAGAGGAGGTTTTCAGCTCAGCTCCAGTAGGATTTATCCATAACTTTGCAGCCCAAGTATGTGGAGTTTTCAGCAATAGGATCTTACCATCTATTCCTGGTGGGAAACCAAGAGCTTCAGCAATGACCTGTAATGTTTTGGGGGCCATCAGGAACCTCCCTGGCCAACAACTCACTGGAAGGTGTCCCATTCTTGGCACTAAAATTTTTCTAGTAAGAATCTATGGTTTCTGGGTGTGTCATTGTCCAAGAAAGTAGGTTTCCATATGACTCATTTATACCCTCTTAGATTTTTTAAATTTTTATTTATTTATTTGCAAGCAGAGAGAGAGAGAGAGAGAGAGAGAGAGAGAGAGAGAGAGAGAAGAGAGGCAGATACAGAGAGAATGGGTATGCCAGGGCCTCCAGCCACTGCAAATGAGCTCCAGATGTATGTGCCCCCCTTGCGCATCTGGCTTATGTGGGTTCTGGAGAACTGAACTGGGATTCCTTGGCTTTGCAGGCAAATGCCTTAACTGCTAATCCATTTTTCCAGCCCTATACCCTTTTAGATTTTGATTAACTCCCTCCCACCTTTCCTTTATTTGATCACTTCTCTTGACCTCACTGAGGCCTTTACACACCAAGTAATCTGTTCTTCTACTTACATATATACAATACCATCCTCTAAGTCCACCCTCTCCTCCCTCCATTTCTATCCTGTTTATATCCCTTTTCTAGATTACTGGCCTCTGCTACTGAGTTTCATTCCAACTCATTAAATGTGAATATTTTTAAAAACCATTTGCTCTGAGGTAGTTCTAAAATCACTTAGGTAGAGACAATTATCAGTAGAAAACTGTTAGATTTATTAATAGAACTCTTAGCTAGAGGCTTTGGAGGGAATCCATCCCAGTTCTCCTCCAATACATTGTCTTCAAGGACGTCATTTTCCACATGATGTGCTTGCCATGTTTTATTCTAACACTGAATTGGGGAGTGGAGGGTAGAGTCAGGGCAGGTAAGATGTCATAAATGTGGGTGTTCCTGCATGAGTATAGGTCTTGCTTATTTCCAGTTTCATGAAGCACCTAAGATGTATGGGTGAGGGGAGAACTTTCAGATGTCTTTATGTTTTCATGTTCACTGGTTTCTTACCACAGGCTTTACTCTTTTGAATAATCTTAGATCATTGCTATGTGACAGTAGCCTTAAGTGTTTGCATTAGATGCCACTTAGCAAGCATTATAACTCAGCATGTTCCATGGTTTTTTAATATCATCTGTCAAGGATTCAAAGTATCATCACCATAGCATAGGATGCTAGTCCCTTGAAGACTGTGAGCCGTCATCTTCCATCACCATTAACAGAATGACAGGAGCTTCTTGCCTCTACTGCTGCTTCCTTATTATCTACTTCCAGTGCACAGGCTGCTCTAGCAGCCACTTCATCTAGGCTTAGGATCACAGCCATGCACTGTCACCTGCTGTGTATGCGTAGCAGAGGTCTCTGAGTAAATCCTGAGCCACTGCACCAACAATTAACAGTTACTTTGTTGGGTTCTGAGGTGTGTTGAATAACAATTTGATTGTCAATCTATTGGCAACATGGAGAAATCAGAAGCCCGTAAGAAGGTAGGCCACCTTTCTTTGCCTGAGAGAGAAATGTGAACTTTGAGGTTTTCTGGTTTTAGATGAGATTGGCCATTAGAATATGATTGTTAGTGTGGAAGACACATTTCATTACTTGGACAAACACCCAAACAGAAAGAGCTTATGGGAGGAAAGGGCTTATTTCAGTCTTACAGAATCCAGGGAAATCTCTCTCTCTTTTTTTTTAGATTTTATATTTATTTATTTATTTATGACAGAGAGAGGGAAAGAGAGAGAGAGAGAGAGAGAGAGAGAGAGAGAGAGAGAGAGAGAATGGCTGTGCCAGGGCCCCCTTGTGCATCTGGCTTATGTGGGACCTGGAGAATCAATCCAGGGTCCTTAGGCTTCACAGGCATGTGCCTTAACCGGTAAGCCATCTCTCCTGCCCCAGGGAAAGCACTCTTAATGGTGAAAGAATCAGGCCTACTTCTGTAGATTCCTAGCAGAGAGACACCATAAACGGCCAACAAATACCAACAGCTAGAGCTCAAACTGCTCTGAATACACCTTAGGACTGAACTACAAGATCCACCCCAGTGACACCTCCTCCAGCAGGCTGCTCTAGACTCAGTAGGAAGTTTAATCTTAATCAAAAAGCTTGAGGATATGGGGACATATCAAACCACTACATTGATCATTATAGAAACTAATAGATAATAGATTCCTTTTCAGAACGATACAAGAATAGATCCTTGCCAACAGTTATCTTAAGCCAAAGGACATTTGAAAATGACAGCATCTGGTTATACATTATATGTTAAGCCTCTGCCTACTTGGAAGTGTTGTCCTCTCCTTTTATAAGTGATTTATAATCAGGTCCTAAAGATAGTTCATGGAGCTGGAGAAATGGATTAGCAGTTAAGGCACTTATCTGTGAAGCTTAAGGACCAAGGTTCAATTTCCCAGTACTTATGTAAGCCAGATAGACAAGGTGGTACATGCACCTGGAGTTCATTTTCAGTGGGTAGAAACGCTGGCATATCCATTCTCTCTAAAATAAATAAATTAAAAAAAAAAATCTAAGCCGGGCATGGTGGCGCACGCCTTTAATCCCAGCACTCGGGAGGCAGAGGTAGGAGGATCACCATGAGTTCAAGGCCACCCTGAGACTACATAGTGAATTCCAGGTCAGCCTGAGCTAGAGTGAGACCCTACCTCGAAAAACCAAAAAATAAAAAAATAATAAAAAAAATTCTATGCATTTACGAATTTATTTGTTTACTCATTCAATCATGTATTTATATATTAATGAGAGAGTAAGTCTGTAAAGCCTGAGGAGTGAAGGTGTTGATAAGTAATGGTGTTCCTGGTCAGACCCAATCTATCTGCTTTCACTGAGGAGGCTTCTATAGCAGCCAGTCAGTCTAGGCTTTGAAGCACACCATGCACACTCACCTGTAGCATTAGCTTAGCAGTGTGTTCTGGGTAAAACAAGAGCCATGACCCCAGTGATTAACAGTTATTCTGTTGTCTTTCTAGTTTTTAGTGAAAGAAGGGACAACGAGGAATTATGTCAAATGAATAATGAGGTAAAGTGACCTATCTTTGTCTGAATAGAAATGTTGCTTTCTTAATTTCTTCTTCTTATTATTTTTTAAGGTAGAGTCTCAGTCTAGTATAGACTGGTTTGGAATTCAGTATGTAGTCTCAGGGTGGCCTCAAACTCATGGTGATCCTCCTACCTCTGCCTCCTGAGTGCTGGGATTAAAGGTGTGCACCACCATGCCTGGCTTTAAAAAAAAAATTCTTATTCTTATTTGAGGCTGTGCATGAAAACATGACACTAAGTATTATAGATATATACAGACATTAGATTCTGCTTTGTGAAATGGTGGAAAAAAAGAACTTTGCTGTTATGCAAAAGGCAGTTTTTCAAATAGCAATGTCAGGTTATATACTATATGCTAGGCCTCCTTCTGCTTGGCAGCAATGTCTACTCTTGGATTATTATTATTTTTTATTATAATATTTTGTTTTTATTTATTCATTCATTTGGGAGAAAGAGACAGAGAGAGAATGGGTGTGCCAGGGCTTCCAGCCACCACAAACGGACTCCAGATGCATTCACCACCTTGTGCATCTGGCTTACATGGGTCCTGGGGAATCGAAGCTGGGTCCTTTGGCTTTTCAGACAAATGCCTTAACTGCTAAGCCATTTCTAGAGCCCTACTTCTTGGATTACTTTATAATTTGTGACCTATAGAGAGATAAGAGATACATCCTGTAAGAAAAATGATAGGCTTTCTAATGGTGCATCTTATCTTTGCTTTGCAAACCTTTAACATTGCCAATGCCGCTTATATTTCTTTCAGTACTGATGAAGATAAATAGATCCATATGACAGCAAATTCAAAGGCATAATTCTTTCTTTTCTTTTTTTTTCTTTTCTTTTTTTTTTTTGAGATAGGGAATCACTCCAGCCCAGGCTGACCTGGAACTCACTATGTAGTCTCAGGGTGGCCTTGAACTCAAGGTGATCCTCCTACCTCTGCCTCCCAAGTGCTGGGATTAAAGGCATGTGCCACCACACCTGGCTCCAAGACATCATTCTTATAATGACTTTGCTTCTGTACTTGCAGGTGGTCTCAGGGCACAATGAAACTCGTAAGTATTCTAGAATTCCTTGGTGAGGACACACTGTTAGTGGTAAGTTAGGAATGGCATCCTTACTGGCTTCTCTTTGAACAGTGCCCATGATTCTAGGTTTTTAAAGGTTAAAAAGATAAAAGACATATTGAACAAAATACCAACTATTTTAGTAAAAACTTACGCTCAAGCTATTTTTATTTCCTGGAATTAATTGCACATTAGTTTAACATGGGCCTGTGTGAACAATGCAGGGGTCTTGTGTTTCTACATCCTATGATTTTGAATGTATGTATCATTCTGCTTGTGGTTACATTTTCTTAGGAAATATTTGAACCTTGCACACAATTGCCATCATCACTTCCTAAAAAACATCCAAGACAAACATGTATTGTACATGAACATGAATAAACTCATCCAGTCCTCAATACAGTTATTCCTGATTTTTTTTTTTTTTTTTTGCTATCAATCCTGCATTGGGACAAAAATGAGTAAACTTAGCTCTCAACTCTGTATAGGGACAATGAAAGCATGACTCAAGAAATATGCATGATTGTGTTCTGTCAGATTCTCAAAAGTATGCTTTTCTATGGAGACACTAGCCCTGCGGCAGAGACTAGACTGCCCATGTGATCCTGGGGTGCTCCAGTTTCCAGTTCATAGGTCCTACCCATCCACAGAGAGTTGCTTTGGTTGTCTTATACATGACACCAGTAATAAGAAGGTGTTTCCAAAGACTTTCACGTAGTCATTCACATAAACATTGTAAATATACCCTGATGGTTCCAGAGCAAACAAATGGCCCAAATTTTGGTCTATTAATGATCCTATAGGAGGGCTGGAGAGATGGCTTAGTGGTTAAGGCATTTGCCTACAAAGCAGTAGGATCCCAGTTCGATTCTCCAGAACCCATGTAAGCTAGATGCACAAGGGGGCACATGCATCTAGAGTTCATTTGCAGTGGCTGAAGCCCTGGTGCACCCATTCTCTCTCTCTCACTCTCTCTGCCTCTTTCTCTCTAATAAATAAATAAATTAATATATTTAAAGACCTTGCCGGGCGTGGTGGCGCATGCCTTTAATCCCAGCACTCGGGAGGCAGAGGTAGGAGGATCTCCGAGAGTTCGAGGCCACCCTGAGACTACATAGTTAATTCCAGGTCAGCCTGGACCAGAGTGAGACCCTACCTTGCAAAACCAAAAAAAAAAAAAAAAAAAAAAAAAAAGACCTTATAGGAGCAACTAATAGTAACTGCAAGTTGGTTGTCAGCCTGATGGCCATAATGGTATTGCATTCTCTTGTGCTCCTGGGTTAAGAGCTATGGTGAATGTGGCCATCAGTGAACAGCTGGCGTCCACAAAGAAAGACAGTCTATTCCAAGTAGAAAGAAGGCCAGGTGTAGTGGTGCAAGCCTTTAATCCCAGCACTTGGGAGGAAGAGGTAGGAGGATCACCATGAGTTCAAGGCCACCCTGAGACTACATAGTTAATTCCAAGTCAGCCTGGTCCAGAGTGAGACCCTACCTTGAAAAACCAAAACCAAAACAAAGCAAAACAAAACAAAACAAAACAAAACAACCCCCACCAACCCAAGTAGAAAGAAAAGCCCATATTACTCTGTCCTAAGATCCAGTGTAGTGTGTGATCAGGGGAAGTAGTGCTGGTCTAGTGTGAGATGGTGTGGCTTCCTCTGGTGTAGCTGGGAATGGGTGAACACTGTCTCTACTAATTTTCTTCCAGGAATGCATGATGAACACCTGGACAGGGAAAATGTCAATACCACCAAAAATGCATCAGGTAATCCTATTTACCTGTCTCCTCATCTGCCTGCAATGTTTTTTTTTTTTTTTTTTTTTTTTGAGGTAGGGTTTCATTCTAGCTCAGGCTGACCTGGAATTTACTATGTAGTCTCAGGTTGGCCTCAAACTCATGGTGGCCCTTCTACTTCTGCCTCCCAAGTGCTGGTATTAAAGGTGTGCACCCATGCTTGGCTATCTGCCTGCAATTTTATTAAAAAGTTATTGGTTCTGTGATACCTTTTGAGGGAACCATATAAATGAACCTGAGATGCTTATTATGACAGCAGGTAAGTAAAAAAGAATGAACATATCCTACAAGAATGTGATAGAATCATGCTTATCCTCTTGTACATAATGTGCTTGTTAAAGATTTGTTTTGAGGTTGTGCTCAGATCTTCCAGATATAGAAGCTTTTTAGGTGATACATCAGACAGATCCTACAATGACTAATACTTCTGGAAAGAGGCAGGGAAGAGACTCCATCCCTGCTCTGCTCCCATGAATGTGTCTTTAAGGTTTTCATTTCCTCCATGATGTGATTGCTACATTTTTTTTGGTGTCTCCTTTTTTTGTTCTTCTTTTTTACTAGGTATGCACATAATGTGAATGCATTCATGTTGGTGCCATCGATAGCCTCCTCCTACTCCTCCCCCCTCCAAAGGGATCCTCTTCATTGGGGAATGTGGGTCACACATTATGGGGGTAGCCATCAGTTTTGTGGAAGAGGCAATGTCTCTGAGCATAATGCCCAATTTGTGGCTCTAAACAATATTTCCGCCCCCTCTCCTGTGAAGTTCCCTGAGCCATGTTGGGTTTGTTTTAGGTCTACTTCAGTGATAAGGTCTTGGGAGCCTCTGTGTCTCTGGATATATGGTTTAGTAGGAGTTGAGTGTTCTCTTTGTCTATCTCCTTCACCCTTGTGTTGGTATCAGATTCACCAAGAAGGTAGCACTCTTGCTCATTTCTGAATTTACTCTATGGCTTCAGCTGGGGCCCTGGTGGGGTGTGATAGGCTGATCCTCTCCTCAGGTTTGGCATCCATCTGAAAAAGAGAGATAAATTCTCTAATGGAGAGAGAAGTCACCACTGGATAAATTGATAGCCATTATTATTGTAGAGAGAATTTTATAGGTATAGGCCCTCTTGTAGCCCATGACTAGTGGGAGCTTGATATTGGAGAGCAGGCTCAGTTTTTGGATATAATTCGGACTTGTTTCCCAGTTCTAGCTATGAGTTCCATTCCACTGAGCAGATCTGCTAGCCAAGTCAAGAGCAGTTGGTTACCCAACATGGATGTGTGCCACTAATGCACTTTTGTGAGCATCATGTTAGGTTGTTTGGTGCCGAATAGCTTAGACCAGGAATTGCTTGGACAGATGTTGGTCATATTCCCTCAATTGCTCATGTAGCACTATTTGGCACTAGACAAGCTAACTGTCTGGGGACTGACTCTTTTCCAGATTCCAGCCAGATCACTCCATGTTCTGTACCAACAGCATATGGTGTCTTTGGCAGTAGGGTCTTAACCTGTGGTGGGTCAAGTACTCTGACAGAAATCTGCCTTCTTTTGGGAAACCTTGTTGGTCTCTCTGATCAACAGTTCATTGTGGAAGTTAACCACATGCTGGTACTGGGAGTTACAGTCCAGCACCAAGGAAAAAGAAAGGAACTGTACATGAGAAAGAGAGAAGAGAGAGAAGAGTGTGTGAGAAAAACAGAAGATAAAGGATAGTCTTTATCATATCCTCTCCCAGGCCCTGTGATACAGGTATTCCCTCTAAGGACCTGATGAAGGTTCAACCTTTTAGTCTGTCTTTAAGAATATAGGATTTTATGGTAACATTTCCATTTGGGTCCCATTTTGTGTCCCCTCCCTCCCTTATCCTCCCCTCCAGTCCTGCCCTCCCTCTTGTCAGGTTTGCAAGATGCTTATTAGGTATGTGACTGCTACTTTTATTCCAACCCCTGAAATGGAAAGTGGAGGGAAGTTCCATAAAGCTTATTGATCTGGAAGAATGTTTCCTGGGTTATGGAAACTGTTACAGACAGCCTTAGGTTTGTTGAGATGAACTTCCAGACCAGTCATGGTTATGGAGGAAGGGATATTTATTAAAGCTTACAGATCCAGGGGAAGTTCTATAATGGCAGAAAAGGCTGGCCTGCCTTCACAGGTCCAAACAGAGAGACAGAAAAGCCATGAGCCAAAAGCCACATAGTACAGCACACTTTAGGAACTCCAGTTAGGCACACTTTGTATATCTTTAGATTGAAATCCTAAACCCATCATCACACCTTAAGATACACCCAGAGACATTGTCTTCAACCAGGTGAATTAAGATGTAAACTATAAACTAATAAAACACTGAATATATTGGGGGCCATCTATTTAGATTACCACATTTTGCCCCTGGCCCCCAATAGGTGTATAACTATCGTACATTGTAAATTGCATTTAGTCCAGTTTTAAAGGTCCCCACAGTCTTGACCAACTTAAGATAGTGAGTCCTTAAAATGAGAAGATTAACAGGGTGGTTAATGTGACAACAAATTAACATATTAGCTGACCACTAAGGTAAATAATGGTCACATAGGACAAATACAGATTTTATAAAATCAGTTCACAGAAAACCACTATTTTTTAAATATATATTTTTTATTTATATTATTCTGATTTTACATTCATAGTATTGGTTCCATTGTCCTCCTCCCTGTCCTCCCTCTTTCAAAGGGACCCTCATCAATGGGGAATGTGGGTCATGCATTGTGAGGTTAGTCAAGAGTTCTGGGGTGGGGGGAGGCCCCGGTCTCTCTGCATAATGTGTGACTAACTTGTGACTAACAATCTTTCCACCCCCTCTTCCGTGAGTTTCCCTGAACCACATTGGGGTCATTTTAGTTCTGCTTCAGTGATGAGGTTTTGGGAGCCTCTGTGTCTCTGGATATCTGGCTTAGTTGGAGTTGGATGATCTCTGTGTTTATCTCCTTCAGCCTTTGTCTGCTATCGTGATCGCCATGCACACTGTATTCTTGCCCGTCCCCTGCGTTGTACTATGGTTTCAGCTGGTGAGGTGTGGTTAGCTGATCCTCCCTTCAGGTTTGTTGTCCACCTGAAAAAAGATAAGTAAATTCTCCAAAGGAGAGAGAAGTTAGTACTAGATAGAAGGGATGACCATCTATGTTTTGGAGGGAATTTTATATGCGTTGGCTCTCTTCTAGCCCACATTTGGTGGTATCTTGATCTTGGAGACTGAGCTCATTTTTTGTACCTGGTTTTGACTTATTTCCCAGTTCCAGCAATGAGTTCCATTCCACTGAGTAGATCTATTAGCCAAATCAAGAGCAGTTGGTTACCCACCATGGCTGTTTGCCACTACTGCACTTGTATGAGCATTACGTCAAGTTGTTTCCTGCTGGGTATCTTAGACTGCAAGTAGTTTGGACCAATGTCAGACATTTTCCCACAGTTCCTCATGTAGCACCCTCTGGTACTAGACTAGCTAACTGTCTGGGGACTTATCTTCTTCCAGATTCTGGCCAGGTCTCTCTGTGTTTGGTTTCACACATGTATGCTATCTTTGACAGTAGGGTCTTACCATTAACCTTTCCACCGCCCCTCCCCCATTTTGAAGTAGGTTCTCACTCTAGCCAAGGCACACCTGGAACTCTTTTTTTTTTTTTTTTTTTTTCTTCCTGAGGTAGGGTCTAGCTTTGGCCCAGGCTGACCTGGAATTCACTATGTCATCTCAGGGTGGCCTCGAACTCACGGCGATCCTCCCACCTCTGCCTCCTGAGTGCTGGGATTAAAGGCATGTGCCACCTTGCCCAGCATTCACATATTCTTATATCTAGGGTTTCACCAGTATTTGTGGTTCCTATACCTGTTAATATCTTTTAAAAATATTTCTTCCTTTCTGACAAAATAATGTGAATATAAGCAGTAATTTTTATTTCCTGTGATGAATGTTCTGAAACAGGTCTCTTAGCTTTAAAGGGTGGGTAAACAGGCTGTGTGACCCTGACCTCTGTGATTTAAGCCAGCTCTCAAAGGTACACAGATTCAGAGTGACACAGAAACTCCAGATGGTTCTGTTCACGGGGAAACAAACAGGTGTGCATCCAAAACCATACAAGGACAAAGTGACATTGGAAATAGTAGACTATTATCATATGGTCATGCTTTAATATTTGCAAATTCATATTTGTTTATGAAATTAAAAAACTAGTAATAAATGCAATATAAGTTATTTGATAGAGCGGAGTAGTACATTGTCAAAATTCACTTAGAATCAAATTAAATATCCTCTAAAATGACATGATGTAGCAGCAGCAGTATTGGATCATGCTTTATTCATCAGTTACCAAGAAATTGACAATTTCCTTTGTTTCTCCATAGGTTTAATGCACCATGCATCGCAAGAAGAAACAACGTGTGCTGTAAGAGCACCTTTCTGTGTCTTATATAGAAATTGAACTCTATGTTCGGTCAGTGTGCACCTTTATTGGACAGATAAAAGTTCCTGTATAGAGTGCAATTGAGTAGGAATCTCCTGCCAACAGATTCCTGGCTCCCTAAGATACTTAATATCACCCCATCCTGTATAGTTGCATGGGAGTAGGATTTCTCTCAGAAGTACTTTTCCTACTTATACTGAGGATTGTTTACTCAAATGTGTAAATGACCTTAAGGAGTACACTATGCTTGGAAAGCTCTTACTTTCCCACTGATGTCATTAGCGACAGTATTGTTGCTGTGTGACAATTGACTGAAACCACTGTATCAGTGTCTCAAGCCAGTCAGAAGCCAGATGGATGTAATTTGTAGGATATAGCCTGAACTAAGACTTTTTCATTTCTATAATTTCAGGACATGCCAACAAAAACAGAGAGTGGTATGTATTCTCAATCAGTCATTTATTTAGAAAATATTGTACCCTTTCAGTCCTGTGATCTCTGAGTCTGATTTCCCACTACAGAAAAGATGGGTGTGTAAATGACATGAAATATGTTGGGAGGCAATGTAAAAATTCTATGGAGAGCTGCAGTTGATCTTCTATGAACAAATGTGCCTTCAGCTTCTGGGGCATGATTGGGTGAGGCTTCCCTCATTTGAATTTCTTCCAGCTGGCCAAGCTGCAGATAACTTGGAGATAGTAAATGTTTCAAGTGAGGAGGCTGAGGATGTTTGTAAGTGACAGCATTCCTTGTCAGACCCATTGAGAGGGGGCCTATGTGGAGCCAGTTTATACTTTCTGTTAGGGGGCTGAGGGCATGGGGAAAAGTATATAAGGAAAGTATCTGCAAGTTCCTGTGCTTTTCCTTCCTAATTGCGCAATTGTAAGTTGTGCTGCCTGAGCATCTGGTTGGCTTTGCTTCTGGCTGTAACGTAGAGTGATTGATCCTTCACACATGAGCTCCTCCTTCCTGCTTCTACCCTGCCCAACTCTTGAGATCTTGGTTGTGATTCATAGCTCTTAGGAGCTGCACCATAAAGCATTGTTTTGAGGGATGGCATCAACATGTGATGTGGTGTCAAGGGTGCAACAATCCCATGACACAGCACATGACCCAGGAGAGAAGGTGGAGCATGGGCCCATGGAGAAGCAGATCCTCACCCTCTGGTCCTGTAGTACCTTTTAGCAGCAGATTCGTGGTTTTCTCTTAACCTCGTCAGTCCTGATTTGAATGTCAAATTAAGTACTTGAAATGAATTGTGGATGGAGAAATTGGAGCAAGCTTTGTGGTTATTTGTTGACTGATGTCTCTGCCTAAATCCTGTAATCTTTAAGTGTGCCTGACTCAGTGTATGAGACTCTGAGTACACTGCCTTCTGTTGCAGTCAGGTTCACATTGCTGGCAGAAATCATCTGACCAAAAGCAGCTTTTTGGAAAAAAGGGTTTATTTTGACTTACAGATTTGAGGGGAAGCTCCATGATGCCAGGGGAAACCGATGGCATGAGCAGAGGGTGGACATCACCCTCCGGCCAACATCAGGTGGACAACGCAACAGGAGCGTATGCAGAACAGTGGCAAGGGGACACTGGCTATAATACCCATAAGCCCATGCACATCAATACACTGCATCCAGGAGGCATTAATTCACAAATCTCCATCAGCTGGGAACCCAGTGTACAGAATACTTAAGTTGATGGGGGACACATGAATCAAACCACCACACCTTCAGTGTTTGCCTTACATGCCACTTAGTATGCACTGTAGCTCAGATTTCTGTCACCATTTTAGAATCTCATCTGTTGAGATGTCAAGGTGATCTCTGTGAGTGATACAATACTGGTACCATTTGAGGACTACTTCCTGTTGTCTTCCATTTCCATTACCAGAATGAAAAGTTTCACATTTCTCATTTCTTTGCCGTTTCTTGCTTAGTGTCTCTTCCCTGAGTCTAGCACCACTTACAGCAAGTTGTATAGCCAGCCATGAGCACCCACCTGTCTATTGTGCTCCTGGGTTAAGAGGTCCCATGCTATTATCCCATGATGACTCCGTCAAAAACTCTGTGAACACCCAGTAATCATACAGTGACAGTACTTAGTGGTTCTCATAGTATTAATACCATTCTTAAGTATTGCTTCCCTTCTAACACAATGTGAATGTAAGAAGTAATTTTTTTCCTGTGCTGACTGCTCTGAATCTGGTCTTTCACTTTCACACAGAGTGAGTACGACATGCTCTGTGAACCTAACCTCTGTGATTTAAACCACCTCCCAAGGCTACCACCTTCATTAGGAGTGACACAAAACCCAGACTTTCCTGACCACAGGGAATTAAACCTGGGCACACATGAAATTATACAAGAAGGGCTGGAGAGATGGCTTAGCAGTTAAGGTGCCTGCCTGCCAAGCCTGAGAATGCCTGTTCCATCTCCAGCTCCCACGTTTAGCCAGATGCAAGTGACACAACCAGGCAATGCTGTGCTTGCCCACAAGGGGGCGAATGCATCTGGTGTTCATTCACAACAGCTGAAGTGGCCCTGGCACGTCCATTCTCTCTCTCTCTGCCTCTTCCTCTTTCTCTCTGTTCCTCTCTCTCTCTCAAAGAAAAGTATATAAGAAGACAAAGTGAGATTACATTGTTATACTTCAATATTGACAAATTAATATTTGGTTGTCCTGTAGAAAAATTAGTGAATGCAATACATTTGTTAGAATGGAATCTTCCATCATCAAAATTGGCTTTACACATCCTGGAGCAGCAGCAGGATGTGATCATGTTATGTATAAATAAACTTAGAAAATTTCAAGCAAACCTAGCCATTGAGATTTCAAAACATCTGGGTAGAGTGATAAGAGTCTTCCATGACATAGTAGTTTGAGTTCTATGTTATTTCAGCATTATCATTGTTTGTGATTTGACAGGGGCTTATGTAGGTATGGTAGGCTCCACATTCACTGTGTATGTAGGATGATCTCAAACTCTCCTGCCTCCAGCGAGGGAGTGCTGGGCTTATAGGTATATGCATTTTCTTTCAGCTCAGCTTAATTCTCTTGTATTGGTTGCAATGCTTTCAGCTGCAAGACCAAAGCTTCTTTATTTCAATCTTCCTGATCCATCCTCATCCTTCTCCTAGCAAGGGGACATCACAATGGCAGCTGAGTGTTCACTTGCTGACCATCCACCTCCATACATTCATGACACAGATAATGCCACCATGTGATTTATAATCACCAGTTACCACATACTGACAGCTGCTCTGTTTCTTCCTACATCTAAGTCTGTACGTTTATGTCCTCATAGAGAATGCCACTCAAGTGATTTAAAATCACCAGAGACAAACATACTGACAACTACTTTGTTTCAGTTCTAGCTGTGACACATCCTGAATCAGTGGAATACCAAAGTTTTGATGTAAGAGATCCTTTCCTGTTATTTAGAAATGTACCTTTTTTTTTTTTTTTTTTTGGTTTGGCTCATGTGTACAATTATTGGAGAGACATAAGTTCCTGCTAGAGTACAGTTGAGAGGGAATTCTGGCTCCATATCACAATTAATTCTACCATATTCATTATAATTGATGGGACCAATATTTCCCTTCAATATCCTTTTCTTTCTTGTACTATGGTTTGTGTACTTGAACATGTAAATGGTCTTAAGATGTACACTCTGCTAGAAATTGTCTTTTCCAGTGGTGTTCTTAGTAACTTTTTTGTATTTGCCTGACCACTGACTGCACACACTGTATCACTGTCTGGATGGTATGCTAAGTTATTGACTGAAAACCAGATGGATGTAATGTATAGTATGTAAGGTATATTGCCTGATACTCATGATGTTTCCATTTCTGTAATTACAGGATACCTCACCGATGTTTGAGACATGTATGTATTCTGAAATCACTCATTTTTTTAGGATACATATTACTATTTCAGTTGTTAGATCTCTGAGTTCCTACTGAAAAGAAGGATGGGGTTGTCAATGACACGAAATATATTATGAAGCTGTATAGCAATTCTACGTGTGTTCTTTTGCTGTTGGTAGGAATAGTTGAGCCTCTCTCTCTTATGATGTCCAGTTAGTGAAAATACAGATGATGGGGCTAGAGAGATGGTTTAGCAGTTAAGGTGCATGCCTGTGAAGCCTAAGGACCCTGGTTCAATTCTCTAAGTACCACATAAAACAGATGCACATGGTAGCACATGCATCTGGAGTTCATTTTCAGTGGCTAGAGGCCCTGGTATGCCCACTCTCTCTCTCTCTTCCCTTCTCTGTTTCTCTAATAAATAAATAAAAATTAAATCTTAAATTAAAAAAAAAGAGAAAATGCAGCTGACTTGGAGCTAGTCAATATTTCAGATGACGAGACACAGGATGTTGGTAAGTGCCAGCATTCCTTGTCAGATCCTATGATAGGGGTCCTATGAGCAGTCAGTTTAGACTTTTTTGTTTTTTGGAGGCCACGGTATGGGATAAGGTACTTGAAGGAAAAAAGAATGTGGGTGGAAGTGCCTGGGCTTTTCCTTTGTAAAGGCACAATGGTAATTTGCACTGCCTGAACATGTTGTTGGGTTTGCTTCTGGCTGTAATGTACAGTGATCCTTCACACAGGAGATCACGCCTTCCTTCTTCTGCCAGATATATACACCACCTTGTGCATCTGGCTAACATGGGTCCTGGGGATTCGAACCTGGGTCCTATGGCTTTGCAGACAAATGCCTTAACTGCTAAGCCATCCTTCTAGCCCTAAGACCCTCTTTCTAACTATACCTTCATACCTTCATGTCCACATAAGTAATCATCCAAAATGATTCATCATTGCTAGTTACTGACCCTCTGCTTTTCCCCTAGGTTCCATGGAGTATGAAAGTGATGAAGAAGTAATATTTATTATGGTAAGAGAACTTTTTTGTATTTTACATAAAAATATAGGTGTTTGTTAAGTCTTGGACAGACATAAGTTGCTGGGTAGAGTAAGTTGAGTGGAAGTCTTCTACTGATTCTTGGCATTCCAGGACAGTTAATGTCACCACATACTTTGTAACTGAATGGTAGAAAAGTTTCCCTCTGAAATGATTTTCCTTCCCATGATAAGGATTTTGTACTAAAAAGTATAAATGGCTTACAAACTGCACTGTGCATGAAAAGCAAGCTCTTGCCTTTCCAACTGCTGTCCTTTCTGATAGCTTCCCAGCTGTGTGACTGAACCACTGTTCCTCTGTATGGTTTCCTCAGTTATTGAAAGAAAGCTAGGGCTGTGGAAATGGCTTAGCAGTTAAGGCATTTCCCTGCAAAGCATAAGGACACCAGTTTGATTCCCCAGGGCCTACGTAAGCCAGATGCACAAGGGGGCGCATGTGTCTTGCGTTCTTAGGCAGTGGCTCTAGGCCCTGGCTAGCCCATTCTCTTTCACTCTATCTGCCTCTTTCTCTTTCCAATAAATAAATACATAAATAATAAAATATTTTTAAAAAGAAAGCTAGACCCCCCCAAAAAGAGATAATATAGATATCTCAACCATGTAAAATGTGCCTTATGTTCTGATCCTCATAGTGTTTTTTTCTCTATAATTACAGGATTCCAGCATATCTGACTGTGGTATGAATTCTGAAATCATTCACTTGTTGAAGAAATGTGTTACTAATGTATTCCTTACATCCCTGAGTCTGATTTACTGCTACAAATGAGGGTGGGAGGGAGATAAAAATTATTCTGCCATAGAGGCTCTGTGGAAATTGAGATTGGTCTTATATGAGCCAATGAGTGTTCAGCTGGTATAAACAGGATTGTGTGATGCACTCTCTTTTAATTTTCCTTCAGTAATCAGCCAACCAGACAAACAAAAATCTGTAAGTCTCATAACCCTGAGGAGTGAAGAAAGTGGTAAGTAATGGCATTCCTGGTCAGGTAAATCACATGAGTAGCAGCCAGTCAATCTAGGCTTTGGAGCACACTGTGCACACTCACCTATAGAATTACCTTAGCAGTGTGTTCTGGGTAAATCATGAGCCATGACCCCAATGATTAACAGTCACTCTGTTATCTTCCTAGTTTTCAATGAAGGAAGGGACAATGACGAATTACGTGAAGTGAATAATGAGGTAAAGTGACCTATCTTTGCCTGAATAGAAATTTTGCTTTCTTAAACTGGGTGGTGCACACCTTTAATCCCAGCACTCAGGAGGCAGAGGTAGGTGGATCACCATGAGTTTGAGGCCACCTTGAGACTCATAGTGAGTTCCACGTCAGCCTGGGCTAGAGTGAGACCCTATCTCAAAAAAACAAAAACAAACAAACAAAAAAAGAAATTTTCTTTCTTAATTTCTTATTCTTTTTTAAAAAACTTTTTATTTATTTATTTGCAAGCAGAGAGAGAGAGAGAGAGAGAGAGAGAGAGAGAGAGAGAGAGAGAAGAGAGGCAGACAGAGGGAGAATGGGCATGCCAGGGCCTCTAGCCACTGCAAACGAACTCCAGATGCATGTGCCCCTCACACATCTGGCTTATGTGGGTCCTGGAGAATAGAACCGGGATCCTTTGGCTTTGCAGGCAAATGCCTTAACCACTAAGCCATTTCTCCAGCCCATTAATTTCTTCTTCTTATTTGAGGCTGTGCATGAAAACATGACACTAAATATAGATATATACAGATATTAGGTTCTGCTTTCTGAAATGATGGAAATACAGAACTTTGCTAACTGTTATACAAAAGGACACTTTTTCCAATAGCAATGTCAGGTTATATACTCTATTCTAGGCCTCCTGACTAGAAGCAATGTCTACTTCTTGGATTATTATTAATTTTATTCTAATATTTTATTTTTATTTATTCATTTGAGAGACAGAAAGAGATAGGGCTTCTCGCCACTGCAAATGAACTCCAGATGCATTCACCACCTTGTGCATCTGGCTTACATGGGTCCAGGGGAATCAAAGCTGGGTCCTTTGGCTTTGCAAGCAAATGCCTTAACTGCTAAGTCATCTCTACAGCTGTACTTCTTGGATTATTTTATAATTTGTGACCTATGGAGAAATAAGAGATACATCCTGTAAGATGGGTTTTCCAGTGGTGTATCTTATCCTTGCTTTGCAAACCTTTAACATTGCCAATGCTGCTTATATTTCTTTCAATACTGATCCATGAACAGCAAATTCTTAGGCATAATTCTTATAATGACTTTGTTTTTGTACTTGCAGGTGGCCTCGGGACACATTGACACTTGTAAGTATTCTAGAATTCCTTGGTGAGGACACACTATTAGCGGCAAGTTAGGTATGGTAGACTTAATGGGTTTTCTTTGAACAGTGCCCATGATTCTAGGTTTTTAAAGGTTGAAAGGATAAAAAAAGCCATGTTGAACAAAATGCCAACTATTTTAGTAAAAACTTATGCTCAAGCTCTTTCTACTTCTTGGAATTAATTGCACTCAATGGGTGCAATAGCCACTGAAAATGAACTTCAGATGCATGCACCACCTTGTGCATCTGGCTTTACATGGGTATAGGGGAATCAACCATGGGACCTTAGGCTTTGCAGGCAAGTGCCTTAACCAGTGAGCCATCTCCCTTACCCCCCCCCCATTTTGAAGTAGGTTCTCACTCTAGCCAAGACACACCTGGAACTCGTTTTTTTTTTTTTTTTCCTGAGGTAGGGTCTAACTTTGATCCAGGCTGACCTGGATTTCACTATGTCATCTCAGGGTGGCCTCGAACTCATGGTGATCCTCCCACCTCTGCCTCCTGAGTGCTGGGATTAAAGGCATGTGCCACCTTGCCCAGCACTCACATATTCTTATATCTAGGGTTTCACCAGTATTTGTGGTTCCTATACCTGTTAATATCTTTTAAAAATATTTCTTCCTTTCTGACAACATAATGTGAATATAAGCAGTAATTTTTATTTCCTGTGATGAATGTTCTGACACAGATCTCTTAGCTTTAATAGGGTGGGTAAACAGGCTGTGTGACCCTGACCTGTGATTTAAGCCAGCTCTCAAAGGTACACAGATTCAGAGTGACACAGAAACTCCAGATGGTTCTGTTCATGGGGAAACAAACAGGTGTGCATCCAAAACCATACAAGGACAAAGTGACATTGGAAATAGTAGACTATTGTCATATGGTCATGCTTTAATATTTGCAAATTCATATTTGTTTATGAAATTAAAAAACTAGTAATAAATGCAATATAAGTTATTTGATAGAGCGGAGTAGTACATCGTCAAAATTCACTTAGAATCAAATTAAACATCCTCTAAAACGACATGATGTAGCAGCAGCAGTTTTGGATCATGCTATATTCATCAGTTACCAAGAAACTGACAGTTTCCTCTGTTTCCCTGTAGGTTTAATGCACCATGCATCACAAGAAGAAACAACGTGTGCTGTAAGAGCACCTTTCTGTGTCTTATATAGAAATTGAACTCTATGTTCAGTCAGTGTGCACCATTATTGGACAGATAAAAGTTCCTGTATAGAGTGCAATTGAGTAGGAATCTCCTGCCAACAGATTCCTGGCTCGCTAAGATACTTAATATCACCCCATCCTGTAGAGTTGCATGGGAGTAGGATTTCTCTCAGAAGTACTTTTCCTACTTATACTGAGGATTGTTTACTCAAATGTGTAAGTGACCTTAAGGAGTACACTATGCTTGGAAAGCTCTTACTTTCTCACTGATGTCATTAGCGACAGTATTGTTGCTGTGTGACAATTGACTGAAACCACTGTATCAGTGTCTCAAGCCAGTCAGAAGCCAGATGGATGTAATTTGTAGGATATAGCCTGATCTAAGACTTTTTCATTTCTATAATTTCAGGACATGCCAACAAAAACAGAGAGTGGTATGTATTCTCAATCAGTCATTTATTTAGAAAATATTGTACCCTTTCAGTCCTGTGATCTCTGAGTCAGACTTCCTACTATAGAAAGGATGGGTGTGTAAATGACATGAAATATGTTGGGAGGCAATGTAAAAATTCTATGGAGAGCTGCAGTTGATCTTCTATGAACAAATGTGCCTTCAGCTTCTGGGGCATGATTGGGTGAGGCTTCCCTCATTTGAATTTCTTCCAGCTGGCCAAGCTGCAGATAACTTGGAGATAGTAAATGTTTCAAGTGAGGAGGCTGAGGATGTTTGTAAGTGACAGCATTCCTTGTCAGACCCAATGAGAGGGGGCCTATGTGGAGCCAGTTGATACTTTCTGTTAGGGGACTGAGGGCATGGGGAAAAGTATGTAAGGAAAAGGGAATGTGGGTCTCAGTTCCTGTGGTTTTCCTTTCTAAATGTGCAGTTGTAAGTTGTGCTGCCTGAGCATCTGGTTGGCTTTGCTTCTGGCTGTAACGTAGGTGATCCTTTACACAGGACTCCTCCTTCCTGCTTCTACCCTGTCCAACTCTGACATCTTGGTTGTGATTCATAGCTCTTAGGAGCTGCACCATTAAGCATTGTTTTGAGGGATGGCATCAACATGTGATGTGGTGTCAAGGGTGCAACAATCCCGTGACACAGCACGTGACCCAGGAGAGAAGGTGGAGCATGGGCCCATGGAGAAGCAGATCCTCACCCTCTGATCCTTTAGTACCTTTTAGCAGCAGGTTCATGGTTTTCTCTTAACCTCGTCAGTCCTGATTTGAATGTAAAATTGAAGTACTTGAAATGAATTGTGGATGGAGAAATTGGAGCTAGCTTTGGGGTTATTTGTTGACTGATGTCTCTGCCTAAATCCTGTAATCTTTAAGTGTGCCTGACTCAGTATATGAGACTCTGAGTACACTGCCTTCTGTTGCAGTCAGGTTCACATTGCTGGCAGAAATCATCTGACCAAGAGCAGCTTTTTGGAAAAAAGGGTTTATTTTGGCTTACAGATTTGAGGGAAAGCGATGGAATCACCAGAGGGTGGACATCACCCCCTGGCCAACATCAGGTGGACAACAGCAACAGGAGAGTGTACTGGACACTGGCAAGGAGACACTGGCTATAATACCTCTAAGCCTGCCCACATCAATACACTGCCCCCAGGAGGCATTAATTCACAAATCTCCATCAGCTGGGAACCCAGTGTACAGAATACTTAAGTTGATGGGGGACACATGAATCAAACCACCACACCTTCAGTGTTTGCCTTACATGCCACCTAGTATGCACTGTAGCTCAGATTTGTGTCACCATTTGAGAATCTCTTCTGTTGAGATGTCAAGGTGATCTCTGTGAGTGATACAATACTGGTACCATTTGAGGACTACTTCCTGTGGTCTTCCATTTCCATTACCAGAATGAAAAGTTTCACATTTCTCATTTCTTTGCAGTTTCTTGCTTAGTGTCTCTTCCCTGAGTCTAGCACCACTTATAGCAAGTTGTATAGCCAGCCATGAGCACCCACCTGTCTATTGTGCTCCTGGGTTAAGAGGTCCCATGCTGTCATCCCATGACAACTGTGTCAAAAAATGGGGAACCCTAAACCAGGCGTGGTGGCGCACACCTTTAATCCCAGCACTTGGGAGGCGGAGGTAGGAGGATCGCCGTGAATTCAAGGCCACCCTGAGACTACATAGTTAATTCCAGGTCAGCCTAGACCAGAGTGAGACCCTACCTCAAAAAACAAAACAAACAAACAAACAAAAAAACATGGGGAACCCTGAGTACAGTGACAGTGCTTAGTGGTTCTCATACTATTAATACCATTCTTAAATAATGCTTCCCTTCTAACACAATGTGAACATAAGTAATTTTTTTCCTGTGCTGATTGCTCTGAATCATGTGTTTTACTTTCACACAGAGTGAGTACGACATGCTCTGTGAACCTAACCTCTGTGACTTAAACCACCTCCCAAATCTATCACCTTCATGGGGAGTGACACAAAACCCAGACTTTCCTAACCACTGGGAATTAAACCTGGGCACACATGAAATTATACAAGAAGGGCTGGAGAGATTGCTTAGCAGTTTAAGGCACCTGCCAGCCAAACCTAAGAATGCCTGTTCCATCTCCAGGTCCCACATTTAGCCAGATGCAAGTGACACAAGCAGGCATGCTGTGCTTGCCCTCAAGGGGGCGAATACATCTGACATTCATTCACAGCAGCTGAAGTGGCCCTGGTGCATCCATTCTCTCTCTGTGTGTGTCTCTTCCTCTTTCCCTCTGTTCCTCATTCTCTCTCTCTCTCAAAAAAAAAATACAAGTAGACAAAGTGAGATTATATTGTTATACTTCAATATTGACAAATTAATATTTGTTTGTCCTGTAGAAAAAATTAGTGATAAGTGCAATACAATACATTTGTTAGAATGGAATCTTCCATCATCAAAATTGGCTTTACACATCCTGGAGCAGCAGCAGAATGTGATCATGTTATGTATAAATAAACTTGGAAAATTTCAAGCAAACCTAGCCACTGAGATTTCAAAACATCTGGGTAGAATGATAAGAGTCTTCCATGACATGGTTGTTTGAGTTCTGTGTTATTCCAGCATTATCATTGTTTGTGATTTGACAGGGGCTTATGTAGGTATGGTAGGTTCCACATTCACTGTGTATGTAGGATGAACTCAAACTCTCCTGCCTCCAGTGAGGGCGTGCTGGGCTTGTAGGCATATGCATCCACTTTTAGCTCAGCTTGACAATCTTGTATTGGTTACAATGCTTTTAGCTGCAAGACCAAAGCTTCTGTATTTTAATCTTCCTGATCTTTTCTTATCCTTCTCCTACTGAGGGGACATCACAATGGCAGCTGAGTGTTCACTTGCTGACCAGCCACCTCCATACATTCCTGACACAGATAATGCCACCATGTGATTTATAATCACCAGTTACCACATACTGACAGCTGCTCTGTTTCTTCCTACATCTAAGTCCGTACGTTTATGTCCTCATAGGGAATGCCACTCAATGTATTAAAATCACCAGTAACCAACATGCTGACAGCTACTGTGTTTCTTTCTAGGAGAGACACATCCTGAGCCAGTGGAATACCAAAGTTTTGGTGTAAGAGAACCTTTCCTGTTATTTAGAAATGTACCTTTTTGTTTGTTTGTTTGGCTCATGTGTACAATTATTGGAGAGACATAAGTTCCTGCTGGTGTGCAGTTGACAGGGAATTCTGGCTCCATATGACAATTAATGCCACAACATTCATTATAATTGATGGGACCCACATTTCCCTTGAATATCCTTTTCTTTCTTGTACTATGGTTCATGTATTTGAACATGTAAATGGCCTTAAGAGGTGCACTCTGCTAGAAATTGTCTTTTCCAGTGGTGTTCTTAGTAACATTTTGGTATTTTCCTGACCACTGACTGAACACGCTGTACCTCTGTCTGGATGGTATGCTAAGTTATTGACAGAAAACTAGATGGATGTAAAGTATAGTATGTAAGGTATATTGTCTGATCATGGTGTTTCCATTTCTGTAATTACAGGATACCTCATCAATGTTTGAGACATGTATGTATTCTGAAATCACTCATTTATTTAGGATACATATTACTATTTCAGTTGTTAGATCTCTGAGTTCCTACTGAAAAGAAGGATGGGGTTGTCAACGACATGAAATATATTATGTAGGAATTCTATGATGTTCTTTTGCTGTTGGCAGGAATAGTTGGGCCTCTCTCTCTTTTGATGTCCATTTAGTGAAAATGCAGATGATGGGCTAGAGACATGGCTTAGCACTTAAGGTGCATGCCTGTGAAGCCCCGGTTTGATTCCCTAGGTCCTACGTAAGCCACATGCACATGGTGGTACATACATCTGGAGTTCATTTGCAGTGGCTAGAGGCCCTGGTATTACCACTCTCTCTCTTCCCTTCTCTGTTTTTCTAGTAAATAAATAAAAATTAAATCTTAAATAAAAAAATGAAAATGCAGATGACTTGGAGCTAGTAAATATTTCAGGTGATGAGACACAGGATGTTGGTAAGTGCCAGCATTCCTTGTCAGATCCTATGATAGGGGTGCTATGAGCAGTCAGTTTGGACTATTTTGTTTTTGAAGGCCAGGGTGTGGATCAAGGTAAGGAAAAGGGAATGTGGGTGGCAGTGCCTGGGCTTTTCCTTTGTAAAGGCACAATGGTAATTTTCACTGCCTGAGCATCTTGTTGGGTTTGCTTCTGGCTGTAATGTACAGTGATGCTTCACACAGGAGATCATGCCTTTCCACTTCTGCCAGACATATGCACCACCTTGTGGATCTGGCTAACATGGGTCCTGAGGAATCGAACCTGGGTCCTATGGCTTTACAGACAAATGCCTTAACTTCTAAGCCATCCCTCTCCCCATCAGGCCCTCTTTCTAACTATCTACCTGCATACATTTGTGTCCACATAAGGAATCCTCCAAAGTAATTCCTCATTGCTAGTTGCCAACATACTGACCCTTTGTTTTCCCCTAGATTCCACAGAGGATGAAGAAGTAATATTTATTATGGTAAGAGAACTTTTTTGCATTTTACATAAAATATAGGTGTATGTTAAGTCTATGGACAGACATAAGTTTCTGGCTGGAGTAAGTTGAGTGGAAATCTTCTACTGATTTCTGGCATTCCATGACAATCAATGTCACCACATACTTTGTAACTGAATGGTAGAAAAATTTCCCTCTGAAATGATTTTCCTTTCCCCAATAAGGATTTTGTACTAAGAAGTATAAATGGACTTACAAACTACACTGTGCATGAAAAGCAAGCTCTTGCCTTTCCAACTGGTGTCCTTTCTGACAGTTTCCCAGCTATGTGCCTGAATCACTGTTCCTCTGTGTGGTTTCCTCAGTTATCAAAAAAAAAAAGCTAGACCCCAAAAAGAAAAAATAAAGAAAGATAGCTTGACCATGTAAAATGTGCATTATGTTCTGATTCTCACAGTGTTTTTTTTTTTTTTCTCTATAATTACAGGATTCCAGCATATCTGACTGTGGTATGAGTTCTGAAATCATTCACTTGTTGAAGAAACATGTTACTAGTTCATTCCTTAGATCCCTGAGGGTGGGAGTGAAATAAAATTATTTTACCATAGAGGCTCTGTGGGAATTGAGATTGGTCTTATATGAGCCAATGAGTGTTCAGCTGTTATAAATAGGATTGTGTGACACACTCTCTTTTGACTTTCTTTCAGTAATCAGCCAACCAGATAACCAGAAATCTGTAAGTCTGAGAACTCTGAGGAGTGAGGAAGGTGGTAAGTAATGGTATTCCTGGTCAGACCCAATCTATCTGCTTTCACTGAGGAGGCTGCTACAGCAGCCAGTAAGTCTAGGTTTTGGAGCACACCATGCACACTCACCTGTGGCATTACCTTAGCAGTGTGTTCTGGGTAAAACAAGAGCCGTGACCCCAATGATTAACAGTCACTCTGTTATCTTCCTAGTTTTCAATGAAATAATGGACAATAAGGAATTATGTGAAATGAATAATGAGGTAAGGTGATCTTTCTTTGGCTGAATAGAAATGTTGCTTTCTTAATTTCCTATTCTTATTTGAGGCTGTGCATGAAAACATGAAAGATATTTCCTTCATAAAGTGCCTAGCCTCATATATCTTATGGCAGCATCACATAACAGATGAACACAATCTTTGATGTGACTACTCTTTCCCTTCCTTGGTCTCATTACCCCAAGTGGCCGGGAATCTGCAACCTGGGTAAAGAGAACTCAGCATAATCTGGGCCTCAAAATGTTTTCTCCTCTCTATGTTACAGGAAACAACAACAAAAGATGGAATTGGTATGTATTCTGGAGTCATTTTATATTACTCTGCATTTCACCATTTCCTAATTGAAACCTTAGATTTTAATAATACTTTTAAGATTCATATTCATTTCTGTACATTTCTGTGTAAGCATTCATTTTCTACATTGTAAACAAGAAATCCTAGCATTTTGTTTCTTCTGTTCAGTATAGTAACAAATGTCAATTGGGTCAACCCATTTCTTCCACATCATACATCAACCATGGTTGTTAAGTCTAGCCCTATAGACCATGCTCCTAGACCTCTGCCCTTATGAACCAAAGAGCCCTGGATACTTAATCCTCACACTATGAGCTGAGTGTTGCTTTTTGTCATTCTAGTTACTCTTCTACCAGAGGACAACATAATAGAGAAAGAAGATATTGAGTCCAGATATATTATGGTAAGGTGGGCTTTTGTGACAGGAACAAATAAGAGACTGATATAGCTTTGGCTTGAATACCCTTCTCTTCCTTGCTCTCATTACCCCACATGATGGGAATGAAAGACCTGGGTCAAGAGAATCCATCATCATCTGGGCTCACAATTGTTTTCTTCTCTCTAAATTACAGGTGGAATCCAGATCAAGGAGAATTTGTATGTATTCTGGAATAATTTTGTGATGGCACATTTTAGATAAGAATTGTGGAAAAACTGATTTCTCTTATGTGTCACTGTGATCTGAGCAGTCTGCTGTGAGCTAGGAGTAGCATCCCTGCCTTCTGCTCTAATCCTCTTACTTGGATGGGGATTTGAGGCAGCAGTGTTTATGTACGTGTGTGTGTGTGTGTGTGTGTGTGTGTGTGTTTGCAGAAAGATATTCCCTATTAACCAACTCAGTTTTCTCAATACAAAAAAATCATGCTACACACTGTACCTGCAGTTACTAGTTTCAGCCTCATCACAGACATGTATGGTAGATGTATTTCCCTGCATCATGCCCCCCCCCCATGAATTAAACTATGACACATAGGTAAATGTCTAAGCTCTCTAGCTGTGTGTAAAAGCCATAATGTGTACCACACTTGTGTGATAAAGTGATTCCTCTTGATTTACAGTCTCTACTCACCACTCCAACAGGTGATCACTAGTCACTGTGTAAGATTTCCAGCTTCTCAGAGTTGGGGATATATTCCAGTTGGTAGAGTGCTAGCTTTGTATGTAGGAGGCCCTTAGTTCAATCCCCATCAAAAAAAGGTATAGTTTTCCCCTGCATATCTGTGGCACTCAAATATAAAGATACTGAACACTATCATGATTTGCTCAGTGATCAAAAACTGAGAGCATGTATGTATCTACCTGTACATATTCACAAGCTTGAATGATATGAAAAGACTACATGCTCTGATCAGATCATAGGTTCTGAAAATAGGGAACACTCCCTAGGTAAGTGTAGTGTATATGGGTCAAAATTAGGATTCTTCTAAGCATGTCTTTCTCCTTTAAGAACTACAGAAATGCCTTAGCATATTGAACCACATTATTATGAACCCAAAGAGTAACACAGTTTATATATAGTGTCCACCAAGAACTACAATCACCACTTGATTGTTAGTCTGGGCTCAATCTCTCTTTTGGTAGGGCATTGTAAAGGTGAGCTACACTCTGTGCTCAGAAGATACTTTGACTTATACATGGTCTGTTGATTGGGAAGAGCAAACATAGAGCAGTCCCCTCAGTGCATTTCCGTCATCAACACTGAAAAAAAAAGAGTGTATATCATTATTTATAAAATGCCCTGAGCATCAGGATGTGTTTATATGTTCAAGCCTTGGTCATAGAAGGCCTTCTTTAAGATGAGCCAGCACAGGCTAAGGATGTTGCTTGCCTAGCATGCCTGAATCCTTGTTTTCAACCCCTGGTAATTTATCAAACCAGGCCTGGTGGTACACACCTGTAATCCTCCCCATAGGGAGGCAGTAGGATTATTAGTTCATGGTCCATTTCAAAGCAACCACCAGAGAGGCAGCTTATCATGTGCATATACTGGTGAAGGAAGGTCCTACAGCCGTGTGACCAAGTTCCCTTTCCTGCCTTCCTTTGAAGGAAACTTTCCTAGTTTGATTCAGGTTTGGAAATGTAGAGGATCACTTTCTTGTTTCTGTCAGATAGTTTGGTCACTGTGATAGGAAAGGACCTAATACAGTACCCTCACATGAAAAGCAGGAAGTAGAGACAGCCTCCTGCCTGCCTCCCTTATTGCAGTAGATACAATTTACTGCCTTAGAGTTGTAAATCATCCTTATTAGGTAAAGAATGAAAGAATACATTTATTTTTAAGTGTTCTGGATCCAACCAAGCGTGCTCTTTGGATTCAACCACTTCTGTCTAGCTCATTCCTCTGGCATTTAACATACATCACAGGGCCATTCAGAAGTGTCAGCCCATTCTTTAAAAGGTGGCACACTATTACTTTCAGATACATAATATGTATAGAGGGAGGCCCTGTTAAAATTGTAGTCTTATAGTACAAGAACTGAGAGCAGAGGGACCTCATGAATTTCACTGTGTTCATTGCTCATGAGGCTCTGAAAGGAATTTGCTTGTTGACTACCAGACACCAAGCCCACAGCTCATTCATGCTGCTCTTTTTTGCACGTGTCCCATCCATGTAAATTTAGTTTATAGGTATATTGCATATAATGTATAGTAAGGATACAGTGAACACCATAATCTTCCAGAAGCCCCATTGTGTAGGAGGTGACTGTACTTGAAAGCATGAATGACAACAAATGTTTGACCTCAGAATACTGAATTTCCTGTGTTTTCCTGCCATTAAACTCACATCACTATTGTGAATGCCTTCCTAGTAAGAAGGATAAGGAATTCCCTGAGAACTCGCCGTGTTCATCCGAAGACACACCAACATCTCAGTCATGGTCAAGGTACTGTAGAAATTCAACAATTACACTGAATTAACAGTAATCATAGATTATATTATACCATATCCCTTAGGTAAAAGTATGAATTGTTTAGTATTTTTAACAATATTTTTATTTATTTGAAAGGGAAAGTATAGGCATGTTAGGGCCTCCTGCCACAGCTAATGAACTTCAGACCGTTTGCCACTCTGTGCACTTGGCGTCATGTGGAATTGGAATCTGAGCCATCAGGGTTTTCAAGAAAGCACCTTTAACCACTGATTTATCTCTCCACAACAGCAGCTGTATTGTTTTATATGTGAAAAGTGCTTTTTGTCTAGTTTATCAGTTTAGTGCCAATGACTCAATTAAAAAATATATTTAAAAGTTAGGTTTTCTGGGGCTGGAAAGATGGCTGAGCAGTTAAGGTGTGTAGCAGACAGCTTCAGGTTCGCTGAGATGAATTTCCAGACCAGGCACAGTTATGGAGGAAGGGATATTATTTATTGAAGCTCTATAGATCCAGGGGAAGTTCCATAATGGCAGAAGAAGCTGGCCTGCCTTCACAGGACCAAGCAAGAGAGAAAAACCAACCAGCCATGCAGCACACAGAGCAAAAACTACTGCCAAAAAGTCACAGCACACTTCAGGAACTCCTGCTGGGCACACTTTGCGTATCTTTACAATGGAATCTCAAACCCACCTCCACACCGGCCCCCAGTGACATTGCCTCTAGGAAGGTGATTGCAGATGCAAACTATAAAGTAATAAAACATTGAATATATTGGGGGCCATATATTCAAACTACCACAGGTGCTTGCTTGTGAAGCCTAAGGATCCAGGTTTGATTCCCCATTACCCACATAAGCCAGATGCACAAGGAGATGCATGTGTCTGGAGTTCATTTGCAGGGGCTAGAGCACTGGCATGCCCATCCTCTGTCTCACTCTCAAATAAATAAATAAAATTTAAAAGTTTTTTTTTTTTTTTTTTTTTTTTTGACTGGAGAGTTTGCTTAGTGGTAAGGTACTTCCCTGAAAAACCTAAAAGTCCAGGTTTGATTTCCCAGTGCCTACATAAAGCCAGATGCACAAAGTGGTGCATGCATCTGGAGTTCACTTGCAGGGGCTGTAGGCCATGGCATACCCAGTTTTTGTCTCCGTCTCTCCATCTCTGTTTGCCTATATATATATCTCCCCAGCACTTGAGAAGCTGAAGCTGGAGTATCATTGTGAGTTCAAGCCCAAGCTAATCTACAGAGAAACCCTACCTCAAACCCCACCCCAACAAAAAATTCATTTTTTTATGTATTCACTTTTTTGAAAGTGACACAGAGATTTGTTATATCCAGGCCTCCAGACAATGCAATCAAACTTCAGACACATTCACCATCTTGTGTGTAAGTAAACTTGTGCACATGCATCATCTTGTGCATCTGGATTATGTGGGTTCTGGGAAGTTGAACCTGGGTCCTTAGGCTTCACAGGCAAGCACCTTAACTTGAGCCATCTCTCTAGCCAAAAACATAAATATTTAAATTATTATACTTTTTAATACATTCTATTCATTTCTCTTCATTTCTATGTAAGTATGACTTATGTTATATTTGACGTTTAATGAATTGTAATTTTGTTCTTCATTTCAAGGTCCTAGTGTCCAGGGGTTCTGCCATTACTTCAGACAACGTTTTCAAAGATTTTTTTGTTTAAATGGTAAGTCTTTTGGAAGATTTTTGCTTCTTCTATTGTCAATTTCTAGTTAAGATGCACATTGGTCTGATGCTACACACTGATCATGGAACAGCATGAGGTTCAATAGTGTTGGTTGACTTGGATGTGAATATTTTAAAAACCATTTGCTCTGAGGATGTTCTGAAATCTTTTAGGTGGAGACAATTATCATTAGGGAACTGTTAGATTTATTTCTAGAACTCCTAGCAAGAGCCTTTGGAGGGAATCCATCCCAGTTCTCCTCCCATACACTGTCTTCAAGGACGTCATTCTCCACATCATGTGTCTGCCAGGTGTTAGTCTAATCCTGAACTGGGGAGTGGAGGGTGGAGCCAGGGCAGGTAAAATGTCATAAATCTGGGTGTTCTTGCTGCTTCTTGCATGATTATAGGTCTTGCTTATTTCCAGTATCTAGAAGCACCTAAGATGTATGGGTGAGGGGAGAACTTTTGGATGTCTTTATGTTTTCATGTTCACTGGTTTCTTACCACAGGTTTTATTCTTTTGAATAATCTTAGATCATTGACTATGTGACAGTAGCCTTAAGTGTTTGCATTAGATGCTTCTTAGCAAGTATTATAACTCAGCTTGTTCCATGGTTTTAGAATACCATCTCTCAAGGCTTCAAAGTATCGTCACCATAGCATAGGATGCTAGTCCCATTGAAGACTGTGAGCCGTCGTCTTCCATCACCATTTATAGACTGACAGGGGCTTCTTGCCTCTGCTGCTGCTTCCTTATTCTCTACTTCCAGTGCACAGGCTGCTCTAGCAGCCACTTCATCTAGGCTTAGGAGCACAGCCATGCACTGTCACCTGTTATGTACACTTAGCAGAGGTCTCTGAGTAAAACCTGAGCTACTGCACCAACAATTACAGTTCCTCTGTTGGATTCTGAGGTGTGGACGGTAACAATTTGATTGTCACGCTGTTGGCAACATGGAGAAATCAGTCTCCCATGAGAAGCCAAGATGACCTTTCTTTGTCTGAGATAGGAATGTTGATTTTGTAGTTTTTCTGGTTTTAATTGAGGTTGGCCATTAGGATATGATCGTGAGTGTGGAAGATACTTTTCATTGTTTGGACAAACACCCAGCCAGAAATAGCCTATGCCAGGAAAGGGTTTATTTCAGGCTTACAGGGGAAACACACTCTCAGTGGTGATAGAAACTGGCTCACTTCCATAGAATCATAGCAGACAGACACCATTAAATGGCCAGCAAACACCAACAGTGAGATCTCAAACTGCTCTGAATACACCTTAGGACTGAACTACAAGACCCACTCCAGTGACACCTCCTCCAGGAGGCTGCTCTAGACTCAGTAGGAAGTTTTACTTTAATCAATAATCTCTGAGGCTGTAGTAACATATTTTAACATTCAAACCACTACGCTGATCAGTATAGATATTTATAGATAATAGACTCAGCTTTCTGGAATGATAAAAAATAGGCCCTGACCAACTGTTACCATAAGCAAAAGGACATTTAAAAATGACAGCATCTCATTTTACACTATATGCTCAGCCTCTTCCTACTTGGAAATGTTGTCCTGTCCTTGGATAAGTTTTTTTTATTTAAAAAAATTTTTATTTTCTGAGGTAGGGTCTCACTCTAGCATAGCCTGACCTGGAATTCACTATGTAGTCTCAGCGTGGCCTTGAACTCATGGTGATCCTCTTACCTCTGCCTCCCAAGTGCTGGGATTAAAGGCCTGTGCTACCACACCCAGTGGATAAGTGTTTTATAATCAAGTCCTAAAGACAGTTCAAGTAGCTGGAGAAATGGATAAACAATTAATGCACTTTCCTGTGAAACCTAAGGAACAGGTTCAATTTCCCAGTATCCATGTAAGACAGATGCACAAGGTGGTACATGCATCTGGACTTCATTTGTAGTGGCTAGAGACCTTGGCACATCCATTCTGTCTCTCTCTCAAATAAATAAAATGTTTTAAAAAATATTCTGATCATTAATGAAGGAGAGAGTGAGGAGGAGAGAAAGAGAGAGAGAGAGAGAGAGAGAGAGAGAGAAAGAAAGGGAAAGAATGGGCATGCCAGGGCCTCTATCTTCTGCAAACAAGTGCCAGATGGACAAGGTGGTGTATTGGGGAACCAAACCAGGGTCATTAGGCTTTGCAGGTAAGTAACTTAACTACCAAGCCATCTCTCCAGCCCTAAAATGTTTCTTAAACAGATAATTTGAGATTCCAATGTCTTTAGTTATATCATGCTTTATCTTCTCCTTGTCTTGGAAACCTTTGACATTGTCAGTACTTCATATATATATATTTTGGTTTTGCGAGGTAGGGTCTCACTCTGGTCCAGGCTGACCTGGAATTAACTATGTAGTCTCAGGGTGGCCTCGAACTCTCGGCAATCCTCCTACCTCTGCCTCCCGAGTGCTGGGATTAAAGGCATGCGCCACCACGCCCGGCTTCATATTTTTGATATAGAAATAAAACCACATACCAACATGTTCCATGATGCAGTTCTTATAATGTCTTTCCTTCTATAATTGTGGATGGCACCAAGGAAAAGTAATACAGTGTTCTAGATTCTTTGGATAGAAAATTGTCCATGGTAAAATATGTACAATAGCCTTCCTTCTTCTGTTTGATCACTGACCCGTTATTTTGGATTTCTGGAGGTTGGATGATGTATACTGAAAAAACTGTCAATTCTCTTGGTAAAATCTTATAGTCAAGTTTTCTCTATGTCTTGGAAGCAATTGCATTCACCTAAGGTTTATGTGGGTGTGGACTTGAATGCTGGGGTCTTGAGTGCTTCGTCTTGGGATTTGGATTTGGGATGTGTGGTTCTACTTCAGGTTACTTTTTCTCAGAGGGTATATCAAGCTTACAACACAATTGTCCTCAGCCATTTTCTTAAAACAGTCCATGTAAAAACATATATTTGTGGGCTGGAGAGATGGCTTAGCAGTTAAGGCACCTGCCTCCTAAGCCTAAGAATGCTGGTTCCAATCTCCAGCGGTTCCAATCTCCAGGTCCCATGTTTAGCCAGATGCAAAAGTGACGCAAGGGCGCAATTCCGCACTTGACCACAAGGGGGCGCATGCACCTGGATTTTGTTCACAGCAGCTGAGAGACTGCTGGTGCACCCATCTCTATCTGTCTTCCTCCTTCCTCTCCCTCTCTCTCTGTCTGTCTCCAAAAAAAAACCCATATATTTGATATGAACTGATATAAACTAACTCATGCAGTCCTTAGTATATGTGCACTTGCAGGTGAATTGTTGTTACCCCTGTTGCAGTACCAAAACGAGTAATCTGACCTCTCGAAATTGTATATGGACAATTGAAAACATGCATCCAGATTAGTGGATTAATGCTTTTCCTCTCAGATTATGAAATGTGATTATGACTTTGTCATGGAAACAATAACCTCAGGCAGACAGTTTAGAATTCCTGTGTAAAACTAAAGTTCCCTAGGTGCTAGTTCACAGCTCCTACCCATCAAAAAAAAATTCCTACTGTTTTTGCCTAATCTAGAGACATAATAAAAAGGACAAAATGACTCTCTTTCTCTCTCTCCCCCTTCTCTCTACCTCTTTCTCTCTTCCTGTTTCTCATAAAAATAAATAAATAAATAAATAAATAAATAAATAAATAAATATTTTTAAAAGGACAAAATAACATTGTTTATTATCGGCCATTTTCAAGTTGTTATAGTTAAATATTTACAAATGCTTATTTGGTTATTGTATGGACAAATACTAGTGATAAATGCAGTATAAAGCTTCTGCTAGGCTGGAGTCTGTTACATCATCAAACTGGCTTTAAATCAACTTAAAATCATCTAAAAAGTGACATCATGAAACATCAGGATGATTTGATCAATTTGTAGTCAAATTTTCTTGAAAATGTCAAGAATACCTAGCCACTGAGGTGACTTTCAAAACATATGAGGAAACATACCCTTCCATTAAATAATAATAATGGCACAGGCCATCTTCAGATTCACCATGCTCCCAAGGATGACCTCACAAATCCCCAGTGCTGGCATATTCAGCTCTTCTTGTTTTTTTTTTTTTTTTTGTGTTCTGTACAGTGCCTGTAATTTCAAGGCCAAGGCTGCTATGTATATTCCTTCGTGCTTCATACCCATCCTATTCTGCCATCTTAACCAGAAGTCCAAACTTCCCTGCTTAACCCTCCTGGTTAGTGTTGTAGACACCTACACAACGCTGGGATAAACATTCAAACAAGACACAATTTATGGGAGAAATGGGACTTATTTCATGCTTACAGATCCAGGGTAATTCCATCAATGGTAGAAGAAGCTGGCTCCCATTCATAGATCCTAGCAGAGAGGAAAACCATCAAATAAGCACAAAACAGGGACCCTGATGAGCTCCAACCTCTCTGCATACCTTCAGGTTGGAATTAAGTTCTGTCCTATAGCAGAAGTCTGCCTGCTCTGGGTTGAAGATGCAAACTCAATTTGAATAAAACACCTGAGTCTATGGGGGACATACATTCAAACTACCACAGAGTATGTTGGGCACAGATCCTAGAAGATTGTCTTCACAATCCAGAGAAGCAGGTGCCACTGGACACACTTTTTAAACAAAAAGAGGAAGAGAGGTTAGTTGGTACCAAAGTGGTAGAGCTCAGGAGGGACCCAGCTGGAATCAAATTTGAATTGGTTGGAAGAAGTGGGGCCAGTGGTAGAGGAAATTAAGGCCATCAACATAATGGCTCTATGTCACCACCCTGGGTAGGCTTAGGCTGTCACCCCCAGACAGTTCCATGGATTCTGGCAGGGGAAGTATGTACAAGGCATATACGGAATTGCAGATCCAACCCAGTCTGAGTGGCCATTGGACCTATGGAGCATACACATCCATTGGCTGCCACTGTCTAATGAGTGATGAACCATCACTGTTCGAGAAGTGTCATTGGTTGGGCAAGATGCCAATCACAAGTGTTGCTTCTCTATTCTGGGTAGTTTCCTGTGCATGTTAAGCCAATGGCTTGAGGCACAATACAGCAGTTGGTGATATGCAAATGCCATGGGAGAGTGGCATGTCATATCCTTGCTAGGGTGCCATTCATCTGTGGTGTAGATCAAGTGTACCTTGGGAACTGCTGACCACTGTGTCAGGACCAGCTGGGGACATGCCTGGAGCCATGACCAGAAGGTGAGTGAGAAGATCGATGGTCAGATTATGTTTTGCAGCCCAGGTTCCAACATCCAACATCCAATATCCAAAGGGCTTTGTGTTTGGGACATTTGTGGCAGGATTACCAGGCCCCCCTCCCAAATAATCTGCAAAAGGCTTTAAAGAGGGCTGGAGAGATGGCTTAGCAGTTAAGGCGTTTGCCTGCAAAGCCAAAGGACCCAGGTTCAATTCCCCAGGACCCATGTTATCCAGATGAACAAAAGGGCAAACGTGTCGAGTTCATTTGGAGTGGCTGGAGGCCCTGGTGTGCCCATTCTCTCTCTCTTTCTCTCTCAATCTCTCTCTGTCTTTCTCTGTCAAATAAATAAATAAAAATAAAATATTTTAAAAAGGCTTTGGAGAGATCTGGGAGAGGTGCCATGGGAGGGTCCAGACCTAGCATATGACATTTGAGCAGGCACATGGACACATTGGTATAGTTGGGTTAGGATCATGGGCAGATGGGAGGAAATGTACCAAAGCTTAGAGATGCTCAGGTAGCTGGGTGATGTGGTATTAGCAGATGTGCTTGAGTGGACATCAGTATGGGGGAAGGTGGAGGAACAGCTCCACAAGGCTGGGGCAGCTGGAGAAGGGTAAGAGACCCCATTTCTTGCAAGCCTTGTCTGTATTAGTGAGGAGTACAGCCTTCTTTTGTGTAAAGGGAGCAGTTCCATGACCCAAGGAGGTGAAGTGGTCTTGAGGAAGAACTGTGAAGATCAGGGAGGGTGTCTGACAGATTGGGGCTGCCTTTGTAGACATCTTGTTCTTAAGCAAGGTGAGGGACCTGAGTAAGCAATCCCATAGTCCCTTCTTAGTCAGTATAGAGATATGTACCTTGGGAACATTTACTTGGTGATTATGTGTCATTGGCACTTGAGAGTTGTGACCATAGGAGTTGCCCTCAAGGGACACATAGAAGATGCATAACACATGCTTGGTTAAAGGAAGGTCCCTATTGTGTTCCTCCTCCTGTATGTATGAGGTGCTGCATTTGGTGTAGAACTCTTCCTTTGTGTTCCTGTAATGCATTGTATTTTTTTTTCAGATAAAGCATGTGGTAATAAGACATAGTTGCAGGTTATCTGAAATTCTATATTGAACAGTAAAATAATTATGTTTGCATTACATACAGTTATATCCTCAAAAGAGTGATAGAAGAAAAAAATGTTTGGTCTTATTTAATCTGTAAGCAGTCTGTCATTTAAATACACAGTGATAGGAACAAATATTCACCCTACATTAGGGACTAGTAACTTCAAAATAAGGATATGTGAAAATATATATACTTTCATACCAATATTCTTAGGGAAAGCACACACATATCCTATTGAATGTGGTCTTGAATTGGTATAAACACACTTGTCTAATAGCAGCTCTTGAATGTTTCAGTGTGATTTTTGTAATCATTGTCATGACATTGCCAATTCTATGATATCCTGTGATATTTCCTCTTGTCAGTTCTGAATGTGACCAGTATGTGTCATGGTTTCTAATTGAACACACATACAGGGCAGAGCACAGTAAAACTGTATTTATTTCCAGTAGTATTTGACTATGGGCAACATTTTCAGAATTATAGGTATGTTGATACTGGCCATTGGATGATTTCCCTTCAAGTAGATTGAATAGTATTTTTCAAAATATTGTGTTTAAATCTTTATTATGGATTACATAGTAATAATTATGTTTAATATTGTGACTTAGATCCTTAATCATTGTAGTTTTATTCCCTACATTACATTTAACTTCAATTTCTGTGGAAATTCATAAGGATGTGTATTATTTGTTATTGAATGGAAAAGATATTCACCTTATGCATTATGGACTATCTACAATACTAGAGATTTCAATTACACATACTTTTCCAATCCACTTTTCTTCCAGAGGTAACCATCATCAAACCAGTAATTGTTTTCTCATAGTTATCCAATGAATAATCATGATTTAATCATACCAAAGTAGAAATAGGATGATATGTAAAGACTGATGGCTAAGAATGTAGAGATTTGCTATTGATTTACACTGATGTGTATATAAGCACATAAGAATGATGCACATAGATAATTGTGAATATCTTCACAAACGTACTTGAATTTAAAAGGAAGTGGTAAGTGCTAATCCTATCATTACATATTACATGCCTTAGCTCTGACCAGTCTGAGCTCCATCAAAAGTTGAGCTTTGGGCTGGAGAAATGGCTTAGCGGTTAAGGCATTTGCCTGCGAAGCCAAAGGATCCCGGTTCGATTCTCCAGGACCCACGTAAGCCAGCTGCACAAGGGGCACATGCATCTGGAGTTCGTTTGCAGTGGCTAGAGGCCCTGGCGTGCCCATTCTCTCTCTCTGTCTACCTCTCTTCTCTCTCTCTCTCTCTCTATGGTTGCAAATAAATAAATAAAAATTAAAAAAAAAAAAAAAAAAAAAAAAAAAAAAAAAAAAAAAGTTGAGCTTTGGGGTCTCCCATAGTTTGGTACTAGGCTAAATGTAGAGGCTCTCATATTTGTGAGGAATTAATAAAGTAAGATAGTGAGTTTTCACAGATCAAGAATTTTAAATATATAATGTTATTCTGCCCAGTATTGTGCATTTCACCTTGTTCAAATGGATACCCACTGAGCATGATCAGGCAACAAGAATTATTAACAAGTATTCTATTCTGTCTTTCTTTTAGTAGTGGGAACTCATGCCAATACTACTGTCATTTCTGAGTCAGGATACAATTTCAGTGGCTTCAGTGAGAAGGAGGCATATGTCACAAAACAATGGCTTTGGAATTTGAAATCCAGGGCTTTAGTGCTTCTCTGAGTCATGCTAAGCTCTGAGGAATAGGTGGGACATTTAGCCAATAACTAACTTCTCTGAAGCATTATGCTGCCTGTCTTACCATATTGTCACTCCAGAGCAACAGAGACATGTGTTCTTTACTGACTTGTGGAATAAAGGAGACATGGAGAGAAATGTGCCAAACCTCATATGTTCCTAGGTATAAGAGAAAATATGAGAACCCAGACATGTGACCCCAATCCCGAGTCTCTAAACTGTTGACCTGTGTACATTACCCTGATCCAGATAATTAGAAGTTCCATCATCTGTTTCAATGTCTAGAACTATGGAAGATTACAGAAATCCTACATATTATGTACTTTATAAGGTAGAGGCCATAGTCTCATGCTAGGGCAGGTATTGCTGGATCCCATATAGTCATCATGTGGAAGCACATAGAAAGCCTCAAGGCTTTTTTTTTTTTTTTTTTTTTTGAGACACACACACACACACACACACACACACACACAGAGAGAGAGAGAGAGAGAGAGAGAGAGAGGAAGACAGATAGAGATGGGCACACCAGCAGCCTCTCAGCTGCTGTGAACGAAATCCAGATGCGTGCATCCCCTTGTGGTCAAGTGCGGCATTGCACCCTTGCATCACTTTGCATCTGGCTAAATGTGGGACCTAGAGATTGGAACTGCTGGAGATTGGAACCAGCATTCTTAGGCTTAGGAGGCAGGTGCCTTAACCACTAAGCCATCTCTCCAGCCCACCCTCAAGGCTTTTAGTCAGGTAACAGATAGTGAGGGTTGAAACATACTGTTTAGTAAACTCCAACTCTGTGAGCACTGAGACCCTCCTCACACTAGCCCCATAGCATTCAATGGCAGTATAAGTGTCATCCACAGAAGTGTGGACAGTTGGAGACATTGACATACAAAAACTCAAAATAGTCATCCTACATTAGCATAATGTCTTGAGCTTGTGACAACTCTCACATAGAGTTGGGTTAAAACCCTCAGGAGTCAAAAGGCACCAGAATGCCATGATGCCCAATGTTACTGTGAAGGCGCTGGACTTAACCTAGATACCCACCTCCCACAATGAAGGCAAGTGCATGTCATAATAAACTACAACCAGAAAATTAAACAAGTGTCATAAAATAGCATAATATTAGTGTTTCCACTCTAAAATTATATATTACTGCATAAAAGGAAGAACATATGAACAGTATTCATTTTGAATCTGATATTAAATCCATTTCCATAGTCAAATATCTATGTTATCAAGCATTAAATTCTATATACTGAATGACAAATGTAGAATTTGCATAGGTGGAAAAGTTGAGGTTGAAATAGGCGGGCAGATGTAAAGAAAGTAGTTTCTTTCTGAAGTCCTTCACAATGGTCTGAAGAAGTGACAAACTCCCATTTAATCATAGCAGTTAGGAAACAGATTATCTATTCAGAAAATATTTGTCTCACATTGCTTTAGTTTCTTTTAGAGTTGAAAGACGTATTCCTCATTTCTCTTCAGGGTTCTCTTGGCCTTTGTTTTTCTGTCAAGGATCCCAAGGAAGGTTGCTAATCACGTACATCATTAAGTTTAGCCATATAGACTAAGCTCCTACACCTTTGCCCTTATCAAGAAAGAGCCCTGGGTACTTAATCCTTGCACCAGGAACTGACAGTTACTTTGTGTCCTTTTAGTTCCTCCTCTGCAGGAGGAAGATGAAGAGGAAGACAAGGAAGAGGTCAAGGAGGGATACCTGGAGGTAAGACAGACTTTCCTGTTCCTAAGGTAGAAAGGTTACTTTCACAATTCCTTTATTTATGGTGGCTATCACATGTGAACAATAAAATTAATTATAGGTACTAGAAGTATTAGTGTGTTTTCTTAGAATGGGGAAAAATTGAATTTTACTGACACATCTCTGATTTCAAGTGGTATACAAACTTTCAGTGCAGGTTGCAGACTATATTTTCTCACAACTTTCATTCTGGAGCATGTGCTTCTATTCAGAATAAAGTTGTTTGGTTTTTCATTCAGAAGTGGACAGGCATATCATGTAAGGAAAGCATGATTATTTTCATTAAGTGATCTCTCCATTAAACCTGGGCAATATTATGGTTTGGAGAGAGTTTATGGGTGTCACCACGGGCTCTTCTGGTGGAAGCCTCAAATGTCCAGTATTAAGGTACTGAAGTGATAAAGCTTTAAATCACGAGGCATGGTGTATATAATTGGGATATAGAGACACCATCACTACTTTAGAATGGATTCATTAACTCTCACAGTAGTAGCTGTTGTGAAGTTTATGTGCCATATTGCTATGTATCTGAGCCACTCTAAATGCAGGCCAAGCAAACAGGAAAGTGTGATCTGGGCACCAAATCAGCAAAAGGGCAAAATATATTTTCTTTGTACCGTGCCCAGCCTCATATGTTTTGTGACAGCATCACGTAACAGACTAACACAGTCTTTGACATGACTACTCTTTCCCTTCCTTGCTCTCATTATCCCAAGTGACTGGGAATCTGAGACCCAGGTAAGGAGAACTCAGCATGATCTGGGCCTCAAAATATTTTCTCCTCTCTACATTACAGGGAACAACAAAAACAGATGGAATTGGTATGTATTCTGGAGTCATTTTTGTATTACTCTACATTTCACCTTTTCCTAATTGAAATCTTAGATTTTAATAATACTTTAAAGAATTCCATTCAATTCTATACATGTCTGTATAGGTATTCTTTTTGTTACAGTCCACATAAGAAATTCTAGTTTTTATTTTCCTCTGTTCAGTATATTAATGAATGTCAATTGAGCCAACTTCTTTGTCCCCCATAGTATGTCATTGTGTGTTGACCACTTTGCTAGTATCTTAGTAGTTTTGACTTTTTTGGGTCTGAAACTATTCTAGAATTCCTTTGTGAGGACAAACTATTAGTGGTAAGTTAGATATGGCATCCTTACTGGATTCTCTATGAATGGTGCCCATGATTTTAGGATTTTTTTTTTTTTGGAGAGAGACAGAGAGAGAGAGAGAGAGAGAGAGAAAGAGAGAGACAGAGAGAGAGGGAGAGGAAGACAGATAGAGAATGGGCACATCAGCAGCTTCTCAGCCTCTGTGAATGAACTCCAGATGTGTCTGCCGCCTTGTGGGCAAGTGTGGCATTGTGCCCTTGTATCACTTTACATCTGGCTAAATGTAGGACCTGGAGATTGGAACTGGTGTTCTTAAGCTTAGCAGGCAGGTGCCTTAACCACTAAGCCATCTCTTCAGCCCAATTTTAGGATTTTAAAGGTTAAAAGGATAGAAGATATGTTGAACAAAATGCCAACTATTTCAATAAAATCTTACACTCAAGCTTTTTGTTCTTGGAATTAATTGCACTCACAGTAGCTTTATGTTGGCCTGTGTGTGTGAACAATGCAGGGGTTTTGTGTTTCTGCATGCTATTATTTTGAATGTATGCGTCATTCTGTTGGTGATTACATTGTCTCAGGAGATATTTGAACCTTGTAACACAATTGCCATTATCCAGTTCCTTAAAAATTCCATGATAAACATATATTGCACATGAACATGAATAAACACATCCAGTCCTCAATACACTTATCCCTGAATTTTTTTTGATATCAATCCTGCATTGGGACCAAAATGAGTAATCTTAGCTCTCACCTTTGTATAGGGTCAAGGGAGAACATGAATCAAGACATGTTCTCTCAGATTCTCAAAAGTGTGCTGTTATATATAGACACTAGCCCAGGGACAGAGGCTAGAATGCCTGTGTAATGCTGGGATCCTCCAGTTTCTAGTTCATAGGTCCTATCCATCCATAGAGAATTGCTTTGGCTGTCTTATACATTACACAAGTAGTAAAATGTTTCCAAAGTCTTTCATGTAGTCATTCACATAAGAATTGCAAATATAGGACTGGAGGGATGGCTAAGTGGTTAAGGTGTTTTCCTGCAAAGCCAAAGGACCCAGGTTCGATTCCCCAGGACCCACATTAGCCATATTCACAAGGGGGTGAAAGCATCTGGAATTTGTTTGCATTGGCTGTAGGCCCTGGCAAACCCATTCATTCTTTCTCTCTCTCCCTCTCTCTGCCAAATAAATAAATGAATAAAATATTAAAATTCAAAAAATTGCAACTATACCTTGAGAGTTCCAGAGCAAACAAATGTCCCAAATTTTGTCTATTAAAGACCTTATAGGAGCAACTAATGGATACTGGAAGTTGGTTGTCTGTCAGCCTGGTGGCCATAATGGTATTGTATTCTCTTTTGCTCTTGGGTTAAGAGCTCCAGCATTCAAACTATGGTGAACGCAGCCAGCCATCGGTGAACAGCTAGCCTCCACAAAGGAAGACAGTCTATTCCAAGAGAAAGAAAAGCCCATATTCCTCTGTCCAAAGCTCCAGTGTAGTGTGTGATCAGGGGAAGTAGTGCTGGTCTAGTGTGAGATGACGTGGTGTCCTCTGGTGTAGCTGGGAATGGGTGAGCAGTGTCTCTACTAATTTTCTTCCAGGAATGCATGATGAACACCTGGACAGGGAAAACATGAATACCACCGAAGATGCATCAGGTAATCCTATTTACCTGTCTCCTCATCTGCCTGCAATTTTATTAAAGAGTTATTGGCTCTGTGATACCTTTTGTGGGAACCATACACATGACCTAGAGATGCTTATTATGACAGTGCATAAGTAAAAACAATGACCATATCCACAAACAAAAAATGTGAAGACTTAAAAATTATTTTGTGCCAGTGCCTCAGAATAAAATAAGAAATTTCTACTTCTCAAATATTCTTTAAAAAATATTTCATTTATTTATTTTAGAGGAAGTGGGAGATAAAGACCAAGGCAGATAAGAGAATGGGTGCAAAAGGGCCTCTAGTCACTGAAATGAACTCCAGATGCATGCACCACCTTGTGCATTTGGCTTTCCATGGGTGCTGGGGAATCAAATTTGGGACCTTAGCCTTCACAGGCAAGTGCCCTAGCCTCTCAGCTATCTCTCCAGCCCCTTTTGTTGATTATTTTTAAAGTAGGGTTCACTCTAGCCCAGGCAAACCTGGAACACACTCTGTACTCCCAGGCTGGCCTCAAACTAACAGCAATCCTTCTACCTCTGCCTCCCAAGTGCTGCGATTAAAGGCATGCACCACTATGCCCAGAATTCAAATATTCTTATATCTAGTTTTTCACCAGTAAATTGTGGTTCCTATACTTGTTAATATCCCTTTTGAATGTTTCTTCCTTTCTGATAACATAATGTGAATATAAATGATAATTTCATTTCCCATGATGAATGATCTGTAACAGGTCTCTTAGCTCTAACAGGGTGGGTAAACAGGCTCTGTACTCTGACCTCTGTGATTCAAGCCAGATCGCAAGGTACCACATTCACAGAGAGTGACACAAAAACTCCAGATGGTCCTAATCACAGGGAAACAAACAGGTGTGTACCCCAAATTATACAAGGACAAATTGACATTGTGCTTAGTGGTTCTTGTACTAACTATACCCTTCTTAAATGATGCTTCCCTTCTAACACAATGTGAACATAAAAAGTAATTTTATTTCCTGTGCTGACTGCTCTGAATCAGGTCTTTTACCTTCACATAGTATGTGTACAACAGGCTCTGTGAACCTGACCTGTGTGATTCAAAGCACCTCTCAAGGTTATCCACTCTTTCCTGCCTCTGCCACTGCCCAACTCTGTGACAATTTTTAAGCTGATTTAAAGCCAGTTTTGATGATGAGATAGACTGCAGCCTAGCAAATGCCTTCCACTGCATTTATCACTAGTGTCTTTCCATAGGACAACAAAATAAGTATTTACAAATATTTAATTATAACAATTTGAAAATGGCTCACAATACCCAATGTCACTTTGTCTTTTTTTTTTTTTAACTTCTCCAGGTTAAGTAAAAACAGTTAGGAACTTTCTTTGGATAGGTAGGATCTATGAACTATTAACTGGGACACTTTAGTTCTACACAGGAATTCTAAACTGTCTACCTGGGGTTATTGTTTCCATGACAAAGTCATAAGCACATTTCTCAGTGATGAAAGAAACTGGCTCATTTTCATAGATTCACAGCAGACAGACACCATTAAACATCCAGCAAACACCAACATCCAGAGCTCAAACTGCTCTGAATATACCTTAGGACTGAACTACAAGACCCACCCCAGTGACACCTCCTCGAGCAGACTGTTCTAGACTCAGTGGTGAAAGAAACTGGCTCACTTCCATAGTTTCACAATGGATAGACACCATTAAACAGCCAGAAAACACCAACCACCAGAGCTCAAACTGCTCTGAATACACCTCAGGGCTGAACTACAAGACCTACCCCAGTGACACCTCCTCCAGCAAGCTGTTCTAGACTCAATAGGAAGCTGAACATTAATCAAAATCCCTGAGGCTATGGGGACATAGTTTAATATACAACCACTACACTGATCATTATAGATAGTTATAGATAATAGATTCTGGAATGATAAAAGAATAGGCTCTTGCCAACTGTTACCATAAGCAAAAAAAAGGGCATTTGAAAATGGCAGTATCTGGTTATACATTACATGTTCAGCCTCTGCCTATTTTGAAGTGTTGTCTTCTCCTTGGATAAATGATTTATAATCAGGTCCTAAAGATAATTCATGGAGCTGGAGAGGTGGGTTAGCAATTAAGGCACTTTACCATGAAGCCTAAGGTCCCAGGTTCAATTTCTCAGTATTCATGTAAACCAGATGCACAAGGTGGCACATGAATCTGGAGTTCATTTGTAGTGGCTACAGACCCTTGCACATCCATTCTGCCTCTCTCTCTCTCTCTCTCTCTCAAATAAATAATTTTTAAAAATATTATATTTATTTATTTATGAGAGAGAGAGAGAGAGAGAGAGAGAGCACTCATGCCACGGCCTTCATGCTCCACCTTGTGCATCTGGCTTATGTGGGTAATGAGGAATCAAACCTAAGTTGTTAGGCTTTGCAGGCAAACTTCTTAACCACTAAGCCATCTCTCCACCCGTCAAAATTTTTAAATAGATAGATGAGATCCAGTCTCTCAGATCTTTAGTTATTTAATGCTGTATCTTCTCCTTGACTTGGAAACCATTGACATTGTCAGTCCTTCTGCTATGTTTTCAATAGAGAAATAAAACCAAGTATCAACATGTCCCATGATGCAGTTCTTATAATGTCTTTCCTTCTGTAATTGTGGATGGCACCAGGGAAAAATGAAAAAGTGTTCTAGATTCTTTGGGTAGAAAAATTGTCCTCAGCCATTTTCTTAAGACAATCCATGTAAAAACATATACGTGATGTGAACTGATGTAACTTAACTCATGAAGTCCTCAGTATAAATTCATACCTGCAGGTGGATTGTTGTTACCTCTGTTTCAGGCCCAAAATGAGCAATCTGACCTTTCATTTGTATGTGGACAATTGGAAACATGCATCCAGATTAGTGAATTAATGCTGTTCCTCTCAGATTCTGAAATGTGCTTACAACTTTATCATGAAAATAATAACCCCATATAGGCAGTTTAGAATTCCTGTGTAAAATTAAAGTGCCCCAGGGTGCTAGTTCATGGATCCTACCCATCAAAACAATTGCTACTGTTTTTACCTAACCTAGAGAAGTAATAAGGACAAAGTGACACTGGGTATTGTGGGCCATTTTCAAATTGTTTGAGTTAAATATTTGCAAATGCTTATTTTATTATCCTATGGACAAATACTCGTGATAAATGCAGTATAAGGCTTTTGCTAGGCTGGAATCTATGTAATCATCAAAACTGGCTTTAAATCAACATAAGATCATCTAAAAAGTGATATCATAAAACATCAGGATGACTTGATCAATTTATAGTCAAAAGTTCTTGAAAATGTCAAGAAGACGTAGCCACTGAGGTCCTTTCAAAATGTGTGAGGAATCATAGAAACCTTCCACTAAATCACAATGAGCATTCTGAGCCATCTACATCAGTATTTGCTCTGAAATGGGGTCTCATGTAGCACAGGCCATCTTCAGATTCCCCATGCTTCCAAGGATGACCTCAAACCCTCCCCAGTGCTGGGATTATAGGCATGAGCTGGCACATTCAGTTTTGCTTGATTCTTTTGTGTTATGTACAGTGCCTGTAACTGCAAGGCCAAGGCTGCTATGTGTCATTGCTTCCTGCTTCATTCCCATCCTTCTACCCATTGGGAATGGATGAGGAGCAGCTCAGTCCTCACTTTCTAACCATCCACCTCCATCTGTCCACAGAGAGAAAGCTTCCTGAATAATTTGTCATTATCAGTTGCCCACATATTGACAACTACTCTGTTTCCTCCTAGGTGTGTTGCCACCTGATCAATCAGAGGACCCAGCACAAAGTGTAAGTACCTTTCTGTGTTTTACACAGAAATTATGTTTAATTAGTGTGCATCATTCTTGGACAGATATAAGTTCCTGGGTGGGGTGGGGTTGAGTGCAATACACAACCAATTCCTGGATCCTTAGAACAATTAATGCTGCCACATCTATTATAACTGAGTGGTAGAAGGATTTCCCATAGAAATGATTTTCCTTCTTATGCTAAGGATTGTGTACTTGAAAGTGTATATGGCCTGAAGATGTACACTGTGCCTGAAAAGCTCATGCCTTTTCCATTGGTGTCATTTGTGACAGATTTGTAACTGTGTGACTATTGATTAAACTCACTGCTCTCTGTCTGGTTTCCTAAGTTATCAAAAGAAAGCCAGACCAATGTGAAGTACAGGGTATGGCCTGATCCTCACAGTACTTCCTTTTCTCTAATTGCAGGAGGCCTCCAGTACCGCTGGCCATGGTATGTATTCTGCAATTACTAACTCATTGAAGAAATATCTTAGTGCTTTAGTCCCAAGATCCCTGGCTTTGCATTCCTTCTAGAAATGTGGGAGTATCAACAAACTGAAATGATTCTGCCAGGAAGGCTGGATAGAAGTTGACGACCCCCACAATGCACGACCCACATTCCCCAATGATGAGGGTCCCTTTGGAAGAGGGAGGACAGGGAGGAGGATAATGGAACCAATACTATGAATGTAAAATCAGAATGAGATAAATAATAATAAAAAAGAAGTTCTATGCAAGCTGAGGTTGATCTTGTGTGAGCACATGTGGTTTTATGTGGTGTGAGCGGGTACCCATGAGCTGCTCTACTGACTTTCTTCTAGTCTTTGGTCAGGGCAGATCATGGGATCTCAGCACTGTCAGAAGCTTCAAAGTGAAAATGGGGCTTCTGGTCAGATGTAGTGGGAGAGGGTCCTAGGGGCTGTAAAGGTTGTACCTTTCACTAATGAGACATAAGGTGTAGGAAAGTTTTCATGAAGACAAGGGAATATGTGTGGAAGTTCTGTGCTTTTCCTTTTTCAAAGGCATGTTATTAAGCAGTGGTGTGTGTGTGTACATGCGTGTGCACACATGCTTTGTGTTTGGCTGTTCTTTAAAGCATTCCATGTGTTTTCATGGGCTCTGATGAAGCAATGGTGTGTGTGTGTGTGTGTGTGTGTGTGTGTTTGCATGTGCTTTGTGTCTGGCTCCTCTTTAAAGCTCTGCTTTCCCAGAAGCCCTATTCCTTCCTTCCTCCGAGTCTTTGCTTGGGATTAGTGGCTCTTTTTGATTAATGTGCCCATGGAGTGTTGTGTTGGGTTTGGGGTATCATCCTGTGTGATATAGAGAATGTGGGGGCCCACAACTCTCACATGGCCCTGACATACACTTGGAGGTAAGATCTTAAGAGTGTGGGCCATGGAGAAGCAGATCCTGTCCATTGTTTTTCTAGGACTTGTAGCAGCACCTTATGTGCCTCTCTTCCATCCTTAGTCCTGGCTTAAAGATCATTTTTGGATTGGATGACAGTGTGTATTTCATCTGCACTCACTGCAGCAGCTCAGTGTTCTGAAAAGTTAACCCAGAACATATGACCTTGACCACATTTCCAGGCTCTGATCTTCAACCCGAACTCTCCTTCCAGGAAGACCAGGTGATGGAGTTCAGAGACCTGGCATTCATCTTTGATTCCTCTCCTCTAGTGAGAAGGGATCTGAGCTCTTAGGCTCAGCTTTGTTTCCCTTTTAGGCATTCTTGGTTGAGCATCCAAGATGTAGGAGGGTGGGTTTTGGAGTTGTCCCTACCTCTGCTCATGTTTCCAGTAGAAACCTCTCAGTAGATGAACTCTGGGCTTTAGCCTCCCACACATGTTTGAGCCTCATGTTCCCTCCCTTCTCTTGCCATCTCTTGCCAGGTCTGTTTTGGGTTCAGTCTATCCTCTGCTCTCTTGGAACTCCCAAATGTTCTACTCTTGGGAAAGTTCTGACCTGTCTTGTGTTCTCGTGGCACTACTTTATAATGTAAAGAGTCTGTTTCCAAGATAGTAAGACCCTATTGCTGAAGACTTCACTTGCCTGAGAGGCAAGGTCACTGAGAAAGCAAGCTGGTGCTGAGCAGAAAACCTTCTCCCTGTAGACCAGCCAACTGAAAGCTGGAAAAAGCTGCACTGTATGCAGCGTATGGGAGACAGAAGTCATCAGCAGTGAAAAAAGTGGACACTGAATATTCAAGTTTGGCCATACAGGCCCAATGACTGAGTGGGTGCAATAGTGGCATGTCTACTCTTGGGGTAACCAACTGCTCCATAATTGGACTGAATTGGCCCTCTCTATGGGAGGGAATACATACCTGGTACTGAAAAACCTAAGCAAAAGTCTATGGTAGGTGAGGTCATGAGCCTTAGGGGTATAAAGCCTGTTCTTGTCTGACTAAATGTATATATTATTCCCACCAAGCTGGCCTGAAAGTACTACACTTAATGTTCATATTCACATATTAACGCTACTCTCACTTCTGGTTAGAGAAGCTTCTCTTTTCAGATGGCAATGACCACTGGGATGACCCAAAAGGCAACATAGTGCTTAGAAGAAGGGATGGAGGAGTGCCCAGCACTGAAACACCTCTGTCACACCCTCCAAGGCTCAGGGACAATTGCGGAAGAGGGGGCGGATAGAATGGAAGAGCCAAAGGAAGGGTATGACTTCTTACAATGCAACTGCCCAGACAGAAATTGGCCTCGATATCCATGACCTTGCAGTGCCTAGCAATACCTCTGCAAGACCCTCAAAATAGAAGAAAAAGATGATGACATCAAATTAAAAGAGAGACTAATGGAGAGAGGGAGGGGATATGATGGAGATTGGAGTTCTAAAGTGGAATGGGGGAGGGGAGGGAAATATCAGGTTTTTTTTTTGTATGTAAGTATAGAAGTTGTCAATAAAAAATAATAATTAAAAAAAAAGAGTCTGTTTTCAAGCATCTTCCATGACACTTGTGCTGTAGGGTCAGAGACTACTCACCAGAAAGTATATCTGCTTGACTTATAATCTATTCTTGTACTGCTGGGCATGGGATTTTATAGGAGTCTCTTACTTCTGAGTAAGTACTCACCGTACTTCTGAGTAAATACTCACAATTTACTTCTTTGTTGTGCTTTGTCCTTTTCCCATGAGGTATGGGCTCAGCTTCCTCCCTCACACAGCTCATCAGACAAACAGAAACCTAATTGGGAGAGCACATAACACTTCTTAGGGACAACAGATACAGAAAGACAGAAAGCCCAGTCTCAGTAGGTGGTATGAATAAGTTCTACTCAGGGAACAGAGGTGAAGGGCTGTTGATGGCTGACTGTAGCAAGCAGGAGAGCTAAACAGACAGGAAAGAGCTGGGTGCTCCAGAGTCAACCAGAAGTTCTCATCCCTAGGATGAGACAAGTAATAGAAAAATAACAAAATCATAGCAGAAAATTGTTACAGACCATGATGTTACCAGAGAAGGTGGGGAAGGAGTCACTCACCTAGGATGTCAACCTAGGCCCTCCAGGGAGCATTCAATAACGTGACATAAATTTGTGCAAAACTCCTATTTTGACCCTATCTCCACTCTGTCTGCAGCAAAATATTCATCTAGAAAACTTCCAATGAACCATCTTTGGAAAAGAATAATGGTTCCAATTGTTAAACCATTTTCTGTGGCTTCCCAAATAATTTTTCAATAAAGCTGAACATATACATTGAGGTGTTGTATTTTGTTTCAACATATGAACTAAAATCATTGGAGCTGATCCTATAATTGACAAAGAATTGCCATATGAGGAAGGAGCTGGGTCTGTTTTGGTTGGATCAAAATCATTTGAGAATGGACTATGGCAGCTGTGGGACCATGAAGTCTACTATTATTTCCTAACCTCATCATAATCACTTCATTTAGTGCAGGACTTCTCCATATCATAGCTAACATTCATGGTAAAAAGCTGAGAAATGCACATGTAAGTTCCATTTTCCATACTGGTGGCAACTTAGAATCATCACCTGGTGAGCACTGTCCTGCCTAGGTCCTCAATGTAAGACCATTAGTCTTACATTAGTTTGCTTCCATTCCTCCATGTTTCTGCACCAGCATGAGCCTGGGCTTCGGTGCCCTTCCTTGCTCTAATTTACCTCCATGAGCAATTGACATTCTTCATGTGAGGGCCCTTTCCCTTCTCAAGTGGGCAAGAACTTCATTCCACAGCCACTCCACCAGACCTTTCTGCTCTGGACACCATTTCCCACCATCACAGGGATCTGGCATGAGTCCTTGATGGGTTAGATACATGGGTGGCAGGGAGATGAGGTGGGCAAGAACTTCATTCCACAGCCACTCCACCAGAACTTCCTGGTCTGGACACCATTCCTCATCCTTAGCAGGGGAGCTGGCCTGAGTCCTTGATGGGTTAAGCAGATGGATGGCAAGGAGACGAGGCCACACAGTGGACACTCCCTGTGGGTGGAAGCCGAAAGTGTGAGTGCTGAGCAACATGCCACATGCTTCTGCCTCCCCCCAGATGATGGTTGGTAGTGGTTGTTCTGAAGCACCACCTCTCTGTGGGATGGGAATCTGCACGTCCTGAGTGACGGATGGATGGATTTAGGAGGACATCTGGGGAAATTATGTTCTCAGCTAATGGCATTGCTAGGAGGGAGCTACTAGATCTGGATCAGCTAGTGTTGGGAATGCTGGGATAAGAAGAAGGCAAATTGGATGAGGAAGTAAAGTTATGGGGAGAGAAGAGGAGGAGGGTCCCTCTTCTAGCCCAGAAAACATGGAGCTGGGACCCCAGTGAAGACATCTTGGATTTCCCTATATCTTCAGCGCAGGAGGTGGTGGCAGGGACAAGAGTAGGATTGTGCATGTGGCAAGTGAATGGAGAATCCCATTTCCCACTTGAGCCCTATAAGAAGCTGACCACCAACAGTAATGTGCTTGGCTGCCTTTCCTAAAACTTCAGTGACAGTCACTTTTGTGTGGCTACCTGCAGTCCTAGGATAGCAGCCTCCTAGCATGGTGGCCTCTGTTTTCAGAACTCAGATAGCCTAGTGGGAGCTCTAGGATGGTAAGTGATAAGTTGCTCAAAGTCAAATTTATTTCATGAGGTCCAAGTGCAGGTGTCTCTGCCATTTCCTTGACTTCATCCTGTCTTCTACATGTACATCCATGCATGCTTGCTCCATCATCTCCGCATATGTGCAGCAGCCAGCCTGTGCTCTGGACTAGATGCAAGTATAGCCTGGCAACACACTGAACTCTATTCTGGGAAGTATATACAGCATGAGTAGTATGCTGACAACAGGTATTGATATGCTGACTTGTTCCAACCTGTCAACTATAATCCTCTATTAGATACACACCTGGCAGACTGAACTTTCCAACAGCATCTTCTTCTGCAAGCCTCCACAGTCCTCTTAGGTGTTTTCTTATATGTAAACAGGCCTGTGCTTATGCAATAGAACAGATCATCTGTCTAGTTGTTAAGATGAGTTAGCTTGCACACAACCCCATGGCAGAATCTCAGATCCTAGATTTTTGACTTTGAACTCATCCAGCCTCATTGGCACCCATAGGACCCCTGGGAACTGAACACATCTGGTGGTGTCAGATGAGATCACAGCTATATACTGTTTGACACAGGCCTTCAGTCATTGACTAAAAACAAAATACAGAGCTGAGGACATAGTGACCAGAGCTGCAGTTAGTGCTCAGGTTCCACTGGGTGAGCATCTGTGAGGAGAGCCATAGGGAGGGACTGTGGCCCAGGTGGGTGTCCTTGGGAAGTAAGGAATACGGTGTGCAGAGATGCAAGGGTAGAAGCTGTAGGGTGCAAGGAATGGGATAGGCAGGGTGGACAAAGTGTGGCTGAGGTGAAGGTCTTCATTCTGGATATTTGTGAAGGTCAGGAGCTCAGGGCAAGCCTGCAGTCCATGGGGTTGCAACAAGAGATTGACTCAGGACCAGTGGCACATGTCTGTAATCCCAGCACTGGGAAGGGTGAGGATTATTAGCAGGAGACTAGCATGCAATAATGAGTTCCAGGTCAACACAACGAATCCCTGCCTTAACACATCACAACAGAGGAAGATTGGTCCTGGAATAGTGGAGGTGGACATTTTCCCATTAGTGAAGAAAACCAAGCAAGAGGCAAGTAAAACCATGAAGGCTGGTTTTTGCTGTAGAAGATTCCCTTATTCTGGAATGTTCTATGAGATTAGGAAGAAAGTGATATGTCTCTCGGGAAATCATTGGCAGTCTGTCAGGCTGCTTGCTCAAGCTCTAAGAGTTGAGTTCACTTCTGAGGATGGTGAAATTTAGGCAGGTATAGTGAGTGGGGTTGAATCTGATCAAAGTGCATTACAAACACGTATGAAAACTTCCTTATGAAACCCATTCATTTCTATAGTTTACATGTGCAAATAAAACAAAAATAAATACTCTGTTAGGGAAGATAAAAGCTGAGGATGGGAACTGAACAAAAAATGAGCAAAAATGTTCTGAATAAAAATATATTTTAAAAAATATTTACTGGGTTAAGATAAGGGTTGACTATGACATGATGGAAGGAAAACTGTCCCAGGGCCCATCAGCCCAAAGCCTCAGTGTTAGTGTGAAAGTTGGTGCTTGGGAACAAACTGAAGATGTTGGTGATTGCTGGGGAGACAAAACTCATCACAGTGCTGATCAGAAGTGACAACTGAGTGTTCAGCCCTTAATGAAACATCTTTGTCACACCCTCCAATGGCTCAGAGAATATGGCAGAAGAAGTGTTTAAAATGTGAACATGAGTTCAATAGTGGCACACAGTCTCAGTGGGTAATCAATAGCCTTCTGATTGACTAAGAGAACTGCTCAGTGTGAAGGAACCCATATCTGGAATGGGGAACCAGATCAGAATCCTATGGAAGCAAAGATTATGTTCTCCAGTGTCATACTCTCTCTAGACTTTGGCTAAAAGAGGGGTTTCATACATCAACTTTTCCCTAAATTAATAAATGCTTATCTCATTTAAACTATGCTGACTTCACTCTCTGTTGGAGAATCTGTTCTTTTTCAGAAGGTAGTGAGACCAGAGGAGATAAATCACCTTTTGCGCTTCAGCCAAGCCACAGTGGAATCCACAGAGGAATGGGGAGATGAGCGAGTGCTGCTTCCATGCTGTTCCTGATAATCAACACTAGGGTGTAGGAGACAGACCCTGAGGATACTCAATACATACCAGAGTAGACATTCCAAGGCTCTTAAGAGCTCATCATTGAAGTAGACTTAAAACTCACCCATGGCTTAGGGAATTTTGTGGGAGAGGGGGCAGAGAGATTGTAAGAACCATAGTTTGAGGCATCATTCCCAAAGACATTCCCCTCCCCCCAAATAACTGACTACTGCTCCCACAACACATAAACTAAAACCCCATGAGGAATATTTGCAACCTCACTGAAGAGCATCCCTAATGGAATGGGAGCAGGGACGAGGGAAAAGAGGGTACCAACACATGATGTATCTATAAGAAACAGCTTGCTAATAATAATAAAACAAAAATATATATATATATAACAGCCAAAGGATGGAGAGGAGAACTTTGGAATGCTGTGTCCTAGACATAAAGTGGTCATTGCATTCATGACCTCATGGGGTTGTCATTATCTACATAAGACCTGTATAATTTTGGTCCCAGCAACAGGTTGTTGTGGATGGTGGGAGGTGTGTGTGTGGGAAACATATCTATAAGGGAGAGAATAGGAAAAGAGGGGTTCAGTGGAGTGGGTTACTATTAATTTTTTAAAGAACTGCACAGGACACACCCTTGTGTGCTCTCTCCATGGGTCACCTGGTAGCTTAGCTGCAGTGATGTCGGCCACTGTCAGGCAGGTGCTGGCTCTGGACTTGTTGATCTGTTTGGAAGGTGAGTCATCCCCACAGCTTAGGTGACTGCAGTGTTATCTGCCTTCCACGACACTGTCTAAGCATCCAGGTAGAAGTCATTTATTAGACACAGCAGTGTGGTCTTATGGCCTGAAGGGCCTCAGAGGACAGTAGGGTCAGGGGGTGGTAAGGCACTTTAGAACTATGTTACAAGGTGGATGAGGTGAAAGGGGCAGAAGGCCTGTTGTCCCAGAGGGAGCTCCTGTATCCGTGGATGAGGAAGGTCCTTGTGTTTAAGGACTCCGGGTGTGAGAAGGTGAGTTGGGGGGTTCCTCAAAGTACTCCCTTGTTCTTGGATTTAAGCACGTGGACACTACTGCTCTGCCCCTTGCTAGGGCCTTCTCTGAGCTTTGGATTTTATCTCTACATCTCTATGACCACAGTAACAGACTACTCAGTTTCTCTGAGCTCATGGTTTCAGAGCGTTTAGTTCCTCATGCTGCATACGACATGACAGAACACAAGAGTTCCATATCATGGTGGGTCAGCAAGCAGAGAATGGGCAATGCTGGTGTTCAGCTGGCCTCATTCCTACCTTTTATTCTATCCATGCTGTCACCATATGGAGTGGTGCAGACCACATTTAGGGTGGTTTTTGCCATCTTCAATGAATTCTTTCTAGAATGGCTCCCCCAAATAGACACAGCAGAATTATGTCTTACTAATCTCCATGGCGATTCTGAAATAGGTTTATGAAAATAACCAATCACAGCCTCCCACACAGGTCTGTGGTCCTCACCTTCCTGTCTGTGTGTCCTGTCCAGTGAACTCTGTGCAGGTTTTGTAGACTCTACTCTGGACACAATGATGAATGCAATGCTCTGTCAGGAGTAGTTCTTAATTGCTGAGATCTGTTTTCATCAAATCCATGTCTTCTGGCTCCTGTGTTGGAGTTAGGACCTTCATTCAGACCAGGTCTCTCCCTGAACTGGACAGAGTTCACTAAGGGCTTCCTCTGTACAGGACACATGCCTCACTTTCCTGTACTGGGACAAGTTCAACTAGAAACACGGGAACTCATGTTTCTCTGTAGTGGCCTGCAGACTATGTCCTTCAGTTGGTCTCTCCTAAGATTTCCCTTCCCTTCTCTGTGCTGTTTCCTGAGTACCAGCTTGACTCCTGTTCTGTCTCTGACAGTCAGGAAGAGTTGAAGATCCTACCTCCTTTGTTTGTTTGGGTCTTGGATCCTGAGTGCTACAGTCCAATTTCCCCATATCTGTAGTGTGTGGTTTCAGAGGCTCAGTCCTGAGTGTTCTAGGTCTTTCTACAGTACTCTCCTTCAGGGCCCAGACAGAAGTGCATCTGGAGAAGAAAAGACAGTGCTTCTGAGAGGGTTACATGTCCAGACAGGTTTACTAGCATATCTGGTTCACTCATCTTTCTCTGGGTCAGAGTTAGTGGGCAGCTGAGACAGTAATAATAGGGTCTGTCTCGAGTCAGCATCCAGGAGAGAGCTTGAGCCAAGACAGAAGCGTAACACAAAAATGGAGACAGAAGTCATCAGCAGTGAAAACAGTGGACACTGGAAAATTCAAGTTTGGCCAGACAGGCCCAATGACTGAACGGGTGCAATAGTGGCATATCTGCTCTTGGGGTAACCAACTGATCCATAATTGGACTGAACACCCTCTCTATGGGAGGGAATACATGCCTGGTACTGAAAAAACTAAGCAAAAGTCTATGGCAGGGGAGGTCATGAGCCTTAGGGGTATAAAGCCTGCTCTTGTCTGGCTAAATGTATATATTATTCCCACCAAGATGCCCTGAAAGCACTACACTTAATGTTCATATTCACATATTAATGCTATTCTCACTTATGGTTAGAGAAGCTTCTCTTTTCAGATGATGATGACCACTGGGATGACCCAAAAGACAACATAGTGCTGAGAAGAAGGGATGGAGGAGTGTCCAGCACTGAAACACCTCTGTCACACCCTCCAAGGCTCAGGGACCATTGCAGAAGAGGGGGTGGAAAGAATGTAAGAGCCAAAGGAAGGGTACTACTCCTTTCAATGCAACTGTCCAGACAGAAATTGGCCTTGATATCCATGACCTTGCAGTGCCTAGCAATGTCTTTGCAAGACCCTCATAATAGAAGAAAAAGATGATGACATCAAAGTAAAAGAGAGACTGATGGAGAGAGGGAGGGGACATGATGGAGATTGGAGTTCTAAAGGGGCATGGGGGAGGGAGGGAAATATCATGCGTTTTTTGTATGTAAGTATAGAAGTTGTCAATAAAAAAATTAAAAAAAATAACAAAGTCATTTCAAAGCCTGGAGAGAACATAAAGGAGGGAAATCTCACTCACCAAAGCCAGTCTCCTTTTCCCTCCACCAAACACCCAACACTGTGACCCAAGCTTGCGCACACACCCCACCCTGCCATGACCTTTCCAACCTGGCCCCCCTAACCAGCCCCAGATGCAGCTGCCTGGAGGCCGCCATCATGGACCTGAGCTTACTACAGGGATAACCCCACCCTGCCATGACCTTGTCCAAATCCCCCAGCCCCAGATGCAGTTGCATGCAGGCCACCCTCATGGACCTGAGCTTACTGTGGAGGCTGACCTCACTGATCATCCACAAGCACATGGCTGCCTTTTTCAAAAGTAACAACAGCAAAAGCCCTAAACAGCAAGAAAGCTAAACACAAGGAGACAAATTTAAAAAATCTGAAAAGATTCAAAGTATAAGTATATAGATTGCAATTATCACATGAAAAGATACTCAACAACATATGCCATTTGGAAACTGGAGATTAAGATAATGAGGTACACTAGGCACCTAGTAGAGGCTACAGTCCAAATGCTAGTGAGGATGTAGAGGATGTGAACATTTCATTCACTGCTGCTCATGCTGCCCCCTGGCAGACAGCCTGGCAGTTCTTACTCCTGACCACGTGATGCAACAATCTCAGTCCCTGGTATTTAGCTAATGAGCTGAAAACTTACATGCACTCAAAACTCTTACAGCATTGTTTATACTAGCTTCATTCATGCTTGTCAAACATGGAAAGAAAATAAAATGTCCTTCAATAAGAGAATGGATGAACAAGCTATACTATGGCACATTATTTAGTGATAAAATATATTGAGCTACCAATTAATAAAAATACATAGAGGAACCTTAAACACATACTTCAAATTGAAAGAAGCCAATTACAAATGCGACAGACTGTATGATTCTTGCTCAACAATACTCTGGAAAAAGCAATGAAAAATAGGGTTTTTCAGGAGTTGAGAGCAAGTGGGGAGGTGAGAATAAGTGAACAATAGAATGAAGCTTTTTATGACCATGAAATTATTATGTATGATAACAGTAGCTAGATGACATTATAGAATATACAACACAAAGTGTAAATGATAGAATGTGGACTTTCATTAATAACATATTAATACTGGTTCACCAACTATAGCATGTTTCACTCTAACACAACATGTAATAATGAGGGAAGCTCAGAGAGGAAAAAGAAGTTTATGAGGAATTATTTATCTTGTGTTCAACTTTTTATAAACCTAAAGTTGGTCTAAACATAGTGTACCTTCAAAAAACAAAGGTGATAAAGTCACACATGAATAGCGATCTCATAATGAAGATAAATGACATTTATTACTACATTTGGAGAAGCTCAAAAAGGAGGGCATTTCCTTCCGCATATGATCTCCAGGTAGCTTGTCCAGGCGGACCCTTTCCTCAGGTGAGGTTGAGATCACAGCCAAATATGCTGTCACTACTCTGCACATGAATACAGTAAGCTGAATGTATTTGTCAGCAGTTCCATTTCCATAAAGAAGTAGGTGAGGCAGGCTAGCTGAGCATGCAAAGAGGGCCGTTTAGCTCCATTTCGGGGGAATAAAGTTCAAGCAGCAGGCAGGGCCCAGGCTCTGGTGAGGCCCATAGTAAATGGCAGATGGTATGTGGAAAGGGGAACATCACATCTCCCACAGTAACCAGAGAGAGTGAGAGAAGCGGCTCTTTGTTCAATGCTCCTCTCACAGGAACTAGTGATGTTCCCATGAGAAAGTGCCCTAGTGTTGTCAAGGGCATCCCAAGGAGCCAAGGTGCTCTTACTAGGCTCCATCTCTGAGTCCGCTGCTTTCCGGTGCTCCAGAGTGGGGACAGGGCTTGCAGCACACGGTCCCTGAGGACAGTCAAATCATGTGAATACAGCAGTTTCTAAGCACTGTCTATAAGCATCATAGTCTGCCTGCTAGAAGTTCCTGCAGCCATATGAGCTTTACAGATTCGGGTTCCTTATCAGGTGAGGTTGAGCTGTCAACCATGAAGCCTGAGTCTGTAGCAGCCCACCTGGGCAGCATGTGGGTGCCTTCATGTCTCATTCTGCCTGCACCCAGATGCACCCTCCTCTCAGGGAGGAGACCCAGTGCCCATTTTTCCAGTTGGAATCCACTAGTACAGTTATTTTTTTAAATTTTCTCTACCAAGTGCCACCACTGCACCACACCTTGTGATCTTCTGTGGCCACATCATCCTCAGGGTTCCATGCATCCCTGACTTGACTCAGTCCTGCTAAGTCTGCAGCTGTGGCTCATAGACTGCATGCACTACCTCCCTCCTGGCAATTTGTCCCACTACTGCATCTTTTCAGGGTCCCCATGCATCTATAAAATAGTCATGCATGAATACACACAGTATATTCACACACTCAGCCTCTTCAGCTCTACCAGATGCATCCCTCTCACTGAGAATTAACTATCTCCTATTTCCATGGGACCCTTCCTATTGTTTTCTTTAAGGTAGCCTGAATAACCAAAACAGGAGCACTACAGAGAACAGCATTGTGCTATTTAATGAAAGTAAAATATTTTGTATCTGAACAGTTTTTCCTGCAACAGATAGTCATATTTACTTAATCACACACCTATATTTAAAAAGTAGAAGTTAAAATTGAAAGTGTCCCTTAGTCAGAACGTCACTGAATTTCAGAGCTGAAATGACATTACAGTTAGGGCCTGAAGTCCTCATTGCTCATGTGGAAACTGGAAGCCAGAATTATCTGTTATCTTACATAAGCTAGAAATAAAGATATGCATTCCTGCTACGTCATTTCTCAACTGACTTCCCCATTTAGGTTGAATTATACTAAATTTGGTAAGGAAATATCACTTCCTTGTTTATGTAACAAAGTACTTCTGTTCAGGAAGCCAAAAATATCTCCAAAGTGACTAAAATTCCACCTTCCTCAGAGCCTAGAAACAACACTAAATGCTGCCCAGGGAGGAGAAGTCTGCAGGTTCTGGGTGGCAACTGGGCTCCCCCCTTGTCCTGCCAGCCGCTGTTTTCCTGGGTGCTCAGTTCACTTGGCCCTTTCTCAACTTTCTCATCTGTAAAATTAAGATAATGATGCACCATGAGAGGCTTCTATGAAAATTGAGGGTTGTTAGTGAAATACCGTCTACGAGAAACATAGTATAGAGAAAGGCTTTCAATTCCACCACTACCAGGATATGATCTCTGAATTCCATTCATTCTTAATGTGACAACAGCATCCATCTATAATTCCATTAGTTAGCTTTCCAAAAGTGCCCATGATTGTTCATGTGATCATAGAAAAGAGCTCTATCCCCCATTGCCATTGCAAGGAGTTAAAGTGGTCTAAATAAGAAAGGAAGAGGAAAGAGGTGAAAGAGAGAGAAAGAGAGAGACTCAGAAGCTGCCTTTAGTAATGATCACTTTAAATGCCATGCAGAAAGGGGAGGCTGAGCCAGGCGTGGTGGTGCACGCCTTTAATCCCAGCACTTGGGAGGCAGAGGTAGGAGGCTCGCCGTGAGTTTGAGGCCACCCTGAGACTACAGAGTGAATTCCAGGTCAGCCTGGACCAGAGTGAGACCCTACCTCAAAAAAAAAGAAAAGAAAAGAAAAGGTAGGCTGTGCCCATATTTATGGTAAAGTATGCCAGTGGTCCCAGCAAGAGTGGTGGGTATGGAACACTAACAACAATAATTGTCATTATTCATTATTGTTATTCTGGCTGGTGGTTTTTGACAGTCCATATAGTAGGAAGGATGGCAGGAAGAGGAGTTGGCCAAAGAGACAGGGTGGCAAGAGAACAGAGTGTGTCACAGAAGTCAAGAAGCATGGCAGAGGAAATAACTCTATGGGATTCCCTTGCATCACTGAAGAAAGGCCCGAAATGGGAACCACTAGTGACCCCGAGAAGCCATCCAACATTTGCAAGGTGACCCGCACGTGTGTGTTTATGATCATTTCCCCTTCACCCTGAATAGTGAGGGAAGAGCACAGAAGCAAGGTCCCTTGCGTTCTTATTTTAAAGGCGATGTGATTATTTTGATGGGCAGCACTGTTCCATTGAAGTCTCCAGCACCCAGCATCTACTTCCCTCTATGTGCTGTCACAATGATGTGAAGAAATGAAGGACAGCAGCGGATTTGGAAAAAGGCTGCAGCTTCCTATGGCCACAACACAGAAGCGGTCATATCATGCAAAGGTTGGTCCAGAGGTCTGCTGCCCTGCCCTCTGGGCAAAGGTGGCAGCAGGTGTGTGACGCTCTCTGCCTTCTCAAGTGTCAGACCCGCATCTGGACTTCACAAGCTGAAGAAATGCCCCTAATGGGAAAATGTCCAACACCCTCCTCGCACACACACACACCAGAAGTAACGGGGGCTGCCTCTGCACAACTATGCCCAAGACAGCAGCTCCTGCAAACGTTCCAAATCCATCAAAGATGATTCAAACAGGGAAGATGAGTGTGGTGGTGCAGGTGTAGAACCCCAGTACTCAGGAGTCAGGGGCAGGAGCATCAGGAGTTCAAGGCCCTCCTCAACCGCATAGGAAGCCTAGGCTAGGTGAGACCACCTGAAAAAGAAATAATTAAAACATATTGAAAAGAAAGTGAATTCCTGTGTGGTTGAGAGAAGACTGCAGTACAGTCCATCTGAATCCCTGCACACAGTCATGAGTGTGGCCTACATACTGACCCTAGCAGAGTGGGCAGGAGCAGCCATGGGCTGGTGCTTACTGGAAGTCACTGCCCTCTAATCTAATAAAGAATTTGAGATCAGGGGATGGAGGTGTTGATGTGTGAAGGGCAGACTTCAGTCGTGAAATGGGAGAGAGCCGTGAGCAATGCCCATCTCAAAACGGCCAGCCTCGGGGAGGACAGCCCAGGTACATTCAGTCTGGTCACTGACGCAGAGAACCTGAAAGGTAGGCCTGAAATACGGGCGGTGCAAGTGACACAGGCCCAGCTCTGTTGGTGACGTCACAAGTTCTCCATCGTCACTGCCACCTGGACTCAACATGCTGATGCACTGACAGTGATTAACAGGCTTGCCATATGGTGAATCACAATGGTAGCACTGGTCTGACTTATTTTGGGACCTGCAGGTGGCAATTCCTAAATCTAAGCGGAATCACTGTTCCTTGACTCACTAAAGGGATTTCTCTCAAGAGAGAACTTTCAAATCCTTCAAGACTATCAACAGTCTACAGTCGGGAAACAGAGATAACCGGAGCCATGTTTGTTTGCTCAGAAACAAGCTGCCTTAAATGTGGATCTCTCTTATTCAGTGCTTCCCGCCCTCTGCACTTCTACGCAGGAACACACGGGGGCAGCAGAGCCTAGCCTGCAGGATTTCAAGGGCTGCTTAGCTGCAGAGGTAAATAGGCTGGCGAAACTCGGCATATTGACCATGGAGGGAGATTTAAGTGATGCCTTCAGTAACAGCAGCGATGGTGTTACCCTGTGCACTGGGAAAGTGGAGAGAAAGAGGGAGGGAGGGAAGAAGACTTCATATAGGTATGGGCAGCACTGTTCCATTGAAGTCTCCAGCACCCAGCATCTACTTCCCTCTATGTGCTGTTATATACTTGCTGTTAATTGCATAAACTGTTATATAATATATACCTATATAACTGATTAATGTATTTTATGTATTCCACATATCATTCCCATGAATAGCTAGACAAGCCTTTATCTGGAATAAAATAACTATCGGTTCCATCCAAAGTGTCTTTAATGAGCATGTACTTTTAGCATTTATTTCTCAAGCAAATAAACTAATTTATACAAAATAACTAGCACGGGCTGGAGGCATGGCTTAGCAGTTAAGGCATTTGAGCACAAAGCCAAAGGACCCAGGTTCGATTCCCCAGGACCCACGTTAGTCAGATGCACAAGGTGGCGCATGAGTCTGGAGTTCATTTGCAGTGACTGGAGGCCCTGGTGAGCCCATTTTTTCTCCCTCTTCCATTCTGAAAAATGAATAAATAAAATATTTTGAAAAATACTAGCAAAGGGATTTTAGGTGGCAAGTTGCATTCGTGAGTTTGTTACATGGCTTGAGCACCTCACAGGGGGGCACAACACAGGAGATTCAGAAGAGAACAAGGTGCTCAGCCATACTGCCACCTGGGCTCACAGGAGGAGGGTGACAATTACAGCAGAGGAGGAACAGATGTGGCGGGTCACCAGAGACAGAGGATGTGGAATTTCAGCGGTTAAGCCAGGTGGACCACATAAACTGCCAAATGGTCCATCAGGCAGAAGAAAATGTCAAGATGAAGTTCACAGGCAGTTAGAAGGAGATGTTGTCTGGGGTTCGAGTTCAGAATGGCCCACAGAGCAAGCCTTCAGCTTGAACCCCCACCATGGGCAGTGGAACTTTGTCCAGAGTCTCCACTTCGAGCTACAGGCATGTCTGGAGATGACAGGCTGGCAGTGGAGGTGGCAGGACAGAAATGGCAGAGCGCTGCTCTCAAACTGTTTTCCAGGTGACACTACTGACTTTCCGAGGCAGGCTACTGTTGGTTGTGGGCTGTTTTGATGGTTGTCGCAGGTGTAGTGATATGCCCTAGAGCCTGACAGCATCCCCTTCCCAAGGTGTGAAAACCACCAATGTCACATGTCCCCTGGGATGTGACATTGCCCTATCCTATAGAGCACTGCTGTCCAAGAAGGAAATCACCTAGATTTAGGCAAAGATGATTGGTCATGTACCCAGGAGTCTGCAGCCCTGCTCCACAAAGAAAAAGAATCTGAGGACTCTTGAGAGAGAGCTAGGGAGAGCTTGGTACAGGGGGAAATCCTGCAGATGTCAGCAGGTGTTTGCCATGGTCTGGAGACAGTGTGAAGTCCTGCAGATGTAAGCAGGTGTCTGCCATGGTCTGGAGACAGTGTGAAGTCCTGCAGATGTAAGCAGGTGTCTGCCATGGTCTGGGGACAGTGGGAAGTCCTGCAGATATAAGCAGGTGTCTGCCATGGTCTGGAGACAGTGGGAAGTCCTGCAGATATAAGCAGGTGTCTGCCATGGTCTGGAGACAGTGTGAAGTCCTGCAGATGTAAGCTGGTGTCTGCCATGGTCTGGGGACAGTGGGAAGTCCTGCAGATATAAGCAGGTGTCTGCCATGGTCTGGAGGCAGTACGAACTCCTGCAGATGTAAGCAGGTGTCTGCCATGGTCAGGAGACAGTGGGAAGTCCTGCAGATGTAAGCAGGTGTCTGCCATGGTCTGCAGACAGTGGGAAGTCCTGCAGATGTAAGCAGGTGTGTGCCATGGTCTGGGGACAGTGGGAAGTCCTGCAGATGTAAGCAGGTGTCTGCCATGGTCTGCAGACAGTGGGAAGTCCTGCAGATGTAAGCAGGTGTGTGCCATGGTCTGGGGACAGTGGGAAGTCCTGCAGATGTAAGCAGGTGTCTGCCATGGTCTGGAGACAGTGTGAAGTCCTGCAGATGTAAGCAGGTGTCGGCCATGGTCTGGAGACAGTGTGAAGTGCGGCAGATGTAAGCAGGTATCTGCCATGGTCTGGAGACAGTGGGAAGTCCTGCAGATGTAAGCAGGTGTATGCCATGGTCTGGGGACAGTGGGAAGTCCTGCAGATGTAAGCAGGTGTATGCCATGGTCTGGAGACAGGGGGAAGTCATGCAGATGTAAGGAGGTGTGTGCCATGGTCTGGATACACTGTGAAGTCCTGCAGATGTAAGCAGGTGTCTGCCATGGTCTGGATACACTGTGAAGTCCTGCAGATGTAAGCAGGTGTCTGCCATGGTCTGGAGACAGTGGGAAGACCTGCAGATGTAAGCAGGTGTGTGCCATGGTCTGGGGACAGTGGGAAATCCTGCAGATGTAAGCAAGTGTCTGCCATGGTCAGGAGACAGTGGGAAGACCTGCAGATGTAAGCAGGTGTCTGCCATGGTCTGGAGACAGGGGGAAGTCCTGCAGATGTAAGCAGGTGTCTGTCATGGTCTGGAGACAGTGCGAAGTGGTGCATATGTAAGCAGGTAACTGCCATGGTCTGGGGACAGTGGGAAGTGCTGCAGATGTAAGCAGGTCATGGTCTGCTATGGTCTGGAGACAGTGGGAAGGACTGCAAATGTGAGCAGGTGTCTGCCATGGTCTGGAGACAGTGGGAAGGACTGCAGATGTAAGCAGGTGTCTGGCATGGTCTGGAGACAGGGTGATGTCAGGAAGATGTGAGCAGGTGCATGCCATGGTCTGGAGACAGTGGGAAGTCCTGCAGATGTAAGCAGGTGCGTGCCATTGTCTGGAGACAGTGCGAAGGCCTGCAGATGTAAGCAGGTGTATGCCATGGTCTGGAGACAGTGGGAAGTCCTGCAGAAGTAAGCAGGTATATGCCATGGTCTGGAGACAGTGGGAAGTCCTCCAGATGTAAGCAGGTGCATGCCATGGTTTGGAGACAGTGCGAAGGCCTGCAGATGTAAGCAGGTGTCTGCCATGGTCAGGAGACAGTGGGAAATCCTGCAAATGTAAGCAGGTGTCTGCCATGGTCTGGAGAGAAGGGGAAGTCCTGCAAATGTAAGAAGGTGTGTGCCATGGTCTGGAGACAGTGGGATGTCCTGCAGATGTAAGCAGGTGTGTACCATGGCCTGTTGACAGCGGGAAGCCCTGCAGATGTAAGCAGGTGTCTGCCATGGTCTGGAGACAGGGGGAAGCCCTGCAGATGTAAGCAGGTGTCTGCCATGGTCTGGAGACAGGGGGAAGTCCTGCAGATGTAAGCAGGTGTATGCCATGGTCTGGAGACAGTGGGAAGTCCTGCAGATGTAAGCAGGTGTGTACCATGGTCTGGAGACAGTGGGAAGTCCTGCAGATGTAAGCAGGTGTGTGCCATGGTCTGGGGACAGTGGGAAATCCTGCAGATGTAAGCAGGTGTCTGCCATGGTCTGGAGACAGTGGGAAGTCCTGCAGATGTAAGCAGGTGTCTGCCATGGTCTGGAGACAGTGGGAAGCCCTGCAGATGTAAGCAGGTGTATGCCATGGTCTGGAGACAGTGGGAAGTCCTGCAGAGGTAAGCAGGTGTATGCCATGGTTTGGAGACAGTGGGAAGCCGTCCAGATATAAGCAGGTGTGTGCCATGGTCTGGAGGCAGTGCGAAGTCCTGCAGATGTAAACAGGTGTATGCCATGGTCTGGAGACAATGGGATGTCCTGCAGATGTAAGCAGGTGTATGCCATGGTCTGGAGACAGTGGGAAGTCCTGCAGATGTAACAAGTGTATGCCATGATCAGAGATGATGGGAAGTCCTGTAGATGTTAGCAGGTGTATGCCATGGTTTGGAGACAGTGGGAAGCCGTCCAGATATAAGCACATGTATGCCATGGTCGGGAGACAGCGGGAAGCACTGCAGATGTAACCAGGTGTCTGTCATGGTCTGGAGACAGTGGGAAGTACCGCAGATGTAAGCAGGTGTCTGCCATGGTCTGGAGACAGTGGGAAGTCCTCCAGATGTAAGCAGTTGTCTGCCATGGTGTGGAGACAGGGGGAAGTCCTGCAGATGTAAGCAGGTGTCTGCCATGGTCTGGAGACTGTGGGAAGTCCTGCAGATGTAAGCAGGTGTCTGCCATGGTCTGGAGACTGTGGGAAGTCCTGCAGATGTAAGCAGGTGTCTGCCATGGTCTGGAGAAAGTGGGAAGTCCTGCAGATGTAAGCAGGTGCATGCCATGGTTTGGAGACAGTGCGAAGGCCTGCAGATGTAAGCAGGTGTATGCCATGGTCTGGAGACAGTGGGAAGTCCTGCAGAGGTAAGCAGGTATATGCCATGGTCTGGAGACAGTGGGAAGACCTCCAGATGTAAGCAGGTGCATGCCATGGTTTGGAGACAGTGCGAAGTGCTGCAGATGTAAGCAGGTGTATGCCATGGTTTGGAGACAGTGGGAAGCCGTCCAGATATAAGCAGGTGTGTGCCATGGTCTGGAGGCAGTGCGAAGTCCTGCAGATGTAAACAGGTGTATGCCATGGTCTGGAGACAATGGGATGTCCTGCAGATGTAAGCAGGTGTATGCCATGGTCTGGAGACAGTGGGAAGTCCTGCAGATGTAACAAGTGTATGCCATGATCAGAGATGATGGGAAGTCCTGTAGATGTTAGCAGGTGTATGCCATGGTTTGGAGACAGTGGGAAGCCGTCCAGATATAAGCACATGTATGCCATGGTTGGGAGACAGCGGGAAGCACTGCAGATGTAACCAGGTGTCTGTCATGGTCTGGAGACAGTGGGAAGTACCGCAGATGTAAGCAGGTGTCTGCCATGGTCTGGAGACAGTGGGAAGTCCTTCAGATGTAAGCAGGTGTCTGCCATGGTGTGGAGACAGGGGGAAGTCCTGCAGATGTAAGCAGGTGTATGCCATAGTCTGGAGACAGTGGGAAGTCCTGCAGATGTAAACAGTTCTCTGCCATGGTCTGGAGATAGGGGGAAGTCCTGCAGATGTAAGCAGGTGTCTGCCATGGTCTGGAGACTGTGGGAAGTCCTGCAGATGTAAGCAGGTGCATGCCATGGTTTGGAGACAGTGCGAAGGCCTGCAGATGTAAGCAGGTGTGTGCCATGGTCTGGAGACAGTGGGAAGACCTCCAGATGTAAGCAGGTGCATGCCATGGTTTGGAGACAGTGGGAAGTCCTGCAGAGGTAAGCAGGTATATGCCATGGTCTGGAGACAGTGGGAAGACCTCCAGATGTAAGCAGGTGTATGCCATGGTCTGGAGACAGTGGGAAGTCCTGCAGAGGTAAGCAGGTATATGCCATGGTCTGGAGACAGTGGGAAGACCTCCAGATGTAAGCAGGTGCATGCCATGGTTTGGAGACAGTGCGAAGGCCTGCAGATGTAAGCAGGTGTATGCCATGGTTTGGAGACAGTGTGAAGTACCGCAGATGTAAGCAGGTGTATGCCATGGTCTGGAGACAGTGGGAAGTCCTCCCGATGTAAGCAGGTGTGGGCCATCGTCTGGAGACAGTGGGAAGCCCTGCAGATATAAGTAGGTGTGTTCCATGGTCTGGAGACAGTGGGAAGTCCTGCAGATTTCACCAGGTATATGCCATGGTCTCGAGACAGTGGTAAGTCCTGCAGATGTAAGCAGGTATATGCCATGGTCTGGAGAGAGTGGGAAGTCCTGCAGATGTAACAAGTGTATGCCATGATCTGGAGATGATGGGACGTCCTGTAGATGTTAGCAGGTGTCTGCCATGGTCTGGAGACAGTGTGAAGTCCTGCAGTTGTAACAGGTGTATGCCTTGGTCTGGAGAGAGTGGGAAGACCCTAAGATGTAAGCCAGTATATGCCGTATTTTGGAGACAGTAGGAAATCTTGCAGATATAAGGACGTGTATGCCATGGTCTGGATACAGCGGGAAGCACTGCAGATGTAACCAGGGGTCTGTCATGGTCTGAAGAGAGTGGAAAATACGACAGATGTAAGCAGGTGTCTTCCATCGTCGGGAGACAGTGGCAAGTCCTGCAGATGTGAGCAGGTGTCTGCCATGGTCTGGAGACAGTGGGAAGTCCTGCAGATGTAAGCAGGTGTCTGCCATGGTCTGGAGACAGTGGGAAGTCCTGCAGATGTAAGCAGGTGTATGCCATGGTCTGGAGACAGTGGGAAGTCCTGCAGATGGAAACAGGTGTGTGCCATGGTGTGGAAACAGTGGGAAGTCCTGCAGTTGTATCAGGTGTCTGCCATGGTCTGGAGATAGTGGGAAAACATGCAGATGTAAGCAGGTGTCTGCCATGGTCTGGAGACAGAGGGAAGTCCTCCAGATGTAAGGAGGTGTCTGACATGGTTTGGAGAGCGTGGGAAGTCCTGCAGATGTACCGATGCGTCGCCATGGTCTGGAGACAGTGGGAAATCCTGCAGATGTAAGGAGGTGTGTGCCATGGTATGGAGACTGTGGGAAGTCCTGGAGATGTAAGGAGCTGTATGCGATGGTCTGGAGACAGTGGGAAGCCCTGCAGATGTTAGCAGGTGTCTGCCATGGTCTGGAGACAGTGAGAAGTCCTGCCGATATAAGTAGGTGTATGCCATGGTCTATCGACAATGGGAAGGCCTGCAGATGTAAGCAGGTGTATGCCATGGTCTGGAGACAGTGGGAAGTCCTGCAGATGTAAGCAGGTGTTTGCTATTGTCTGTAGACAGTGGGAAGTCCTGCAGATGTAAGCAGGTGTATGCCATGATATGGAGACAGCGGGAAGGCCTGCAGATGTCAGCAGGTATATGCCATGATCTGGAGACAGTAGGAAGGCCTGCAGATATAAGCAGGTGTCTGCCATGGTCTGGAGACAGTGGGAAGGCCTGCAGATGTAAGCAGGTGTATGCCATGATCTGGAGTCAGTGGGAAGTCTTGCAGATGTAAGCAGGTGTATGCCATGGTCTGGAGACAGTGGGAAGTCCTGTAGATGTAAGCAGGTGTCTGCCATGGTCTGGAGACAGTGGGAAGGCCTGCAGATGTAAGCAGGTGTCTGCCATGATCTGGAGTCAGTGGGAAGTCTTGCAGATGTAAGCAGGTGTATGCCATGGTCTGGAGACAGTGGGAAGTCCTGTAGATGTAAGCAGGTGTCTGCCATGGTCTGGAGACAGTGGGAAGGCCTGCAGATGTAAGCAGGTGTCTGCCATGATCTGGAGTCAGTGGGAAGTCTTGCAGATGTAAGCAGGTGTATGCCATGGTCTGGAGACAGTGGGAAGTCCTGTAGATGTAAGCAGGTGTCTGCCATGGTCTGGAGACAGTGGGAAGGCCTGCAGATGTAAGCAGGTGTATGCCATGATCTGGAGACAGTGGGAAGTCCTGCAGATGTAAGCAGGTGTCTGCCATGGTCTGGAGACAGTGGGAAGGCCTGCAGATGTAAGCAGGTGTATGCCATGATCTGGAGACAGTGGGAAGTCCTGCAGATGTAAGCAGGTGTATGCCATGGTCGGGAGACAGTGGGAAGTCCTGCAGATGTAAGCAGTTGACTGCCATGGTCTGGAGACAGTGGGAAGTCCTGCAGATGTATGCAGGTGTCTGCCATGGTCTGGAGACAGTTGGAAGTCCTGCAGATGTAAGCAGGTGTATGGCATGGTCTGGAGACAGTGGGAAGGCCTGCAGATGTGAGCAGTTGTATAACATGGTCTGGAGACATTTGGAAGTCCTACAGATGTTAGCAGGTGTCTGCCCTGATCTGGAGACAGTGGAAAGTCCTGCAGATGTAAGCAGGTGTATGCCAAGGTCTGGAGACAGTGGGAAGTCCTGCCGATGTAAGCAGGTGACTGCCATGGTCTGTAGATAGTGGGAAGTCCTGCAGATGTAAGCAAGTGTACGGCATGGTCTGGAGACAGCGGGAAGGCTTGCAGATGTAAGCAGGTGTATGCAATCATCTGGAGACAGTGGGAAGTCCTGCAGATGTGAGCTGGTGTCTGCCATGGTCTGGAGACAGTTGGAAGTAGTGCAGATGTAAGCATGTGTATGCCATGGTCTGGAGACAGTGGGAAGTCCTGCAGATGTAAGCAGGTGTATGCCATGGTCTGGAGACAGTGGGAAGTCCTGCAGATGTGAGCAGGTGTCTGCCCTGATCTGGAGACAGTGGGAAGTCCTGCAGATGTAAGCAGGTGTCTGCCAGGTTCTGGAGACAGTGGGAAGGCCTGCACATGTAAGCAGGTGAATTCCATGGTCTGGAGACAGTGGGAAGCCCTGCAGATATAAGCAGGTGTATGCCATCGTCTGGAGACACTGAGAAGGCCGACAGATGTAAGCAGGTGTATGCCATGGTTTGGGGAGAGTGGGAAGGACTGGAGATGTAAGGTGTATTCCATGGCCTAGAGACAGTGGGAAGCCTTGCAGATGTAAGCATGTGTATGCCATGGTTTGGAGACAGTGGGAAGGCCTTCAGATGTAAGAAGGTGTATGCCAAGGTCTGGAGACAGTGGGAAGTCCTGAAGATTTAAGCAGATGTCTGCCATGGTCTGGAGACAGTGGGAAGTCCTGCAAATGTGAGCAGGTGTATGCCATTGTCTGGAGACAGTGGGAAGCCCTGCAGATGTTAGCCCGTGTCTGCCATGGTCTGGAGACAGTTCGAGGTCCTGCAGATGTGAGCAGGTGTATGCCATTGTCTTGATACAGTGGGAAGTACTGCAGATGTGAGCAGGTGTATGCCATGTTGTGGAGACAGTGGGAAGTCCTGCCGATGTAAGCAGGTGTCTGCCATGGTCAGGAGACAGTGGGAAATCCTGCCAGTGTAAGCAGGTGTAATCCATGGTCTGGAGAGAGTGGGAAGTCCTGCAGATGTGCGCCGGTGTCTGCCATGGTCTGGAGACAGTTGTAAGTCGTGCAGATGTAAGCATGTGTATGCCATGGTCTGGAGACAGTGGGAAGTCCTGTAGATGTAAGCAGGTGTATGCCATGGTCTGGAGACAGTGGGAAGTCCTGCAGATGTGAGTAGGTGTATGCCATGGTCTGGAGACATTTGGAAGTCCTGCAGATGTAAGCAGGTGTCTGCCCTGATCTGGAGACAGTGGGAAGTCTTGCAGACGTAAGCAGGTGTCTGGCATGGTCTGGAGACAGTGGAAAGTTCTGCCAATGTAAGCAGGTGTATGCCATGGTCTGGAGACAGTGGGAAGTCCTGCAGATGTGAGCCGGTGTCTGCCATGGTCTGGAGACAGTTCGAAGTAGGGCAGATGTAAGCATGTATATGCCATGGTCTAGAGACAGTGGGAAGTTGTGCAGATGTAAGCAGGTGTATGCCATCAACTGGAGACCCTGGGAAGGCCGGCAGATGTAAGCAGGTGTATGCCATGGTTTGGGGACAGTGTGAAGGCCTGGAGATGTAAGGAGGTGAATGCCATGGTCTGGAGGCAGTGAGAAGCCCTGCAGATGTAAGCAGAGGTATGCCATGGTCTGGAGACTGTGGAAAGTCCTGCAGATGTAAGCAGGTGTATGCCATGGTCTGGAGACAGTGGGAAGTCGTGCAGATGTAAGGAGGTGTATGCCATGGTCGGGAGACAGTGGGAAGTCCTGCAGATGTAAGCAGTTGACTGCCATGGTCTGGAGACAGTGGGAAGTCCTGCAGATGTATGCAGGTGTCTGCCATGGTCTGGAGACAGTTGGAAGTCCTGCAGATGTAAGCAGGTGTATGCAGTTGTCTGGAGACAGTGGGAAGTCCTGCAGATGTAAGCAGGTGTATGCCATTGTCTGGAGACACTGGAAAGGCCTGCAGATGTAAGCAGGTGTACGCCATGGTTTGGGGACAGTGGGAAGGCCTGGAGATGTAAGGAGGTGTATGCAGTGGTCTGGAGACAGTGGGAAGTCGTGCAGATGTAAGTAGGGGTATGCCATGGTCTCGAGACTATGGGAAGTCCTCCAGATGTAACCAGGTGTCTGCCATGGTCTTGAGACAGTTGGAAGTCCTGCAGATGTAAGCAGGTGTGTGCAGTGGTCTGGAGACAGTGGGAAGTCCTGCAGATGTAAGCAGGTGTGTGCTATGGTCTGGAGACAGTGGGAAGTCCTGTAGATGTAAGCAGGTGTCTGCCATGGTCTGGAGACAGTGGGAAGTCCTGCAGATATAAGCAGGTGTCTGCCATGGTCTGGAGACAGTTGGAGATCCTGCAGATGTAAGCAGATGTATGCAGTGGTCTGCATACTGTGGGACGTCCTGCAGATGTAAGCTGGTGTCTGCCATGGTCTGGAGACAGTGGGAAGTCCTGAAGGTGTAAGCAGGTGTCTGCCATGGTCTGGAGACAGTGGGAAGCCCTGCAGATGTTAGCAGGTGTCTGCCATGGTCTGGAGACAGTGAGAAGTCCTGCCGATATAAGTAGGTGTATGCCATGGTCTATCGACAATGGGAAGGCCTGCAGATGTAAGCAGGTGTATGCCATGGTCTGGAGACAGTGGGAAGTCCTGCAGATGTAAGCAGGTGTTTGCTATTGTCTGTAGACAGTGGGAAGTCCTGCAGATGTAAGCAGGTGTATGCCATGATATGGAGACAGCGGGAAGGCCTGCAGATGTCAGCAGGTATATGCCATGATCTGGAGACAGTAGGAAGGCCTGCAGATATAAGCAGGTGTCTGCCATGGTCTGGAGACAGTGGGAAGGCCTGCAGATGTAAGCAGGTGTCTGCCATGATCTGGAGTCAGTGGGAAGTCTTGCAGATGTAAGCAGGTGTATGCCATGGTCTGGAGACAGTGGGAAGTCCTGTAGATGTAAGCAGGTGTCTGCCATGGTCTGGAGACAGTGGGAAGGCCTGCAGATGTAAGCAGGTGTCTGCCATGATCTGGAGTCAGTGGGAAGTCTTGCAGATGTAAGCAGGTGTATGCCATGGTCTGGAGACAGTGGGAAGTCCTGTAGATGTAAGCAGGTGTCTGCCATGGTCTGGAGACAGTGGGAAGGCCTGCAGATGTAAGCAGGTGTATGCCATGATCTGGAGACAGTGGGAAGTCCTGCAGATGTAAGCAGGTGTCTGCCATGGTCTGGAGACAGTGGGAAGGCCTGCAGATGTAAGCAGGTGTATGCCATGATCTGGAGACAGTGGGAAGTCCTGCAGATGTAAGCAGGTGTATGCCATGGTCGGGAGACAGTGGGAAGTCCTGCAGATGTAAGCAGTTGACTGCCATGGTCTGGAGACAGTGGGAAGTCCTGCAGATGTATGCAGGTGTCTGCCATGGTCTGGAGACAGTTGGAAGTCCTGCAGATGTAAGCAGGTGTATGGCATGGTCTGGAGACAGTGGGAAGGCCTGCAGATGTGAGCAGTTGTATAACATGGTCTGGAGACATTTGGAAGTCCTACAGATGTTAGCAGGTGTCTGCCCTGATCTGGAGACAGTGGAAAGTCCTGCAGATGTAAGCAGGTGTATGCCAAGGTCTGGAGACAGTGGGAAGTCCTGCCGATGTAAGCAGGTGACTGCCATGGTCTGTAGATAGTGGGAAGTCCTGCAGATGTAAGCAAGTGTACGGCATGGTCTGGAGACAGCGGGAAGGCTTGCAGATGTAAGCAGGTGTTTGCCATGGTCTGGAGACAGTGGGAAGTCCTGCAGATGTAAGCAGGTGTATGCCATGGTCTGGAGACAGTGGGAAGTCCTGCAGATGTGAGCAGGTGTCTGCCCTGATCTGGAGACAGTGGGAAGTCCTGCAGATGTAAGCAGGTGTCTGCCAGGTTCTGGAGACAGTGGGAAGGCCTGCACATGTAAGCAGGTGAATTCCATGGTCTGGAGACAGTGGGAAGCCCTGCAGATATAAGCAGGTGTATGCCATCGTCTGGAGACACTGAGAAGGCCGACAGATGTAAGCAGGTGTATGCCATGGTTTGGGGAGAGTGGGAAGGACTGGAGATGTAAGGTGTATTCCATGGCCTAGAGACAGTGGGAAGCCTTGCAGATGTAAGCATGTGTATGCCATGGTTTGGAGACAGTGGGAAGGCCTTCAGATGTAAGAAGGTGTATGCCAAGGTCTGGAGACAGTGGGAAGTCCTGAAGATTTAAGCAGATGTCTGCCATGGTCTGGAGACAGTGGGAAGTCCTGCAGATATAATCAGGTGTCTGGCATGGTGTGGAGACAGGGCAATGTCCTGCAGATGTAAGTAGGTGTCTGCCATGGTCTGGACAGTGGGAAGTCCTGCAGATGTAAGCAGGTGTATGCCATGGTCTGGAGACTGTGGGAAGTCCTGGCGATGCGAGCAGGTGTATGCCATGGTCTAGAGACAGTGGGAAGTCCTGAAGATTTAAGCAGGTGTCTGCCTTGATCTGGAGACAGTGGGAAGTCCTGCAAATGTGAGCAGGTATATGCCATTTTCTGGAGACAGTGGGAAGTCCTGCAGATGTAAGCAAGTGTGTGCCATGGTCTGGAGACATTTGGAAATCCTGCAGATGTGAGCAGGTGTATGCCATTGTCTGGAGACAGTGGGAAGTCCTGAAGATGTAAGCAGGTGTATGTCATTGTCTGGAGACACTGGGAAGGCCGGCAGATGTAAGCAGGTGTATGCCATGGTTTGGGGACAGTGGGAAGGCCTGGAGATGTAAGGAGGTTTATGCCATGGTCTGGAGACAGTGGGAAGCTCTGCAGATGTAAGCAGGTGCATGCCATGGTCTGGAGACAGTGGGAAGTCATGCAGATGTAAGCAGGTGCATGCCATGGTCGGGAGACAGTGGGAAATCCTGCGGATGTAAGCAGGTGACTCCCATGGTCTGGAGACAGTGGGAAGTCCTGCAGATGTAAGTAGGTCTCTGCCATGGTCTGGAGACAGTTGGAATTTCTGTAGATGTAAGCAGGTGTATGCAGTTGTCTGGAGACAGTGGGAAGTCCTGCAGGTGTAAGCAGGTTTTTTCCATATTCTGGAGCCAGTGGAAGGCCTGCCGATGAGAGCAGGCGTATGACATGGTCTGGAGACAGTGGGAAGTCCTGAAGATGTAAGCAGGTGTCTGCCATGGTCTGGAGACAGTGGGAAGTCCTGCCGAAGTTAGCAGGTGTATGCCATGGTCTGGAGACAGTGGGAAGCCCTGCAGATGTAAGCCGGTGTCTGCCATCGTCTGGAGACAGTGGGTAGCCCTGCAGATGTAAGCAGGTGTCTGCCATGGTATGGAGACAGTTGTAGGTCCTGCAGATGTGAGCAGGTGTATGCCATGGTGTTGATACAGTGGGAAGTCTTGCAGATTAGAGCAGGTGTCTGCCATGTTCTGCAGACAGTGGGTAGCCCTGCAGATGTAAGCAGGTGTCTGCCATGGTCTGGAGACAGTTGGAGGTCCTGCAGATGTGAGCAGGTGTCTGCCATGGTCCTGATACAGTGGGAAGTCCTGCAGATGTGAGCAGGTGTATGCCATGGTCTGGAGAATGTGGGAAGTTTTCCAGATGTAACCAGGTGTCTGCCATGGTCTTGAGACAATGGGAAGTACTGCAGATGTAAGCAGGTGTCTGCCATGGTCTGGAGAGAGTTGGAAGTCCTGCAGATGTAAGCAGGTGTATGCAGTGGTCTGGAGACAGTGGGAAGTACTGCAGATGTAAGCAGGTGTCTGCCATGGTCTGGAGACAGTTGGAGGTCCTGCAGATGTAACCAGGTGTCTGCCATGGTCTTGAGACAATGGGAAGTACTGCAGATGTAAGCAGGTGTCTGCCATGGTCTGGAGAGAGTTGGAAGTCCTGCAGATGTAAGCAGGTGTATGCAGTGGTCTGGAGACAGTGGGAAGTACTGCAGATGTAAGCAGGTGTCTGCCATGGTCTGGAGAGAGTTGGAAGTCCTGCAGATGTAAGCAGGTGTATGTAGTGGTCTGGAGACAGTGCGAAGTCCTGCAGATGTAAGCAGGTGTCTGCCATGGTCTATAGACAGTGGGAAGTCCTGCCGATGTAAGCAGGTGTCTGCCATGGTCTGGAGATAGTGGGAAGTCCTGAAGGTGTAAGCAGGTATCTGCCATGGTCTGGAGACAGTGGGAAGTCCTGCAGATGTAATCAGGTGTATGCGATGGTCTGTACACAGTGGGAAGCCCTGGAGATGTTAGCAGGTGTCTGCCATGGTCTGCAGACAGTGGGAAGAACTGCCGATATAAGTAGGTGTATGCCATGGTCTATAGACAATGGGAAGGCCTGCAGATGTAAGCAGGTGTATGCCATGGTCTGGAGACAGTGGGAAGCCCTGCAGATGTAAGCCGGTGTCTGCCATCGTCTGGAGACAGTGGGTAGCCCTGCAGATGTAAGCAGGTGTCTGCCATGGTATGGAGACAGTTGTAGGTCCTGCAGATGTGAGCAGGTGTATGCCATGGTGTTGATACAGTGGGAAGTCTTGCAGATTAGAGCAGGTGTCTGCCATGTTCTGCAGACAGTGGGTAGCCCTGCAGATGTAAGCAGGTGTCTGCCATGGTCTGGAGACAGTTGGAGGTCCTGCAGATGTGAGCAGGTGTCTGCCATGGTCCTGATACAGTGGGAAGTCCTGCAGATGTGAGCAGGTGTATGCCATGGTCTGGAGAATGTGGGAAGTTTTCCAGATGTAACCAGGTGTCTGCCATGGTCTTGAGACAATGGGAAGTACTGCAGATGTAAGCAGGTGTCTGCCATGGTCTGGAGAGAGTTGGAAGTCCTGCAGATGTAAGCAGGTGTATGCAGTGGTCTGGAGACAGTGGGAAGTACTGCAGATGTAAGCAGGTGTCTGCCATGGTCTGGAGAGAGTTGGAAGTCCTGCAGATGTAAGCAGGTGTATGTAGTGGTCTGGAGACAGTGCGAAGTCCTGCAGATGTAAGCAGGTGTCTGCCATGGTCTATAGACAGTGGGAAGTCCTGCCGATGTAAGCAGGTGTCTGCCATGGTCTGGAGATAGTGGGAAGTCCTGAAGGTGTAAGCAGGTATCTGCCATGGTCTGGAGACAGTGGGAAGTCCTGCAGATGTAATCAGGTGTCTGCGATGGTCAGATGGTCTGTACACAGTGGGAAGCCCTGGAGATGTTAGCAGGTGTCTGCCATGGTCTGCAGACAGTGGGAAGAACTGCCGATATAAGTAGGTGTATGCCATGGTCTATAGACAATGGGAAGGCCTGCAGATGTAAGCAGGTGTATGCCATGGTCTGGAGACAGTGGGAAGTCCTTCAGATGTAAGCAGGTGTTTGCCATTGTCTGGAGACAGTTGGAGGTCCTGCAGATGTGAGCAGGTGTATGCTATGGTCTTGATACAGTGGGAAGTCCTGCAGATGTAAGCAGGTATCTGCCATGGTCTGGAGACAGTTGGAAGTCCTGCAGATGTAAGCAAGTGTATGCAGTTGTCTGGAAACAGTGGGAAGTCCTGCAGATGTAAGCAGGTGTCTGCCATGGTCTGGAGACAGTGGGAAGTACTGCAGATGTCAGCAGATGTCTGGCATGGTCGGGAGACAGTGGGAAGTCCTACAGATGTAAGCAGGTGTCTGCCATGGTCTGGACTGTGGGAAGTCCTGCAGATGTAAGCAGGTGTATGGCAGGTTCTGGAGACAGTAGGAAGTCCTCCAGATGTCAGCAGGTGTCTACAGTGGTCTAGAGACAGTGGGAAGTCCTGCAGATGTAAGCAGGTGTATGCCATGGTCTGTAGACAGTGGGAAGCCCTGCAGATGTAAGAAGTGTCTGGCATGGTGTGGAGACAGTTGAAAGTCCTGCAGATGTAAGCAGGTGTATGCAGTGGTCTGGAGACAGTGGGAAATCCTGCAGATGTGAGCAGGTGTATGCCATGGTCTGGAGACTGTGGGAAGTCCTGCAGATGTAAGCTGGTGTCTGCCATGGTCTGGAGACAGTGGGAAGTCCTGAAGGTGTAAGCAGATGTCTGCCATGGTCTGGAGACAGTGGGAAGTCCTGCAGATGTAAGCAGCTGTCTGCCATGGTCTGTAGACAGTGGGAAGCCCTGCCAATGTTAGCAGGTGTCTGCCATGGTCTGGAGACAGTGGGAAGTCCTGCAGATGTGAGCAGGTGTTTGCCATTGTCTGGAGACAGTGGGAAATCCTTCAGATGTGAGCAGGTGTTTGCCATTGTCTGGAGATAGTGGGAAGTCCTGCAGATGTGAGCAGCTGTTTGCCATTGTCTGGAGACAGTTGGAGGTCCTGCAGTTGTGAGCAGGTGTATGCTACGGTCTTGATACAGTGGGAAGTCCTGCAGATGTATGCAGGTGTATGCCATGGTCTGGAGACAGTAAGAAGTCCTGCAGATGTAAGCAGGAGTCTGCCATGGTCTGGAGACAGTGGGAAATCCTGCAGATGTAAGCAGGTGTGTGCATTGTTCTGGAGACCGTTGGAAGTCCTCCAGATGTAAGAAGGTGTCTGCCATGGTCTGGAGAGAGTGGGAAGTCCTGCAGATGTAAGCAGGTGTCTGACATGGTCTGGAGACAGCGGGAAGTCCTGCAGATGTAATCTGGTGTCTGCCATGGTCTGTAGACACTGGGAAGCCCGGCAGATGTTAGGAGGTATATGCCATGGTCTGGAGACATTTGGAGATTCTGCAGATGTGAGCAGGTGTATGCTATGGTCTTGATACAGTGGGAAGTCCTGCAGGTGTGAGCAGGTGTATGCCATGGTCTGGAGACTGTGGGAAGTCATGCAGATGTAAGCAGGTGTCTGCCATGGTTTGGAGACAGTGGGAAATATTGAAGGTGTAAGCAGGTGTCTGCCATGGTCTGGAGACAGTGGGAAGTCTTGCAGATGTTAGAAGGTGTCTCCCATGGTCTGGAGACAGTGGGAAGTCCTGCCGATATAAGTAGGTGTATGCCACGGTCTATAAACAGTGGGAAGTCCTGCAGATTTAAGCAAGTGTATGCCATGGACTGGAGACAATGGGAAGTCCTGCAGATGTAAGCAGGTGTTTGCCATTGTCTGGAGACAGTGGCTAAGTCCTGCAGATGTGAGCAGGTGTTTGCCATTGTCTGGAGATAGTTGGAGGTCCTGCAGATGTGAGCAGGTGTTTGCTATGTTCTTGATACAGTGGGAAGTCCTGCAGATGTGAGCAGGTGTATGCCATGGTCTGGAGACTGTGGGAAGTCATGCAGATGTAAGCAGGTGTATGCAATGGTCTGGAGACAGTGGGAAGTCCTGCAGATGTTAGCAGGTGTATGCAGTGGTCTGGAGACAGTGAGAAGTCCTGCAGATGTGAGCAGGTGTCTTCCATGGTCTAGAGACAGTGGGAAGTCCTGCAGATGTAAGCAGGTGTCTGCCATGGTCTAGAGAGAGTGGGAAGTCCTGCAGATGTAAGCAGGTGTCTGCCATGGTCTGGAGACAGTGGGAAGTCCTGCAGATGTAAGCAGGTGTCTGCCATGGTCTGGAGACAGTGGGAAGTCCTGCAGATGTAAGCAGGTGTCTGCCATGGTCTGGAGACAGGTGGAAGTCGTGCAGATGTAAGAATGTGTATGCCATGATCTGGAGACAGTGGGAAGTCCTGCAGATGTAAGCAGGTGTCTGGCATGGTGTGGACACAGATGGAAGCCCTGAAGATGTTATCAGGTGTCTGCCATAGTCTGGAATCAGTGGGAAGTCCTGCCGATATAAGTAGATGTATGCCATCATCTATAGACAGTGGGAATTCCTGCAGATGTAAGCAGGTGTATGCCATCGTGTGGAGAAAGGGCAATGCCCTGCAGATGTAAGTAGGTGTCTGCCATGGTCTGGACAGTGGGCAGACCTGCAGATGTAAGCAGGTGTATGCCAGGTTCTGGAGACAGTAGGAAGTCCTCCAGATGCCAGCAGTTGTCTACCATGGTCTATAGACAGTGCGAAGTCCTGCAGATGTAAGCAGGTGTATGTCATCGTCTGGAGACACTGGGAAGGCCGGTAGATGTAAGCAGGTGTATGCCATGGTTTGGGGACAGTGGGAGCTATGCAGATGTAAGCAGGTGTATGCCATGGTGTTGAGGCAGTGGGAAGACCAGCAGATGTAAGCAGGTATCTGCCATGGTCTGGAGACAGTTCGAGGTCCTGCAAATGTCAGCAGGTATATGCCATGGTCTTCATACAGTGGGAAGTCATGCAGATGTGAGTAGGTGTACGCCATGTTCTGGAGACGGTGGGAAGTCCTCCAGATGTAACCAGGTGTCTGCCATGGTCTGGAGACAGTGGGAAGTACTGCACATGTAAGCAGGTGTGTGCCATGGTCTGGAGACAGTGGGAAGTCATGCAGATGTAAGCAGGTGTCTGCCGTGGTCTGGAGACAGTGGGAAATCCTGCAGATGTGAGCCGGTGTATGCCATGGTCTATAGACAGTGGGAAGTCCTGCCAATGTAAGCAGGTTTCTGCCATGGTCTGGAGATAGTGTTAAGTCCTGCAGATGTAAGCAGGTGTCTGCCATGGTCTGGAGACAGTTGGAGGTCCTGCAGATGTGAGCAGGTGTATGCCATGGTATGGAGACAGTGGGAAGTCCTGCAGATGTAAGCAGGTGTCTGCCATGGTCTGGAGACAGTGGGAAGTCCTGAAGGTGTAAGCAGGTGTCTGCCATGGTCTGGAGACAGTGGGAAGCCCTGCACATGTTAGCAGGTGTCTGCCATGGTCTGGAGACAGTGGAAGCCCTGCCGATATAAGTAGGTGTATGCCATGGTCTATAGACACTGGGAAGTCCTGCAGATGTAAGCAGGTGTTTGCCATTGTCTGGAGACAGTTGGAGGTCCTGCAGATGTGAGCATGTGTTTGCTATGGTCTTGATACAGTGGGAAGTCCTGCAGATGTGAGCAGGTATATGCCAAGGTCTGGAGACTGTGGGAAGTCCTGCAGATGTAAGCAGGTGTCTGCCATGGTCCGGAGACAGTGGGAAATCCTGCAGATGTGAGCAGGTGTGTGCATTGTTCTGGAGACAGTCGGAGGTCCTGCAGATGTAAGCAGGTCTATGCCGTGGTGTGGAGACAGTGGGAAGTCCTGCAGATATAAGCAGGTGTCTGCCATGGTCTGGAGATAATTGGAAGTCCTGCAGATGTGAGCAGGTGCCTGCCATGGTCTGGAGACAGTTGGAAGTCCTGCAGATGTAAGCAGGTGTCTGCCATGGTCTGGAGACAGTGGGAAGTCCTGCAGATGTAAGCAGGTGTCTGCCATGGTCTGGAGTCAGTGGGAAGTCCTGCAGATGTATGCAGGTGTATGCCATGGTCTGGAGACAGTGGGAAGTCCTGCAGATGTAAGCAGGTGTATGCCATGGTCTGGAGACAGTGGGAAATCTGCCAATGTAAGCAGGTGTATTCCATTGTCTGGAGACAGTGGGAAGTCCTGCAGATGTGAGCCAGTGTCTGCCATGGTCTATAGACAGTGGGAAGTCCTGCCGATGTAAGCAGGTGTCTGCCATGGTCTGGAGACTTTGGGAAGTCCTGCCCACAAAAGTAGGTGTATGCCATGGTCTATAGACAGTGGGAAGGCCTGCAGATGTAAGCAGGTGTGTCCGATGGTCTGGAGACAGTGGGAAGTCCTGCAGATGTAAGGAGGTGTTTGCCATTGTCTGGAGACAGTGGGAAGTCCTGCAGATGTAAGCAGGTGTTTGCCATTGTCTGGAGACAGTGGGAAGTCCTGCAGATGTAAGCAGGTGTTTGCCATTGTCTGAAGATTGTTGGAGGTCCTGCAGATGTGAGCAGGTGTATGCTATGGTCTTGATACTGTGGGAAGTCCTGCAGATGTGAGCAGGTGTATGCCATGGTCTGGAGACTGTGGGAAGTCTTGCAGATGTAAGCAGGTGTCTGCCATGGTCTGGAGACAGTGGGAAGTCCTGCTGATGTAAGCAGGTGTGTGCATTGTTCTGGAGACAGTTCGAAGTCCTGCAGATGTAAGCAGGTGTATGCCATGGACTGGAGAAAGTGGGAAGGCCTGCAAATGTAAGCAGGTGAATGCCATTGTCTGGAACAGTGGGAACCCCTGCAGATGTAAGCAGGTGTATGCCATCGTCTGGAGACAGTGGGAAGGCTGGCAGATGTAAGCAGGCATATGCCATGTTTTGGGGACAGTGGGAAGGCCTGGAGATGTAAGGAGGTGTATTGCATGTTCTGGAGACAGTGGGAAGCCCTGCAGATGTAAGCAGGTGTATGCCCTGGTCTGGAGACAGTGGGAAGCCCTGCAGATGTAAGCACGTGTCTGCAATCGTCTGGAGACAGTGGGAAGTCCTGCAGATGCAAGCGCGTGTCTGCAATCGTCTGGAGACAGTGGGAAGTCCTGCAGATGTAAGCAGGTGTATGTCATTGTCTGGAGACACTGGGAAAGCCGGCAGATGTAAGCAGGTGTATGCCATGGTTTGGGGACAGTGGGAAGGTCTGGAGATGTAAGGAGGTGTATGCCATGGTCTGGAGACAGTGGGAAGTCGTGCAGATATAAGGAGGTTCATGCCATGGTCGGGAGACAGTGGGAAGTTCTGCAGATGTAAGCAGGTGACTGCCATGGTCTGGAGACAGTTCGAGGTCCTGCAGATGTGAGCAGGTGTATGCCATGGTCTTGATACAGTGGGAAGTCCTGCAGATGTGAGCACGTGTATGTCATGGTGTGGAGACTGTGGGAAGTTCTCCATATGTAACCAGGTGACTGCCATGGTTTGGAAAGAGTGGGAAGTCCTGCAGATGTAAGCAGGTGTATGCAGTGGCTTGGAGACAGTGGGAAGTCCTGCAGATGTAAGCAGGTGTATGCCATGGTCTGGAGACAGTGGGAATCCCTGAAGGTGTAAGCAGGTGTCTGCCATGGTCTGGAGACAGTGGGATGTCCTGCAGATGGAAGCAGGTGTGTTCCATAGTCTGGAGACAGTGGGAAGTCCTGCAGATGTAAGCACGTGTCTGCCATGGTTTTGAGACAGTTGGAGTCCTGGAGATGTGAGCCGGTGTATGCCATGGTCTATAGACAGTGGGAAGTCCTGCCGATATAAGCATGTGTGTGCCATGGTCCGGAGACAGTGGGAAGTCTTGCAGATGTAAGCAGGTGTGTACCATGGTCTGGAGACAGTTGGAGGTCCTGCAGATGTGAGCAGCTTTCTGCCATGGTGTGGAGACTGTGGGAAGTCCTGCAGATGCAAGCAGGTGATTGCCATGGTTTGGAGACCGTGGGAAGTCGTGCAGATGTATGGAGGTGCATGCCATGGTCGGGAGACAGTGGGAAGTCCTGCGGATGTAAGCAGATGACTGCCATGGTCTAGAGACAGTGGTAAGTCCTGGAGATGTAAGCAGGTGTCTGGCATGGTCTGGAGACAGTTGGAAGTCCTGCAGAAATAAGCAGGTGTATGCACTTGTCTGGAGACAGGGGAAGTCCTGCCGATGTGAGCAGGTGTATGCCATGGTCTGGAGACAGTGGGAAGCCCTGCAGATGTAAGCCGGTGTCTGCCATGATCTGGAGACAGTTCGAGGTCCTGCAGATGTGAGCAGGTGTATGCCATGATCTTGATACAGTGGGAAGTCCTGCAGATGTGAGCAGGTGTATGCCATGGTCTGGAGACAGTTCGAGGTCCTGCAGATGTGAGCAGGTGTATGCCATGATCTTGATACAGTGGGAAGTCCTGCAGATGTGAGCAGGTGTATGCCATGGTCTGAAGACAGTTGGAGGTCCTGCAGATGTGAGTAGGTGTTTGCCATTGTCTGGAGACAGTTGGAGGTCCTGCAGATGTGAGCAGGTGTATGCCATGGTCTGGAGACTGTGGGAAGTCCTGCAAATGTAATCAGGTTTCTGCTGTGGTTGGGAGACAGTGGGAAGTCCTTTAGATGTAAGCAGGTGTATGCAGTGGTGTGGAGACTGTGGGAAGGCCTGCAGATGTGAGCAGGTGCCTGCCATGGTCTGGAGATGGTGGGAAGTCCTGCAGATGTGAGCAGGTGTCTGCCATGGTCTGTAGACAGTTGGAAGTCCTGCAGATGTAAGCAGGTGTCTGCCACGGTCTGAAGTCAGTGGGAAGTCCTGCAGATGTATGCATGTGTGCCATGGTCTGGAGACAGTGGGAAGTCCTGCAGATGTAAGCAGGTGTATGCCATTGTCTGGAGGCACTAGGAACGCCGGCAGATGTAAACAGGTGTATGCCATGGTTTGGGGACAGTGGGAAGGCCTGGAGATGTAACGAGGTGAATGCCATGGTCTGGAGACAGTGGGAAGCCCTGCAGATGTAAGCAGGTGCATGCCATGGTCTGGAGGCAGTTAGAAGCCCTGCAGTTGTAAGCAGGTATATGCCATGGTGTGGAGACAGTTGGAGGTACTGCAGATGTGAGCAGCTTTCTTCCATGGTCTGGAGACAGTGGGAAGTCCTGCAGGTGTAAGCACGTGTCTGCCATGGTCTGGATACAGTGGGAAGTCCTCCAGATGTAAGCAGGTGTTTGCCATTGTCTGAAGACAGTGGGAAGTCCTGCAGATGTGAGTAGGTGTTTGCCATTGTCTGGAGACAGTTGGAGGTCCTGCAGATGTGAGCAGGTGTATGCCATGGTCTGGAGACTGTGGGAAGTCCTGGAGATGTAATCAGGTTTGTGCCATGGTCTGGAGACAGTGGGAAGTCCTGCATATGTACGCAGGTCTGTGCATTGTTCTGGAGACAGTTGGAAGTCCTTCAGATGTAAGCAGGTGTCTGCCATGGTCTGGACAGTGGGAAGTCCTGCAGATGTAAGCAGGTGTATGCAGTTGTCTGGAGACAGTGGGAAGTCCTGCAGGTGTAAGCAGGTGTCTTCAATGGTCTGGAGACAGTGGAAAGTCCTGAAATTTTAAGCAGGTGTCTGCCATGGTCTGGAGACAGTGGGAAGTCCTGCCGATGTGAGCAGGTGTCTGCCATGGGCTAGAGACAGTTTGAGGCCCTGCAGATGTGAGCAGGTGTATGCCATGGTCTTGATACATTGGGAAGTCCTGCAGATGTGAGCAGGTGTATGCCATGGTCTGGAGACAGTGGGAAGTCCTGCAGATGTGAGCTGGTGTATGCCATGGTATATAGACAGTGGGAAGTCCTGCCGATGTAAGCAGGTGTCTGCCATGGTCTGGAGACAGTGGGAAGTCCTGCAGATGTAAGCAGGTGTCTGCCATGGTCTGGAGACAGTGGGAAGTCCTGAAGATTTAAGCAATTGTCTGTCATGGTCTGGAGACAGTGGGAAGTCCTGAAGGTGTAAGCAGGTGTCTGCCATGGTCTGGAGACAGTGGGAAGTCCTGCAGATGTAAGCAGGTGTCTGCCATGGTCTGGAGACACAGGGAAGTCCTGCAGATATAAGCAGGTGTGTGCCATGGTCTGGAGACAGTGGGAAGTCCTGGAGATGTAAGCAGGTCTATGCCATGGTCTGGAGAAGGTGGGAAGTCCTGCAGATGTAAGCAGGTGTCTGCCATGGTCTGGAGACAGTGGGAAGTCCTGCCGATGTGAGCAGGTGTATGCCATGGTCTGGAGACAGTGGGAAGTCCTGAAGATGTAAGCCGGTGTCGGCCATGGTCTGGAGACAGTGGGAAGTCCTGCAGATGTAAGCAGGTGTCTTCCATGGTCTGGAGACAGTTTGAGGCCCTGCAGATGTGAGCAGGTGTATGCCATGGTCTTGATACATTGGGAAGTGCTGCAGATGTGAGCAGGTGTCTGCCATGGTCTGGAGACAGTGGGAAGTCCTGCAGATGTAAGCTGGTGTCTGCCATGGTCTGGAGACAGTGGGAAGTCCTGAAGGTGTAAGCAGGTGTCTGCCATCGTCTGGATACAGTGGGAAGTCCTGAAGGTGTAAGCAGGTCTCTGCCATGGTCTGGATACAGTGGGAAGTCCTGCATATGTAAGCAGGTGTGTGCAATTGTCTGGAGACAGTGGGAAGTCCTGCAGATGTAAGCAGGTGTATGCCATGGTCTGGAGACACAGGGAAGTCCTGCAGATATAAGCAGGTGTGTGCCATGGTCTGGAGACAGTGGGAAGTCCTGGAGATGTAAGCAGGTCTATGCCATGGTCTGGAGAGGGTGGGAAGGCCTGCAGATGTAAGCAGGTGTCTGCCATGGTCTGGAGACAGTGGGAAGTCCTGCCGATGTGAGCAGGTGTATGCCATGGTCTGGAGACAGTGGGAAGCCCTGCAGATGTAAGCCGGTGTCTGCCATGGTCTGGAGACAGTTTGAGGCCCTGCAGATGTGAGCACGTGTATGCCATGGTCTTGATACATTGGGAAGTGCTGCAGATGTGAGCAGGTGTATGCCATGGTCTGGAGACAGTGGGAAGTCGTGAGCTGTTGTATGCCATGGTATATAGACAGTGGGAAGTCCTGCCGATGTAAGCAGGTGTCTGCCATGGTCTGGAGACAATGGGAAGTCCTGAAGCATTAAGCAGATGTCTGCCATGGTCTGGAGACAGTGGGAAGTCCTGAAGGTGTAAGCAGGTGTCTGCCATGGTCTGGAGTCAGTGCGAAGTCCTGCAGATGTAAGCAGGTGTATGCCATTGTCTGGAGGGACTGGGAAGGCCGGCAGATGTAAGAAGGTGTATGCCTTGGTTTGGGGACAGTGGGAAGGCCTGGAGATGTAACGGGGTGAATGCCATGGTCTGGAGACAGTGGGAAGGCCTGCAGATGGAAGCAGGTGTCTGCCGTGATCTGGAGACAGTGCGAAGCCCTGCAGATGTAAGCAGGTGTATACCATGGTCTGCAGACACTGGGAAGTGCTGTACATATAAACTGATGTCTGTCACGATATGGAGACAGTTGGAAGTCCTGCAGATGTAAGCAGGTGTCTGTCATGGTCTGGAGACTGTGGGAAGTGCTGCAGATGTAAGCAGGTGTTTATCATTGTCTGGAGACAGTGGGAAGTCCTGCAGATGTAAGCAGGTGTATGCCATGGTCTGCAGACACTGGGAAGTGCTGTAGAAGTAAGCAGGTGTCTGTCACGGTATGGAGACATTGGGAAGGGCTGCCGATGTAAGCAGGTGGCTGCCATGGTCTGGAGAGAGTGGGAAGTCCTGCAGATGTGAGCAGGTGTATGCCATGGTCTGGAGACAGTTGGAAGTCCTGCAGATGTAAGCAGGTGTCTGCCATGGTCTGGAGACAGTGGGAAGTCCTGCAAATGTGAGCAGGTGTATGCCATGGTCCGGAGACTGTTGGAAGTCCTGCAGATGTAAGCAGGTGTCTGTCATGGTCTGGAGACTGTGGGAAGTGCTGCAGATGTAAGCAGGTGTTTATCATTGTCTGGAGACAGTGGGAAGTCCTGCAGATGTCAGCAGGTGTATGCCATGGTCTGGAGAGAGTGGGAAATCCTGCAGGTGTAAGCAGGTGTATGCCATGGTCTGCAGACACTGGGAAGTGCTGCAGATATAAGCAGGTTTTTGTCACGATATGGAGACAGTGGGAAGGCCTGCAGATGTAAGCAGGTGTATGCCATGATCTGGAGACAGTGAGAAGGCCTGCAGATGTAATGAGGTGTATGCCATGGTCTGGAGACATAGGGAAGGCCTGCAGATGTGAGCAGGTGCATGCCAAGTTCTGAAGACATTGGGAAGGCCGGCAAAATAAGCAGGTGTATGCCATGGTTTGTGGACAGTGGGAAGGCCTGGAGATGTAAGCAGGTGAATGCCATGGTCTGGAGAAAGTGGGAAGCCCTGCAGATGTAAGCAGGTGTATGCCATGGTCTGGAGACAGTGGGAAGCCCTGCAGATGTAAGCAGGTGAGTGCCAAGTTCTGCAGACATTGGGAAGGCCGGCAGAAGTAAGCAGGTGTATGCCATAGTTTGTGGACAGTGGGAAGGCCTGGAGATGTAAGCAGGTGAATGCCATGGTCTGGAGACAGTGGGAAGCCCTGCAGATGTAAGCAGGTGTATGCCATCGTCTGTAGACAGTGCGAAGTCCTACAGATGTAAGCAGGTGTATGCCATTGTCTGGAGACACTGGGAAGGCCGGCAGATGTAAGCAGGTGTACGCCATGGTTTGGGGACAGTGGGAAGGCCTGGAGATGTAAGCAGGTGAATGCCATGGTCTGGAGACAGTGGGAAGCCCTGCAGATGTAAGCAGGTGTATGCCATCGTCTGTAGACAGTGCGAAGTCCTACAGATGTAAGCAGGTGTATGCCATTGTCTGGAGACACTGGGAAGGCCGGCAGATGTAAGCAGGTGTATGCCATGGTCTGGAGACAGTGGGAAGTCCTGCCGATGTGAGCAGGTGTATGCCATGGTCTGGAGACAGTGGGAAGCCCTGCAGATGTAAGATGGTGTCTGCCATGGTCTGGAGACAGTTCGAGGTCCTGCAGATGTGAGCAGGTTTATGCCATGGTCTTGATACAGTGGGAAGTCCTGCAGATGTGAGCAGGAGTATGCCATGGTCTGGAGACTGTGGGAAGTCCTGAAGGTGTAAGCAGGTGTCTGCCATGGTCTGGAGACAGTGGGAAGTCCTGAAGGTGTAAGCAGTGTCTGCCATGGTCTGCAGACAGTGGGAAATCATGAAGATTTAAGCAGGTGTGTGCCATGGTCTGGAGACAGTGTGAAGTCCTGCAGATTTAAGCAGGTGTATGCAGTGGTCTGGAGACAGTGGGAAGTCCTGAAGGTGTAAGCAGGTGTCTGCCTTGGTCTGGAGACAGTGGGAAGTCCTGGAGATTTAAGCAGGTGTGTCCCATGGTCTGGAGACAGTGGGAAGTCATGCAGATGTAAGCATGTGTATACCATGATCTGGAGACAGTGGGAAGTCCTGCAGATGTAAGCAGGTGTCTGCCATGGTCTGGAGACAGTGGGAAGTCCTGTCGATGTGAACCGGTGTATGCCATGGTCAATAGACAGTGGGAATTCCTGCCGATGTACGCAGGTTTCTGCCATGTTCTGGAGACAGTGGGAAGTCCTGCAGATGTGAGCAGGTGTATGCCATGGTCTGGAGATTGTGGGAAGTCCTGCAGATGTAAGCTGGTGTCTTCCATGGTTTGGAGACATTGGGAAATCCTGTAGATGTAAGCAGGTGTATGCCATGGTCTGTAGACAGTTCGAAGCCCTGCAATGTTAGCAGGTGTCTTCCATGGTCTGGAGAGTGTGGGAAGTCCTGCCGATATAAGTAGGTGTATGCCATGGTCTATAGACAGTGGGAAGGCCTGCAGATGTAAGCAGGTGTATGCCATGGTCTGGAGACAGTGGGAAGTCCTGCAGATGTAAGCAGGTGTTTGCCATTGTCTGCAGACAGTGGGAAGTCCTGCAGATGTAAGCAGGTGTTTGCCATTGTCTGTAGACAGTTGGAGGTCCTGCAGATGTGAGCATGTGTATGCTATGGTCTTGATACAGTGGGAAGTCCTGCAGATGTGAGCAGGTGTATGCCATGGTCTGGAGACAGTGGGAAGCCCTGCAGATGTAAGCAGGTGTATGCCATCGTCTGGAGACACTGGGAAGGCCGGCAGATGTAAGCAGGTGTATGCCATGGTCTGGAGACAGTGGGAAGGCCTGCAGATGTAAGCAGGTGTCTGCCATGCTCTGGAGACAGTGGGAAGTCATGCAGATGTAAGGAGGTGCATGCCATGGTCGGGAGACAGTGGGAAGTCCTGCGGATGTAAGCAGGTGACTGCCATGGTCTGGAGACAGTGGGAAGTCCTGCAGATGTAAGCAGGTGTCTGCCATGGTCTGGAGACAGTGGGAAGTCCTGCAGATGTAAGCAGGTGTCTGCCTTGATCTGGAGACAATGGGAAGTCCTGAAGATTTAAGCAGGTGTCTGCCATGGTCTGGAGACAGTGGGAAGTCCTGAAGATTTAAGCAGGTGTCTGCCATAATCTGGAGAGAGTTGGAAGTCCTGCAGATGTAATCAGGTGTCTGCCATGGTCTGGAGACAATTCGAGGTCCTGCAGATGTGAGCACGTGTATGCCATGGTCTTGATACAGTGGGAAGTCCTGCAGATGTGAGCAGGAGTATGCCATGGTCTGGAGACTGTGGGAATTCCTGCAGATGTAAGCAGGTGTCTGCCATGGTCTGGAGTCAGTGGGAAGTCCTGCAGATGTATGCATGTGTGCCATGGTCTGGAGACAGTGGGAAGTCCTGCAGATGTAAGCAGGTGAATGCCATGGTCTGGAGACAGTGGGAAGCCCTGCAGATGTAAGCAGGTGTATGCAATCGTCTGGAGACAGTGGGAAGTCCTGCAGATGTAAGCAGGTGTATGCCATTGTCTGGAGGCACTAGGAAGGCCGGGAGATGTAAGCAGGTGTATGCCATGGTTTGGGGACAGTCGTAAGGGCTGGACATGTAACGAGGTGAATGCCATGGTCTGGAGACAGTGGGAAGCCCTGCAGATGTAAGCAGGTGCATGCCATGGTCTGGAGGCAGTGAGAAGCCCTGCAGATGTAAGCAGGTATATGCCATGGTGTGGAGACTGTGGAAGTCCTGCAGATGTATGCAGGTGTCTACCATGGTCTGGAGACATTTGGAGGTACTGCAGATGTGAGCAGATTTCTTCCATGGTCTGGAGACAGTGGGAAGTCCTGAAGGTGTAAGCACGTGTCTGCCATGGTCTGGATACAGTGGGAAGTCCTCCAGATGTAAGCAGGTGTTTGCCATTGTCTGAAGGCAGTGGGAAGTCCTGCAGATGTAAGCAGGTGTTTGCCATTGTCTGAAGGCAGTGGGATGTCCTGCAGATGTGAGTAGGTGTTTGCCATTGTCTGGAGACAGTTGGAGGTCCTGCAGATGTGAGCAGGTGTCTGCCATGGTCTGGAGACAGTTGGAAGTCCTTCAGATGTAAGCAGGTGTATGCAGTGGTCTGGAGACAGTGGGAAGGCCTGCAGATGTAAGCAGGTGTCTGCCATGGTCTGGAGATGGTGGGAAATCCTGCAGATGTGAGCAGGTGTCTGCCATGGATTGGAGACAGTGGGAAGTCCTGCAGGTGTCTGCGATGGTCTGGAGACAGTGGGAAGTCCTGCAGATGTAAGCAGGTGTCTGCCTTGTTCTGGAGAGTGTGGGACGTCCTGCAGATGTAAGCATGTGTCTGCCTTGATCTGGAGACAGTGGGTAATCCTGCAGATGTAAGCGGGTGTATGCCATGGTCTGGAGTCAGTGGGAAGTCCTGCAGATGTAAGCAGGTGTATGCAGTTGTCTGGAGACAGTAGGAAGTCCTCCAGATGTCAGCAGGTGTCTACCATGGTCTAGAGACAGTGGGAAGCCCTGAAGGTGTAAGCAGGTGTATGCCATGGTCTGGAGACAGGGGAAGCCCTGCAGATGTAAGCAGGTGTATGCCATTGTCTGGAGGCACTGGGAAGGCCGGCAGATGTAAGCAGGTGTATGCCATGGTTTGGGGACAGTGGGAAGGCCTGGATATGTAACAAGGTGAATGCCATGGTCTGGAGACAGTGGGAAGCCCTGCAAATGTAAGCAGGTGCATGCCATGGTCTGGAGGCAGTGAGAAGCCCTGCAGATGTAAGCAGGTATATGCCATGGTGTGGAGACTGTGGGAAGTCCTGCAGATGTTAGCAGGTGTCTGCCATGGTCTGGAGACAGTGGGAAGTCGTGCCGATGTAAGGAGGTGTATGCCATCGTCGGGAGACAGTGGGAAGTCCTGCGGATGTAAGCACTTGATTGCCATGGTCTGGAGACAGTGGGAAGTCCTGAAATTTTAAGCAGGTGTATGCCATGGTCTGGAGACAGGGGGAAGTCCTGCCGATGTGAGTAGGTGTATGCCATGGTCTGGAGACAGTGGGAAGCCCTGCAGATGTAAGCCGGTGTCTGCCATGGTCTGGAGACAGTTTGAGGCCCTGCAGATGTGAGCAGGTGTATGCCATGGTCTTGATACATTGGGAAGTCCTGCAGATGTAAGCAGGTGTGTGCCATGGTCTGGATACAGTGGGAAGTCCTGAAGGTGTAAGCAGGTGTCTGCCATGGTCTGGAGACAGTGGGAATTCCTGCAGATGTAAGCAGGTGTATGCAGTGGTCTGGAGACTGTGGGAAGTCCTGCGGATGTAAGCAGGCGTCTGCCATGATCTGGAGACAGTGGGAAGTCCTGCAGATGTAAGCAGGTTTCTGCCATGGTCTGGATACAGTGGGAAGGCCTGCAGTTGTAAGCAGGTGTCTCCAATGATCTGGAGACAGTGGGAAGTCCTGTAGATGTAAGCATGTGTGTGCCATTGTCTGGAGACAGTGGGAAGTCCTGCAGATGTAAGCAGGTGTCTGCCATGGTCTGGAGAGAGTGGGAAGTCCTGCAGATGTAAGCAGGTGTGTGCCATGGTCTGGAGACAGTTGGAAGTCCTGCAGATGTAAGCAGCTGTGTGTCATGGTCTGCAGAGAGTGGGAAGTCCTGCAGATGTAAGCAGGTGTGTGCTATGGTCTGGAGATAGTGGGAAGTCCTGGAGATGTAAGCAGATGTATGCCATGCTCTGGAGACAGAGGAAAGCCCTCCAGATATAAGCAGGTGTCTGCCATGGTCTGGAGAGCATGGGAAGTCTTGCAGATGTAACGAGGCATCTGCCTTGGTCTGGAGAATGTCGGAAGTCCTGCAGATGTAAGGAGGTGTATGCCATGGCCTGGAGACAGTGGGAAGTCCTGCAGATGTAAGCAGGTGTGTGCCATGGTCTGGAGACAGTGGGAGGCCCTGCAGATGTAATAAGGTGTATGCCATGGTCTGGAGACAGTGGGAAGTCCTGCAGATGTAAGCAGGTGTATGCCATGGTCTGGATACAGTGGGAAGTCCTGCAGATGTAAGCAGGTGTCTGCCATGGTCTGGACACAGTGGGAAGTCCTGCAGATGTATACCGGTATCTGCCATGGTCTAGAGACAGTGGGAAGCCCTGCAGATGTAAGGACGTGTCTGCCATGATCTGGAAAAAGTTGGAAGTCATGCAGATGTAAGCAGGTGTGTGCCATGCTGGGTCTGGAGACAGTGGGAAGTCCTGCTGGAGATGTAAGCAGTTCTATGCCATGGTCTGGAGACAGTGGGAAGTCCTGCAGATGTAAGCAGGTGTATGCCATGGTCTGGAGACAGTGGGAAGTCCTGCAGATGTAAGCAGGTGTGTGCCATGGTCTGGAGAGAGTGGGAAGTCCTGCAGATGTAAGCAGGTGTCTGCCATGGTCTGGAGACAGTGGGAAGTCCTGTAGATGTAAGCAGGTGTGTGCCATGGTCTGGAGACAGTTGGAAGTCCTGCAGATGTAAGCAGGTGTGTGCCATGGTCTGGAGACAGTGGGAAGTCCTGCAGATGTAAGCAGGTGTCTGCCATGGTCTGGAGACAGTGGGAAGTCCTGCAGATGTAAGCAGGTGTCTGCCATGGTCTGGAGACAGTGGGAAGTCCTGCAGATGTAAGGAGGTGTATGCCATGGCCTGGCGACAGTGGGAAGCCCTCCAGATGTAAGCAGGTGTCTGCCATGGTCTGGAGAGAGTGGGAAGTACTGCAGATGTAAGCAGGTGGTCTGCCATGGTCTGGAGACAGTGGGAAGTCCTGCAGATGTAAGCAGGTGTATGCCATGGTCTGGAGACAGTGGGAAGTCCTGCAGATGTAAGCACGTGTCTGCCATGGTCTGGAGAAAGTGGGAAGTCCTGCAGATGTAAGCAGGTGTGTGCCATGGTCTGGAGACAGTTGGAAGTCCTGCAGATGTAAGCACGTGTCTGCCATGGTCTGGAGACAGTGGGAAGTCCTGCAGATGTAAGTGGGAAGTCCTGCAGATGTAGTGGGAAGTCCTGCAGATGTATGCCATGGCCATGGTCTGGAGAGTGGGAAGTCCTGCAGATGTAAGCAGGTGTCTGCCATGATCTGGAGAGAGTGGGAAGTCCTGCAGATGTAAGGAGGCTTCTGCCATGGTCTCGAGACAGTGGGAAGTCCTGCAGATGTAAAGAGGTGCATGCCATGGCCTGGCGACAGTGGGAAGCCCTCCAGATGTAAGCAGGTGTCTGCCATGGTCTGGAGAGAGTGGGAAGTACTGCAGATATAACAGGTGTTTGCGATGATCTGGAGACGATGGGAAGTCCTGCAGATGTAAGCAGGTGTCTGCCTTGGTCTGGAGACAGTGGGAAGTCCTGCAGATGTAAGCCGGTGTCTGCCATGGTCTGGAGACAGTGGGAAGTCCTGCAGATGTAAGCAGGTGTCTGCCATGGTCTGGAGAAAGTGGGAAGTCCTGCAGATGTAAGCCGGTGCCTTCCATGGTCTGGAGACAGTGGGAATACCTGCAGATGTATACTGGTATCTGCCATGGTCTGGAGACAGTGGGAAGTCCTGCAGATGTAAGCAGGTGTCTGCCATGGTCAGGAGACAGTGTGAAGTCCTGTAGATGTAAGCAGGTGTATGCCATGGTCTGTAAACAGTGGGAAGTCCTGCAGATGTAATCAGGTGTGTGCATTGTTCTGGAGACAGTTGGAAGTCCTGCAGATGTAAGCAGGTGTATGCCATGGTCTGGAGACAGTGGGAAATCCTGCCAATGTAAGCAGGTGTATGCCATGGCCTGGAGACAGTGGGTAGTCCTGCAGATGTGAGCCGGTGTCTGCCATGGTCTGGAGACAGTGGGAAGTCCTGCAGATGTAAGGAGGTGTCTGCCTTGGTCCGGAGACAGTGGGAAGTCCTGGAGATGTAAGCAGTTCTATGCCATGGTCTGGAGAGAGTGGGAAGTCCTGCAGATGTAAGCAGGTGTATGCCATGGTCTGGAGACAGTGGGAAGTCCTGCAGATGTAAGCAGGTGTGTGCCATGGTCTGGAGACAGTGGGAAGTCCTGCAGATGTAAGCAGGTGTCTGCCATGGTCTGGAGACAGTGGGAAGTCCTGCAGATGTAAGCAGGTGTGTGCCATGGTCTGCAGACAGTGGGAAGTCCTGCAGATGTAAGCAGATGTCTACCATGGTCTGGAGTCAGTGGCAAGTCCTGCAGATGTAAGCAGGTGTGTGCTATGGTCTGGAGACAGTGGGAAGTCCTGGAGATGTAAGCAGATGTATGCCATGGTCTGAAGAAAGTGGGAAGTCCTGCAGATGTAAGCAGGTGTGTGCCATGGTCTGGAGACTGTGGGAAGTCCTGCAGATGTAAGCAGGTGTCTGCCTTGGTCTGGAGACAGTGGGAAGTCCTCCAGATATAAGCAGGTGTCTGCCATGGTCTGGAGACAGTGGGAAGCCCTGCAGATGTAAGGAGGTGTCTGCCATGGTCTGGAAAAGTTGGAAGTCCTGCAGATGTAACCAGGTGTCTGCCATGGTCTGGAGACAGTGGGAAATCCTGCAGATGTGAGCCAGTGTCTGCCATGGTCTGGAGACAGGTGGAAGTCGTGTAGTTGTATGCATGTGTATGCCATGGTCTGGAGACAGTGGGGAGTCCTGCAGATGTAAGCAGGTGTATGCCGTGGTCTGGAGACAGTGGGAAGTCCTGTAGATGTAAGCAGGTGTATGCCATGGTCTGGAGACAGTGGGAAGTCCTGCAGATGTGAGCAGGTGTATGCCATGGTCTGGAGACATTTGGAATTCCTGCAGATGTAAGCAGGTGTCTGCCCTGATCTGGAGACAGTGGGAAGTCCTGCAAATGTAAGGAGGTGTATGCTATGTTCTGGAGACAGTGGGAAGTCCTGCAGATGTGAGCAGGTGTCTGGCATGGTGTGGAGACAGGCCAATGTCCTGCAGATATAAGCAGGTGTCTGCCATGTCTGGACAGTGGGAAGTCCTGCAGATGTAAGCAGGAGTATGGCAGGTTCTGGAGACAGTAGGAAGTCCTGCAGATGTAAGCAGGTGTCTGCCATGGTCTGGAGACAGTGGGAAGTCCTGCAGATGTAAGCAGGTGTATGCCATGGTCTGGAGACAGTGGGAAGTCCTGCAGATGTAAGCAGGTATTTGCCATTGTCTGGAATCAGTTGGAGGTCCTGCAGATGTGAGCAGGTGTATGCCATGGTCTGGAGACAGTGGGAAGTCCTGCAGATGTAAGCAGGTGTATGCCATGGTCTGGAGACAGTGGGAAGTCCTGCAGATGTAAGCAGGTGTCTGCCATGGTCTGGAGACAGTGGGAAGTCCTGCAGATGTAAGCAGGTGTCTGCCATGGTCTGGAGACAGTGGGAAGTCCTGCAGATGTAAGCAGGTGTCTGCCATGGTCTGGAGACAGTGGGAAGTCCTGCAGATGTAAGCAGGTGTATGCCATGGTCTGGAGACAGTGGGAAGTCCTGCAGATGTAAGCAGGTGTCTGCCATGGTCTAGAGACAGTGGGAAATCCTGCAGATGTAAGCAGGTGTCTGCCATGGTCTGGAGACAGTGGGAAGTCCTGCAGATGTAGCAGGTGTCTGCCATGGTCTGGAGACAGTGGGAAGTCCTGCAGATGTGTAGCAGGTGTATGCCATGGTCTGGAGACAGTGGGAAGTCCTGCAGATGTAAGCAGGTGTCTGCCATGGTCTGGAGACAGTGGGAAGTCCTGCAGATGTAAGCAGGTGTATGCCATGGTCTGGAGACAGTGGGAAGTCCTGCAGATGTAAGCAGGTGTATGCCATGGTCTGGAGACAGTGGGAAGTCCTGCAGATGTAAGCAGGTGTCTGCCATGGTCTGGAGACAGTGGGAAGTCCTGCAGATGTAAGCAGGTGTATGCCATGGTCTGGAGACAGTGGGAAGTCCTGCAGATGTAAGCAGGTGTATGCCATGGTCTGGAGACAGTGGGAAGCCCTCCAGATGTAAGCAGGTGTCTGCCATGGTCTGGAGACAGTGGGAAGTCCTGCAGATGTAAGCAGGTGTATGCCATGGTCTGGAGACAGTGGGAAGTCCTGCAGATTTCAGCAGGTGTCTGCCATGGTCTGGAGACAGTGGGAAGTCCTGCAGATGTAAGCAGGTGTATGCCATGGTCTGGAGACAGTGGGAAGTCCTGCAGATGTAAGCAGGTGTCTGCCATGGTCTGGAGACAGTGGGAAGTCCTGCAGATGTAAGCAGGTGTCTGCCATGGTCTGGAGACAGTTGGAAGTCCTGCAGATGTAAGCAGGTGTATGCCATGGTCTGGAGACAGTGGGAAGTCCTGCAGATGTAAGCAGGTGTCTACCATGGTCTGGAGACAGTGGGAAGTCCTGCAGATGTAAGCAGGTGTATGCCATGGTCTGGAGACAGTGGGAAGTCCTGCAGATGTAAGCAGGTGTCTGCCATGGTCTGGAGACAGTGGGAAGTCCTGCAGATGTAAGCAGGTGTCTGCCATGGTCTGGAGACAGTGGGAAGTCCTGTAGATGTGAGCAGGTGTATGCCATGGTCTGGAGACAGTGGGAAGTCCTGCAGATGTGAGCAGGTGTATGCCATGGTCTGGAGACAGTGGGAAGTCTGCAGATGTAAGCAGGTGTATGCCATGGTCTGGAGACAGTGGGAAGTCCTGCAGATGTAAGCAGGTGTCTGCCATGGTCTGGAGACAGTGGGAAGTCCTGCAGATGTGGAGCAGGTGTATGCCATGGTCTGGAGACAGTGGGAAGTCCTGCAGATGTAAGCAGGTGTATGCCATGGTCTGGAGACAGTGGGAAGTCCTGCAGATGTAAGCAGGTGTATGCCATGGTCTGGAGACAGTGGGAAGTCCTGCAGATGTAAGCAGGTGTATGCCATGGTCTGGAGACAGTGGGAAGTCCTGCAGATGTAAGCAGGTGTCTGCCATGGTCTGGAGACAGTGGGAAGTCCTGCAGATGTAAGCAGGTGTATGCCATGGTCTGGAGACAGTGGGAAGTCCTGCAGATGTAAGCAGGTGTATGCCATGGTCTGGAGACAGTGGGAAGTCCTGCAGATGTAAGCAGGTGTATGCCATGGTCTGGAGACAGTGGGAAGTCCTGCAGATGTAAGCAGGTGTATGCCATGGTCTGGAGACAGTGGGGAAGTCCTGCAGATGTAAGCAGGTGTATGCCATGGTCTGGAGACAGTGGGAAGTCCTGCAGATGTAAGCAGGTGTATGCCATGGTCTGGAGACAGTGGGAAGTCCTGCAGATGTAAGCAGGTGTATGCCATGGTCTGGAGACAGTGGGAAGTCCTGCAGATGTAAGCAGGTGTCTGCCATGGTCTGGAGACAGTGGGAAGTCCTGCAGATGTAAGCAGGTGTATGCCATGGTCTGGAGACAGTGGGAAGTCCTGCAGATGTAAGCAGGTGTATGCCATGGTCTGGAGACAGTGGGAAGTCCTGCCAATGTAAGCAGGTGTTTGCGATGATCTGGAGACGATGGGAAGTCCTGTCGATGTTAGCAGGTGTCTGCCATGGTCAGGAGACAGTGTGAAGTCCTGTAGATGTAAGCAGGTGTATGCCATGGTCTGTAAACAGTGGGAAGTCCTGCAGATGTAATCAGGTGTATGCCATGGTCTGGAGACAGTGGGAAGTCCTGCAGATGTAAGCAGGTGTATGCCATGGTCTGGAGACAGTGGGAAGTCCTGCAGATGTATGGTCTGGAGACAGTGGGAAGTCCTGCAGATGTGGTGTGTATGCCATGGTCTGGAGACAGTGGGAAATCCTGCCAATGTAAGCAGGTGTATGCCATGGCCTGGAGACAGTGGGTAGTCCTGCAGATGTGAGCCGGTGTCTGCCATGGTCTGGAGACAGTTGGAAGTCATGCAGATGTAAGCATGTGTATGCCATAGTCTGGAGACAGTGGGAAGTCCTGCAGATACAAGCAGGTCTATGCCATAGTCTGGAGAGGGTGGGAAGTCCTGCAGATGTAAGCAGGTGTATGCCATTGTCTGGAGACACAGGGATGTCCTGCAGATGTAAACAGGTGTGTTCCATGGTTTTGAGACAGTGGGAAGTCCTGCAGATGTAAGCAGGTGTCTGCCATGGTCTGGAGACAGTTGGAAGTCCTGCAGATATAAGCAGCTCTGTGCCATGGTCTGGAGACAGTGGGAAGTCCTGCAGATGTAAACAGGTGTGTTCCATGGTTTTGAGACAGTGGGAAGTCCTGCAGATGTAAGCAGGTGTCTGCCATGTTCTGGAGACAGTTGGAAGTCCTGCAGATATAAGCAGCTCTGTGTCATGGTCTGCAGAGAGTGGGAAGTCCTGCAGGTGTAAGCAGATGTCTACCATGGTCTGGAGTCAGTGGCAAGTCCTGCAGATGTAAGCAGGTGTGTGCTATGGTCTGGAGACAGTGGGAAGTCCTGCAGATGTAAGCAGGTGTATGCCATGGTCTGGAGACATTTGGAAGTCCTGCAGATGTAAGCAGGTGTATGCCATGGTCTGGAGAAAGTGGGAAGTCCTGCAGATGTAAGCAGGTGTATGCCATGGTCTGGAGACCGTGGGAAGTCCTGCAGATGTAAGCAGGTGTCTGCCATGGTCTGGAGACAGTGGGAAGTCTGGCAGATGTGTAAGGAGGTGTATGCCATGGTCTGGAGACAGTGGGAAGTCCTGCAGATGTAAGCCGGTGTCTGCTTTGGTCTGGAGACAGTGGGTAGCCCTGCAGATGTAAGCAGGTGTCTGCCATGATCTGGAGAGAGTGGGAAGTCCTGCAGATGTAAGGAGGCTTCTGCCATGGTCTCTGGAGACAGTGGGAAGTCCTGCAGATGTAAGCAGGTGTCTGCCATGGTCTGGAGACAGTGGGAAGTCCTGCAGATGTAAGCAGGTGTATGCCATGGTCTGGAGAAAGTGGGAAGTCCTGCAGATGTAAGCCGGTTCCTGCCATGGTCTGGAGACAGTGGGAAGTCCTGCAGATGTAAGCAGGTGTCTGCCATGGTCTGGAGAGAGTGGGAAGTCCTGCAGATGTAAGCAGGTGTATGCCATGGTCTGGAGACAGTGGGAAGTCCTGCAGATGTAAGCAGGTGTCTGCCATGGTCTGGAGACAGTGGGAAGTCCTGCAGATGTAAGCAGGTGTCTGCCATGGTCTGGAGACAGTGGGAAGTCCTGCAGATGTAAGCAGGTGACTGCCATGGTCTGGAGACAGTGGGAAGTCCTGCAGATGTAAGGTGTATGCCATGGTCTGGAGACAGTGGGAAGTCCTGCAGATGTAAGGAGGTGTCTGCCATGGTTTGGAGACAGTGGGAAGTCCTGCAGATGTAAGGTGCATGCCATGGTCTGGAGACAGTGGGAAGTCCTGCAGATGTAAGCAGGTGTCTGCCATGGTCTGGAGACAGTGGGAAGTCCTGCAGATGTAAGCAGGTGTTTGCCATGGTCTGGAGACAGTTGGAAGTCCTGCAGATGTAAGCAGGTGTATGCAGTTGTCTGGAGACAGTGGGAAGTCCTGCAGATGTAAGCAGGTGTCTGCCATGGTCTGGAGACAGTGGGAAGTCCTGCAGATGTAAGCAGGTGTCTGCCATGGTCTGGAGACAGTGGGAAGTCCTGCAGATGTAAGCAGGTGTCTGCCATGGTCTGGAGATAGTGGGAAGTACTGCAGATGTGAGCAGGTGTATGCAGTGGTCTGGAGACAGTGGGAAGTCCTGCAGATGTAAGGAGGTGCATGCCATGGTCGGGATACAGTGGGAAGTCCTGCGGATGTAAGCAGGTGACTACCATGGTCTGGAGACAGTGGGAAGTCCTGCAGATGTAAGCAGGTGTATGCCATGGTCTGGAGACAGTGGGAAGTCCTGCAGATGTAAGCAGGTGACTGCCATGGTCTGGAGTCAGTGGCAAGTCCTGCAGATGTAAGCAGGTGTGTGCTATGGTCTGGAGACAGTGGGAAGTCCTGGAGATGTAAGCAGATGTATGCCATGGTCTGGAGACAGAGGAAAGCCCTCCAGATATAAGCAGGTGTCTGCCATGGTCTGGAGAGCATGGGAAGTCTTGCAGATGTAACGAGGCATCTGCCTTGGTCTGGAGAATGTCGGAAGTCCTGCAGATGTAAGGAGGTGTATGCCATGGTCTGGAGACAGTGGGAAGTCCTGCAGATGTTCAGCAGGTGTCTGCCATGGTCTGGAGACAGTGGGAAGTCCTGCAGATGTGAGCAGGTGTATGCCATGGTCTGGAGACACTGGGAAGCCCTGCAGATGTTAGCAGGTGTCTGCCATGGTCTGGAGACACTGGGAAGTCCTGCAGATGTAAGCAGGTATCTGCCATGGTCTGGAGACAGTTGGGAAGTCCTGCAGATGTAATAAGGTGTATGCCATGGTCTGGAGACAGTGGGAAATCCTGCAGATGTGAGCAGGTGTATGCCATGGTCTGGATACAGTGGGAAGTCCTGCAGATGTAAGCAGGTGTATGCCATGAACTGGCGACAGTGGGAAGTCCTGCAGATGTAAGCAGGTGTATGCCATGGTCTGGAGACAGTGGGAAGTCCTGCAGATGTGAGCAGGTGTATGCCATGGTCTGGAGACAGTGGGAAGTCCTGCAGATGTAAGCAGGTGTATGCCATGGTCTGGCGACAGTGGGAAGTCCTGCAGATGTAAGCAGGTGTATGCCATGGTCTGGAGACAGTGGGAAGTCCTGCAGATGTAAGCAGGTGTCTGCCATGGTCTGGAGACAGTGGGAAGTCCTGCAGATGTAAGCAGGTGTATGCCATGGTCTGGAGACAGTGGGAAGTCCTGCAGATGTAAGCAGGTGTATGCCATGGTCTGGAGACAGTGGGAAGTCCTGCAGATGTAAGCAGGTGTATGCCATGGTCTGGAGACAGTGGGAAGTCCTGCAGATGTAAGCAGGTGTATGCCATGGTCTGGAGACAGTGGGAAGTCCTGCAGATGTGAGCAGGTGTATGCCATGGTCTGGAGACAGTGGGAAGTCCTGCAGATGTAAGCAGGTGTATGCCATGGTCTGGAGACAGTGGGAAGTCCTGCAGATGTAAGCAGGTGTATGCCATGGTCTGGAGACAGTGGGAAGGCCTGCACATGTAAGCAGGTGAATGTCATGGTCTGGAGACAGTGGGAAGCCCTGCAGATGTAAGCAGGTGTATGCCATCGTCTGGAGACACTGGGAAGGCCAGCAGATGTAAGCAGGTGTATGCCATGGTCTGGAGACAGTGGGAAGTCCTGCAGATGTAAGCAGGTGTATGCCATGGTCTGGAGACAGTGGGAATTCCTGCAGATGTAAGCAGGTGTATGCCATGGTCTGGAGACAGTGGGAAGTCCTGCAGATGTAAGCAGGTGTATGCCATGGTCTGGAGACAGTGGGAAGTCCTGCAGATGTAAGCAGGTGTATGCCATGGTCTGGAGACAGTGGGAAGTCCTGCAGATGTAAGCAGGTGTATGCCATTGTCTGGAGACACTGGGAAGGCCGGCAGATGTAAGCAGGTGTATGCCATGGTCTGGAGACAGTGGGAAGTCCTGCAGATGTAAGCAGGTGTATGCCATGGTCTGGAGACAGTGGGAAGTCCTGCAGATGTAAGCAGGTGTATGCCATGGTCTGGAGACAGTGGGAAGTCCTGCAGATGTAAGCAGGTGTATGCCATGGTCTGGAGACAGTGGGAAGTCCTGCAGATGTAAGCAGGTGTCTGCCATGGTCTGGAGACAGTGGGAAGTCCTGCAGATGTGAGCAGGTGTATGCCATGGTCTGGAGACAGTGGGAAGATGTGCAGATGTAAGCAGGTGTCTGCCATGGTCTGGAGACAGTGGGGTCTGGAGAAAGCCCTGCAGATGTAAGCAGGTGTATGCCATGGTCGGGAGACAGTGGGACGTCCTGCGGATGTAAGCAGGTGAATGCCATGGTCTGGAGACAGTGGGAAGGCCTGCACATGTAAGCAGGTGAATGCCATGGTCTGGAGACAGTGGGAAGCCCTGCAGATGTAAGCAGGTGTATGCCATCGTCTGGAGACACTGGGAAGGCCGGCAGATGTAAGCAGGTGTATGCCATGGTTTGGGGACAGTGGGAAGGCCTGGAGATGTAAGGAGGTGTATGCCATGGTCTGGAGACAGTGGGAAGCCCTGCAGATGTAAGCAGGTGTATGCCATGGTCTGGAGACAGTGGGAAGTCCTGCAGATGTAAGCAGGTGTATGCCATGGTCTGGAGACAGTGGGAAGTCCTGCAGATGTAAGCAGGTGTATGCCATGGTCTGGAGACAGTGGGAAGTCCTGCAGATGTAAGCAGGTGTATGCCATGGTCTGGAGACAGTGGGAAGCCCTGCAGATGTAAGCAGGTGTATGCCATGGTCTGGAGACAGTGGGAAGTCCTGCAGATGTAAGCAGGTGTATGCCATTGTCTGGAGACAGTGGGAAGGCCGGCAGATGTAAGCAGGTGTATGCCATGGTTTGGGGACAGTGGGAAAGCCTGGAGATGTAAGGAGGTGTATGCCATGGTCTTGAGACAGTGGGAAGTCCTGCAGATGTAAGCAGGTGTCTGCCATGCTCTGGAGACAGTGGGAATTCGTGCAGATGTAAGCAGGTGTATGCCATGGTCTGGAGACTGTGGGAAGTCCTGCAGATGTAAGCAGGTGTCTGCCATGCTCTGGAGACAGTGGGAATTCGTGCAGATGTAAGCAGGTGTCTGCCATGGTCTGGAGACAGTGGGAAGTCCTGCAGATGTAAGCAGGTGTCTGCCATGGTCTGGAGACAGTGGGAAGTCCTGCAGATGTAAGCAGGTGTATGCCATGGTCTGGAGACAGTGGGAAGTCCTGCAGATGTAAGCAGGTGTCTGCCATGGTCTGGAGACAGTGGGAAGTCCTGCAGATGTAAGCAGGTGTATGCCATGGTCTGGAGACAGTGGGAAGTCCTGCAGATGTAAGCAGGTGTCTGCCATGGTCTGGAGAGAGTGGGAAGTCCTGCATGATGTATGCCATGGTGCATGCCATGGTCTGGAGACAGTGGGAAGTCCTGCAGATGTAAGCAGGTGTCTGCCATGGTCTGGAGACAGTGGGAAGTCCTGCAGATGTAAGCAGGTGTATGCAGTGGTCTGGAGACAGTGGGAAGTCCTGCAGATGTAAGGAGGTGCATGCCATGGTCGGGATACAGTGGGAAGTCCTGCGGATGTAAGCAGGTGACTACCATGGTCTGGAGACAGTGGGAAGTCCTGCAGATGTAAGGAGGTGTCTGCCATGGTCTGGAGACAGTGGGAAGTCCTGCAGATGTAAGCAGGGGTATGCAGTTGTCTGTAGACAGTGGGAAGTCCTGCAGATGTAAGCAGGTGTCTGCCATGGTCTGGAGTGAATGGGAAGTCCTGCAGATGTAAGCAGGTGTCTGCCATGGTCTAGAGACAGTGGGAAGTCCTGCAGATATAAGCAGGTGTCTGCCATGGTCTGGAGATAGTGGGAAGTACTGCAGATGTGAGCAGGTGTATGCAGTGGTATGGAGACAGTGGGAAGTCCTGCAGATGTAAGCAGGTATCTGCCATGGTCTGGTTATGGTGCGAAGTCCTGCAGATGTTAACAGGTGTCTGCCATGGTCTGGAGACAGTGGGAAGTCCTGCAGATGTAAGGAGGTGCATGCCATGGTCTAGATACAGTGGGAAGTCCTGCGGATGTAAGCAGGTGACTACCATGGTCTGGAGACAGTGGGAAGTCCTGCAGATGTAAGGAGGTGTCTGCCATGGTCTGGAGACAGTGGGAAGTCCTGCAGATGTAAGCAGGGGTATGCAGTTGTCTGTAGACAGTGGGAAGTCCTGCAGATGTAAGCAGGTGTCTGCCATGGTCTGGAGTGAATGGGAAGTCCTGCAGATGTAAGCAGGTGTCTGCCATGGTCTAGAGACAGTGGGAAGTCCTGCAGATGTATGCAGGTGTATGCCATGGTCTGGAGACAGTGGGAAGTCATGTAGATTTCAGCAGGTGTCTGCCATGGTCTGGAGACAGTGGGAAGTCCTGCCGATGTGAGCAGGTGTATGCCATGGTCTGGAGACACTGGGAAGCCCTGCAGATGTTAGCCGGTGTCTGCCATGGTCTGGAGACAGTGGGATGCCCTGCAGATGTAAGCAGGTGTCTGCCATGGTCTGGAGACAGTTCGAGGTCCTGCAGATGTGAGCAGGTGTATGCCATGGTCTTGATAACAGTGGGAAGTCCTGCAGATGTGAGCAGGTGTATGCCATGGTCTGGAGACAGTAGGAAGTCCTGCAGATGTGAGGTGGTGTATGCCATGGTCTATAGACAGTGGGAAGTCCTGCCGATGTAAGCAGGTGTCTGCCATGGTCTGGAGACAGTGGGAAGTCCTGCCGATATGAGTAGGTGTATGCCACGGTCTGGAGACAGTGGGAAGTCCTGCAGATGTAAGCAGGTGTATGCCATGGTCTGGAGACACTGGGAAGTCCTGCAGATGTAAGCAGGTATATGCCATGGTCTGGAGACAGTGGGAAGTCCTGCAGATGTAAGCAGGTGTATGCCATGGTCTGGAGACAGTGGGAAGTCCTGCAGATGTAAGCAGGTGTATGCCATGGTCTGGAGACAGTGGGAAGTCCTGCAGATGTAAGCAGGTGTATGCCATGGTCTGGAGACAGTGGGAAGTCCTGCAGATGTAAGCAGGTGTATGCCATGGTCTGGAGACAGTGGGAAGTCCTGCAGATGTAAGCAGGTGTATGCCATGGTCTGGAGACAGTGGGAAGTCCTGCAGATGTAAGCAGGTGTATGCCATGGTCTGGAGACAGTGGGAAGTCCTGCAGATGTAAGCAGGTGTATGCCATGGTCTGGAGACAGTGGGAAGTCCTGCAGATGTAAGCAGGTGTATGCCATGGTCTGGAGACAGTGGGAAGTCCTGCAGATGTAAGCAGGTGTATGCCATGGTCTGAGACAGTGGGAAGTCCTGCAGATGTAAGCAGGTGTATGCCATGGTCTGGAGACAGTGGGAAGTCCTGCAGATGTAAGCAGGTGTATGCCATCGTCTGGAGACACTGGGAAGGCCGGCAGATGTAAGCAGGTGTATGCCATCGTCTGGAGACAGTGCGAAGTCCTGCAGATGTAAGCAGGTGTATGCCATGGTCTGGAGACACTGGGAAGTCCTGCAGATGTAAGCAGGTGTATGCCATGGTCTGGAGACAGTGGGAAGTCCTGCAGATGTGAGCAGGTGTATGCCATGGTCTGCAGATGTGAGCAGGTGTATGCCATGGTCTGGAGACAGTGGGAAGTCCTGCAGATGTAAGCAGGTGTATGCCATGGTCTCTGGAGACACTGGGAAGGCCTGCAGATGTAAGCAGGTGTATGCCATGGTCTGGAGACAGTGGGAAGTCCTGGATGTAAGCAGCCTGGCCATGGTCTGGAGATGTGGGAGCAGATGTGCAGGTGTATGCCATGGTCTGGAGACAGTGGGAAGGCCTGCAGATGTAAGCAGGTGTATGCCATGGTCTGGAGACAGTGGGAAGTCCTGCAGATGTATGCCATGGTCTGGAGACAGTGGGAAGTCCTGCAGATGTAAGCAGGTGTCTGCCATGGTCTGGAGACAGTGGGAAGTCCTGCAGATGTAAGCAGGTGTATGCCATGGTCTGGAGACAGTGGGAAGTCCTGCAGATGTAAGCAGGTGTATGCCATGGTCTGGGGACAGTGGGAAGTCCTGCAGATGTGTAAGCAGGTGTCTGCCTGGAGACAGTGGGTCTGGAGACCTGGGAAGTCCTGCAGATGTAAGCAGGTGTATGCCATGGTCTGGAGACAGTGGGAAGTCCTGCAGATGTAAGCAGGTGTCTGCCATGGTCTGGAGACAGTGGGAAGTCCTGCAGATGTAAGCAGGTGTATGCCATGGTCTGGAGACAGTGGGAAGTCCTGCAGATGTAAGCAGGTGTATGCCATGGTCTGGAGACAGTGGGAAGTCCTGCAGATGATGTAAGCAGGTGTAATGTAAGCAGGTGCCATGGTCTGGAGACAGTGGGAAGTCCTGCAGATGTAAGCAGGTGTATGCCATCGTCTGGAGACACTGGGAAGTCCTGCAGATGTAAGCAGGTGTATGCCATGGTTTGGGGACAGTGGGAAGGCCTGGAGATGTAAGCAGGTGTATGCCATGGTCTGGAGACAGTGGGAAGTCCTGCAGATGTAAGCAGGTGTATGCCATCGTCTGGAGACAGTGGGAAGTCCTGCAGATGTAAGCAGGTGTATGCCATGGTCTGGAGACAGTGGGAAGTCCTGCAGATGTGAGCAGGTGTCTGCCTTGATCTGGAGACAGTGGGAAGTCCTGCAGATGTAAGCAGGTGTATGCCATGGTCTGGAGACAGTGGGAAGGCCTGCAGATGTAAGCAGGTGTATGCCATGGTCTGGAGACAGTGGGAAGTCCTGCAGATGTAAGGTCTGTGTGGGAAGTCCTGCCATGGTCTGGAGACAGTGGGAAGTCCTGCAGATGTATGCAGGTGTATGCCATGGTCTGGAGACAGTGGGAAGTCCTGCAGATGTAAGCAGGTGTCTGCCATGGTCTGGAGACAGTGGGAAGTCCTGCAGATGTAAGCAGGTGCATGTGTCTGCCAGTGGGGTCTGGAGACAGTGGGAATGACAGGTGTATGCCATGGTCTGGAGACAGTGGGAAGCCCTGCAGATGTAAGCAGGTGTATGCCATGGTCTGGAGACAGTGGGAAGTCCTGCAGATGTAAGCAGGTGTATGCCATGGTCTGGAGACACTGGGAAGTCCTGCAGATGTAAGCAGGTGTATGCCATGGTCTGGAGACAGTGGGAAGTCCTGCAGATGTGAGCAGGTGTCTGCCTTGATCTGGAGACAGTGGGAAGTCCTGCAGATGTAAGCAGGTGTATGCCATGGTCTGGAGACAGTGGGAAGTCCTGCAGATGTAAGCAGGTGTCTGCCATGGTCTGGAGACAGTGGGAAGTCCTGCAGATGTAAGCAGGTGTCTGCCATGGTCTGGAGACAGTGGGAAGTCCTGCAGATGTAAGCAGGTGTATGCCATGGTCTGGAGACAGTGGGAAGTCCTGCAGATGTAAGCAGGTGTATGCCATGGTCTGGAGACAGTGGGAAGTCCTGCAGATGTAAGCAGGTGTATGCCATGGTCTGGAGACAGTGGGAAGGCCTGCAGATGTAAGCAGGTGTATGCCATCGTCTGGAGACACTGGGAAGGCCGGCAGATGTAAGCAGGTGTATGCCATCGTCTGGAGACAGTGGGAATGTCCTGGTGTCTGATGTCTGGAGACAGTGGTGTGCATGCCATGGTCTGGAGACAGTGGGAAGTCCTGCAGATGTAGGTGTATGCCATGGTCTGGAGACAGTGGGGTGCAGATGCCATGGTCTGGAGAGACAGTGGCAGGTGTATGCCTGGTCTGGAGATGGAAGTCCTGCAGATGTAAGCAGCCATGGTCTGGAGACAGTGGGAAGTCCTGCAGATGTAAGCAGGTGTATGCCATGGTCTGGAGACAGTCCTGGAGATGTAAGCAGGTGGAAGCCCTCTGGAGACAGTGGGAAGTCAGATGTAAGCAGGTGTATGCCATCGTCTGGAGACACTGGGAAGGCCGGCAGATGTAAGCAGGTGTATGCCATGGTTTGGGGACAGTCGGAAGGCCTGGAGATGTAAGGAGGTGTATGCCATGGTCTGGAGACAGTGGGAAGCCCTGCAGATGTAAGCAGGTGTCTGCCATGCTCTGGAGACAGTGGGAAGTCGTGCAGATGTAAGGAGGTGCATGCCATGGTCGGTTGACAGTGGGAAGTCCTGCGGATGTAAGCAGGTGACTGCCATGGTCTGGAGACATTGGGAAGTCCTGCAGATGTAAGCAGGTGTCTGCCATGCTCTGGAGACAGTGGGAAGTCGTGCAGATGTAAGGAGGTGCATGCCATGGTCGGGTGACAGTGGGAAGTCCTGCGGATGTAAGCAGGTGACTGCCATGGTCTGGAGACAGTGGGAAGTCCTGCAGATGTAAGCAGGTGTTTGCCATGGTCTGGAGACAGTTGGAAGTCCTGCAGATGTAAGCAGGTGTATGCAGTTGTCTGGAGACAGTGGGAAGTCCTGCAGATGTAAGCAGGTGTCTGCCATGGTCTGGAGACAGTGGGAAGTCCTGCAGATGTAAGCAGGTGTATGCCATGGTCTGGAGACAGTGGGAAGTCCTGCAGATGTAAGCAGGTGTCTGCCATGGTCTGGAGACAGTGGGAAGTCCTGCAGATGTAAGCAGGTGTCTGCCATGGTCTGGAGACAGTGGGAAGTCCTGCAGATGTAAGCAGGTGTCTGCCATGGTCTGGAGACAGTGGGAAGTCCTGCAGATGTGAGCAGGTGTATGCCATGGTCTGGAGACAGTGGGAAGTCCTGCAGATGTGAGCAGGTGTATGCCATGGTCTGGAGACAGTGGGAAGTCCTGCAGATGTAAGCAGGTGTCTGCCATGGTCTGGAGACAGTGGGAAGTCCTGCAGATGTAAGCAGGTGTATGCCATGGTCTGGAGACAGTGGGAAGTCCTGCAGATGTAAGCAGGTGTATGCCATGGTCTGGAGACAGTGGGAAGTCCTGCAGATGTAAGCAGGTGTCTGCCTTGATCTGGAGACAGTGGGAAGTCCTGCAGATGTAAGCAGGTGTCTACCATGGTCTAGAGACAGTGGGAAGTCCTGCAGATGTAAGTAGGTGTATGCCATGGTCTGGAGACAGTGGGAAGGCCTGCACATGTAAGCAGGTGAATGTCATGGTCTGGAGACAGTGGGAAGTCCTGCAGATGTAAGCAGGTGCATGCCATGGTCTGGAGACAGTGGGAAGTCCTGCAGATGTAAGCAGGTGTCTGCCATGGTCTGGAGACAGTGGGAAGTCCTGCAGATGTAAGCAGGTGTATGCCATGGTCTGGAGACACTGGGAAGTCCTGCAGATGTAAGCAGGTGTATGCCATGGTCTGGAGACAGTGGGAAGTCCTGCAGATGTAAGCAGGTGTATGCCATGATCTGGAGACAGTGGGAAGCCCTGCAGATGTAAGCAGGTGTATGCCATGGTCTGGAGACAGTGGGAAGTCCTGCAGATGTAAGCAGGTGTATGCCATGGTCTGGAGACACTGGGAAGTCCTGCAGATGTAAGCAGGTGTATGCCATGGTCTGGAGACAGTGGGAAGTCCTGCAGATGTGAGCAGGTGTCTGCCTTGATCTGGAGACAGTGGGAAGCCCTGCAGATGTAAGCAGGTGTATGCCATTGTCTGGAGACACTGGTAAGGCCGGCAGATGTAAGCAGGTGTGCCATGGTCCAGTGGAAGTCTGGAGACATGGTCTGGAGAAGTGGGAAGCCCTGCAGATGGATGTAAGCAGGTGCCATGGTCTGGAGACAGTGGGAAGTCCTGCAGATGTAAGCAGGTGTATGCCATGGTCTGGAGACAGTGGGAAGTCCTGCAGATGTAAGCAGGTGTATGCCATGGTCTGGAGACATGTGGGAAGTCCTGCAGATGTAAGCAGGTGTATGCCATGGCCATGGTCTGAGACAGTGGGAAGTCCTGCAGATGTAAGCAGGTGTATGCCATGGTCTGGAGACAGTGGGAAGTCCTGCAGATGTAAGCAGGTGTATGCCATGGTCTGGAGACAGTGGGAAGTCCTGCAGATGTAAGCAGGTGTCTGCCATGGTCTGGAGACAGTGGGAAGTCCTGCAGATGTAAGCAGGTGTATGCCATGGTCTGGAGACAGTGGGAAGTCCTGCAGATGTAAGCAGGTGTCTGCCATGGTCTGGAGACAGTGGGAAGTCCTGCAGATGTAAGCAGGTGTGTCTGCCATGGTCTGGAGACAGTGGGAAGTCCTGCAGATGTAAGCAGGTGTCTGCCATGGTCTGGAGACAGTGGGAAGTCCTGCAGATGTAAGCAGGTGTATGCCATGGTCTGGAGACAGTGGGAAGTCCTGCAGATGTAAGCAGGTGTATGCCATGGTCTGGAGAGACAGTGGGAAGTCCTGCAGATGTAAGCAGGTGTCTGCCATGGTCTGGAGACAGTGGGAAGTCCTGCAGATGTAAGCAGGTGTCTGCCATGGTCTGGAGACAGTGGGAAAGTCCTGCAGATGTAAGCAGGTGTATGCCATGGTCTGGAGACAGTGGGAAGTCCTGCAGATGTAAGCAGGTGTCTGCCATGGTCTGGAGACAGTGGGAAGTCCTGCAGATGTAAGCAGGTGTCTGCCATGGTCCGGAGACAGTTGGAAGTCCTGCAGATGTAAGCAGGTGTCTGCCATGGTCTGGAGACAGTGGGAAGTCCTGCAGATGTGAGCAGGTGTCTGCCATGGTCTGGAGACAGTGGGAAGTCCTGCAGATGTAAGCAGGTGTCTGCCATGGTCTGGAGACAGTGGGAAGTCCTGCAGATGTAAGTGTCTGCCATGGTCTGGAGACAGTGGGAAGTCCTGCAGATGTAAGCAGGTGTCTGCCATGGTCTGGAGACAGTGGGAAGTCCTGCAGATGTAAGCAGGTGTCTGCCATGGTCTGGAGACAGTGGGAAGTCCTGCAGATGTAAGCAGGTGTCTGCCATGGTCTGGAGACAGTGGGAAGTCCTGCAGATGTAAGCAGGTGTCTGCCATGGTCTGGAGACAGTGGGAAGTCCTGCAGATGTAAGCAGGTGTCTGCCATGGTCTGGAGACAGTGGGAAGTCCTGCAGATGTAAGCAGGTGTCTGCCATGGTCTGGAGACAGTGGGAAGTCCTGCAGATGTAAGCAGGTGTCTGCCATGGTCTGGAGACAGTGGGAAGTCCTGCAGATGTAAGCAGGTGTCTGCCATGGTCTGGAGACAGTGGGAAGTCCTGCAGATGTAAGCAGGTGTCTGCCATGGTCTGGAGACAGTGGGAAGTCCTGCAGATGTAAGCAGGTGTATGCCATGGTCTGGAGACAGTGGGAAGTCCTGCAGATGTGAGCAGGTGTCTGCCATGGTCTGGAGACAGTGGGAAGTCCTGCAGATGTAAGCAGGTGTCTGTGGTCTGGAGACAGTGGGAAGTCCTGCAGATGTCCCATGGTCTGGAGACAGTGGGAAGTCCTGCAGATGTGCAGGTGTGCCATGGTCTGGAGACAGTGGGAAGTCCTGCAGATGTGAGCAGGTGTCTGCCATGGTCTGGAGACAGTGGGAAGTCCTGCAGATGTAAGCAGGTGTGTATGCCATGGTCTGGGTCTGAGACAGTGGGAAGTCCTGCAGATGTAAGCAGGTGTCTGCCATGGTCTGGAGACAGTGGGAAGTCCTGCAGATGTAAGCAGGTGTCTGCCATGGTCTGGAGACAGTGGGAAGTCCTGCAGATGATGGTGTATGCCATGGTCTGGAGACAGTGGGAAGTCCTGCAGATGCCAGGTGTATCTGGTCTGAGAGTTAGTGGGAAGTCCTGCAGATGTAAGCAGGTGTATGCCATGGTCTGGAGACAGTGGGAAGTCCTGCAGATGTAAGCAGGTGTATGCCATGGTCTGGAGACAGTGGGAAGTCCTGCGGATGTAAGCAGGTGACTACCATGGTCTGGAGACAGTGGGAAGTCCTGCAGATGTAAGCAGGTGTATGCCATGGTCTGGAGACAGTGGTCCTGCAGATGAGATGGTCTGGAGACAGTGGGAAGTCCTGCAGATGTAAGCAGGTGTATGCCATGGTCTGGAGACAGTGGGAAGTCCTGCAGATGTAAGCAGGTGTCTGCCATGGTCTGGAGACAGTGGGAAGTCCTGCAGATGTAAGCAGGTGTATGCCATGGTCTGGAGACAGTGGGAAGTCCTGCAGATGTAAGCAGGTGTATGCCATGGTCTGGAGACACTGGGAAGTCCTGCAGATGTAAGCAGGTGTATGCCATGGTCTGGAGACAGTGGGAAGTCCTGCAGATGTAAGCAGGTGTATGCCATGGTCTGGAGACAGTGGGAAGTCCTGCAGATGTAAGCAGGTGTATGCCATGGTCTGGAGACAGTGGGAAGTCCTGCAGATGTAAGCAGGTGTATGCCATGGTCTGGAGACAGTGGGAAGGCCTGCACATGTAAGCAGGTGAATGTCATGGTCTGGAGACAGTGGGAAGCCCTGCAGATGTAAGCAGGTGTATGCCATCGTCTGGAGACACTGGGAAGGCCGGCAGATGTAAGCAGGTGTATGCCATTGTCTGGAGACACTGGGAAGGCCGGCAGATGTAAGCAGGTGTATGCCATCGTCTGGAGACAGTGCGAAGTCCTGCAGATGTAAGCAGGTGTATGCCATTGTCTGGAGACACTGGGAAGGCCGGCAGATGTAAGCAGGTGTATGCCATGGTTTGGGGACAGTGGGAAAGCCTGGAGATGTAAGGAGGTGTATGCCATGGTCTTGAGACAGTGGGAAGGCCTGCAGATGTAAGCAGGTGTATGCCATTGTCTGGAGACACTGGGAAGGCCGGCAGATGTAAGCAGGTGTATGCCATGGTTTGGGGACAGTGGGAAAGCCTGGAGATGTAAGCAGGTGTATGCCATGGTCTGGAGACAGTGGGAATTCGTGCAGATGTAAGGAGGTGCATGCCATGGTCGGGAGACAGTGGGAAGTCCTGCGGATGTAAGCAGGTGACTGCCATGGTCTGGAGACAGTGGGAAGTCCTGCAGATGTAAGCAGGTGTCTGCCATGGTCTGGAGACAGTGGGAAGTCCTGCAGATGTGAGCAGGTGTATGCCATGGTCTGGAGACAGTGGGAAGGCCTGTACATGTAAGCAGGTGAATGCCATGGTCTGGAGACAGTCAGAAGCCCTGCAGATGTAAGCAGGTGTATGCCATCGTCTGGAGACACTGTGAAGGCCGGCAGATGTAAGCAGGTGTATGCCATGGTTTGGGGACAGTGGGAAGGCCTGGAGATGTAAGGAGGTGAATGCCATGGTCTGGAGTCAGTGGGAAGCCCTGCAGATATAAGCAGGTGTATGCCATTGTCTGGAGACACTGGGAAGGCCGGCAGATGTAAGCAGGTGTATGCCATGGTCTGGAGACAGTGGGAAGTCGTGCAGATGTAAGGAGGTGCATGCCATGGTCGGGTGACAGTGGGAAGTCCTGCGGATGTAAGCAGGTGACTGCCATGGTCTGGAGACAGTGGGAAGTCCTGCAGATGTAAGCAGGTGTTTGCCATGGTCCGGAGACAGTTGGAAGTCCTGCAGATGTAAGCAGGTGTATGCAGTTGTCTGGAGACAGTGGGAAGTCCTGCAGATGTAAGCAGGTGTATGCCATTGTCTGGCGTTAGTGGGAAGTCCTACAGATCTATGCAGGTGTATGGTCTGGAGACGGTGGGAAGTCCTGCAGATGTAAGCAGGTGTCTGCCATGGTCTGGAGACAGTGGGAAATCCTGCCAATGTAAGCAGGTGTATGCCATGGTCTGGAGACACTGGGAAGTCCTGCAGATGTAAGCAGGTGTATGCCATGGTCTGGAGACAGTGGGAAGTCCTGCAGATGTGAGCAGGTGTATGCCATGGTCTGGAGACAGTGGGAAGTCCTGCAGATGTAAGCAGGTGTCTGCCATGGTCTGGAGACAGTGGGAAGTCCTGCAGATGTGAGCAGGTGTATGCCATGGTCAGGAGACATTTGGAAGTCCTGCAGATGTAAGCAGGTGTCTGCCTTGATCTGGAGACAGTGGGAAGTCCTGCAGATGTAAGCAGGTGTTTGCCATGGTCTCGAGACAGTTGGAAGTCCTGCAGATGTAAGCAGGTGTATGCAGTTGTCTGGAGACAGTGGGAAGTCCTGCAGATGTAAGTAGGTGTCTGCCATGGTCTGGAGACAGTGGGAAGTCCTGCCGATGTGAGTAGGTGTCTGCCATGGTCTGGAGACAGTGGGAAGTCCTGCCGATGTGAGATGGGTGGGGTGCCATGTCCATGGTCTGGAGACAGTGGGAAGTCCTGAAGATTTAAGCAGGTGTCTGCCATGGTCTGGAGACAGTGGGAAGTCCTGCAGATGTGAGCAGGTGTCTGCCATGGTCTGGAGACAGTGGGAAGCCCTGCAGATGTAAGCAGGTGTCTGCCATGGTCTGGAGACAATTCTGGAGAGGTCCTGCAGATGTGAGCAGGTGTATGCCATGGTATTGATACAGTTGGAAGTCCTGCAGATTTGAGCAGGTGTATGCCATGGTCTGGAGACTGTGGGAAGTCCTGCAGGTGTAACCAGGTGTCTGCCATGATCTGGAGACAGTGGGAAGTACTGCAGATGTAAGCAGGTGTCTGCTATGGTCTTGAGACAGTTGGAAGTCCTGCAGATGTAAGCTGGTGTATGCAGTGGTCTGGAGACAGTGGGAAGTCCTGCAGATGTAAGCAGGTGTATGCAGTTGTCTGGAGACAGTGGGAAGTCCTGCAGATGTAAGTAGGTGTCTGCCATGGTCTGGAGACAGTGGGAAGTCCTGCCGATGTGAGTAGGTGTATGCCATGGTCTGGAGACAGTGGGAAGTCCTGAAGATTTAAGCAGGTGTCTGCCATGGTCTGGAGACAGTGGGAAGTCCTGCAGATGTGAGCAGGTGTCTGCCATGGTCTGGAGACAGTGGGAAGCCCTGCAGATGTAAGCAGGTGTCTGCCATGGTCTGGAGACAATTCGAGGTCCTGCAGATGTGAGCAGGTGTATGCCATGGTATTGATACAGTTGGAAGTCCTGCAGATTTGAGCAGGAATATGCCATGGTCTGGAGACTGTGGGAAGTCCTCCAGGTGTAACCAGGTGTCTGCCATGATCTGGAGACAGTGGGAAGTACTGCAGATGTAAGCAGGTGTCTGCTATGGTCTTGAGACAGTTGGAAGTCCTGCAGATGTAAGCTGGTGTATGCAGTGGTCTGGAGACAGTGGGAAGTCCTGAAGGTGTAAGCAGGTGTGTGCCATGGTCTGGAGACAGTGGGAAGTCCTGTAGTTGTAAGCAGGTGCATTCAGTGGTCTATAGACAGTGGGAAGTCCTGCCTATGTAAGCAGGTGTCTGCCATGATCTGGAGACAGTGGGAAGTCCTGCAGATGTAAGCAGGTGTCTGCCATGGTCTATAGACAGTTGGAGGTTCTGCAGATGTGAGCAGGTGTCTGCCATGATCTGGAGACAGTGGGAAGTCCTGCAGATGTAAGCAGGTGTCTGCCATGGTCTATAGACAGTTGGAGGTTCTGCAGATGTGAGCAGGTGTCTGCCATGATCTGGAGACAGTGGGAAGTCCTGCAGATGTAAGCAGGTGTCTGCCATGGTCTGGAGACAGTGGGAAGTCCTGCAGATGTAAGCAGGTGTCTGCCATGGTCTGGAGACAGTGGGAAGTCCTGCAGATGTAAGCAGGTGTGTGCCATGGTCTGGAGACAGTGGGAAGTCCTGCAGATGTCAGCAGGTGTTTGCCATTGTCTGCAGACAGTGGGAAGTCCTGCAGATGTAAGCAGGTGTGTGCCATGGTCTGGAGACAGTGGGAAGTCCTGCAGATGTCAGCAGGTGTTTGCCATTGTCTGCAGACAGTGGGAAGTCCTGCAGATGTGAGCAGGTGTTTGCCATTGTCTGGAGACAGTTGGACGTCCTGCAGATGTGAGCATGTGTATGCTATGGTCTTGATACAGTGGGAAGTCCTTCAGATGTAAGCAGGTGTGTGCATTGTTCTGGAGACAGTTGGAAGTCCTGCAGATGTACGCAGGTGTATGCAGTGGTCTGGTGACAGTGGGAAGTCCTGCAGATGTGAGCAGTAGTCTGCCATGGTCTGGATACAGTGTGAAGTCCTGCAGATGTAAGCAGGTGTCTGCCATGGTCTGGAGTCAGTGGCAAGTCCTGCAGATGTATGCAGGTGTATGCCATGGTCTGGAGACAGTGGGAAATCCTGCCAATGTAAGCAGGTGTATGCCATGGTCTGGAGACAGTGGGTAGTCCTGCAGATGTTAGCCGGTGTTTCCTTTGGTCTGGAGACAGTGGGAAGTCCTGCAGATGTAAGCAGGTGTCTGCCATGGTCTGGAGACAGTGGGAAGTCCTGCAGTTGTAAGCAGGTGTCTGCCATGGTCTGGAGACAGTGGGCAATCCTGCCAATGTAAGCAGGTGTATGCCATGGTCAGGAGACAGTGGGAAGTCCTGCATATGTGACCCGGTGTCTGCCATGGTCTGGAGACAGTGGGAAGTCCTGCAGATGTAAGCAGGTGTATGCCATGGTCTGGAGACAGTGGGAATTCCTGCAGATGGTTGCAGGTGTATGCCATCTTCTGGAGACAGTGTCAAGCTCTGCAGATATACGGAGGTGTATGCCATGGTCTGGAGACAGTGGGAGGTCCTGCAGATGTAAGCAGGTGTCTGCCATGGTCTGGAGATAGTGGGAAGTCCTGCAGATGTATGCCGGTGTCTGCCATGGTCTGGAGACTGTGGGAAGTCCTGCAGATGTTAGCAGGTGTCTGCCCTGGTCTGGAGACAGTGGGAATTCCTGCAGATGGTAGCAGGTGTATGCCATCTTCTGGAGACAGTGTCAAGCTCTGCAGATATAAGGAGGTGTATGCCGTGGTCAGATCCTTGTTTTTCTTGCTCCCATGGATCTTTTCCATTTTTCTCCTATTTCTCCCCTGGTCCTCCATTGAGCCACACTTGACTGTCTTCATTATTCATATCCATAACTGTGTTCCCATGTCAAACCCTTGAATGTCCAGCTCCTGTGCCCAAGACACACTTCCTCTCTCTCTCTCCTCCAGATTTCTGTGGTTCATCAAAGCTCTTCAGAAATCTCATGTGCTCAGAGTCCAGCCCTGTTTCCCCAATGTAATGAAGGTTACCACTTAAACTTTTAAGTCACCCTCTGTTTTCCAATTTGAACTCTTTGAAGGGCAGAAATAGGAATATTTGTGTGTTTGATTTGTTTTTGTTGCTCTTTTGTTAAATTTATTTATTTGTATGGGGATGGGGTAGATAACAAGGCCTCTTGGTACTGCAAACAAAAGCACCTCCAGCTTTATGTTGATGGCTGGGGAATTGAACCTAAGCTGACAGGTTTTGCACGCAAGTACCTATAGCCACTGAACCATCTTAGCCCCACTGTTGCTCTTTTATGTTGTGTTTTTCACCTCTGGAGACTGTGAGAGCCTGACAGCAACAAACAGGGACCTGCCTGCCTTGGCCCTGAAACTGCCCACAGACCGCACAGAGTGGCTGGGTGAGGAGGCCCTGCCATGGAACCCTGTTATGGCTCCTGTTTTATCAGGTTAGAGACTGACCTAATTGTTATTGCTGGGCTATCTCCTGAGGCTAATGATCACTGCTTTTAAGTAATAAATGTTTAAACTGTTCAAATAAAATAATGAAAATGTGAACTTTTCACAAAAACTTTATAATCAAAGAAGTATTGCAATACATCATGAGACTGTATAATTATGAGATATTAATTCTTAGACTTTAATTTGAATGGTCTACCCAAATCTTTTGCACGGGTCTTTCCTTGATAATTAAAGCTGTAATTTTATTTCTTCTCATCACCAAGAAAGCATTCCAGATAACCAATTAAATCTTCTTTAAAGAACCAAATTGTAGAATATTACATTCATCTATATATCATTAAGTATATATTACTCCAAAATTAGTTCTTATTACACATAAGTAAAACAATAAACCAGAACTCAGTTTACAAGAAACAGACAAAGTTAAGATGTCCCAGGAGAAAAAGCAGAGACTGGAACGGCGGCAGCGAAGTTGGCTAGCACATCAGCACCATGAGAACACGCACCCTCCCACCCCTATGGCAAAACTCGTGATCTCTGAAGTTCCACATCCTGTTCTCAGTTTATCAAAGGGGGCTTGGTTCCCAACCCTCATATCCACCAAAAACTTGGAATTCAAGTCAGCGCATGTTTTCAAGTATGAAGGATTGGGCCAGCTGTGCAGGGCACAATGATAAGTAAGATATGGTCCATGTTTTAAAAGTTTTTGGAGGGCTGGAGAGATGACTCAATGGCTAAGGAGCTTGCTTGCAAACATGACTGCCCAAATTTGAGTCCCAGTACCCATGTAAAGGCAGATGCACAAAGTGACACATGCATCTGAAGTTCATTTGTAGTGGCAAGAAGCCCCGGCGTGCCCATAGGAGCCTCAGTCTCTCTCTCTTTTTGTCTCTCTCCCTCTGTCCCTCCCTCCTTCTCCCTTTATATTTTCCCTCTTTCTGCTTGAAAATATTAAAAAATTTAAAAACATTGAAATAAAGTTCTTGGATCTTAGAAAAAAAATCTTGCAGATTGATATAAGAAAGAGAAGAGCAACTGACACCCAGAAACCACAGCCTTGTGAGACTCCCTTAAGTGTGCATAACTCTCCTGTCCTTGTTTCCACCATGAAGGAGGAGAACTGCGTGGACGGGTGTGAAAGAAGCAGGCTCCTCTCAGGAGGTTGTCTCAAGTTCAGGGACATGTCTGCCCTTTGTGACCAACATAGTTTCCTTGTGCTTATTTATCCATCAGTTTGTCAATAAGGATTTAGTTTTTGCTTGTGTGTATGTAACGTGGGGCATGTGTGGTGTTGTATGTGGTGTATGCACATGTACGTTCCCTTTCAGTGCCATGCACTTGCCTGCAGCAGGACTGGGGTGGGTTCTTCTGCTGTGGCCAGAGCAGAATGCCGGGTGTTCTACTTCATCACTCTTCCACCCTTTCTCATTTTTCTGAGATCACACAAGATCAGGTGATTTCAGGGTAGTATGGCCATAGAGCATCCTCAGTTTGGGCTGGAGTCTCTTACTGATTCCAGAGCTTTCTGCTTTTTACAAAGCTTTTTGATTCCCTGGTCTCTGCTCCCCTTTGACAGACTGGAGTTACAGGCACATGTGGCAATGTCCAGTTGTTTATATGGGATCTGAAGATTCAAAGTCTGGAGGTTTCAGGCCCTCATGCTTGTACAGGAAGTTCACTTAATCACTGAGCCATTTCTCCAGCCCTCAGTGAGGGTTTCTTTCTTTCTTTTTTTTTTAATTGACAACTTCTATACTTACATACAAAAACCCCCATGATATTTCCCTCCCCTCCCCCATTCCCCTTTAGAACTCCATTCTCCATCATATCCCCTCCCTCTCTCCATTAGTCTCTCTTTTAATTTGATGTCCTCATCTTTTTTTTAAACTATTTTTTTATTGACAACTTCTATACTTACATACAAAACCACATATTTCCCTCCCCTCCCCCATTCCACTTTAGAACTCCAATCTCCATCATATCCTCTCCCTTTCTCCATTAGTCTCTCTTTTAATTTGATGTTATCATCTTTTTCTTCTATTTTGAGGGTCTTGAGAAGGTATTGCTAGGCACTGCAAGGTCATGGATATCGAAGCCAATTTCTGTCTGGGCAGTTGCATTGTAAGAAGTCATACCCTTCCTTTGGCTCTTCCATTCTATCTGCTCCCTCTTCTGCAATAGTCCCTGAGCCTTGGAGGATGTGACAGAGGTGTTTCAGTGCTGGGCACTCCTCCATCCCTTCTTCCTAGCACTATGTTGCCTTTTGGGTCATCCCAGTGGTCATTGCCATCTGAAAAGAGAAGCTTCTCTAACCAGAAGTGAGAGTAGCGTTAATATGTGAATATGAACATTAAATGTAGTGCTTTCAGGGTAGGTTGGTGGGAATAATATATACATTTAACCAGACAAGCACAGGCTTTATACCCCGAAGGCTCATGACCTCCCCTGCCATAGACTTTTGTTTAGGTTTTTCAGTACCAGGTATGTATTCCCTCCCATAAAGAGGGCCTTCAGTCAAATTATGGAGCAGTTGGTTACCCCAAGAGAAGACATGCCACTATTGCACCCGTTCAGTCATTGGGCCTGTATGGCCAAACTTGAATATTCAGTGTCCACTGTTTTCACTGCTGATGACTTCTGTCTCCCATAGGGCTGCATGCACTGCAGCTTTTTTCCAGCTTTCAGTTGGCTGGTCTACAGGGAGAAGGTTTTCTGCTCAGCACCAGCTTCTTTTCTCAGTGACCTTGCCTCTCAGGCAGGAGATGTCTTCAGCAATAGGGTCTTATCATCTGTTTCTCAAGGGCAACCAAGGGCTTTGGAAATAGCCTTTAATGTTTTGGAGGCTACCGGGACCTCCTTGGTCAACAACTCCCTGAAGGTATCCCATCCCAGGCACTGAAAATTTTCTAGTAACAGTCTACAGCTTCTGGATGTGCCATTATTCAAAAACGTAGGTTTACATAAATCTTATTTACACTATCTTGAATTTTGATTGACCCTCCCCCTGCCCTTCCTTTATACATTCGCTTCCCATGGCCTCACTTAGGTCATTCCCCTCCCTGTAATCTGTTCTTCTACTTACATATGTGCAATACCATACACTTAAGTCCTTCCCTTTCCTCCCTCCCTTATAGCCTTTTACCAGCTTACTGGTTTCTGGTACCTATTTTTGGTTCCATTTCACACATAAGTCTATACATTTGTAGCTAGGATCCACATATGAGAGAGAACATTTGACGTTTGGCTTTCTAAGCCTGGGTTACCTCACTTATGAAGCAGGCGGTCACATGGCATCCACAACCAGGAAGTAGAGAGGGACAAATGCTGATGCTCACTTAGTTTCTTCTGATATAGTGCAGGACGCAGACCATGGAGTGATGCCATATACATTTAGCATAGGTTTTCCACCTCAATTAACTTTGTCCAGAAACTCCCTCACAGTCATTTGTCTCCTAGGTGATTCTAGATCATGTCAGATTTATCATCAGTATTAATGCTCACACTACTATTATCTTTAGGAACACTTTAATTTGTTGAATTTTAATTAAAAAATACACAGCTCATCATAGTCAGGATTTCAAAGTCTAGAAGTTTCAATTTCATATAAAGAACAACTTTAAGCCTCCTTGGGCACCAGATATTCTGCAATTGTATGAAAGACAGTACAGTGATTCACTCTTTACTCTTCTAGTTTGGTACCATTTCAACATAGCCAAAATCCTCCTTTTGCGTGTGTGTTTTGTACTTTGTTCTTGAAGTAGAACCCTACAGTTTTAATAAATCATATATACATCTATATAACACAGCTATACTTTTTAGGTAGACTTTGTTAAATTTATTTAGATGGAGGTATGGTTAAAAGGATTATTAAATATTTGGAATGTATGTGCCGATCGCTTGCCTCGTTCCTGCAACTGGAATTCAATATCACTGAAGAATTTCCTGGAAGAATAACTCGTACATTATCAACTATTTGATTTTTCATCAATAACTGATATCTCAAACAGAGGTACCAAATGCATCTGTAACTTGAATAGATTTTTTAAAAGATATATCTTTTTTTTTTTTTTTGCTTTGTGAAGTCGTTGCCCTAGCCAGCTAGTCTAATCCTTCATTCTTAAATGTCTCTCTTTTAGACATCTATGAACATCTGTGTTATCACTAACCTCTGATCTCCTCTAACCTCTGATATTTCTTTCATCCTATTTCTCTAATAGTATGCCTCCAGAGTTCTTTTCTTGGCCTTTTTCTCTCTCTCTTTTTTTTCTCCCTGGGATCACATCTAATAAAGTCACCTCAAGACTTCAGAGAAGTCATCTCCAGACTCATATTTCTCAAAGACCTTGTGTAAGCAGTTGCTTTATATTACCATCTGTGCATAGTCTCTATATGTCACACAATCCACCAGGAAGCAACTCCTGCTAGTCTCTGTGCTCCTCCACACACAAATTCCTCTTAACCACTGTGAATTGTTGGGGCATTATGCACAGAGACTTGGCCTATCCCCCATAGCTCTTGACTACCCCCACAATGCGTGAACCACATTCCCCATTGATGAGGGTCCCTATGGAAGAGGGAGGACAGGGAGGAGGATAATGGAGTCACCACTATGAATGTAAAACCAGAATAATATACATAAGAATAAATAAAATAAAATAAATTGTCAGGTTAAGTAAAATTGACTTGTGTTTACTAAACATTGTGAATACTAATCGAATATTAAACACCATAGTGTTCCAGGTGTAAAAAGCTTCACAGCCAGTCTTAGTGCTGTGTGAAAGGATTGGCTGTCCCAGAGGTCAGCACTTCTTTCCAGTCTTTTTTTATTAAGGAAAGAAAGGAGAAACTCCTTTCATTCCTGTATAACAGTTTTGGTTTGGGAATATGTAGGTGCATTTGTGATAGCACTGGGGTGGGGAACCACATTATTTATGTTTTATTTCCAATGATACAAACAGCATATTTGCCTTTTCCATCTGCTTAATTCCATTCCAGGTTTGCTATTATCTACAACCCATGGATCATTAAGTGCCACGTAAGAGCTTTTTATAGGAGACAAGCATTGCTAGGCAATTTGCAAAGCAGGTGAAGATAAAGTCAGATCGCCCGCATGCCCTGCTGGCCAGGTGACTTGGCTCTCTTCACAACTCACGCTCAGTGTGGTGGACTTGTTGGCTCTATGCAGCTTAAAGAAATCTCTCTCCTAATAAAAAAATAAACTCACCACAGTCATTTGTTTTGAGGAAATTTTACAGTTTCTGGTTAACCTGCTCCCTTATGCCCTGCAATATTCATTAGCAGATTTCTCTGTTTATGAGTGATATTACATGCAAATGGTTATGGGAAGCTAACAGATGTAACCACTGAAATAAATTAGAAGGAAAAGTTCTGCTCTTTACAGATGCTCAATCAAGCAAGCTTTGCCTCTCCTTCACATTAACACTCCATTTTCTTTCAATAGAAAACTTTTCTTTACTGACTATGGGAATGTTGCCAAAGTGGAAAGATGTGACCTGGATGGCATGAACAGAACGAGGATAATTGATTCCAAGGCAGAGCAGCCAGCTGCACTAGCACTGGACCTTGTCAACAAATTGGTTTACTGGGTAGATCTCTACTTGGACTATGTTGGAGTTGTTGACTAGCAAGGAAAAAAATAGACATATTATCATTCAAAGCAGACAAGTAAGTACGATTTTGTGATACTGTTAAACACACACACACCAAAATTTGCAATGTTGAAAATACCTCAAGAAGCAAGATACAATGGGTTATAAAAATATAGTATATTTGGTAAATGGCAAAAATGTTGTATCCACAGTGAAACTGAAATGCCTCCATGATATTGGAGATGCCTCTTATTCCTAGTTATGTCTATTCATAGTAAACAAATATAAACAATGAGTAATAGATACAAAAGTGCTTTATTAGCAAGAAAGAGAAAGTCCAGAACAGGACAGATGTTATGACCTACTTTCAAAAAATTAACCTAAGTTATATTTTCATAATGAGCAGCACTATGTTCTGTCCCACAGGGCACTGGAGATAGTTTGCTAACAAAAGCAAGTGCCTGTTCACAAAACTACCCTGATTATTTTTATATATTGAATCTAATTTTGCTGATTGATTCATTGGAGTGCTTCTTCAGCCAAGAATTCTTTGAAAGTTTCCAACATCCAAGTTCTTGTCATATGAGTTAGGTTTTCTTTTGCTGAATCACAAGATCTTGTCAGCAATCATCGGGTGAACACCTGAAAGAGCTAAGTAGAAAAATGCCTTTTCACCAGTGTACTTTTTTTGTCTTAGTTTGGATCTCACTGATTGCATTAATTTTGTGTGAATTTTTAAGTGGGTATAGCTGATATATATGAATCTCTTTGGTTTCTTTTGTAATAGCAAGTTATATTCCACAGTTAAAGTGACTTTTACTTTCTAACTACCTTTTAAAGTGAATCTCTTTACCTTTCTTGATAAACAAATGTGCAAATCTTCATAGTAAAAACAAGCAAACAAACAAACAAAAAAATCCTGTCCAATGTTAAAAATGTGGCCATTGGTGGAGAGATGGCTTAGCAGTTGCTTGGTTACAAAGCCTAAGGACCCAGATTTGATTCTCCAGTACCCAAGTAAGCCAGATGCACAAGGTGGCACGTGTGTCTGGAGTTCATTTGCGGTGGCTGGAGGACCTGGTGTGCACATTCTCACCCTCTATCTTCCTCTTTCTTTCTCTTCAGCAAATAAATAAAATATTCTTTTTTTCAGAAGTGTGACCAGTTATTTTTCTCTTACCTTCAACTGTGCTAAAAACTTCAGTTTCTTTGCTGGGTCTTGGTTATGATCTTTTCACGTATAAGATGGCTATGAAGACTTTCTTTGAATTTATTTGCCATTAAATATTAATCTACAAATCCAAGATAGGAAACGAGAAGTATTTTTCCTTATAATGAATTTAAAAGTTCTTTTAATGTCTGAAGTTTTCAATTATTCTAGTTATTGCCATTTCTATCATCTGTGTTTTTCTGACTCCCTCACCATATGCTAATTCTGCTACGAAGTGTGGATATAGTCTAGGCAGTATTCAGAGTACAGGCAGAATGGCTTATCCACCACTCCATGCCCCTCCCACCTCTGTTGGGGATGTTAGCAGAGCAAGTATCCATACGTGTTTTGTAAGGGAACTAGATCTGTCTGCAGAAGAGCAAAAGGGGGGGGGGCAAGCAAAATTTAATTTTTATCCTTTGAACATATATTTTCACACTGACCAGTTGTCTCCTACGTGGCAGTGCTCACCCACCCCAACAGGAAACAAGTTGACACCATTTTATAAAACAATGTGACCCGGAAAGTATATCTGGTCCCACACTTTGATTAATATATGCATAAAGTCAATCACAAAGGGACGAATTTAGCTTGTTTGTAACTTTTATATTTAAAACATACTATTTGGTTAAAAATTAGACCATTGGTGTATATTGTGATATGATGTATACTATGTGGAAAATGATAAATGCACACAGCTTCCACCCTTACCACATAAATAAATGCACACACACGTACCATGAAATAACATAAAGAAAATGAATGTTTGCCCTTTTGCATGGAATAATTCCCACACTATTTACTGCCTTTCATTTCTAGCATAGACATGAAGAAAAACCTACAGCAAAACAAAATATAAAAGCTAGTTTAATGTTAATCACACTTCACATAAAAAAGTGAATTACATTGATAATTTAATTATATAGAAAGCAGTAACCATCATTAGTTTCAAACAAAACAAGTCCATTTGCCATTGTGAATAAACTCTAGAAACAAATACAATTTCTGTGTAAAATGCTGTCATTTTATTACAATTATTGCATATATGTGAATTTTAACATATTATTTTCACAGTAAAACAAGTAGTATGAATATAACATGACAAAATGAGATATTTGAGCTTATAAGACAAATTTTGAAAGATGCTTTCTCTAGACTAAAGTCCTTACACAGCCAACACTGTGATCTGATAGTATATACACACCTTTGACTCTATGAAAATGTAGCCATTAGAGGGTGGCAATTCCTTACCCACCTACTTGTTCCAGGTGCATATACCCGGTAATTTAAATATTCCCAATAGGTCTGGATTGAGCAAGGAGCACCATGGAGACCTAGGTGGCTGAAGCAAAATGACTAAGTGACAAAGAATTAGGAAATGAGTTTGGAAAAATGGGGATCCATATCTAATAGGGCTCTGTAGTTGGCTGTAAAGACTTTTATTTATCCTTTTCATGAAACAGGTGTCATCAGGAAGCATTCAATAAAATGATATGATCAGATTGACATTCATAACAAATCTTACTGAGCTACTGAACAGGCAATAGGATGTAAGGGCAAAGGGTGGACAATTGAGAGGAAAGTGGATTGCACAAAAATAGCAATACTGAAAGTAGTGAGAAGTAGTTTAATTAAGATGTGTATGAAAGCAGAATTATATGGAGTTAAGAGGTAAAGAAAGAGAGGTCAAGAAGTCTGACAATGGTTTTAATGGAACAGTAGGAATTGAGGTATTTATCAGACTTAGAAAAGTAAGTATGGAACAAATTAGGGGCAAAGGTTAGACTCAGTTTTCAAGGGCCATTTCACATGTTAATTATAAAGTCAAGTGGGGCTGGAGAGATGGCTTAGCAGTTAAGGCGCCTGCCTCCTAAGCCTAAGAACCCTGGTTCCAATCTCCAGCGGTTCCAATCTCCAGGCCCCACGTTTAGACAGATGCAATGTGACGCAAGGGTGCAATGCCACACTTGACCACAAGGGGGCACACACATCTGGATTTCCTTTGCAGCAGCTGAGAGGTTACTGGCACGCCCATCTCTGTCTTCCTGTCTCTCCAAAAAAAAAAAAAAAAAAAAAAAAAAAAAAGTCAAGTGGAGGTACATGAATATCCAACAATATGAGTTCAAGGTCAGTGGGAAATTTCAGGCTGACAATGGCCACCATACCAAGTAAGTAAATATGGATGAAAATATTTCAAATAACAACACGAGGACACTTTAGCCATGAGTTACAGACAATGAGAAAAACCAAAAGCTGTCCCTAAGCAGAAGCTCATAAAATTTAACTGGTCTCGGGCTGGAGAGATGGCTTAGGGGTTAAGGCACCTGCCTCCTAAGCCTAAGAATGCTGGTTCCTATCTCCAGCGGTTCCAATCTCCAGGCCCCACATTTAGCCAGATGCAGTGTCGCAAGGGCGCAATGTCGCACTTGACCACAAGGGCTCACGCATCTGGATTTCAGTTGGTAGCAGCTGAGAGACTGCTGGCGCGCCCATTCTCTGTCTTCCTCTCCCTCTGTCTCTCTCAAAAAATAAAAATAAAAATATTTTAAAAAATCTTTAAAAATTTAACTGGTCTCTGGATGTTGCATAAAACTCACAGGGTTCTGATAAGCACAATTGTGATGGTGAGGGAGACATTTGATTGGAATAAGTTTGAGAGAGTCCAGAAGGCAGGAAACTGGAGAAAATGATCATAGATGATTTGGAGAACGAAGGAAGTAAATGAGTGAGAAAAAAAGGGAGCATATTGATAGGTATGAGCCAACAGAGCAAAAGTGGAGGAGAGCTGATGATTATTTGAGGAGATGTTATCTATCCAAGTGAATTTAGGAAAGTAAAAACAATCTCTGGAGGAAAAATAGTTAAAACTGTGTTTACTCATCTGTTCCCTTAGAAAATGAAAAATACAGAAATAAGGTGCAAGTTCTACCTCATATTAGCATTACAATTAAAATAAAATTGCCATGATATTCATCTTAATTTTGACTGAAATGATCAAGATTACTATATTACAATATATTAATATATATAATATATTAATAATATTTTATAATATAAATATATAGTAGCATATTATCTAATTTTATGTTATGTTATATTGATGCTATTATTGTTATATTATTCCTTTTCACTTTTTAAAATTCATATAGTTCTTTTTCAGTTTTTTTTCCTGTTTAATTATAATCACAATGAAGCATGTATCTACTGCTCAAATTTCTTAACTCAGCTCAACCTCCACCTTTTGACAACTGCATGCATGCATGTACACACACACACACACACACACACACACACACACACACATACACACAGAGCATCTTATAGCAGGGTTCTCAAAATGACAATGGACATGAAACTTTACAAACACATCCTTGGCATTTCTCACCACAGTACTATAATGACTGAGTGTACTCCTCCAGTGCAGGTGCTCAGATGATGGGTAGCTGCAAAGGAAATCGTATTTGCTTCTTCCTCTAAGCCGGGATCATATTTATTTCATTACATTTTATGGATAGTTCTTTTTTAAAAAATAGCATTTAAATAACTAAGCATAATATATGTCAAAAATCATACTCCTTTTATTTACTTATGAACCATTTAAATTAATATAAGTAGATTTTCATTTCTTGGAATTTATTTTAAATGCAGCTTTAGGAATTTTGGCAAATCCCTGCTTCTTATGGGGTTTAAACATTTCTATTTGACTAGAATGCTAAGTAGCTGGGTATATAGGATTTTTGTTAAGATTACAGTTGGTACATTGTAAAAAGTTTGCTGAAGCACATAAATCCCTTGTCTTTGGTGAACTTCAAGTGTGCTGTTTTCTCTCTGTTATAGTCAGAAGCCATACCTGCGATATGGATGCACTTGCAATGCCAGGGGGATGCTTGCACATCTGTCTGCTGAGCAGCAGCTACAAAGCTCCGTCCTGTCGCTGCAGGACGGGCTTCAACTTGGGGAGTGACGGCAGGTCATGCAAAAGTATGTTGTTAAAATTGAACATGTTGCCAGAAGCTGCCACTTCAGAAAAGGGTTTTCTGTATTAATTAACATCAACCACAATAACATGAGACTTATTCAGGGAAGTTTGTATAAATCTACATACTAGCCATTTTCTCTCTCAATGTCAGTATTTACTTTTGTTTTGTAGGGATGTGAATTGGAAACTAATCAGGATTAACAACTATGTAGGCTATTAGGGCGCTGTCATTTAAGGAGATTTTTAAGAAGATCATTTTTTCCTTTTAATTTTTAATTTCTAATGTGTATGGAACAAATGGACTCTACTCATTGATGGACTTTTTGAACCAAGATGCTTCTTTGAGCAACAGATGTGTTGTTTTGTCCAACAGAAATTCATACATACCAATGCTTTAGGTTTTGCAGCCACTTTGAGGAGTGACATTTACTTTGATAGTTCATATTTCATAAATTAAAGAAAGGAAATTTAGTTATAGTTTTGCTAATTTTATTGAAAAATTGTTAAAGCTATATAACTGTTATATATCTTTTATTTTGAGATATAATATTAATTTGATTATTTTATTCAAATAAGCTTATAAAGTTATTTTTCAACTTTTATTGGCATATATTAATTATACAATGGGCTTTAATATGACATTTTCATACGTGTATATAATGTATTTAAGTCATTATCATTTTCCTCTCCCATTCTATTCTCCTGCCCCCTCCTTCTCCTAATGCTCTTATTGTACTCATCCTGCCCTTCTTTCATGTTTGAGTTACTTAGTTAATTAGTTAGTTTTGACTCATTAAGTCTCATGAGTTGCTTAGAGAATTGGCTAGGGGTTGGTTTCAAAAACATGGGCACCTTGCCAATGTCTACACCACCAATACAAAAGGCAACCCCAAATACACCAAACAATAACTGTCTATTGATCTTCAAGGAGGGGGCAATTGGACAATACCATCTTATCCCATGATAGTATGTTGATTGTCCCAATCTTATACAGAGTTTATGCAGGCAATTGCAGTTGCTGTGAGTTCAAGATTACAATAGCTTAGAAATCAGCATTCTATACTATTTCAAACCTTCATCCTGGCTCTTACATTCTTTCTACTCCTTGTTCCATCATGTTCCCTGGACCTTGGAGTATGGAATATAGATATCCCATTTAGGGGAGAGAATTCATCCATTACTTAGTCTCATCACTAACCAGTTATAAATCTCTGCAGTTACAATGTATGACTGAAAAAAAAATTTTTTCTGACTAAAGCTAACTAACCACTAGCCATAAACATTAAGAAGATAAATTTGAAGCATCAAGTCCACTTAGTAAAAGAATAGCAGTAACTTCCCACCTGAGATTCAAATCTATTCCCACTTGAGATGCAAATCTTTAACAAGGTTTACAGTTCCAACTCAATCCCTCCTGGAGAGCAGGCCTCAAATCTAACCAGAAAGTGGCTGGTTACCTTCTTAAAAGTCATACCAGGGCCTGGAAAGATGGCTTAGCAGTTAACACACTTGCCTGTGAAGCCAAAGGACCCAGGTTTGATTCCCCAAGACCCATGTAAGCCAGATTCACAAGGAGTGCATGCATCTGGCATTCATTTGCAGTGGCTGGAGGCCCTGGCATGCCCATTCTCTCTCTCTCTGTCTGCTTGCAAATAAATAAAATAATAAAAATTAAAAATAAAAAAGTCATGCCACTGTTGCACCAGCAGGCACAGGTTGCTTGGCTTCTCTGAAGGGTTTCACATAAGGTTCAAAGCTGTGAAAGACTGTTGATGTCTTCCCCAGTACTTGGGCACTATGAGGGTTTTTAAAAGTAACATTTATAACTATATTTGTAAGGTCTATATAATTTGATATACTAGCTTGATGCTGGTTGAAGTAATATCCATATGGGGAGCATTTTGGTCTTTAAATGCCTTTGAATTACTTTTTTTAAAGTTATGATGACTGCTCGTCAGTTTGTACTTTTCCTCCTTTCATCATAGCACACATTTTAACTTTGGTCAGGGATCTCTTGTCACTCATTTCATTTTATTGTCATGTGCATACTGAGGATAGTGAAGTGAGGCCACAAATTGACATATTTTGTAAGTGTAGCTAGTTAGAATTAATAATAGCATAATGAGTGCTGGAGAGATGGCTCAGCAGTTAAGGCACTTACCAACAATGCCTAAGGACTAAGGTTCAATTCCCCAGTACCCATGTAAAGTCAGATACGCAAAGTGGTGCATGCATCCAGAGTTTATTTGCAAAGGTTGGAAGCCCTGGCATGCCTATTCTCTCTCTATCTCTTTTTCTCTCTTCCTCCCTTCCTCCCTCTCTGTCAAGTAGATAAATAAATAAAATAGCATAATGAACTTTAAGTAGCATACTTAAGATATAATATATTTGTATGTATTACTAAATCTACATTTTAATTTGGTTTTGATTTTATATTAAATGCTGAGCCGGGTATGGTGGCACACTCCTTTAATCCCAGCACTCAAGAGGCAGAGGTAGGAGGATCACTGTGAGTTCGAGGCCACCCTGAGACTACCTAGTGAGTTCCAGGTCAGCCTGGACTAGAGTGAAACCCTACCTCGAAAAGCAACCAAAAATAAATGCTGAGAATATAAAGATATCAGGTCTCATGCTCCTGGATCCATCTCAGTAATTGAATTCTCAGATCTGGTGCCTACAGATAAGAGAAGGTAAAAGTATCTTCCCACATGTGTCTCTTATTAAATGGACCTGGTTGTCCCTTCAGAAATGGTAGCATGTTTTGTGAATGAGTTTAATATCATATATGAATACATTCATATATGTATCCATGCATACATATGATTTGGGACAAACACAAGTTCAGAGTTGCATATTATTAATGTAGTATATCACTTAGGAACACATATATAGAAAATGATTCTAGTTAGTTTTTAAATTTAATATTTATAGTCATTTATTTTAGAGAGACAGAGAGAAAGAGAGGCAATGAGAGTATTGGGCATGTCAGAGCCTCCTGCTGCCGCAAATGAATGCCAGATGCATGTGGCCCTTTGTGCTTCTGGTTTTATATTGGTACTGAGGAACTGAACTCTGGAATATCAGTCTTTATTAGCAAGCAACTTTAACCACTGAGAAATTATTCCAGCCCCTAATTATTTTGAACAGAAATGGATTTAATACAAATAGATGCTTACACAATACTAAAACCCTGGAGCAGAAGCTCCTAGCCTAGATCGTCCCAAACTCCCTGAAAGCACCCTGGCTGAAACTTGGAATCTGCCACTTAGGGGCTAAGAACAGGAACCCCAAAACAGAAATGTTAACTGCAGATGCTAGAGGTGGCTTAGTGGGTAAGATAACTTGCTGTACAAGCATGAGGATCTGAGTTTGATACTCAGCAGCCACATACAAAGCAGGACATGACCACACACACATGTAACCCCAGCCCTGGGCAGGAAGAGCAGGGTTGGCGACAAGACAGTTCTGTGCACTGGTCAGCCAGTCTGACTGAAAACAGCAGCTCTAGGTTCAGTGAGAGACTCCATCTCACGGAAACAAAGAGGAAGAGCAATGTAGGATGAAATCTGACATTCTACTCTGACCTCATTACACATGTGCACAGGGCATGAGCACTCACACACACGTGTGCATAAAACACACACACACACACGAAATAAGAGTAAACATAGCTATCTTTTCCAGAATCATGTTGCACATGATAGACCCTATGATTGAGTTGTCAGCATCCTGACTCTGGTGTCTTTTGATATTCACAAATACAAATGGACTGGATGAACAGTGACAACGTTTAAGTTTTGCATTAGATGCATGTCAGTAGAAACCATAAACATACCTTGTTTCATTTCCATGCTCTAAAATGCACATAATTTTAGGTACTCAGAATCAGAATCCTGGCCATGAGAGTGTCTGCAAAGTATAATTTTCAGCTTTCAATCATGTACAGAAGAATCAGACACACTAGAAGGAAGGTTTAAGTAGTTATATTAATGAATGCCTAAAATGAATAGATAAAACAATGAGAAAAATGTTCATATGATTGTAAACATGAATACTATATATATATATATATATATATATATATATATATATATATATATATATATATTTATTCACAAACTCACATACTAGCTGAATGAAGTACCCCAGGCTTCTCAATTACCCATTACAATGTTTGTTAGAAACCAAAAATAAAAATAAAAAAAATGGAAAAGGAAGCTAGCTGACTCTATTTTTTCACTTGTACAGAATACTATGCTGCAATTGGGAGGAGGGCATGTTTTTGATGATTTTAAAATGACCTGGCCAGGGTTGGAGAGATGGCTTAGCGGTTAAGGCGCCTGCCTCCTAAGCCTAAGAACGCCAGTTCCAATCTCCAGGTCCCACGTTTAGCCAGGCAGTGACACAAGGGCGCAATGCCGCTCTTGCCCACAAGGGGGCACACACATCTGGATTTCGTTCACAGCAGCTGAGAGACTGCTGGTGCGCCCATTCTCTATCTGTCTCCCTCTCCCTCTCTGTCTGTCTCTCTCTGTGTCTCTCTCTAAAAAAATTTAAAAAATATATTTAAAATGACCTGGCCAAATGTCATTACATTTTAAAAATGTATATATAAGATTCTAAGATCAGGAAAACTAACACATACATGAACTTAATATTTGGAAAGAAATACTTTTAAGTGCTAAGTAATAATAAGATTTCCACATAAAACAATACTACTATACAGGCATATGAAACATTTTAAAATGAAAAACCTTTGATATAAGGTAGAGAACAAGAGGCTAAGGACAATGAAAAGAAGGTTGTTAACATACTTTACCCTGTAATTTCATATAAGAAAGTGTATGAAATGCTACATTGAAAAACATCTTGTGTCAGAATGACAATAATGATCAAAACATAAAACCAAACTGGAAAATATTTAGTAAGTTATTTAGTATCTAACAGGGACAGGTAGGCTTAAAATAATGAGTCAACATTGAAAGTAATTTTGATAAAAAGTCCATAAAATTGAACTTTTTTGTCTTTCAAACGAATTAAATATACATTGGAAGAAAATTTACCAGTAAAGAGGGCAGGAGAAGATAAGATGGGGTGAACATGGTCAAGTTATATGGCACACTTCTGAAAATTTGTTGAAGTTTTCATTTCATACAATGAATATATGCTAATAAGAATTAAAATAAACATGCATTCTAAAAATGGTTACATAATTTCAATTTGAAATGGCCACATAAGTTAATGGTATACAACAGTGAAAATGAACTTCAATGAATGAATATAAATTCAAAGGATGACTATTGAGTATAATAAGAGTAAAATTAATTTGCAAAGTTCACACATTCAGTTAAAGCATGCAAAATAAACCCACTGTTACTGGAAAATATATTATAGATCTACTAAGAGTTCATAATATCTTATGAAAGACAATGGTGAATGTATCTGTGAGGTGGCAACAGCTACACTTGCAGCCTGAGCCCTTTCCTGACAATATTCTTAACACCTACACAAGGTACCTGGGATTTGCTTTACACTAAAACAATTTATAGCTATTCTTTTGCATATCAATGTTCAATAACATTAATTTTAAAGTCTAACAAAAGAAAATTATTATAATTAGTTTACTGTAGTAGAAAATCCAAAATTTGTATGATTATATAAATATAGATAAACTTTGTGTATCTCAGTAAGTTTTTCCTGCTCATATTGTCTTAATTTTGTATTTACATACATTAAATACATATGGCACAGGACACCATACAAGTTACAGAGCCTTTTATAATGCTGTAGTCTGAAAGGGTTAATTTGTGCTTTGGGGGAGATGGCTAAATGGCTAAAGGTGCTCTATTAATAAGCCTGCCATCTTGGGTTCAATTCCTCAGCCACCCACACGATAGCAGACAGGTGATCATATGCAGCGGCAAGAGACCCGGGCATGTGCCTGCACATATGTACATGTGCACATACACATGTATGCACATGCACAAACACACACAAATCTAAATTAAAAAATTAGTAAATGGGTGAAAGTTTCAATTCATTCTGTAGATAAAGCCACCATGAATAAGATGTGGAATAATACATCTGTAATTGCAACACTTAGGAGGCAGAGGCACAAATAGTTCAATGCTACTTTCAGTTACATAGAGAGTTTCAGGCCAGCCTGACCTTGTGCCAATATTTTTAAAAAACAAAGAAAGAAAAAAGATCCACATGAGTCTGCATTTTATTTGTTCTTATTTGTTGTTCTTATGTCCTGCATTATATATTAGTATAGATAGCAGCAGAGAGCGTCAGGATGTTCCATTCTAAGTGAGATGTGAAATAAAGAGTGAGGCTCTTAAAAAGCATTTGCTTTTTTTTTTTTTTTTGGTTTTGCAAGGTAGGGTCTCACTCTGGTCCAGGCTGACCTGGAATTAACTAGGTAGTCTCAGGGTGGCCTCGAACTCTTGGCGATCCTCCTACCTCTGCCTCCCAAGTGCTGGGATTAAAGGCATGCGCCACCACGCCCGGCCTGCTTTCTTTTCTTTTCTTGAAAGTTTGGGTAACTCCAACATGTTCTCTGGCACATTAGTGAAACTCTGTGGATCTTTTCTCCTAGTCTATTGATGAAACTATATAGAGTTTGGCATTTTAAACAGCATCAAGTTGTTAGCATTGCCAATTATCATGAGTGCAATAGTTAATATCAACAACAATGTCAGCAAAATTGTAATGAATTATAAAATCTAATGTACAAGATATTTTAATAAATATTCATTTCACAAGTTACAAGTTATTCAATGATCTGTCATGTTTTTGCTATACAGACAGTTACAGTCAAAAGAATAATTAACTGAATATAACCATTCACTGAAGTAATTTCTGTTTTAATTAAATGTGGGCTAGAAGAGAGCCAACGCATATAAAATTCTCTCCAAAACATATATGGCCATCCCATCTATCTAGTACTAACTTCTCTCTCCATTGGAGAATTTGCTTATCTTTTTCAGATGGACAACGAACCTGAAGGGAGGATCAGCCAATCATACCTCACCAGGGCCCCAGCTGAAACCATAGAGTAATGCGGGGGAAGGGAAAGAATACACGGTTCTTGGTGATCATGACACCAGAAAAAGGCTGAAGGAGACAAACACAGAGAACATCCAACTCCTACTGAGCCAGATAACCAAAGACACAGAGGCTCCCAAAACCTCATCACTGAAGTAGAACTAAAATGACCCCAATGTGGCTCAGGGAAATTTGCGGAAGAGGGGGTGGAAAGAATGTTAGAGCCACAAATTGGGGCATTATGCACAGAGACTTGGCCTATCCCCCAGAACTCTTGACTACCCCCACAATGCATGATCCACATCCCCCATTGATGAGGTTCCCTTTGGAAGAGGGAAGACAGGGAGGAGGATAATGGAGTCAACACTATGAATGTAAAAATCAGAATAATATAAATAAAAAATAAATAAATTATATAAATTAGCTGGCCTTCTTGCATCAAGATACATTTGGCATATTTTAGAGTTTAATTTCTAGTATTGAATTTAAAAACTTCTAATTGTGCCAGTTAATTAAATAGTGGCATTGTGTGGCATAAAGCAGATTAGGCAGCATGGACTGTTTATGTTTGTAATCTTTCTTCTGCAGGACCCAAGAATGAGTTGTTCCTCTTTTATGGGAAAGAACGCCCAGGAATTGTGAGAGGAATGGACTTGAATACCAAGATAGCCAATGAATATATGATCCCCACAGAGAATCTGGTGAACCCTCACACTAGATTTTCATGCAGAAACCAATTACATCTACTTTGCTGACACCACCAGTTTCCTAATTGGCTGGCAGAAAATAGATGGCACAGAGCAAGAAACCATCCTGAAAGATGGTAAGTGACATTAGCATCAAAGTTCTGGAGTTAACGGATGTTAAAGGGAGAAATCTGCTCTATATCAGAATTTAATTTTTATTGATTTTTAATCTTACATACCAAAAAAACCCACCTGATATTTCCCTCCTCCCCATTCCACTTTAGAACTCCAGTCTCCATCATATCCTCCCTTTCTCCATTAGTCTCTCTCCTAATTTGATGACATCATCTTTCTCTTCTATTTTGAGGGTCTTGCAAAGGTATTGCTAGGCACTGCAAGATCATGGATATCGAGGCCAATTTCTGTCTGGGCAGCTGCATAGTAAGAGGTCATATCCTTCCTTTGGCTCTTCCATTCTATCCGCCCCTCTTCCGCAATGGTCCCTGAGCCACTGGAGGATGTGACAGAGGTGTTTCAGTGCTGGGCACTCCTCCATCCCTTCTTCTCAGCACTATGTTGCCTTTTGTGTCATCCCAGTGGTCATCACCATCTGAAAAGAGAAGCTTCTCTAGCCAGAAGTGAGAATAGCGTTAATATGTGGACATGAACATTTAGTGTAGTGTCCCCAGGGCAGCTTGGTGGGAATAATATATACATTTAGTCAGCCATGAGCAGGCTTATACCCCCAAGGCTCATGACCTCACCTACCATAGACTTTTACTTAGGTTTTTCAGTACTGGTATGTATTCCCTCCCGTAGAGAGGGCCTTCAGTCCAATTATGGAGCAGTTGGTTACCCCAAGAGTAGACACGCCACTATTGCACCTGCTCAGTCATTGGGCCTGTCTGGCCAAGCTTGAATATTCAGCATCCACTATTTTCACTGTTGATGGCTTCTGTCTCCCATACGCTGCGTGCAGTGCAGCTTTTTCCAGCTTTCAGTTGGCTGGTCTACAGGGAGAAGGTTTTCTGCTCAGCACCAGCTTGCTTTCTCAGTGTCCTTGCCTCTCAGGCATGAGATGTCTTCAGCAATAGGGTCTTACTATCTATTTCTCTAGGGAAACCAAGGGCTTTGGCAAAAGCCTTAATGTTTTGGAGGCTACCGGGACCTCCTTGGCCAACATCTCACTGGAAGGAGTTCCATCCCAGGTACTGAAAATTTTCTAGTAACAGTCTACATCTTCTAGACGTGACCTTAATCAAAAAAGTAGTTTTACATATGTCTTATTGATAATATCTTGAGTTTAGATTGTCCCTCCCCCTGCCCTTTTTGTATGCATTCTCTTCCCATGGCCTCGCTTAGGCCATTCCCCTCCCTGTACTCAGTTCTTCTACTTACATATGTGGAAACCATACACTTAAGTCCTTCCCTTTCTTCCCTCCCTTATAGCCTTTTACCCGCTTACTGGTTTCTGGTACCTCTTTTTGGTTCCAGTTCATACACAAGTCCATACATTGGTAGCTAGGATCCACATATGAGAGAGAACATGTGACGTTTGGCTTTCTGAGCCTGGGTTACCTCACTAAGTATAATCCTTTCCAGATCCATCCATTTCCCTGCAAATTTCATAATTTCATTTTTCTTTACTGCTGAATAGAACTCCATTGTGTAAATGTACCACAACTTTATTATCCACTCATCTGTGGATGGACATCTAGGCTGCTTCCATTTCTTAGCTATTGTGAATAGAGCAGCAATAAACATGGTTTTGCAAGTATCTCTAAGGAAGTGAGAAGAGTCCTCTGGATATATGCCTAGGAGTGCTATAGCTGGATCATATGGTAAATCTATTTCTAGCTGTCTCAAGAACCTCCACACTGCTTTCCACAGTGGCTGGACCAGCTTACATTCCCACCAACAGTGTAGAAGTGTTCCTGTTTTTCCGCATCCACGCCAACACTTATTGTCATTTGTTTTCTTGATGGCAGCCATTCTGACAGGAGTGATATGGAATCTCAAAGTGGTTTTAATTTGCATTTCCCTGATGGCTAAGGATGTAGAACATTTTTTTAGATGTTTATATGCCATCTGTATTTCATCTTCCGTGAATTCTCTATTTAGTTCCGAGCCCATTTTTTAACTGGGTTGTTTGAATTCTTGTTATTCTGTTTTTTGAGTTCTTTGTATATTCTGGATATTAATCCTCTGTCAGTTGAATAACTGGCAAAGATTTTCTCCCATTCTGTAGGTTGTCTTTTTGCTCTATTCACAGTGTCCTTTGCTGTACAAAAGCTTTGTAATTTTATAAGGTCCCAGTGGTTGATTAGTGCTTTTATTCTCTGAGCAATTGGAGTTATATTCAGAAAGTCCTTGCCTATTCCAATATGTTGAAGAGTTTCCCCTACTTTTTCCTCTAGCATTTTCAGAGTTTCAGGTCTGATATTAAGGTCCCTGATCCATTTGGACTTGATTCTTGTGCAAGGAGAGAGACAAGGATCTATGTTTATCCTTTTACAAACAGATGTCCAATTTTCCCAGCACCACTTGTTAAAGAGACTATCTTTTCTCCAATGAGTATTTTTGGCGTTTTTGTCAAAAATCAGGTAGCTGTAGCTATCTGGATTAATATTTGGGTCTTCTATTCTGTTCCATTGATCTACCTGTCTGTCCTTGTGCCAGTACCATGCTGTTTTTGTTACTATGGCTTTGTAGTATAACTTAAAATCGGGTATGGTTATACCACCTGCCTGATTTTTGTTATGCAAAATTGTTTTGGCTATTCGAGGTTTTTTGTGTTTCCAGATGAATTTTAGTATTGTTTTTTCTATTTCTGTGAAGAATGCTATTGGGATTTTAATGGGGATCGCATTAAATGTGTAGATTGCTTTTGGTAAGATTGACATTTTCACTATATTGATTCTTCCAATCCAGGAGCAAGGAATGTCTTTCCATTTCCTTGTGTCTTCTGCAATTTGTCGCTCGAGTTTTTTATAGTTCTCATTGTAGAGATCCTTCACTTCCTTGGTTAAGTTTATTCCAAGGTATTTTATTTTTTTTGAGGCAATTGTGAATGGGAGAGATTCCCTGATTTCATCCTCTGCATGTTTGTTGTTAGTGTATAGAAAAGCTACTGATTTCTGTGTGTTTATTTTGTATCCTGCTACATTGCTAAAAGTGTTTATCAGCTCTAATAATTTGCTGGTAGAGTCCTTAGGATCTGTTATGTATAGAATCATATCATCTGCAAATAATGATAATTTGACCTCTTCCTTTCCGATTTGTATCCCCTTTATGAGTGCCTCTTGCCTTATTGCTATGGCTAAGACTTCCAATACTATATTAAATAATAGTGGAGAAAGTGGACACCCTTGTCTTGTTCCTGAATTTAGAGGAAAAGCTTCAAGTTTTTCCCCATTAAGTATTATGTTGGCTGTAGGTTTGTCATAAATAGCTTTTATTATGTTGAGATATGTACCTTCTATTCCAAGTTTCTGTAGTACTTTCACCATGAAGGGGTGTTGGATTTTGTCGAATGCCTTTTCTGCATCTATTGAGATGACCATGTGATTTTTGTCCTTCAGACCATTTATATGGTGTATTACATTTATGGATTTGCGTATGTTGAACCATCCCTGCATCTCTGGGATAAAGCCTACTTGGTCAGGGTGAATAATCTTTCTGATATATTCTTGTATTCTGTTTGCCAGTATTTTGTTGAGAATTTTTGCATCTATGTTCATGAGGGAGATTGGTCTATAGTTTTCTTTTTTGATCTGTCTTTGTCCGGTTTGGGTATCAGGGTGATGCTGGCTTCATAGAAGGATTTTGGTAGAATTCCTTCCTCTTCTATTTTATGGAAAAGTTTGAGAAGCATTGGTGTTAGATCTTCCAGGAATGTCTGGTAAAATTCAGTAGTGAATCCATCTGGGCCTGGGCTTTTTTAATTGGGAGACTTTTTATGACTGCTTGGATCTCTGTGGTTGTTATAGGTCTATTTAAATGGTTTATCTCATCTTGATTTAATTTTGGTAGGTCATATAAATCAAGGAAATCATCCATTTCTTTCAGGTTTTCAAACTTAGAGGCATATATATTCTTAAAGTATGTCCGTATGATTTTCTGAATTTCTTTGGTATCTGTTGTGATGTTGCCTTTTTCATCTCTAATTTTATCAATTTTTGTCTCTTCTCTCTTTTTTTTGGTCAGATTTGCTAAGGGTTTGTCAATATTGTTAATCCTTTCAAAGAACCAACTCTTTGTTTCATTGATTTTTTGATTGTTTTTTTGGTTTCCATTTCATTAATTTCTGCCCTAACCTTTATTATTTCTTCCCGTCTACTGATTTTTGGTTTGCCTTGTTCTTCTCTTTCCAAGGCCTTAAGGTGAAGCATTAAATTGTTTAGTTGTGAACTCTCTAGTTTCTTAATATAGGCACTTAGAGCTATAAATTTCCCTCGTAGGACTGCCTTCATTGTGTCCTACAGGTTTTGGTATGTTGTATTCTCATCATCATTTGATTCTATGAATTTCTTGATTTCCTTCTTAATTTCTTCAATGACCCATGCGTCATTCAATAATGTACTGTTTAGTCTCCATGAATTTCTGTATGCTCTGTAGTTTTTCTTGTTGTTGATTTGCAGTTTAATCCCATTGTGGTCAGATAGCATACAAGGGATTATTTCAATTTTCCTGTATTTGTTGAGATTTGATTTGTGTCCTATCATATGGTCTATTTTAGAGAATGACCCATGTGCTGCTGAGAAGAATGTATATTCTGCAGTATTTGGATGGAATATTCTGTATATATCTGTTAGGTCCATTTGTTCCATGATATCATTTAATGCAGTTGTTTCTCTGTTTATTTTTTGTTGGGTAGACCTGTCAAGTGATGAGAGCGGGTATTGAAGTCACCCACTACTATTGTGTTAGGTGTTATTTCTGACCTTAAGTCCGATAGTGTTTGTTTGATGTAATTGGGGGCCCCGTGTTGGGAGCATAAATGTTTAGGATTGTGATATCCTCCTGTTGGAGTGTTCCTTTAATCAGTATAAAGTGACCTGCTTTATCTCTCCTCACTAATGTTGGTTTGAAGTCTATCCTGTCAGAAATTAGAATGGCAACCCCTGCTTGTTTTCTGGGTCCATTTGCTTGATATATCTTTTCCAGCCTTTCACCCTAAGAATGTTTCTATCTTTTATTCGGATGTGAGTTTCCTGAAGGCAACAGATGGTAGGATCCTGCTTTTAATCCAGTCTGCAAGTCTATGTCTTTTGATTGGGGCATTGAGGCCATTGATATTAAGAGTTATTATTGAAAGATATGTATTTGATCTGTCCATTTTTCTTATTTTGTAGTTCTTCCTGGTTTTCTTTTACTCACTTGTTCTAACTGTTGAATATGATTTCTTTTTCCTATTTCCTGCTGTGTGTGTTTTGCTTTTTCTTCAGCATGAATGATTCCTGCAAGTATTTTCTGTAGAGCTGGCTTAGTTGTCATAAATTCCTTTAGCCTGTCTTTGTTGTGGAATGTCCTTATTTCTCCATCAATTTGGATAGAAAGCTTTGCAGGATAAAGTAATCTTGGTTGACAGTTTTTATCTTTCAGAACTTGGAATACATCACCCAGGCCCTCCTGGCTTTTAGGGTTTGTGTTGAGTAATCTGCTGTGACCCTGATGGGTTTCCCCTAAAATGTCATTTGCTTTTTCTCTCTAACTGCTTTCAGTATACTTTCTTTGGTTTGTGTATTTAGTAGTTTAATTATAACATGGCGAGAAGAGGTTCTTTCTAGGTTTTGTCTGTTTGGTGTTCTAAATGCTTCTTGTATCTGCATTGGCATTTCTTTCCCAATTTGGGGAAAATTTTCTTCTATGATTTTATGGAAAACACCTACTAAGCCTCTGGATTGAAATTCTTCCCTTCTGCTATACCTTGAATTCTTATGTTTGATCTTTTCATAGTGTCCTCATGTCTTGGAGTTCCCATTCATACCTTTCTATTAGCTTGTCTTTCTCTTTGTTGGACTGTGATAGATCTGCCACCTCGTCTTCTAGCTTGGATATTCTGTCCTCTCCTTCATCCATTCTACTAGTGAGACTTTCCACAGAGTTTTTTATTTCACTGACTGTGTTCTTCAATGTTAAGATTTCAGCCTGGTTTTTCTTCAGTAGTTCTATTTCCTTGTTCATGTCCTCTAATGACCTTTTTATTTCATTAAACTGTTTCTCTGTAATCTCCTTCAACAGTTTGTTTTCTTCTCTAATTCCTTTGTTTTCTTCTCGGATTGCTTTCATTTCTTCTTTCATTTCTTTGAGCATAGATATCATCATTCCTTGAAATCTTTGTCAGAATTTCATCTAAAACAGTCTCATTGTTGGACCTATCTGATGGATTTGCAATTTTTTGTGGAATTGCATTGTCTTGATTCTTTGTGTTTCTTGTATTATAATGTAGTGACTTTTGCATCCTGGATTGCTTTGATGCTTAGGTTTCCTATTTATCTTCAGTGTTCTTAGGTGTTGTGATCCACCTTTATATTATTTTAGGATATGGGTTTAAGGTGTCAAGTGTAGCACTTGTACTTAAGTAGAAGTACTTAGCTGTTGAGTTTGCTTGTTAAGCAATTATTGTAGTGGACTGGTGGAACAATTTCGATGCAAGATCTAAACTTCAACAGAGCAAAATACACATTCAATTGACATGAACACAGAGTATACAAGTGTGAGAATTGAGACAACCAGTCCTATAGGGTTAAAATCCCTAAGGGCATGTGATGGTCCACTCCCTTAGTCCTGTCAGCTTGGGAATCAGACCCTGTCCTCAATAATAACTGAAGCAAAAGATAAAGGCCCTTTAAATGTATAAGTAGTACAGATAGCAATATTCAACCCCTCACATTCAGCTTATTTGAAAATGGTAAAGCCACCCACAAATATGTAATACATACCCTGCCTTGACCTGGAAAGAGTGGTTAGCACTTCCAATGCAGGCCTTTGTTATCTTTTGGTGTGGCTTTTAAACTCACCAATGCTGGGTGCCCACCTCGTTACCTGGGCTGTGGAGCTTGGGTCAGGTCAGCTGGGGCCGGTGTTGACGATGTGGTTCAAATTTGCCACTGGTTGTTGTTCGATTCTACCAATTCCTGGGGAGCTGATGAATGGGGATGGGCGAATTCAGGAAGCCTGCAGCAACTCACGGTGTGTGTCTCTTTCAGTAGCTCCGCAGATTTTTCTTTGATTTCTGGGCTCTGTGAGGAGACTGATGAGGTTGAAAAGTCCCTTTTTTTGTTTGTTTGTTCGGGCGGCGTTTGCATGAAGCTCAGCGGGCTTAGCTGACCTGGTTGGAAGTTTTGGATTGAGAGTTGAGTCTTGGTGCCGATCCGTTGGGGAACCGGCTGAGTGAAGTGAAGTTGCTGGGGTGCTCTTGGGGTGGAGCGAAGCTGCTGGGAGCCCACGGAGGGGAGCCCACGGATGGGGAGCCCCGGGCTGGGGAGCCCGCCGGGGCTGGGGAGTCCGCGGTTGGGGGAGTCCACGGGGAGTCACAAGGGCGTTGGGGAGCGAGCTGCCGGGGCCGCACTCTCCACAGTGGGTTTCTGGCTATCTTTTGCTTTTCCGCTATTTCCGGAGAAAATATTCTGCTTTCTTCCTCAGATGAGTGTAGTTTTTCTTGATTCTCTGCCTGATCCGATTTGGCGTGGCTCCTATGCCGCCATCTTACCTCATTGAGGCTAGAGAGATGGCTTACCAGTTAAAGCTTGCTTGCAAATCCTGATGGCCCAGGGTTGATTCCCCTATACCCACATAAAGCTGGATTCACAAAGTGGCACATACATCTGGTGTTTGCATGGCAATCATTCCTGCTGTTGTTTCCACTCTCTCTCTCTCTCTCTCTCTCTCTCTCTCCTTCTCTTTCCTCTTTCACTCTCTTTTGTTCTTCCCGTCTCCTCCCCCTCTCTGGTTGCAAATAATGTTTTTTTTTTTAAAAAAAAAAGTCCTAAATAATCAAGCAAATCTGATCTTTGACTAGATGCCAGTTACCTTACTAACTTAGTTCTTTAATATTCTATACATCCACCAGAAAAAGGCTGAAGGAGATAAACACAGAAAACATCCAACTCCAACTAAGCCAGATATCCAGAGACACAGAGGCTCCCAAAACCTCATCACTGAAGCTGAACTAAAATGACCCCAATGTGGCTCAGGGAAATTCATGGAAGAGGGGGCGGAAAGATTGTTAGAGTCACAAGTTGGGGCATTAAGCACAGAGACTGGGGCCTACCCCCCAGAACTCTTGACGACCCCCACAATGCATGACCCACATTCCCCATTGATGAGGGTCCCTTTGGAAAAGGGAGGACAGGGAGGAGGATAATGGAACCAATAGTATGAATGTAAAATCAGAATAATAGAAATAAAAATAAAATAAAATAAAAAAATAAATATTCTATACATCCATGATTTAAGGAACATTAATGTACCTTGTGATATAAAGGACACCTAGGAACTATCTTAAGAGTTAAAAGGGATTTTAAATGTTTTTAAAATGTTTTACCCCAGTAAGGATGGCTAACATTAAAAAAAACAATGAAAACAAATGCTGGCGAGGCTGTGGAGAAATAGGAACAAGTCTTCACTGTTGGTGGGAATGTAAAATGGTTCAACCACTATGGACAGCTATATGGAGACTATTGAAAAGGATGGCCATAGACTTACCAATGGATCCAGTTATTCCCTTATTGGGCATTTACCCTAAAGGCCCCAAGCCTCAGATCAGAAACATTTGCTCAACCATGTTTATAGCTGCTCAATTAATAATAGCAAAGAGCTGGAATCAACCCAGGTGTCCATCACTTGATGAATGGATAACAAAGATGTGGTATATCTACACTATGGAATTCTACGTAGCAGTAAGGAAAGATGAAATAAGGAAATTTGAAAAAAAAAATGGTCAAATATGGAACAGATCATCCTCAGTGAGCTCACCCAAGCACAAAAAGATAATCGTCGCATGGTCTCATTTATCTGTTGCCCCTAACCGGATTCCACATGACATATGGCCAAACCTAATAAACACTCTGAGGATGAGACAAGAAGGAGGGTGGGATGGAGGGAGGGTAATGGTGGGAGGGAATCAGAGGGTGGGAGGGAGGACAAGGGGGGGATACAAATTGGGACCCAAAAGGGAAAAATAATACAAAACCCTTTACTCTGAACAACAGGCTAAAACAGTGATCCTTCAGCAGGCCTACGGAGGGAATACTTGAACCACAGGAACCTGGAGAGAACATGATGAAGGCCAACTTTAATCTTGTCCTGCTTCTCTTTCTCTTCTCTCTCTCTCCCTCCCTCTCTCTCTCTCTCTCCCTCTCCTCTCTATACTCACTTTCTCTTTTACATTATATATCTTTTTCCTCCCTCACCTTCCTAGGTGCAGACTTATAACTCCCAGTGCCAGCAAGGGGTTAACTTCCACATTGAGCTGTTGATCTGAAACACCTACAAGGTTTCCCAAAAAAGACAGACTTCTGTCAGAGTACTTGGTGACCCACCAAAGGTTAATGGTAAGACCCTACTGTCGAAGACAGCATACGTGTGTGAGACCAAACACAGAGAGACCTGGCCAGAATCTGGAAGAAGGTCAGTCCCCAGACAGTTAGCTAGTCTAGTACACGAGTAACTGGGGGAAAATGTCTGACATTGGTCCAAACAACTTGCAGTCTAAGATACCCAGCAGGAAACAATCTGACGTAATGCTCATACAAGTGCAGTAGTGGCAAACAGCCATGGTGGGTTACCAACTGCTCTTGATTTGGCTAATAAATCCATTCAGTGGAATGGAACTCATTGCTGGAACTGGGAAATAAGTCAAAGCCATGTACAAAAAATGAGCTCAGTCTCCAAGATCTAGTGGCCACCAAATGTGGGCTAGAAGAGAGCCAATGCATATAAAGTTCCCTCCAAAACATATACGGTTATCCCTTCTATCTAGTACTAACTTCTCTCTCCATTGGAGAATTTGCTTATCTCTTTTCAGGTGGACAACGAACCTGAAGGGAGGATCAGCTAACCACACCTCACCAGCTGAAACCATAGAACAATGCAGGGGAAGGGCAAGAATACAGCACTCAAGGCGATCACAACACCAGAAAAAGGCTGCAGGAGATAAACACAGAGAACATCCAACACCAGTCATAAGCCAGATATCCAGAGACAAAGAGGCTCCCAAAACCTCATCAAGGAAGCAGAACTAAAATGACCCCAATGTGGCTCAGGGAAACTCGCGGAAGAGGGGGCGGAAAGATTGTTAGAGTCACAAGTTGGGGCATTATGCACAGAGACTGGGGCCTATCCACCAGAACTCTTGAGCAAACTCACAATGCATGATAAACATTCCCCATTGATGAGGGCCCCTTTGAAAGTGGGAGGAAGGGGAGGAGGACAATGGAACCAATACTATGAATGTAAAATCAGAATAATATAAATAAAAATATATATTGATAAAAAAAAGGGATTTTAAATGTTTTTAAATATTTTATTTATTTATTTATTTATTTATTTATTTATTTATTTGAGAGAGGGAATGGGAAGGCTGGGCCAGGGTCTCTATCCCCCAAAAGAACTCCAGATGTTTGTGCCACCTTGTGTATCTGGATCTGCATAGATACTGGATAATTGAACTCAGGTCCTTAGGCTTTGCAGGCAAGCACTTTAACTGCTGAGACATCTCTCCAGCCCAGATTTTAGAAAATGGTTATTACCTTGAAGGAATTCATGACCTACCTTGATAGACAACCTAAGCTCACAAAAAATGTTAAAGCCATTGCAGCATTTAATTTGTAAAATCAAACCTGTCCCAAATAAATGTATGGCCAATAGAAATTGCCCTAGTAATGGGAATCCACAGAAAGGAGGGGCTATTGTTAAATGATTAGCCCAGGAGACTCCTTGGACTGAATCTTAAAGGAGAGATGGTAAAGGTTGAGGAGAGGATGCACAAAAATGTCTCCAGAAATAGGATGGGGATCATAAGTGGGTCACCACTGAGAGTTAATTCTGCAGTTAATAGGAACAGAGGAGATATGGAGAGTGGAAATTAATGAGATGAAAAGCCTCAGATACTGCAAAAATGTTAAGAAAATGCATAAAATCCTAAATGTGGAAGAAATAAGACACACTTCTCATCTAAAGAAAAGTGGGAATGATGTGGTATGTTAGGAAGATCAATCCAATGACTCAGATTGGAGACTGAATAGGAAGAGAGCTAGACTGACAACATGAATGGAAAAATGCCTTGGAGAGCTTACTTATTCAGCTTAGCTATTTTTAAATGTCTATTATTATTATTATTATTATTATTAACAAGATGTTTCATATGGATACATCATGTGTTGGTACTCTTTTTTCCCTCATCCCTGCCCTCATTCTGTTGGGAATGCTCCTTAGAGGGTTGCAGGTATTCCCCATGGGGTTGTGTTTTATGCCTTGTGGGAACAGTAGTCAGTTATTTTGGTGGGGAGGGAATTCCTCTGGGCATGATGTCTCAACCTGTGGCTCTTACAATCTCCCCCCTCCACAAAATTCCCTGAGCAGTGGTGGGTGAGTTTTAAGTCTACTTCAGTGATGAGCTCTCAGGAGCCTCTGGATCTCTGCTTTGGTTGGTGTTGAGTATCCTCAGAGTCTGTCTCCTTCACCCTGGTGCTAATTGTCAGGTTCAACATGGAAGCAGCACTCATGCTCGTCTCCCCACTTCCTCTGTGGTTTCAGCTGTGGCTTGGCTAAAGTGCCGGGGGTGCGGTGGGGTGGGGAGTAGTTTATCTCCTCCAGTCTTTCTACCTTCTGAACAGATTCTCCAATGGAGAGTGAAATGAGCATAGTTTAAATGAGTTAAGCATTATTAATTTAAGGAGAATTTGATGTATGTAACCCCTCTTTTAGTCAAAGACTAGTGAGAGCTTGACACTGAAGAACATAATCTTTGTCTCCATAGGATTCTCATCTGCTTCCCAACTCCAGATATGGGTACCTTTATACTGAGTGGATCTCTTAGCCAATCAGAAAACTCTTGGTTACCCACTGAGGCTATGTGCAACTATTATACTGGCATGTACATCATCATGTCAGCGTGTTTGCTTCTGAGTAGCTTAGATCTCCTGTAAGATTGTTATTGGCCATTTTCCTCCAGTAGCTCATGTAATACTTTCCAGCACTAGACAGGCTAACTGTCTGGGGACTGACTTTCTTCTGAATTCCAGCCAGATCTCTCCATGCTGTGTGTCAGCAGCATATGGTGTCTTCACCATAAGCAATAGGGCCTTAGCTTTTTCTCAGGCTGGTAATCAAATGCTTTGACAGAAAGCTGTCTTGATTTGGGGACTTCATAGGTCTCTCTGATCAATAGATCAATGTGGGTAGCAACCAATCTCTGGTACTGGTATTACAGATCAGAGATAGAAAAAAAAATCTTTTAAGTTTAGGCTTCATCCCAACTTCACCAGAGCCCTACTTTTCAGGTGCTCCCTTCTTACTCCTTTTGAGGGTTATATCTTTTAGGCTATCTCCAATGATAAAGGTTTCTGTGGTATCAGCTAATTTTGGATTTAATTTTGTGTTTGTTTTTTCCCCCCTCCCTTCCCCTTCCATCCCTATTGTCTGGGCCTTGAGTTGTCTATCAGGTGTGTCAGCAACTCAAGTAGGTCCAGGTTAGGAACCGCTCAGCTTAGCTATTCTTTCAAACAGGTCATCAATGACAAAAAGCACACTCCATAAGTGGCAAATGAAGTTACAATGTAAAAAAAATCCCAGTATTTGTCTTTGTTTAAAATAGCTTACTGATTAAGGAACACAGATCCACCACGATTTAATATTCTCAAGGAATGTCTAATGAAAGTTAAGATTTTTGCTTTAAATTGGATGTTACAGGAATGTCTGCCTACTTTTCTCTGAAATGTGATAGCAGACTTTAGAGGGACAATGGGCTTGCACATCCTTGCTCAGTAGATAGTTTGGATGAGGCATTAAAAGAGAATAGAGAGCTTTTTTTTGGGGGGGGGGTTCCTTTCAAAAAATGTCAGTTCTTGTGCTGTGACTGAACAATTCTAATTGTGACTATTCTTCCAAAATCTCTCAACATGACAAGAAAAGATAGCTGACTCCCTATCATGAAACTATTGTCCTATCAGCTTTGTCTATAAAGTCTAACAGGTTAAAATAGTGTTTAAATACATGAGAAAGAAAATTGTCCACTTGAAAAACATATATATATGATATATATCATAACAATAATATACAAAATATTTATAAAATAAAATATAATAAGTAGATTGTTTTAAGGAGAATATCTATATGCAGTTTTTCATGTTCCTAGAATTGTAGCCAAATTTGTTTTGAAAAATGTGTTTCTTTTTGTAACTTTAATGACATGGTTAAGTAAGTCAACATGTAAACACCTTTTCTGGGGAATGTGCACTGCCACAGTAAAGAGAGCATAGCCTCCAGTTAGCTTGTGTCCAAACAGCAGAAAGTACAGAAATGAACAAGATAACGATATGCTTTGTAAGAAAATACAGTACGTTATTGGGAAACAGAAGTAGGTATGTGGGAAATGGAGAATCAATAGGAGGTAAAATTGGATTAAATGATCACAGAATTTCAATTAGCCATTCATGATTTGTATAATTGTAAATTATCTCACAGAATAACAGAAGTCCTCTCATTGGATTGCATTTCCTTTACATTCTTGGATTTATTTTTTTCTTTTTCTTTCTTTTACTTTTTATTTTGGATTTTTGAGGTGGGGTTTCACTCTAGCCCAGGCTGATCTGGAATTCACTATGTAGTCTCAGGGTGGCCTCAAACTCATGGCTATTCTCCTACCTCTGCCTCCCGAGTGCTGGGATTAAAGGCGTGCACCACCAAGCCCAGCTACATTCTTGGATTTCTTGATCAAGATTATTTTGTTATTGCAAAAATTTTCAACAGAGGGAAGAAATATAAAAATGATCATCTATAATTCAGTTTAGTATCTCATGTACTCTACTGGAGCAGTACCTTTTTGAATTGTGGAAATTATTTAAATATTTGGATGCATGGATTCAAATGGAAGCTATATATATTAGTTACTTGGTGATAAGACCAAATACCTGAAAAAAAAAAAACAATTTATTGGAGGAAGGTTCATTTTATTACACAGTGCCAAACAATACAGGCCATCTTGGCTGGGGAGGCAGAGCTGTGGGCAGCTCCTAGGGAGTGGGAGTGTGCAACAGTTATGATTCCTTTTATTGCATCACAGTGAAACAAAAAGCAGAAGAAATAAATGATGGTACACATCTGGATTTCTCATTGCCCCTTTTGTTCTGTCTGAAACCCCAGCCCTTGAGTTAGCACTATTCACATTCATAGTGTGTTTTCCCTCCTCAGTTTAACATCTTTGGAAGCTCCCTCAAAGACATAACCATAGGTTTATATCCTAGGTGTGGCAGTTTGAATATATGTCCCCCAATATATTCAATGTTTTATTACTTTATAGTTTGCATCTGCAATCACCTTGCTAGAGGCAAGGTCACTGGGGGCCGGTCTTAAGGTGTGGTGATGGTTTGAGATTCCATTGCAAAGATATGCAAATGTGCCTAGCAGGAGTTCCTGAAGTGTGCTGTGTGACCTTTTGGCTGTAGTTTTACTCTGTGTGCTGTGGTGGCTGGTTGGCTTTCTCTCTCTCTGCTTGGTCCTGTGGAGAGCAGGCCACTTCTCTTGCCATTATGGAACTTCCCCTGGATCTGTAAGCTTCAATAAATAATATCCCTTCCTCCATAACTGTGCCCGGTCTGGAAGTTCATCTCAGCGAACCTGAAGCTGTCTGCTACAGTAAAGTGGTACCGAGGAGTGTGGGGTGAGATGAACCTGACCGTGTGGATATTCGTCTTTTGGAACCTTTGTTTTGGAGGAATGGGCATGGACTTGGTGCTTGCAACTGAAGATGCCTTCTGGAGTGGTAAGCCAAGTTTTATGGACTATTCTGATGAGAGTTTGAGAATGCTAAGTGCAGATAGTATTGAACTTCGAGGCTTGGCTTATGAGCTTTCTAAGGGGAAGGAAAGAAGGCAGAGGACTTTGTTGGAACTGGGCTACTGGCATAAGGGATGGCTACGTTCCGCTATCCAGGCCCAGAGTGTTTGATCAAACTTAAATTTGTAATGGACTGATGTACTTGGCTAAAGATATTGGACTGAGAGATTTAAGATTTTAAGTTGGAAGACTTGAAGCAAGTTAAAAGTAGAAGCATTGAGGCTGGTTTAACTGCTATTGTCAAACACATTAGCAATCTTAAGGAAGGTGGAAGGAAGGTGGCCAGACTTGATTTACATTAAAACAATGGAGAGGATGCCTGAGGAAAGACTGTTAAAAATGCAAATTCTTGTCGGGCGTGGTGGCGCACGCCTTTAATCCCAGCACTCGGGAGGCAGAGGTAGGAGGATTGCCGTGAGTTCAAGGCCACCCTGAGACTACATAGTTAATTCCAGGTCAGCCTGGGCCAGAGTGAGACCCTACCTCGAAAAACCAAAAAAAAAAAAAAAAAAAAGCAAATTCTTGGAAAGAGTTGACTGGAGAAGGAACCTGCTTTTCAAGGCTATGGTTTATTTTGTCCCTGGATTAAGAATGTGGCTGTGTCCTGCACACCTGGTATTAGTTTTGGAAGCATGAAAAATGCATGGAATGGTCATGAGTTGCACACGGTTCCAGGAGCTGCTGCTGAGATGCAGCATGAAGGCAGGGCATGAAGTCCCTGAGGAATAGGCTGGAAGAGCCTTTTGGAAGATGGACCGTGGTTTGCATGGAGACCTGAAGATGTTTTGGATATACCAGGACTGTGCATAAGGGCTACCATGGAGTGCAGTGTTGGCATGGGATGAAAGTTTTCCCTGGCGACTCTGCCCAGCTGGAGGGGTGGAATTGGAAAACCTGGAGACTGTCAGTCTCTGGTTATATTGAACTTGAACTGCAGAAGTTTGATGACTGCTGATGGTGGTTAAGTTTGCATTATTCTAGTCTCTCCTTGCTATACCTTATACCACTTAAAATGTTTACTCTGTGCCTTTACATGTTGAAAGTATTTAACTTGTTTGATTTTATAGGACTCACTATCTTAAGTTGATCAAGACTGTGAGAACCTTTGAAATTGGACTGAGTACAATTTACAATGTGTGATAGTTATAAATCTATTGGGGGCCAGGAGCTAAATATATTGGGGGCCAGGGGCGGAATGTGGCAGTTTGAATATATGTCCCCCAATATATTCAATGTTTTATTACTTTATAGTTTGCATCTGCAATCACCTTGCTAGAGGCAAGGTCACTGGGGGCCGGTCTTAAGGTGTGGTGATGGTTTGAGATTCCATTGCAAAGATATGCAAATGTGCCTAGCAGGAGTTCCTGAAGTGTGCTGTGTGACCTTTTGGCTGTAGTTTTACTCTGTGTGCTGTGGTGGCTGGTTGGCTTTCTCTCTCTCTGCTTGGTCCTGTGGAGAGCAGGCCACTTCTCTTGCCATTATGGAACTTCCCCTGGATCTGTAAGCTTCAATAAATAATATCCCTTCCTCCATAACTGTGCCTGGTCTGGAAGTTCATCTCAGCGAACCTGAAGCTGTCTGCTACACTAGGTGATTACAAATCTCATCAAGTTGAAAATAAAAATGAATGATCACAATTCCAACCTTGTCAAATTCACACTCAAACATTTTTAGAGTATATTGCCCCACCATTGGTCTTAGCTTAAAGGCTAATGGCCATCTCATAATAGAAAACACATTTAGTTTATCTGTAAGAATACCAATGTCCTAATAATTCCAATATTTTTAAAAGATTTTATATTTATTTATTTATTCAAGACAGAGACAGGGAAAGAGAGAGAGAAAGTGAGAGTGGGCGTGCCAGGTGTTCTACTCACTGCAAACAAACTCCAGATGCATGCGTCCCCTTGTGCATCTGGCTTACGTGGGACCTGGAGAATCAAACCGGGATCCTTAGGTTTCACAGGCATGTGCCTTAATCGCTAAGCCATCTCTCCAGCCCAAATCTAATATTTTTGAAAGACCAAAGTCCATTATTCCTTCAAAGACTGAAGGCAATCTTCCCCCTCTCTGTTCCTATCTAGATTAAGTAGAAACTTTGTATGGCCAAAGCAAATGTTAGTACCATTCCCCTTCTCCCTGTCCCATTCCATTGAGGGCCTCACTTCCTTCTCAGTGGGGTTGCTGGTATTCATTGCATACAGCAAACACACATACCACCACATGAACATAAGAAAAAAATAAAAAATTAAATAAATCAATAAAAACAAACTAGAAGCTGGGGCGGAATTTTGTAATCACAATATACTGATGCTAATGCCGAGAGAAAATGGGATTTGAAGAAAAGACAATTTCCAGGAAGCTCCTGGTAAGGGAAGCAAACAGCATACTGAGAATCCAGAGGGGACAAAAACCCTGCCTCAAATGAGGGTGAAGTGAAAAAGTATGGACTTACCTGAAAGTTGTCCTCTGTTTTCCACATACAAACCATGACTCACTTGTGCCTGCACAGGCACAGGCACAGGCACACACACATGCACACCCCCACACTCCTAATGAAATAAATGAAATGAAATGAAATAAAATAGAGGATCTGGATAAAGAAATATTGAACTAATGCAAGCGGGATAAATACTAAATCCTACAGCTCCAAGTCTAGTATGTGGGGCTGTGGTTGTATCATCTGAGCTCCAACAACTTTGGGTGACTCTGTTTCTCCATTTTTGCTGATTCAGCATGTGTACCTTTCCCCTTGGGCCACCTCCACTGTGTGCCTATAGCTCTCCTCAGCAGATGTCCATGGTTCTTGCATTTCCAGCATCCTGGGAACTCCACTGAAATGCAGGCTACAACTTCACAGCTTCACACAATGGCTATTCAGGGGTTCCTTGAGAGGAATCTGACTCTTCCATATATAACCTGCAATAAGTGGCTTTCTTTAACTTTGGCCTAGCCTTCCATGTCTCTATAGTTTTTGTATTTTACATGCCTGAAAAGCTAACACTATGTGAGTGGCATGGCCACATCCTTCTGCCCATTTAAAATGATGTCTGTAGACCCTTTTCACTACAGCTACAGGGGCCTCTGTAGACCTTGGTGACTGCCTCTGGGAAACACTTTCCTGTGCAGTTATTTTCTAGCATGGAATACCTTCAGTGTCATTTAAAGCCAAATTTCTCTACTTTCAAGTGAAATTGCATTTTTGCAAGCTGTTGCCATTTATAGATGGGCTCTTCTTCTCAAGTTACCTTATCTATGCTCCTACTGCCAAGTACTAATTTACTCCTTAATTGCATTAGTCTCTATAACATTTGCAAAAATACAAACTACACCTTCTTTATTCACAGCTTTAAAATCACTAGTTTCTTTACTTACCAAACTGAATATATTATGTCTTTCTGCTATAATTACTGACCTCTCTCAATAAACCTGGTTACAAGCAAGGAGCAATAACCATGGCATGGCCTGAATGATGTGTAGTCTTGAAATTTCCTCTGCTGAACAACTTAGTCCATAATTTGAAATAAGTTTCATTCCAATTTCCAGGATACAGACAGAATTCAGTGAGATTCTTAGCCAGAATTTAACATAAATGGGCTCTAGTCCAGTTCCCAATGGAGTCTTTATTCCATCTGAAACTTCATGAGCATAGTTTTGATGTTATATTGTTCTCATTTCTAGCATAATTCTTATCCTCCAAAGTCCCACCAGAATGGCCTATAAAGTTCTGCTTATAACATACAAGGGACTTTCTAGGCCAAAGTTTCATTTCAATATCTCTCTAACTATCTAAGAACCACATGATCAGCTTGATTGTAGCAATGACAAAACTAGTACCAGTTTTCTCTGTTAACTTTTTAAAATCATTTCTGTAGCAAAATACTTTATAAAATAACAGTTTAAGAATAAAAAGTTTATTTGGGTCCATGGTTTGAAGGTACAGTCCATCATGGCAAGGAAGGCATGGTGGAGTCCATGGAAGCAGGAGCATGTGTCTGGGCCTTCTCACATTTCAATGGACCAGAACACAGAGGAAGGGGAATCCTAGCACTGATCTCGCTTCCTTCCTTTTCCTTTCTTACTCAGTCTAGGATTCCAGCCCATGGTATGGTGCTGTACATATTTAGGGTAGGTCATCATGTCTCAGTTAAATTCCAAATTCAATTAAATTAACAATAAAAGTGAACCATCAGAGTGCTTCTGGTTTTGAGAGCAACAGGGTCTCTCTCAGCTTTCTATGGTGTTGGAGTCAGCTACTTATCACTGGTACAAAACACATGACCAAAAACAGCTTGTGGGAGGAAAGGGTTTATTTTGGCTAAAAGACTGGAGGGAAACTTCATGATAGCAGGGGAATTGTGTCATGAGCATAGGCTACACATCACCTCCTGGCCAACATCATGTGGACAACAGCAGCAGGGCACTGGACCAAACACTGCCAAAGGGGAAGCTGGCTATAATACCCATAAGTCCACTTCCAACAATACATGACTTCCAGAATGTTCCAGTTCCCAAATTGCCATGAGTTAGGGACCTAGCATTCAGAATAAACCACCACAGAGGGACTTAGCTTAGGACTGGACATTCAATGGTCATTAAAATTCCTCACACCAGTGGGCCTTGAGTCGGCTATACTGTGGCCAGTGAAGCTTGGTGAGTATAGGTTCAGGAAAAGAGCAAGTCAAACAAGGGTTTATTAGAAAAGAAACTAAGAGGACTTCTGGGTAAAACGGCAGCGCAGGAGCCATGCCAAACCAGCCCAGGAAGGGATTTAAGCAAAACTATAGCCAAATACACTCTTCTTCTGAAAAGTGCAGAATAAGTTTTTCTTAGACAGAGTGGAGAAGCAGGAGAGACCAAGATCCACCAGAAAGGAGGAAAACAGCCAGAATCCCACTGAGGAGCTTGCGGCCCCAATCTGTGTGATCTGCGTGCCGGTACCACCTGCCAGGCATGCCTAGCACAGCAGCAGAGACCACACAAGGGGACTTTCCAACCTCATCAGTCTCCTTGCAAAGCCAAGAAATCTAAAGTCTGCTGAGCTACTGAAAGAGATACAGGGGAACAGTGTGAGCAATTACAGGCTTCCTGAACTCTCCCATCCCTCAACCATCAGAACCACTAACCTCAGGCACTCAGCTCTAAGGGTCAGTGCATCCAGCACAGCTGAACTGAGCTCAAGCTCCACAGCACAATATGGAGGGATTGAGGTGGGCACTCAGCATTGGTGAGATTGGAAGCCACACCAAAAGGTAACAAGGCTCACTGACCAAAAAAAAAAAAAAAAAAAAAAAAAAAAAAAAAAAAAAAAAAAAAAAAAAAAAAAAGTACATAGGCCTGAATTGGAAGTGCTAATCTCTCTTTCCATATCAGGGCAGGTTACAGATTACATGTTTTTGGTTGGCTTTACCATTTTCAAATAAGCTGTACATGGGGTGTTGAGTATTGCTGCCTTTAATGCTTACAGATTGATAGTGCCTTTGTCTTTTGCTTTTGTCATTATTGGGGGCAGGGACTGATCCAGATCCAGGCTGACCTAGAACCCAATTCAGAACAGAATTCTCTACCTCCCAGCTGACAGGATTAAGGGTGTAGAGCAACACACACTCTTAGGGATTTGGGCCTTATAAGACTATTTGTTTGTTTTAATGCCCATACTTATATACTCTGTGCTAGATTTTTATTGAATGTGTATATTTCTCAGTTGAAGTTTAGGATTTGCCAGTAAATTGTTCCATCCAGTCCACTAGAGCAGTTGCTTAGCAAGCAAACTCAACACCTAGGATTACTTCTGAGGTTGGATTGGGGTACAAGTGCTACACTTGGCACTTTAAACTCATATCCTGAAAGTATATAAAGGTGGATCAGCACACCTAAGATCACTGCAGACAAGTAGAAAACCCAAGCATCAAATAAATTCAGAATGCAAAAATTGCCACATTATAATACAAGAAACGCAAAGAATCAAGACAATGCAACCCCACCAAATCCATCAGAAATGTTCACCAATGAGACTGTTTTAGATGAAATAACTGACAAAGATTTCAAAAGAATGATGTTATCTATACTCAAAGAAATTAAAGAAGAAATGAAAGGATTCAAAGAAGAAAACAAACTCCTGAAAGAGAGCACAGAAAACCAGTTTAATGAAATAAAAAGGACATGAATAAGGAAATAAAATACTGAAGAAAAACCAGGCTGAAATCCTAGCTCTGAAGAACACAGTCAGTGAAATAAAAAACTCTGTAGAACGTCTCACCAGTAGAATGGATGAAGGAGAGAACAGAATATCTAAACTAGAAGACCAGGTGGCAGATCTAAGACAGTCCAACAAAGAGAAAGATAAGCTAATAGAAAGGTATGAATGGGAATTCCAAGATATCTGGGACACTATGAAAAGATCAAACATAAGAATTCAGGGTATAGCAGAAAGAGAAGAATTTCAATTCAGAGCTTAGTAGGTGTTTTCCACAAAATCATAGAAGAAAATTTCCCCCAAATTGGGAAAGAAATGTCAATGCAGATACAGGGAGGTTTTAGAACACCAAACAGACAAAACCTGGAAAGAACCTCTCCTCACCATGTTATAATTAAACTACTAAACACGCAAACCAAAGAAAATATATTGAAAGCAGTTAGGAAAAGCAAGGGACCTTCAAAGGGAAACCCATCAGGATCACAGCAGATTACTCAACACAGATTTTAAAATCCAGAAGGGCTTGGAGTGATGTATTCCACATTCTGAAAGATAAAAACTGTCAACCAAGATTGCTTTATCCTGCAAAGCTATCTATCCACTTGTATTATAAATGGGATTTATTGGATTAATTTATGGCAGTTCAACAATAGCTGTCTGCAAATTGAGCACCCAGAAACCTGGTAGATGCTCAATACATGTGGCTGGATGCCTCAGCAGTCCCAATCTGACACTGAAGGCCTTGGGGATTCCTGGAGAGCCACTAGTCTGCAGTCCATGTTGCAAGAGTAATGAAATTTGGTTCCAATGTCAATCAAAGACAGTTAGAGCAGGGCATGTAAGAATGAATAGTAAGGGCAGCCAGGTAAAAGCACTCACCAGACAGTAGCACAGTAGGCAGGCAGAAAGGGACTTTGTTCTCTCACAGCCTTTTTATATGTGGATAGTCGAGGCCCAGACAATAGGGATGGGAGGACTTGAGGGAAGGGAAGGGGAGGGTGGGGAAAAAGGCACAAAACTAAACCCAAAATGAGGTGGTACTATAGAGACTTTTATCCTTGAAGATAGACTAAAAGATTGAACTGTCAATAGGAGCATGGAGGAAGCACCTGAAAAGAAGGGCCCTAGAGAGGGTGGGATAAAGCCTAACCTTGATAATTGTTTTGGCTCTGGCCTGTAACTCCCAGTACCAGAATGCAGTTGCCACCTACAATGAGCTGTTGATCAGAGAGACCTATGAGGTCCCCCAAACAAGACAGGTTTCTGTCAAAGCACTTGATTATCTGCCTGAGGTAAAAGGTAAGACCCTATTGCTGAACACAGAGAGACCTGGCTAGAATACAGAAGGGAGCCAGTTCTCAGATAGCCCATTTAGTGCTGGAAAGTGCTACATGGGCTACTGGGGGAAAGTGGCCAACAACAGTCCAAGCAACCACGGGTCTAAGCTACTTAGAAGCAAACACCCTGACAAGTGTACACACAAGTGCAATAGTGGCACACAGACTTGGTGGGTAACCAATAGCTTTCTGATTGGCTAAGAGAGCCACTCAATGGAAAGGAAGCCATATCTGGAATTGGGAACCAGGTCAGAATCCTATGGAGACAAAGATGATGCTCTCCAATGTCATGTTCCCACTAGTCTTCTGTGAAAAGTGGGGTTACATACATCAATTTCTCCCTAAATTAATAAGGCTTAGCCCCCTTAACCTGTGCTGACTTAAATCTCTATTGGAGAATCTCTTTTTTCTCTTTCAGAAGGTAGCAAGACCCAAGGAGATAAACTACCCCTCACACTTCAGCCATGCCCCAGCTGAAAGCACACAGGAATTGGGGAAATGAGCAAGAATGCAGCTCCCATGGTGAGTCTGACAATCAGCATCCTTGTCCTTCGACACAACCTGGAACCTATAATGGGCAGTGAGTATCCTCCAGATTCTGTCCCTTCTCTGAATGCAGAGGATGGGACTCTCCCCCCAACTTCCTGTCTTTGGTAACATTAAAATGGGAAACACCACAATCACTCCTCTCTATAGGATTTAAAATACCATATGTGAGAGGAGAATGGAGGTATGAGATCTATGCTTCTCCTAAGAGTTAACCCATTGCAGTCTGTCAAGCACTCACCTGGTCAAGAGAGCACCTCTGGACACCCCTCACGTAAAGCCAGATGGAGTAGCTATCCTCTTGAAGAGACAGTGTACTGCCCTGCAGAAGCCCCTCCCTCAGCACAGCTGCTCCTGGGTCCTCAGCACAGCTGCTCCTAGGTCCTCAGCGCTGGGCTTGCCCCTTCTCTGAGCTCTAACCCAGAAGGTGTAATTTTTCCTTTTCACCCTTCTTTCTCTTCTTCAGATGCCAGCTGGAATCCTAAGCATGCCTGCCCAGACATGCCTGTGGCTTTCACCTTGTTCTCAATAAATCTCCTTTGCCTTGCTGCTCATTGTCCATGTGCCTGACTTTTTGTGGTGGTAAGACAAATGGCTCAAGAATAAGAATATCTGCTGGGCCTGGTGGCACACACCTTTAATCCCAGCACTTGGGAGGCAGAGGTAGGAGGATCGCCATGAGTTCGAGGCCACCCTGAGAATACAGAGTGAATTCCAGGTGAGCCTGAGCTAGAGTGAAACCCTACCTTGAAAAACCAAAAAACAACAAAAAAAAGTAAGATTTCTGCCACACTGTCACATGTCAAGGCCCCTCGTTCAATGCTCAGTACTACTAAATGAACAAACACTAAATAAATATAAAAAACATAATACCAGTCCTGTCTTCTGGAGTCATCTGCTTTGATGTTTAGAGAAATGCTATGGACCCAGGGAGAAGAAGGTAGACTGGGATAGGAAACCGCCTGGTGATGGATACATGGATGTGACACTTCCTTGTAAAGTTGTGGCCCACTTTCTCTCCATCTTTTTGACAGTCATGACCCAGTTTCCTTTGTGGACAGCTATGAATAATAGGTTCAGTCTTTTTTTTTTTTTTTTTTTTAAGGTAGGGTCTCACTCTAGCTCAGGCTGACCTAGAATTCACTATAGAGACTCAGAGTGGCCTTGAACTCATGGTGATTCTCCTACCTTTGCCTCAGGAGTGCTGGGATTAAAGGCATGTGTCACTAAGCCTGGCTCAATATTTTTCTTTATTAGTGTATATGTATTTGTATGTGTATGAATGTGTCATGTGGAGATCAGAGAACAACCTCAGATGTCAGGCCTCGTCTTCCACTTTGTTTGAGGCATGGTATGTTGATGTTCACTGCTGCATATGACAGGCTATCAGACTGACAAGCTTCCAGGAGTTCTCTCCCGAGCTCTCATTTTTCTGCAGTGCACCAGGATTGAAGATGCTCACTATTATGTCTAGCTTTACATGGGATCTGGGGACCGAAATTGGGTTTTCATGCTTGAGAAAGTGCTTTTACCCATTGAGCCACCTCTCCAGTCCCAGTGGGATCACTTTTGAACGGACTTTGATCACTTGTTCTATGTATTTGACCAGTTTTATTCCCATTCCGCCCTTCACACCGTAGCCAGTCACCTTTCTCAAATATTAGGGAAACAGCTTTGAGACATGCTCTATACCAATCCTCAGAGCCCCCAGGTGATCTCACCACAGTTGCACATGTTAGAAACCACTTAACACACCTTCTCCTGGTTTCTTGCAAATGGCTTCATTGTAAAGACACATGCTCACACAAATTCACAAATTAGAAAACATTCTTTATTAGACCACATGTCCATTTGTTTTTCATAGAAATATGGTTTCTATACTGCTGTTTGCATTAATAATGCAGGTTACATTTACACCTACATTTTCACAATGCAAGTTTATATTCTTAGTGACTACTTTGCAGATAACTGTAGTTTTGCTGGAAGTCCTCATGTGGTTCTGCAGAGGCCTAGGTGGTCTTCTCAGCTGTCCCTTTTCCTGCTTCCCTGTAGACTCCCAGGAACTTCCCCAGCCCTGCCTCTCCCACCTTCACATTCATGGAATGCCACACCCCATGAGCAGTCCTCACTTGGCCTGACAACACTGGGTATCCAAATGCTGCTGCCTGTGAGACCCACAGCACTAGTGACAAGAGTGACAGAAAGAAAACCACACTCCAACACAGAATTCCAACAGGAGCCTTCTCACAGTGTCCTGAGTTAGCTACTCACACCGTTCCTAATTCTGTCCAAGCTTCTCTCCAGGGAGGAAGTGCTTTGGATATCTTCTGTAAGTATTCATCTCATTTCAATCCCTTCTTAGCTGCTCATTACCAAGGCCTGTTGTTCTGTGGCATCATGTAGGTAGACAACTGCTAGACTAATTTCTTATCTGCTTTGCATTTTCATTATGCAAGTTAAGTGCAAATCCTGGAGGGTGTTAAACATGCCCTTTCTTTGTAGGCACTTCATATTCACAACCCCTCACCCCCAAAATTTGCTTGGAAGCATTCTGCCCCACCTACACCTTTCCCTTGAATTTCTTCAATTAATAGTGGGTGGAGTGCACCGGTATCCTGCGTCCTGGTCCCTGGAGGGCTACTAACTCACACAGCACAGTCTTGGCTTTTGCAGATCCCCTGATGAGCCAAGAAATTCATGTGGTAGATTTGCTGGCTGAGAGAGGAAAGGGGATGGCAGTGGAGTTTCATTTTGAGCCACTCCTGTCTATCAACCTGCTCCCTCCAGCATTTTCTCACTAAGTTAATCACCCAAGTCTCCCTCTCTATGCCTTGGAGGGAGGGAGGAAGGGAGGGAGAAAAGGACAGAGAGACAGGGAGGGAGAGAATATTCCTGACCAATTTAATTTGAGTGTATAGGTATTATGATAATTTCTTTCTTTTGGATAACTCTGGGTTTTTCAAGTCTCTAGTCTAAATTGTTTCTGTAAGGATTCATTTATCTCTTTCCATTTCTACCACCCAAATTGTGGTCTTATCTCCTTTCCTTCTACTATGTGTTTTTAAGGCCATGTGCAGAGTGGGAGGGCCTGGGTGAGGCCAGCTGCGTTCCTGTGGGTCCTGGGTGATGGCCTGGCCAGTGTGGGAGCAGTTGTTGAAGCTCTGTAAGACCCACGCAGCGCCTGTCTGAGACAGAGATTTGGGTGGAGAGTGAATATCTGTGTATTTTTCTGGTCCATTGTCACTACACACTTCATGATCAAATATGTCACCACTCAACCTCTGCTCTCCGTATGGAGCAATGGATCTGACAGGGCTCAGATCCGTTGCTACCCAGCTGCACAGAGGATCCTGCCATGCAAACCCTTTGGATTTCCCTCTGGGTAGAGGGGCCGAGGTCAGCTTCCCTCCAGAGCCGGGAGGACACTGCAGCCAGGAGGCAGCAGGGCCAAGGCCACAGACCCAGGATACATCTGAGTGTTGTTTCCGCTCTGGTTTTTCAAGGGCCTGTCTTACTCTAAAAGATCCACGCATCCATGCTTTGGTCTCTAGCCAGTGCCACTTTGGAGGGTCTGGAATCCTGAGGAGGCGGGGCCTGGCTGGAGGAAGTAGGTCTAGCTCCTCCCTGCTCCCATGATGCTTTGCCCCACCAAGGCCAAGAAGCTACAGAGCAGTGACCTTGGACACCATGAGCCACATGGAATCTTTCCTCCCTCAAGTTATTCCATGAGGTAAGTGTCACCATTTTTTAAAAATGTACTAAATTGTCAATAATGAGTATTATCAATAACTGTTGCAAGACAGGGAGGAGAGGCCCTCTGTTCTTAACTCTGATTGGATACTGTTTTACCCTCTCCAGTTCAGGGGGAGGCCTTGTGCACTCCAGGCAAGTGCTCTGCCATGGAGTTACATCACATGAATTTATTCACACATTTACATGTGTGCTCATCACTGTGTGATATGCCCCAATGCAAGTAGAAAATAAACATCCTTATGTCAAATAAACTGTGACCTAAAGATACCCATCAAATCACTTGGCAGAGCTCCAGGCCAAAGTGTTGCTCAGTAGTAGAGTGTGTGGTAGATGCATGGGTTCAATTCCAGCACCAATATTAAAAAACAGTTATTTAATATCAAACAAATATTAAGACCCTGTAAAACATTAAGAAGTTTAAGATCTGGGTCATTTGCTTGGTGTGTTTAAAGTGTTTATGTAAAGTGAATTCCAAAGAAGTAGCCCCATTTGCCATTAACAGTGTCTAAGAGTATCTGTTTCCCTTCTCCTTGCAAATGTTTGTAAGGCCATTTTTAAAATTTTTCCTTGGATATGTGAGAAGGAAGGATTTCTTGTGATCGTCACAAATTTAAATTGTGAGGGTGAAGCTGCATCTGACTTAAGGAGTTATTCAGGGTCAATTATGTGTTTGCTGATCTAGTTAGGATTATATACTATAGTTTCCTGTGTTTGTTTTTAGTAGTTTGGTCTTTCCTATTGCTTCTGTACAATTTTTTACATGATAGGGGAATTAACTTTTCATTAAGTTCTTTATACATTGAATTTTGATTTTGCTTATTTACAAAACATTCTTGAAGTCACTTTTTTTGGAGAGAGACACAGAGAGACACAGCCTCTGGGCTGCTGCGAACGAAATCCAGATGCGTGCACCCCCTTGTGGTCAAGTGCGGCATTGCGTCACTTTGCATCTGGCTAAACGTGGGACCTGGAGATTGGAACTGCTGGAGATTGGAACCAGCATTCTTAGGCTTAGGAGGCAGGCGCCTTAACCACTAAGCCATCTCTCCAGCCCTTGAAGTCACTTTTAAATTATATGCTAAGCATCTCTTATTTAATTTGTAGAATCATATTTCAAGAAAATTTGAATATGCTCCAGCTGGGAGAATCTTTGTCCTTGACTCCATGAAAACACATCTCCTTGGAGAATTGGCTGTTTGGCTTTAGTTGCCTAGACTGAAAGCCTCTTTGGATAGTGGTGTGTTGACACAACCACTTTTCTTACTGATGGGATTCAGGGATTTTGTCATGGTGTCTCCTGTCAGAGTGGGTTTCATGACTCTAGTCTCCTTACTCTTTTTAAAATTTTATTTATTTTTGGAGAGAGACACAGAGACAGAGAAGGAGAGGGAGACAGAAAGAGATGGGAGCTCCAGTAGTCTCAGCTGCTGTGAATGAAATCCAGATGTGTGCGCCCCCTTATGGTCAAGTGTGGCACCCTTGCGTCACTTTGCATCTGGCTGAACGTGGGACCTGGAGATTGGAACTGGGTTCTTAGGCTTAGCATGCAGGTGCCTTAACCGATAAGCCATCTCTCCAGCCCTCCTTACTCTTTTTTTTTTAAAGATTTTATTTTTATTTATTTGTTTATTAGGAACAGAGAGAGGGGGAGAGAGAGAAAGAGTGAGAATGTGCTCGCCAGGGCCTCTAGCCACTGCAGACGAACTCCATATGCATGCACCTCCATGTGCATCTGGCTTACATGGGACCTGGAGAATTGAACCAGAATACTTAGGCTTCGCAGGCATGTGCCTTAACCATTTTAGCCATCTCTCCAGCCCAAGTCTCCTTACTCTTAACCCAGGCAAGTGCAACTATAATACTTACCCAGTCCTAGAACTCCATTGAGCAGAAAACAGAGCAATAGGATGGGGGGGGGGGCTGGTTATATCAACCAGATGGAGGATACTAGAAACTCAAAAAATGGAACTTAATCCTAATAAGTGGACAATGTGATAGGCATCATGAAGTTCAGTGACTGTGACTGCATTTCATTTCTCCCCCATTTAGGAATGCCTTTACTGTTAGGCAATTTTATAGTATTTAACAACCACACAAGCTCCACACTTCCCAGATCTGGAGACACCATGTACAGACAGACAGTAAAGCAGGCCCTGCTTATTGGGCTAACCCTGCAGTGACTTACATTATCTCAAAATTGGAAGGGAAAATTTCTTATTTTTTGAGCTAATAGTTGTGATGGACTATCATTTTCTCCTATACTACTGTATTTTACTCCATTAAATGATGGCTAAGACCCATAGTGCTCAGGTTTGGCCAGGGAGATGAGTCCAACAGAAGATTATATAATCTGAGAGTAGTTGGAAGGCTCATTAGTCCATGTGGGGCAGTCAAGGTCTGGAAGAGGACAGGTGCAGCATTAGAGAAAAGCCACCTGCCAGGGAGCATAATGGGAAGAAGTGCACCATCTAGAGAAGGTTGCCACTTCTCTTTGCAGCCAGTGATGGAGGGCCTGTGGTTGCAGTTGGTCATCTGGGCAGGCATCCAGGAAATAAAACAACACAAGTAGGAAGAGAAAACATAGTTGGGAACTCATGGAGATCAAGGAGAAGCCATGAGGACAAACTGACCCTGATGTATGTTTTATGGATCTAAGTTTGTGTATGTGGGTGATTGGCAAATAGAGCTGGTGCCATTGCCTTGAACCTGTGTCTTCTTGGTTCAGGACTCAGGGTCACCAAAGGAGACCTTCTGGCATTGCTGGAGGAACTGCTAACAAAGCCAGCACTTTGTACATGGGAGCCCCACCCTAACCTTCCCACACTGACTGCTAATACTTTAGTTCAACTTCTCAACCTTGCCCAGAGTTGTCTGGCAGACAACCCCTCTTTGGTACTGTAGTGGTGTGATTCAGGTGTCTCCCATAAATTTAGGTGTTTGGAATGCTAGGTCACCACCTCATGGCAATTTGGGAATTAAACCCTCCTGGAAGCAGCATATTGTTGGGAGCAGGCTTATGGGTATTATAGCCAGTTTCCCCTTGCCAGTGTTTGGCCCACTCTCCTGTTGCTGTTGTCCATCTGATGTTGGCCAGGAGGTGATGTCCACCCTCTGCTCATGCCATCATTTTCCCTGCCATCATGGAGCTTCCCTTCAAGTCTGTAAGCCAAAATAACTCTTTTTTTCCCCACAAGCTGCTCTTGGCCAGGTGTTTTCTGCCAGCAATGTGAACCTAACTGCAACAGATACTACATAAAAGGGAGTTCTGAGAAATAATGTCCAATGTTAATCTGCTAACAGAATATGTCTGATAATGGGGTGGCTCTCCTGAGGAGCTGGTACCATAAGCCAGCATGCGGAGTCAACTTTTCAGAAATTTTCTAACTCTGATAGCCATTATTAAAATTAAATTACATTGGACATAATGATGCATGCCTTTAATCATAGCACTTGGGAGGCAGAGGTAGGTAGATCACAGTGAATTTGAGGCCATTTTGAGACTACTTATTGAGTTCCAGGTCAGCCTGGGCTAGAGCAAGACCCTACCTCAAAAACAAAACAAAAAAAAAAAAAAAAAACAAACTAAATTACAAAAGCTGGATATAGTGGTATATACTTGTATTTCCAGCACTTAAGAGGCTGAGACGGGGATTGAGTGCAGCCAGCCTAAGAATCACAGAGACGGTTCCTCAAAAATTATATAAACTTAAAATTTCAATAAATTGAGCTGAAATCAAAGATAATTAAATAGTCAAAATTCATCTCACACTAGTTATTTTCAATATTTTATTAATATTTTCTCCTTGGAGTTATGTTTCTTGTATCTGTGAGTTGAGAGAGGAAGCAGAGCCTTTGAATTCTTTCATTCTCTATTTGCAGCTTTTTCTATGAGGTCAGTGGGGGTTCACTCAGGAATATGATGTCTAGCAACCATTCAGAGATTTGACATGCAAGTTTGGGGCCTCCCTCCTTCCCTTCTGTAATTTTCTTTTTCTTATATATTTGTCCTATGACCCTCTTGACAGAACAGGTAGTTTCCTGACATCCAAAGCTATGCCCAGCCTGGAGAGTGTCCACAGGCAGAAAGCCATACTCACACATTTCACCTGCCAGACCTCATCCTTCAAGGATGGGCAACCCTTCATCCTTGATGTGGCTTCCAGTACCCCTTTTGTAGTTGTTTCATTTGTTGTCAACAGATTTTTTTTTTTTTTTTTTTTTTTTTTTTTTTTTTTTGGTTTTTCGAGGTAGGGTCTCACTCAGGCCCAGGCTGACCTGGAATTAACTGTGCAATCTCAGGGTGGCCTTGAACTCATGGCGATCCTCCTACCTCTGCCTCCCGAGTGCTGGGATTAAAGGCGTGCGCCACCACGCCCGGCTGTCACCAGATTTTATAGTTGTTTTCGGAAGAACGGTTAGTTTGATCAAACTGCTTAGGTGCTCAGGTACTTGTCTGGTTATTTCTGCTTGAGTATTGGGTATTGTGCCTAAAAATACATGACTGCTAGTATTACTGAGAGGAAATGTCCTGTTGATTAACTGTCCTTTTGACAGGGGATGTGTCCTTTGTTTCTAGTAGGCTTTCAGATTTTCTCCCTACTGCTCCAGTTTCACCACAATGTTTCCTTGTGTGGCTTTATCTTAATTTTCTAAGTGTAAAAATTGACTTCTTTGAAACATTTTTACACATGTGTGTGTGATTCTAGAGTGTTATGATGTGTGTATTATGTGTGGTGTATGTATGTATGTGTGTGCATGCACACACACTGTCATGTGTGTGTGGAGGCCAAAGAAGACTTCAGGTGCCTTCTCTTTTTGCTCTTAAACACACTTCCTAGAGACAGGGTTTCTCCTTCAACCTGAAGCTGCTAATGTTGGCCAGTAAGCCAAAATGATTCTCTCGTTTCTGTTCCCCTGCTGACCAGTGTTACAGACATATGTGGTCACTCCCAGCTTTGTACATGGATTCTGGGGAGTTGAACTCAGGTGGTCACTGACTCTCCCTTGCTCTCATGCATAAGTAGCAAAAGTGTTCCTAACCCCTGAGCCATCTCTGCAGCCCTCAGTAATTTTTTTTAAATGTTTTTTTAAAAATATTTTATTTATTTATTTATTTGAGAGAGAGAGAGAGAGAGAGATACAGAAATAGACAGGTAGAGAGAGAGAGAGAGAATGGGCACGCCAGGGCCTCCAGCCATTGCAAACGAACTCCAGATGCATGTGCCCCCTTGTGCTTCTGGCTAACGTGGGTCCTGGAGAATCAAGCCTCGAACCGGGATCCTTAGGCTTCACAGGCAAGCGCTTAACCGCTAAGCCATCTCTCCAGCCCAACCCCCAGTAATTTTTGACATTATGATAGACATTCAATTCTGAGAAATACAGATTGACTATCCCTTATAGAAATTTCTTGGCTCCACAAATAAATATTTGCTTGAAGTAAATCTATTACTATACCATAAAGAGGCAAAAATGACTTTCAGCAATAGTGGTGCTTTGATCATTGTTCAGAAAAAAATATCTTTAAGAGTTGGTGACAAACATAGTTTCTGGCAATTAAAAGGGAGGCATGACTATAATTCTGGCCAAAATGTCATTCAGGCACAATGATCCATTTATTGTAATGTCTGGAAAATATTGATAGTTGCATTTATTAATGCCATAAAGTAGAGACTGATGGTACACAATGACAGATCAAAGCAATGCTGTAACTATCGTGAAGAAAATGATGCTCCTGTTGGTAAACAATTGGATGCATGTAGTCATTGATGTGAGCATGCTTACTCCAAATTTTCCTGTGAAGCAGCTGCAACCTTTGAAATAAAGTAAAACAATTACCATTTGAGTGGAGGAATGAGGGATTTGTGTGTGTGAAATGGGCTTCTTAGGTCCTTTGTTCCTTCTGCTGTATTGCTGTAGCTGCCTTGAGCCAAAGTGAGGGGACCGTGGGTGTGTTGGGTTAAATGCTTTTATTTCAAAATCAAAATTTTCTCTTCAGGATTCTGGTCAAGATGGCATCCGCCTAACCTCACCTCACCTTACACGGAAGTAAACACAAGACCCTTAAGCTTTACGAGATTTTTAAAAGGGTTTGCTGGCTATTGCATGCTGCCAGAGGGAGGGGGTGGATGAAAAAATAGGGAATCCACTGATTCCCACACTCTTGGGCAGAGGCCACCACAGGTTAAGTCCCGCTGGGCTGGTGTGACCTGCATCACTGGTCAGATCCCTCCCTCACCGGCCAGTGCCCCGCGCGGCCCCTCTGGGCTGCATCTTGTCCCGCCAAGCCTGACTGACCAGTCAGATCCCTCCCTCTCCGTCCAGAGACCACCTCAGAACCCTCCTTCACAGGCCAGAGCCTCGTGTGGCCCGCCTGAGCCACATCAGGTCCCGCCCTCACTGGCCAGAGCCCCGGGCCACCTGCCTGAGCTGCATCAGGTCCTGTCGGGCCTGACTGATCGGTCAGATCCCTCCCTCATTGCCAGTGCCCTGTGCAGCCCGCCTGAGCCACGTCAGGTCCCACCAGGCCTGACTGACTGGTCAGATCCCTCACTCACAGGCTAGAGCCCCATGCAGTCTGCCTGAGCCCCATCAGGTCCCAGGGGGCCTGCCAGAGCCTCATCCATAGTCAGATCCCTCTCTCACTGGCCACAGCCCCATCACTGGTCAGGTACATCCCTAGCCTTCCTGAGTCCCATCGCCCATCAGGTGACACCACTCCCTCTCTCAGGGCAGATCAGGGATCCAGGGAAGTAGGCCAGTGTTCCCGCCCTACCCTGCCTGAGCCCAACTAGGGTAGTTGTGGTCCCCTACCCCTCCCACATCCATAGGGAACGCAGGCAAGCAGGCCAGTGTCCCCCACCCCAGCCTATCAGAATTCCAGGAGCCACCACCCTGAGACTCACCACTGCACCCCACCCCACCCCAGGGCAGCAGGCTAGCATTTCACACCCTAGGATTTCTGAACCATTGTGATGGGCAAAATACAACAAAAAAGGAATAGCATGAAAAACCAGATACAAGTAAATCCAGCTAGACTATCCAATCCTACAATGGATGTCTCAAATCAAAGCATAGAGGAGACAATAGAATCAGAACCCCAAAATGAAGAGACAAGCTATGCAACCCTGGCCAAGAAAATAGCACAACTCTCAGAAACTCAACAAAGAGCCAAAAATTGTATGAATGTTATCCTTGCAACATTAGACCTGACAGAAAAGAACCAGGAAGGGCTCCAAAGATAGTTAAATGAACTGAAGGAGAATGAAAAAAAGAGGTCCTCAATAATCAGCTAAGTTCAATGAAGACATAAAAAAATGCAAGGATAAACTCCAAGAAGCATTAAGAAAGTCAGAAAATGACACAAAAAGGGAACTAGACAGAGGGATGGAAACTATACATAAAAAACAGTAGAAAATATGAACCAAATTGAACAAGCCCAAAACTCTATAGAAACTCTTAAGAACTGAGTCAGTCAAGTGGAGGATAGAAACTCAGAACTGGAAGACAAAATTGAAGAAACAGTTCATGAGTCCAAAAATTTCAACAAGTTCAAAAATTTCTGTGAACAGAACATGAGGGAAATGTGGGACACCGTTAAGCATCCAAACATTAGGATCATGGGTATACCAGAGGGGGGAAGAAACATAGACCAAAGCAATGGAAAGCTTATTCAACAAAATAATTGTAGAAAACTTTCCCGCTCTCTCAAAAGAAAATCCCATTAAGTTACAAGAAGCTAGCCCTATTTGTGGATGACGTAAGTCTATACATAAGTGACCCGAGAACTTCCATCTCAAAACTCTTAAAGGTGATTAGTGCCTTCAGCAAAGTAGCAGGATATAAAATCAACACACAGAAATCAGTAGCCTTTCTGTATGCAAAAGACAAAGAGACAGAAAAATAAATAATTAACATTGTCGCATTTTCAATAGCAACAAAGAAAATAAAGTACCTTAGAATAACATTAAGGAAGTGAAAGACCTATACAATGAAAACATAAAAACACTCAAGAAAGAAACTGAGAAGGTCCTACAAAAATGGAAAGACCTCCCATGCTCCTGGATTGGTAGAATTAACATTGTGAAAATGGCAATCTTACCAAAAGCACTATATAGATTCAATGCAATGCCAATAAAAATCCCAACTTCCTTCTTCAATGAGATAGAAAAAACTATCTCAAAATTCATATGGAAAGGCAGAAGGCCTCAGATATCCAAGCATATCCTCAGCAAAAGAAACACCTCTGGAGGCGTCACCATACCTGATCTAAAGCTATACTACAAAGCCAATGTAATAAAAACAACATGTTACTGGCATAAAAACAGGAATATAGACCAATGGAACAGAATAGAAGACCCAGACTTTGGGTCAAGTAACTACAGCTACTTGATATTTGACAAAGGCCCTACCAACGCAGAATGGAAAATAGACAGCATCTTCAACAAATGATGCTGGACATACTGGACAACCATATGTAGGACAATGAATCTCGACCCACACATCTCTCCATGCACAAAAATCAAGTCCAGATGGATCAAAGACCTTAATATAAAACCAGAAACACTGCTACTACTGGAAGAAAAAATAGGAGAAACCTTCCACAACATAGGAGTGGGTAAAGCCTTCCTGAACAAAACCCCAGCAGCCCAGGAAATTAAACAATCACTCAACCATTGGGATCTCATGAAGCTGAAAAGCTTTTTCACTGACAAATATACTATAACCAAAGCCAGCAGATTACCCACAGAATGGGAGAAAATTTTCACCAGCTATACAACTGACAGAGGCCTAATTTCTAGAATCTACAAAGAACTCCAAAGCCTAAACAATAAATCATCAAACAACCCACCCACAAAATGGGGCAGAGAACTGCACAGGGAGTTCTCAGAGGAAGAAATACAAATAGCAAACACATTTAAAAAAATGTTCAAGCTGGGCGTGGTGACGCATTCCTTTAATCCCAGCACTCGGGAGGCAGAGGTAGGAGGATCGCCAAGAGTTCGAGGCCACCCTGAGACTACATAGTTAATTCCAGGTCAGCCTGGACCAGAGTGAGACCATACCTCGAAAAACCAAAAAAAAAGGTAATGTTCAACATCCCTAATCATCAGGGAAATGCAAATTAAAACAACTATGAGATTCCACCTTACCCCAGTAAAGATGGTTAACATTGAAAAAAAACAAACAAACAATGAAAACAAATGCTGGTGAGGCTGTGGAGAAACAGGAACAAGCTTTCACTGCTGGTGGGAATGTAAAATGGTTCAACCATTATGGAAAGCTATATGGAGACTTCTGAAAAGGATGACCATAGACCTACCAACGGATCCAGCTATTCCCTTACTGGGCATATACCCTAAAGGCTCCAAGCCTCAGATCAGAGATATTTGCTCAACCATGTTCATAGCTGCTCAATTCATAATAGCAAAGAGCTGGAATCAACCCAGGTGTCCATCACTAGATGAATGGATAACCAAGATGTGATATATCTATACTATGGAATTCTACATAGCAGCAAGGAAAGATGAAATTAGGAAATTTGAAAAAAAGGTTAAACATGGAATAGATCATCCTATGTGAGCTCACCCAAGCACAAAAAGATAATCGTCGTATGGTCTCATTTATCTGTAAATAAATGTTCCCTAATGGCAGGAGAAGCTGGCCTTCTCTTACAGGACCAGGCAGAGAGAGAAAAGCCAAAACTAATACCAGCCACACAGTACACAGAGCAAAGCTACAGCCAAAAGCCACAGCACACTTCAGGAACTCACCCTAGGCACACTTTGCATATCTTTACAATGGAATCTCAAATCATCACCACACCTTAAGATCCAGTGACATTGCCTCCAGCAAGTTGGCTGCAGATGCAAACTATAAACTAATAAAACACTGAATATATTGGGGGCCATATATTCAAACTACCACAGAGCCCCAGCTGAAACCATAGAGTAATGCGAGGGAAAGGCAAGAATACAGCACTCTTGGTGATCACGGCACCAGAAAAAGGCTGAAGGAGATAAACACAGAGAACATCCAACTCCTACTAAGCCAGATATCCAGAGACACAGAGGCTCCCAAAACCTCATAACTGAAGTAGAGCTAAAATGACCCCAATGTGGCTCAGGGAAATTTGCGGAAGAGGGGGCAGAAAGAATGTTAGAGCCACAAGTTGGGGCATTATGCACAGAGACTTGGCCTACCCCCCAGAACTCTTGACTACCCTCCACAATGCATGACCCACATTCCCCATTGATGAGGGTCCCTTTGGAAGAGGGAGGAGGACAAGGGAGCTAACACTATGAATGTAAAATCAGAATAATATAAATAAAAATAAATTATAATAACCTAAAAAAAAGATAATCATCTCATGGTCTTGTTTATCTGTCACTTCTAACCTGAATCCACCTGAGATGCAGCCAAACCTAATAAGCACTCTGAGGCCCAGACAATAGGGAGGATGGGATAGAGGGAGGGTAAGGATGGGAGGGAATGAGAGGGTGGGAGGGAGGACAATGGTGGAGGGGATACAAATAGGGACCCCAAAAGAAATGATACTATAAAACTCTTTATTCTGAACAACAGGCTAAAACATTGATCCTTCAGCAGGTCCTCAGAGGGAACACCTGAACCACAGGAAACTGGAGAGAATAGCATGAAGACCAACCTTAATCTTTTCCTGCTTCTCTTTCTCTTCTCTCTCTCTCTCCTCTCTATACTCACTTTCTCTTTTATATTATCTTTTTCTTCCATCATCTTCCTAGGCGCTAACTTATAACTCCCAGTGCCAGCACGGGTTTAACTTCCCACAATGAGCTGTTGATCCAAGACACCTACGAGGTTTCCCAAAAAAAGATTTCTGTCAGAGTTTTTGATGACCCACCAAAGGTTAATGGTAAGACCCTACTGTTGAAGACAGCATACATGTGTGAGACCAAACATGGAGAGACCTGGCCAGAATCTGGAAGAGGGTCCGTCCCCAGACAGCCAGTCTAGTGCCAGAGGGTGCTACATGAGCAACTGGGGATAATGGCTGACATCCATCCAAACAATGTGCAGTATAAGATACCCAGCAGGAAACAACCTGACATAATGCTCAAACAAGTTCAGTAGTGGCACACAGCCATGGTGGGTAACCAACTGCTCTTGATTTGGCTAATAGATCCACTCAGTGGAATGGAACTCATTGCTGGAACTGGGAAATAAGTCAAAACCATATACAAAAAATGAGCTCAGTCTCCAAGATCAAGATACCACCAAATGTGGGCTAGAAGAGAGCCTACGCATATAAAATTCCCTCCAAAACATCTATGGCCATCCCTTGTATCTAGTACTAACTTCTCTCTCTGTTGGAGAATTTGCTTATCTTTTTCAGATGGACAATGAACCTGAAGGGAGGATCAGCCAATCACACCTCACCAGGGCCTCAGCTGAAATCATAGAGTAATGTGGGAGAAGGGCAAGAAAACAGTGTTCATGGTGAACACACACACCAGAAAAAGGCTGAAGGAGATAAACACAGAGAACATCCAACTCCAACTAAGCCAGATATCCAGAGACACAGAGGCTCCCAAAACCTCATCACTGAAGTAGAACTAAAATGACCCCAATGTGGCTCAGGGAAATTCAAGGAAGAGGGGGCGGAAAGAATGTTAGAACCATTAGTTGTAAATAAATTATAATAACCTAAAAAAAAGATAATCATCTCATGGTCTTGTTTATCTGTCACTTCTAACCTGAATCCACCTGAGATGCAGCCAAACCTAATAAGCACTCTGAGGCCCAGACAATAGGGAGGATGGGATAGAGGGAGGGTAAGGATGGGAGGGAATGAGAGGGTGGGAGGGAGGACAATGGTGGAGGGGATACAAATAGGGACCCCAAAAGAAATGATACTATAAAACTCTTTATTCTGAACAACAGGCTAAAACATTGATCCTTCAGCAGGTCCTCAGAGGGAACACCTGAACCACAGGAAACTGGAGAGAATAGCATGAAGACCAACCTTAATCTTTTCCTGCTTCTCTTTCTCTTCTCTCTCTCTCTCCTCTCTATACTCACTTTCTCTTTTATATTATCTTTTTCTTCCATCATCTTCCTAGGCGCTAACTTATAACTCCCAGTGCCAGCACGGGTTTAACTTCCCACAATGAGCTGTTGATCCAAGACACCTACGAGGTTTCCCAAAAAAGATTTCTGTCAGAGTTTTTGATGACCCACCAAAGGTTAATGGTAAGACCCTACTGTTGAAGACAGCATACATGTGTGAGACCAAACATGGAGAGACCTGGCCAGAATCTGGAAGAGGGTCCGTCCCCAGACAGCCAGTCTAGTGCCAGAGGGTGCTACATGAGCAACTGGGGATAATGGCTGACATCCATCCAAACAATGTGCAGTATAAGATACCCAGCAGGAAACAACCTGACATAATGCTCAAACAAGTTCAGTAGTGGCACACAGCCATGGTGGGTAACCAACTGCTCTTGATTTGGCTAATAGATCCACTCAGTGGAATGGAACTCATTGCTGGAACTGGGAAATAAGTCAAAACCATATACAAAAAATGAGCTCAGTCTCCAAGATCAAGATACCACCAAATGTGGGCTAGAAGAGAGCCTACGCATATAAAATTCCCTCCAAAACATCTATGGCCATCCCTTGTATCTAGTACTAACTTCTCTCTCTGTTGGAGAATTTGCTTATCTTTTTCAGATGGACAATGAACCTGAAGGGAGGATCAGCCAATCACACCTCACCAGGGCCTCAGCTGAAATCATAGAGTAATGTGGGAGAAGGGCAAGAAAACAGTGTTCATGGTGAACACGACACCAGAAAAAGGCTGAAGGAGATAAACACAGAGAACATCCAACTCCAACTAAGCCAGATATCCAGAGACACAGAGGCTCCCAAAACCTCATCACTGAAGTAGAACTAAAATGACCCCAATGTGGCTCAGGGAAATTCGCGGAAGAGGGGGCGGAAAGAATGTTAGAACCATTAGTTGGGGCATTATGCACAGAGACTTGGGCTTACCCCCCAGAACTCTTGACTACCCCCACAATGCATGACCCACATTCCCCATTGATGAGGGTCCCTTTGGAAGAGGGAGGACAGGGAGGAGGATAAGGGATCCAACACTATGAATGTAAAATCAGAATAATTTAAATAAAAAGTAAATTATATAAAAAATTTTTCTCGGGCTGGAGAGATGGCTTAGCAGTTAAGGCACCTGCCTGCTAAGCCTAAGAACCCGGTTCCAATCTCCAGGTCCCACATTTAGCCAGATGCAAAGTGACACAAGGGCGCAATGCCGCACTTGACCACAAGGGGGCGCACACATCTGGATTTTGCTCACAGCAGCTGAGAGACTGCTGGCACGCCCATCTCTATCTGTCTCCCTCTCCCTCTCTGTCTCTCTGTCTCTCTGTCTCGCTCTGTCTCTCTCCAAAAATAAATAAAATCAAAAAAATTAAAAATTTTGTTCTCTTCACAAATGTCTCCTAAACACATCAAAGCTTACTTTAAAGCTGCAGGTGCCCAAAAAAAGTCTTCCATTTTTATAACTAAAGTTTTTTAAGTCTGATAGATTAAACTTCAAGACATAAAATGAGAGCTATTTTAATACGCTGACAGTTTGCCCAGTGTAACTGCTGGAGGTTTTTTGCATTTAATGAACTAAGTTTATTTCTTGATGTTTGCAATTTGATTGGGCATAGGAGCAGATTTGGCTTCAAAACTGAAAGTGAGGTAGAGGGGATACAATGCTCTATCATGAAATATTTCTCCTTTAAATATTTATTATTTTAGATTTTAATTAAATTTTGGTCTTTGAGTCAAATATATATCTCTTGGGGAATATAACATAGTAATAACACAGCTTTTGGGAGAGTTATTAGTAGGCAAAGAGAAGTGTATTACAGAGAATGGGAAACAGAACAGACTAGTGGGTGTATGCATGTGTATATGCATCCAGTACATATGCATGCTAACGTATCTAAGCCTATGCAAATGTGAGTGTGCATGCACACATATGAATATAATAAGCATTTTCATGTCTTGCATGCATGTACATGCATATGTATACATGTGATATTTGTGTGTAGTTTATAATGTAAATCCTATGTGCACATATTTGCAGTATGAGAATGTGATGCATAAATGTGATATAATTATGTATGTATTGTGCAGAAGGTATACACTTATGTGTGAATTATAAGTGTGCATATATGTAATAAAGAGTATGTATATTTTCAGTATATGATACATGTGTTGTGCATAATGTAAATAGTATGACAGCATGTATAGTGTAAATTTATGCATGTCATGTATATAGATATGTGATATGTGTATTATGCATACGTGATATATATATATGTACATAAGCACATCATTGCAGCCCATTTAAGCTTTTCTTCTATAGAGTGTGACATAGTTTTCAATATGTATATGTCTCTAGCTTTTCATTCAAGATTTCTTTTGATGATCTTGTTTCTTTGTGTATCTACATAAATTTAATTGACAATATTTCAGTCCATACATAATATCTACTTGGGATAGAGTAGAATTATATTAAGGCTCTTGGTAAATTTGAAGACAGTTGATGTTAATGCTGAGTTTCTAGATCCACGACTTCAGGATCTTTGTATTTCTTTAGGTCTTTAATTTCTTCCAATGATGCCTTGGTCTTTTCAATGTAAATGACCCAACTGCATTTTGTTAAATGTACTCTTAATTACTTCACATTTTATGCTGTTTATTATATTAAGTACCAAGGCCTTGTCCCTGTGCCACGATGTTACAAACGTTTCTTCATTGTGTATTGCCCTGTGTCTCCCAAGAATGTCAGCACAGTTTTGCCACCACAGCAAGGGCAGCGCTGTGTGAGGACATCCAAAGGAATGTTGAAGGATGCCAGAAGGTTACAGGTGCAGAGTGAAGTTCTGTAGAATGTCATCAGTGGAGAAGCATATGGGAGAGTACTCTACCAACAATATCAATTTTGTAGAAAAATAGCAGCTGCTTTCTTATGGTTAGAATTTAATGTTGCCCGGCATCCATCAGGAAAGTACTCTGTGCTTAGAGACAAAAGCTATGAGGGGAATATATTTTTCTCAAATAGATAATTCATAATGGTCTATTTTTTTTTGGAGAGAGACACCGAGAGAAACAGAGAGAGAGGAAGAGAAAGACAGATAGAGAATGGGCGTGCCAGCAGCCTCTCAGCTGCTGTGAACAAAATCCAGATGCGTGCACTCCCTTGTGGGCAAGTGCGGCATTGTGTCCTTGCATCACTTTCATCTGGCTAAACGTGGGACCTGGAGATTGGAACTGGCGTTCTTAGGCTTAGCAGGCAGGCGCCTTAACTGCTAAGCCATTTCTCCAGCCCTGGTCTATTTTTATATGGGTGTGATGAGCAGAAATCTAAATCACATAAGATTATCATTTCAGAAAGAAAATTGAATATGAAATAAAATGGCTGTCTAGATTATGCAGTGATATAACTTTTAATAAATTGTTGCCACAACTCCCACAAGAATTCCCTTAAGTAATATGTAATGTGTAAAGATTGTATTCTAACCAGCCTGACAAGACATACACACCGGTGCAATTGTGTGCAATAAGCACCCCACCTAGGTGGGTAACCAATGGCTGTCTCATTGGCTAAGAGATCCTCTCAGTGGAAAGGAACCCTTAGCTGGAACTGGAAATGATGGCAGAATCCTTTTGACTCCAAGATCATGGACTCCAATGAGAAGCTTCTACTAGTCTTTGGCCAAAAGAGAGGCTATACCTATCAAAATCTCTCTTAATTAACCATGCTTACCCATTGAACCTTAGCTGACCTCATTCTCCATTGGAAAATCTGTTTTTCTTTTCCAGAAAGCAGCAAGAACTGAGGAGATAAACCACACTCACACATCAGTCAGGGCCCAGGTGAAGCCACAGAGGAAATGGTGAGATGAGCAAGAGTGCTGCTTCCACGGCCTGACACCTAGCACCAAGGTGACGGAGACAGACACTGAGGATACTTAAAATATATCAAAGCAGAAATCCAGAAGCTGCTGAGAGCACCACACTAAAGTAGACTTAAAACACACCCACCATGGCTCAGGGAATTTTGCCGAAGAGGGGCAGAAAGATTGTAAGAGCCAGAGTGGAAGTCCCTTACAGTGACTGACTGATGCTCTCACATCTCATAACCTGCAAACCCAGGGGGAATACCAACTGTATCACTGCCTCAGCCTGGACTGTTTCAGTCTGTAGGAGACTTTTTGCTCACTGAACTCTGGATGACCCTATGGCCATCTTCACTCAGGTCAGAAGGGGAGCACTTCCTCTGGTAACCTAGCAGAGGGCCAAGTGTGACTGGTGATAAAGAGAAAAGGCTGTGATTGGTGTAAATGCAAACCTTCATTTGCAGGCTGGAGAGAGGGCTTAGCAGTTAAGGCACTTGCCTGCCAAGCCTTAGGACCCATGTTTGACTCTCCAGATCCCAATAAGCCAGACACTAGGTGATGCAAGCACACAAGGTTGCACATGCATCTGGAGCTGACTTGCAGTGGCTGTATTGGAGTGCCAATTCTCTCTGTGTCTCCCTCTCCCCCTCTCATAAAAGATAACAAACCTTCATTTGCATGTAAGGTGTTCTGTGATTGGCGCAAACAAACATTCATTTGCACTCTCGGTGCTGTGGCTAGTGCACATCCCCCTTCGCTGGCTGTATAAGGCTGTTAGCTTCACTCGATGAGACACCAGTCTACGCCGCCTCCCTCATGTTGCAACTTTAAGCCCAATGAAAGGCTTCTCTCAAGCAGGCTAGCTGGTGACAGAAAAAAGAAGAAGCAGAGACAGCACCCAGACAACAACAGAGCCACAGGAATGGCAACTATAGCTGAGAAGTCAGCAGGCCAAGCCACACAAGTGACCAGACAGCAGGCTGCTTGACAGCTGAGGAAGAGGCAGAGCTAAGCCAATGACTGACATGCCAAGCTGCAGGAGTGCAGGGTAGCTGGTGGTCAGGGCTGGAGCAAAGGGGACAGTGGCAGTAGAGAGGATGGAACTGAGGCTGAAGAATAAGAGGCTGTAAAGAGCCAGCAAAGAGAAACTTCAGACACTAGTTGCTGGAAGAAATTCAAGGAGCTGCCAAGCATTTACAGCCAAGGGTCTCAGGCAGCCCAGCCCAAGAGCTGCTGGTAAGAACCAAGGAATGTTAATACCTACCTGCTACCAGTAGCTAAGCTGAACTTCCTCAGGCTACAGAAGAACTGCAACCCCTTTAAAACCAAGAGGCCTACTACCCTAGGCTCACATAAGAGCTAGCTAGCTTAATTAACACTTGTAGGGCTAAGAGTCCTATGCCTGAAGCCTGCAGTGGAGTTTTAACACTAGAGGTGCTACCTCCTACTGCTGCTGCTGCTGCCGGACACTAAGGGATACAAGTTGCCAAAGTCTAGTTCTTGAAGAGAGCCTAGCTTGACTATGATGTCTGGAGCAAAAGAACCCCAGGCAGCTGATAGATGATATCTGGAAAAAAGCTACAGACCACAAGGGCAGATGCTCCTCGGCTAATGATGGCATTATGTCCAGATAAACCCATTGGAGTGACAACATGGATTGAAAGCATGCTGAATCCACCAGTCTCCTCTACATCTGGGCTCAGCAGCACAGCCCACCGCAGGAAGCTAGATGTTTCCGCTCCAGACCATGGATCATGGGAGCTGTGGTTGGTGCAGCTGCCCAGCGCTGAAGAGATGCCTGGACCGCGTGTCACTATAGCAGGGAAGCCCGCCAGAGTCAAAGTTCTAAGTGCTGTTTCTACCAAGAGCCTATTGATCTTGCATCATCGAACCACCCTGAATTACTGTCAGTACGTGGTTGGTCATGGCTGTCTTCCATTGAAATTGTACAGGCTCCTCAGCTACTGTGTTACAGCCTCCTCGTGGGAGAGAGAACTGCTTACTGCCGCGAGGCATGGCCCGAGCCTGTTGTGAGCAGATGGCGCGTCCCCGTTCAAGCGGGTGCCTAGGAGGTGTTGGAATCGTCTCTGTGATCACTGCCCTCTGTCTTCAGACACCTTACAGATGGGGTTGCCCCTTCACCGCCCCAAGCAGCTGCTGCATTGTGGCAGTTGTGCAGCTGAGGCTTCACGCTTTGTTCTGTGAGGTCTGGGGATGTGTGTTGTGAAAAGCTGACAGAACTGCTTTCATGATCTCAGTGACACTCTTGACTCACAGGGCTCAGGTGGGAGGTGGGGGAGAAATCCAAAGGCAGATTCAGAAAGTGCAGCTACCCGTGAGAAGCGTGATTTCACAGGGTTCGAGTTCTAAATGAGCTCCGAGGAAAGCAGCATTTCATGGGACATTTCATTCCTCCTCCCCCAACATCCAATCACCCACGATTACCTCACCCCCTCTTACACATGACCAGTCACCCTTGGTCAGCTGCTCTCAAAGTAAATGAAAAACACCAGAAACATGCCACTCATCAGTTGTAGACTGAGTACCATTCTGATGAAGTTTGTGTTGTTCAGTTTAGTCCCACCGGGATGGAACCCAGCCCTCTGTCCAGCGTGTCTGTGTTCTGTGCACCACTCACCTGTTAGTTGGTAGGGGAAAAACACAGTATGTAGAGGCTTTGCTGCTGTCTGTGGTTTCAGGCAGCCATGGGGGCTTGGAATGTATCCCAGGGAAAAGAGGAGTCCATTGCACTTAAGCCAGACTATAAAACTAAAGTTTCTTCCAACAAATGATGTCAACGGGGATCTGGTTGGTGCTGTGAGACTCTTATTTTGAACCTACTGAGCATGCTCATAGACTCCTGCCTAGCACTTCCAATACTTAAGTCCTATTACAGGCTTCTGGAGAGGGCGGGGCAAAGAGGTGATTGGGCATGTCTTCATGTTGTAAACCTCTCACCGGCTTCCATTACAATTTTCCAATGTGTATTAATTGTGAGGGAGAATATGCACTATAGTAATGATTGAGATAAAGGTGTTTGGAAAAAACTGTAATCTCAGACCATTTATAACATACTTATGTACTTTCTGTTTTGTTCCAATCAATACAAAGTTAAGATGGACATTTGGTTTCTATTGTTAATGGCTTAGAGAAGATCCCTGTGTTTGGTGTGCTGTAAGAAAATGTCACACAGTGAGTGATTTATGAATAACAGATACTTATTTCTTTGCTCTTGGGACTGGAGTCTGATGTCAGAATACCAGCATGGCTGGAGTCCGGTGACGGTTCTCTTCAGGGTTGTAAACTACTGATTTCTCATTGTGCCCTCACATGGTAAAAACAGAGAAAGAGCATTTTCTGGGCTCCATCTTTTGAGGTCACTAATAGTCTTCATGAGGGCTGACCCTTCATGTTCTAGTTACCTGTCAAAGCCCCCGTCACTCAAGACATATTGGGCATTAGGATTTCAGTGTATGAATTTGAGGTGACACACACATTCAGCCCGGGGCTGAATTTTCAGAACAGGCATGAGACCAAGCCCAGGATCTCTGGAACACCACCAGAGATAGACATGGATCAATTAGTCACAAAACACAATTAAAATTGTTAGTTGTTTAAGGTATGTAGATGATACATTGTACTTTGCAACTATATTGTAAGGGGACTTGCCTCCTTTGACTGCCAGGGAAGGTTTCCCTGAAGAGCAAACATTGGGTTTGTGAAGAGTACATGGTAATAACAGAAGGGACAGAGACCCCATGATAGACACATCCGGAGGCTAGCCTGCATGGTGCATACTGCACTGTGTAGGTGAGTGCCTTTAGCCACTAAGCCATCTTCTAATACTGCACTATGTAAAAGGTGCAGGATAAGGTTAGAGTAGAAGCTGGGGTACATAGGCCTTTATTTTGACTAGAGACAGTTCATGTTACTCTTGGAAATGCAAGGGTGGATGTATGCAAATTGTGTTGGGAAACATCACTATCAACAGTGGGATGCAGGGCAGAGGTGGTGCAGCTGGACCATGGAGTAGATTAGTTGTCACACCCATTGAGTAGGTGGACACTGTGGTGATCCAGGTGAAAGCTTGCTTTGTCATTGGCTGGGGATGGTTCTGGGAAAAGAGAGGAGACATCAAAGTGGAGGTCACCTTCAAGATACACAAGGGGAGGTGTGAAATAAAGAGTTCTGGAGCCAAGAGAGAGATGAATTGAGACATAAGCATTATTAAGCCACCAATGTTAAAAATGCATGCATATGTAATATATATAAATATAATCTGTGTACAAATATACACACGTGGATAAAGTTTAGGGCTGAGCTCTGAGAAAGAGAATACATTTTGGAATTATTTATTATTATTTTTTTTTTGGAGAGAGACAGAGATAGAGAGGGAGAGGGAGAGGAAGACAGATAGAGATGGGCGCACCAGCAGTCTCTCAGCTGCTGCTGAGAACGAAATCCAGATGTGTGCACCCCCTTGTGGACAAGTGCAGCATTGTGCCCTTGCGTCACTTTTCATCTGGCTAAACGTGGGACCTGGAGATTGGAACCAGCGTTCTTAGGCTTAGCAGGCAGGTGCCTTAGCCACTAAGCCATCTCTCCAGCCCTGGAATTATTTTTGAGACAGGGTCTCATGCACCCAGGTTGTCTTTGAATTTCTTGTAGCTGAAGATGACCTTGAACTCGTGCTTCCCCTGCCTCTACTTCTCAAGTGCTAAGATGATAGGCATGTGGACAAGTCGTGAAGGGAGTGGTCTTCTGTTCAGGTGTCAGACTTTTGTTCTTATCAAATCTTTGTGTTTTCTCCATTTGTTCCTTAATTTCCTTTATGCTTTTGGGACATCTCCAGAGATGCTAAATTATTATTCTAAAATATTATTTTCCTCTTTTTTTTTCCCTTGGGATGAGGCTGCAGCTGCTCCTGCTGTCCTGCTGGAAGGATGGTTCTGAAGGCCAACTCTATACAGCAGAGTGGCAGGGGCCACTCAAGGTGAGGAGAGAAGGAATGACCAGGGAAGCCAAGGGAAAACAAGGTGTGTCACCGAAGCCAAGAGTCCATGTCAGAGTTCTGTGTGCACTGGAAGCTCAGGGAAGAGGCCATTCATTGTTAGCATGGCCAAGTGATGGCTTTAAAAGACAGCTTGGAGTGTGGTGGGGATGGGAGCCAGGCAAGGAGTGAACAGAAGGGTGATAGTGTTGATATTGCTAATACAGAATTTATGAAGAAAAGCTTAGAAAAGTATGTGTAATGGATGGCCAGAGAGCTTTATCAAGGCTTAGTATTTTGTCATATTTGCTTTAGATTTATAAAAATGAAAGATAGTGAAAGCTGGGCATGGTGGTGCAAGCCTTTAATCCCAGTACTTGGGAGGCAGAGGTAGAAGGATTGCTATGATTTCAAGGCCATCCTGAAACTACATAGTGAACTCCAGGTCAGCCTGAGTTAGAGTGAGACCCTACCTTGAAAAACAAAAAATAAATAAATAAATAGAATAAAGAAAGAAAGATAGGTGAATCCCTCTGTATTTCCCCAGTCTCACAACCTACCTCCCAGAGCCAGTCATTGTTATTAAATTGGCAACTTTCACTTTTGTGCCTACTTAACCCTATGATTACATTTATATGTCTGTATAGATTCATATATATTTATTCTTATGTTCTGTAGATCTAAATGAATAGTATGCATGATATTTCTTTCTACAACTTGTTTTCTTTTTACATTGAAGACAGAACTTAAATTCATTTATAAGTATACTTGGGCAAATGTGGTGGGACATGCCTATAACCCCAGCTCTAGGGAAGTAGAGACAGGAGGTTTGGGAGTTCAAGATCAGCCTCCTGTAACTTAGTGAGTTTGTAGCTAGCCTGATATACATGAGTGGAGAGTGAACTATGTATATATGTCTTAATTGACCAAATTCAAATAGCAGCTGTTTAAGCTGTATCCAGATGTTCTGCTGCAAACATGTCACTGGGCATTCCCATGTGTCCTGTTTGCAGTGTGAGAGCGTCCTTGGGAAGGTCATGCCTGCAGTTGACCAGCTGGTGTCAGCCACCCTGCACAGCACCACCAGCAGCACACCAGCTTGTTTCTTTCACCCCATTGCTGACATTTGTTTCTGTCAGGCTTTCCAGTGTCACCTTTCAGACAGGATGTGAAATCCCTTCTCACTAGTTCACATTCATTTCTCCCTCACAACTCGCAAGTGAACATCTTTTTTTATTTATTTATATTATCCTGATTTTACATTCATAGTGTTGGCTCCCTTATCCTCCTCCCTGTCCTCCCTCTTCCAAAGGGACCCTCATCAATGGGGAATGTGGGTCATCCATTGTGGGGGTAGTCAAGAGTTCTGGGGGGTAGACCCAAGTCTCTGTGCATAATGCCCCAACTTGTGACTCTAACATTCTTTCTGCCCCCTCTTCCGCCAATTTCCCTGAGCCACATTGGGGTCATTTTAGTTATACTTCAGTGATGAGGTTTTGGGAGCCTCTGTGTTTCTGGATATCTGGCTTAGTTGGAGTTGGATGTTCTCTGTGTTTATCTCCTTCAGCCTTTTTCTGGTGTCGTGATCACCATGAACGCTGAACTCTTGCCCTTCCCCTGTGTTGTTCTATGGTTTCAGCTGGGGCCCTGGTGGGGTGTGGTTAGCTGATCCTCCCTTCAGGTTCGTTGTCCACCTGAAAAAAGATAAGCAAATTCTCTAACGGAGAGAGAAGTTAGTACTAGATAGAAGGGATGACCATAGATGTTTTGGAAGAATTTTATATGGGTAGGCTCTCTTCTAGCCCACATTTGATGTTGTCAATCTGGCGTCCTCTTCCAACTTGCTTCTTTCCTCTCATTAATTATTCTCTGGAGTTCTTGGCTGTTTTCTAATTGACTTGTGAGAAGTCATTCTGTATCCAGACCCTCACCTTTGTCAGGAATGTGCATTACACATCTATTTTTTCCAATCTGTCTTTTGCATTTTAGTTTTGTGTCTTCTTAAAACATTTTAAAATACATTTTAAAATATACATATATCTCATAGGTTATAGTCTTGTGTCATTCACCCCCGGTCCTCATTTCCCTGAGGGCCTTCCTCAGTGGGGACTTGGTGTTTACTGTGGGGCAATTAGGGCCTCTGTCAGTCTCTAGGGGTGGGGACTGTGCCACAGAATATTTCTTTTGACAATTCCCATACATATGCATACATATAGACAATATACCATGATCATAATCTCTTCTGGTTATTTCTCCTCCCCTTCCCAAATTCCACCCCCACTGAATCCTTTCTTCTCTCCAACTAGACTCTCTTCTTTTTTTTTTCATTTGAGAGAGACAGAGAGAGATAGATCCAGATAGAGAATGGGTGCTCCAGCAGTCTCTCAGCCACTGTGAACAAACTCCAGACTTGTGCCCCCCACCCGTGTGCATGTGTGACATTGCACACTTGCATCACTTTTGCATCTGGCTAAACATGGGACCTGGAGAATCAAGCAGGCATTCTTAGGCTTCGCAGGCAGGCACCTTAACTGTTAAGTCATATCTCCAGCTCAACTCTCTTCTATTTTGATGTCTTTTCCTCCTATTATGCAGGTCTTGGGTGGTAGCATCAGCTACTGAGAGGTCTTGAATATGAAGGCCACTTGTGTCTAGAAGACAGCATTGTGAGCACTCGTCTCTTTCCTTTGGCTCTTCCATTCTTTCCTACACCTCTTCTATAATTGTCCTTGAGCTCTGGAGGGTATGATAGAGCTATCTCAATGCTAAACAGTAAACTTTTCACTTTTTAGAACTATAGTGACTTTTGAGTCACCCAGTGGTCACCACAATCTGAAAAGAGAAGCTTCCCTAACCAGAAGTGAAAGAGAGCTTAAGTATTGAGAGAACAGCAGACAGCAGCAGTAGTTCTCTGCCTAGGGTTTGCAAACTCCCAAGCCTTAGACTTTTGATTAGGTTTTCAGTACCACACAGGAATTCCCTCTTGGAGAGTGGACCTCAAGTCTAATCAGAGAGTAGTTGGTTTTTCCAATAACAGACATGCCCCCATTGCACCAGTTGGTACATTTGGCCTGGCTGTCCAGCTGTAAAGCTTGTAAGGTACACAAGCTGGTTAACACCACTGATGAATTTTCTCCCTCAACAGGCTACATAGCTCTTTCCAGCATCCTGACAGCTAATCAACAGGGAGGAGGTTTCCATCTCAGCTCCATGTTGATTTCTCAGTGACCGGTAGCCCAAACATGTGGATTCTTCAGCAATAGGGTCTTACCATCTAGTTCTGGTGGGCAACCAAGAATTTGGCAATAACCTACAATGTTTTGGGGGCAACAGGGACCTCCCTGGCCAACAACTTGCAGGAAGGTATACCACCCTGACAGATGTTTTTAATTTTAATATACTCGGACATGTATGTTTCCTTTTATGACTTGTTTTGTTCAGGACAGGATTTTTGGAAGGGAGTTTTCTTTTTATAGTTCATCTGCCACTGGCTTGTAGTGGGAATGGATCAAAATATGTGCTAATTACTCCATACAGACATTCTAAATAGTTCTTAAAGATGTCTAAGAAAGGCCAAAGGGACATATGCCTAATGTACAATGAAGCCCACATTGCAGCACCTTGAAAAGTGTTAGAAACATAAAAAACAATGGGGACTGCAATTATAATGAAGCTGGCACTGGGTAAATCATGTATGTTCTCTATGATTTGTTTCTTCATCTGAGAGCTACAAAGACTTTTCATAAAGTGCTTATAAGGATCAAAGAAATGGTAGATTTAAATATTCAAACTAGAGAAATGGCTTAGCAGTTAAGGCACTTGTCTGTGAAGCCTAAGAACTCATGTTCGAATCTGAAGGTCCCATGTAGCCAGATGCCCAGTGACACAAGCATGCAATGTCACACATGTGAACAAGTACTTGCATGTGTCCGGAGTTTCTTTGCAGTGGCTAAAGTCCATGGCACACCCATTTTATCTCTCTCTCTCTCTCCAAATAAATAATAAAATACTAAAAATAATCATATAAATCAAATAAATCATAGACACATATGTCTGCACGTGCCTTTGGGCCCAGCACTCAGGAGGTAGAGGTTGGAGGATTGATGTAAGTTCAAGGCCAGTCTGAGACTACATAGTGAATTCTAGGTCAGCCTGGGGTAGAGCAAGACTCTACCTTGAAAAAACAAACAAACAAACAAACAAACAAACCCCAAAACAAAAAACAAAAACAAAAGTAAAGCATAGATCACATCAGAAAAGTTCTACCTTAAAGAAAACAATGGGAAGGGTCCCATGGAAATAGGAGATAGTTAATTCTCAGTGAGAGGGATGCATCTGGTAGAGCTGAAGAGGCTGAGTGTGTGAATATAATGTGTGTATTCATGCATGACTATTTTATAGATGCATGGGGACCTTGAAAAGATGAGTAGTGGGACAAATTGCCAGGAGGGAGGTAGTGCATGCAGTCTATTAGCCACAGCTGCAGACTTAGGAGGACTGAGTCAAATAAGGGATGCATGGAACCCTGAGGATGATGTGACCACAGAAGACCACAAGGTGTGGTGCAGTGGTGGCACTTGGTAGAGAAAATTAAAAAAAAAAACTGTACTAGTGGATTCCAACCTGAAAAATGGGTACTGGGTCTCCTCCCTGACAGGAGGGTGCACCTGGGTGCAGGCAGAATGAGACATGAAGGCACCCAGAGTATTGTCAAGCAAGAATCATACAGTCTGTCGCATTTGTAATTGGCTTCTTTCAATTTGAAGTATGTGTTTAAGGTTCCTCTATGTATTTTTATGAATTGGTAGCTCAATATTTTTATCACTAAATAATGTGTCATAGTATAGCTTGTTCATCCATTCTCTTATTGAAGGACATTTTATTTTCTTTCCATTTTTAACAAGCATGAGTGAAGCTAGTATAAACAATGCTGTAAGAGTTTTGAGTGCATGTAAGTTTTCAGCTCATTAGCTAAATACCAGGGACTGAGATTGTTGCATCACGTGGTCAGGAGTAAGAACTGCCAGGCTGTCTGCCAGGGGGCAGCATGAGCCGCAGTGAATGAAATGTTCACATCCTCTACATCCTCACTAGCATTTGGACTGTAGCCTCTACTAGGTGCCTAGTGTACCTCATTATCTTAATCTCCAGTTTCCAAATGGCATATGTTGTTGAGTATCTTTTCACGTGATAATTGCAATCTATATACTTACACTTTGAATCTTTTCAGATTTTTTAAATTTGTCTCCTTGTGTTTAGATTTCTTACTGTTTAGGGCTTTTGCTGTTGTTACTTTTGAAAAAGGCAGCCATGTGCTTGTGGATGATCAGTGAGGTCAGCCTCCACAGTAAGCTCAGGTCCATGAGGATGGCCTGCATGCAACTGCATCTGGGGCTGGGGGATTTGGACAAGGTCATGGCAGGGTGGGGTCATCCCTGTAGTAAGCTCAGGTCCATGATGGTGGCCTCCAGGCAGCTGCATCTGGGGCTGGGGAGGGGGGCCAGGTTGGAAAGGTCATGGCAGGGTGGGGTGTGTGCGCAAGCTTGGGTCACAGTGTTGGGTGTTTGGTGGAGGGAAAAGGAGACTGGCTTTGGTGAGTGAGATTTCCCTCCTTTATGTTCTCTCCAGGCTTTGAGATGACTTTGTTATTTTTTGTGTTACACCTGTGTCTTGGCTCAAGCTCTCTCCTGGATGCTGACTCAAGACAGAACCTATTATTACTGTCTCATCTGCCCACTAATTCTGACCCAGAGTAAGATGAGTGAACCAGATATCCTAGCAAACCTGTGTGGACATGCAGCCCTCTCAGAAGTGCTGTCTTAACTTCTCCAGCTGCACTTCTGTCTGGGCCCTGAATAAGAGTACTGTAGAAAGACCTAGAACACTCAGGACTGAGGCTCTGAAACCACACACCACAGATTTCGGGAAATTGGACTGTAGCACTCAGGATCCAAGACCTGAACAAACAAAGGAGGTAGGATCTTCAACTCTTCCTGACTGTCAGAGATAGAACAGGAGTCAAGCTGGTACTCAGGAAACAGCACAGAGAAGGGAAGGGAAATCTTAGGAGAGGACAACTGAAGGACATAGTCTGCAGGACACTACAGAGAAACATGAGTTCCCGTGTTTCTAGTTGACTTGTCCCAGTACAGGAAAGTGAGGTACACATGTCCTGTACAGAGGAAGCCCTTAGTGAACTCTGTCCAGTTCAGGGAGAGACCTTGTCTGAATGAAGGTCCTAACTCCAACACAGGAGCCAGAAGACATGGATTTGGATGAAAACAGATGTCACCAATTAAGAACTACTCCTGACAGAGCATTGCATTCATCATTGTGTCCAGAGTAAAGTCTACAAAACCTGCACAGAGCTCACTGGACAGGATGCACAGACAGGAAGGTGAGGACCACCGACCTGTGTGGGAGGCTGTGATGGGTTATTTTCATAAACTTGTCTGTTTCAAAATCACTAAGCAGCTTAGTAAGACATAATTCTGGTGTGTCTACTTGGGGGATCTGTTCTAGAAGAATTCATTGAAGATGGCAAAAACCATCTGAAATGTGGTCTGCACCACTCCATGTGGTGACAGCATGGATAGAATCAAAGGTAGGAATGAAGCCAGCTGAGCACCAGCATTCCCCATTCTCTGCTTGCTGACCCACCATGATATGGTACTTGTGTGTTCTGTCATGTCGTACGCACCATGAGGAACTAAACCCTCTGAAAGCATGATTTCAAAGAAATCTTTCATCTCTTCAGTAGCTTGTTACTGTGGTCACAGAGATTCAGAGATAGAACCCAAGGCTCAGAGGAGGCCCTAGCAAGGGGCAGAGCAGTAGTGTCCACATGCTTAAATCCAAGAACAAGGGAGTACTTGGAGGAACCCCCCCAACTCACCTTCTCAAACCCAGAGTCCTTAAACACAAGGACCTTCCTCATCCACGGACACAGGAGCTCCCGCTGGGACAACAGGCCTTCTGCCCCTTTCACCTCATCCACCTTGTAACATAGTTCTGAAGTGCCTTACCACCCCCGTCCCTACTGTCCTCTGAGGCCCTTCAGGCCATAAGACCACACTGCTGTGTCTAATAAATGACTTCTACCTGGATGCTTAGACAGTGTCACGGAAGGCAGATAACACTGCAGTCACCTAAGCTGTGGGGATGACTCACCTTCCAAACAGATCAACAAGTCCACAGCCAGCAACTGCCTGACAGTGGCCGACATCACTGCAGCTAAGCTACCAGGTGACCCATGGAGGGAGCACATAAGGGTGTGTCCTGTGCAGTTCTTTAAAAAATTAATAGTAACCCACTCTACTGAACCCCTCTTTTCCTATTCTCTCCCTTATAGATGTGTTTCCCCCCCCCCCACCTTCCACCATCCACAACAACCTGTTGGTGGGCCCCAAATTATGCAGGTCTTACATAGATAATGACAACCCCATGAGGTCATGAATGCAATGACCACTTTATGTCTGGGACACAGCATTCCAAACCTCTCTTCTCCATCTTTGGTGGTTATATTCTTTTTTATGTTTATTATTATTTTATTTATTTGTTTATTTATTTATTACAGAGAGAGGGAGAGAGAGTGAATGGGCACATCAGGGCCTCCAGCCACTGCAAACAATCTCCATATGCATGTGCCACCATGTACATCTGGCTTACGTGGGACCTGGAGAATCAAACCAGGGTCCTTAGGCTTTGCAGGCCTGGACCTTAACCACTAAAGCATCTCTCCAGTCCTTTTATTATTAATACCAAGATGTTTCTTATAGATACATCATGTGTTGGTACCCTCTTTTCCTTCATCCCTGCCCCCATTCTGTTGGGGATGCTCCTCAGTGGGGTTGCAAATATTCCCCACGGGGTTGTAGTTTATGTGTTGTGGGAACAGTATTCAGTTATTTGGGGGAAGGGAATGCCTCTGGTCATGATGTCTCAACCTGTGGCTCTTACAATCTCTCTGCCCCCTCTTCGGCAAAATTTCGTGAGCCGTGGTGGGTGAGTTTTAAGTCTACTTCAGTGATGAGCTCTTAGGAGCCTTGTAATGTCTACTTTGGTAGGTGTTGAATATCCTCAGGGTCTGTCTCCTTCACCCTGGCACTGATTATCAGGAACAGCATGGAAGCAGCACTCTTGCTCATCTCCCCATTCCTCTGTGGATTCAGCTGTGGCTTGGCTGAAGTGTGAGGGGTGGTTTACCTCCTCCAGTCTCATTACCTTATGAAAAAGAAGAACAGATTCTCCAATGAGGAGTGAAGTCAGCATAGTTTAAATTAGATAATTAATTTGGGAGAATTTGATGTATGTAACCCCTCTTTTAGCCAAAGAGTAGCAAAAGTGTGAAACTGGTGAACATAACCTTTGTCTCCATAGGATTCTGATCTGGTTCCCAATTCCAGATATGGGTTCCTTCACACTGAGCAGATCTCTTAGCCAATCAGATTGGTGAATGATTGAGGCTGTGTGCCGCCATTGCACTGGCATTCACATTTTAACCACTTCTGCTATAATCCCTGAGCCATTGGAGGGTGTGACAAAGATGTTTCATTAAGGGCTGAACACTCAACTGTCACTTCTGATCAGCACTGTGATGAGTTTTGAGTATCCCCAGCAATCACCAACATCTTCAGTTTGTTCTTAAGCCCCAACTTTTGCACTAACCCTGAGGCTTTGGGCTGTGTTTTCCTTCCATCATGTTATAGTCGACCCTTATCTTAACACAGTAAATATTTTTAAAAAATATTTTTAATCAGCACATGTTTGCTCATTTTTTGTTCAGTTCCCACCCTCAGCTTTTATCTTCCCTAACAGAGTATTTATTTTTATTTTATTTGCACATGTAAATTGTAGAAATGAATGGGTTTCATAAGGAAGTTTTCATACATGTACGTAATGCACTTTGATCAGATTCAACCCCACTCACTATATCTGCCTAAATTTCACCATCCTCAGAAGTGAACTCAACTCTTAGAACTTGAGCAAGCAGCCTGACAGACTGCCAATGATTTCCCGAGAGACATATCACTTTCTCCCTAATCTCATAGAACATTCCAGAACAAGGGAATCTTCTACAGCAAAAGCCAACCTGCATGGTTTTACTCGCTTCTTGCTTGGTTTTCTTCGCTCATGGGAAAATGTCCACCTCCACTATTCCAGGACCAATCTTCCTCTGTTGTGATGTTTTAAGGCAGGGATTCATTGTGTTGACCTGGAACTCATTATTGCATGCTAGTCTCCTGCTAATAATCCTCACCCTTCCCAGTGCTGGGATTACAGACATGTGCCACTGGTCCTGAGTCAATCTCTTGTTGCAACCCCATGGACTGCAGGCTTGCCCTGAGCTCCTGACCTTCACGAATATCCAGAATGAAGACCTTCACGTCAGCCACACCTTGTCCACCCTGCCTATCCCATTCCTTGCACCCTACAGCTTCTACCCTTGCATCTCTGCACACCCTATTCCTTACTTCCCAAGGACACCCACCTGGGCCACAGTCCCTCCCTATGGCTCTCCTCACAGATGCTCTCCCAGTGGAACCTGAGCACTAACTGCAGCTCTGCTCACTATGTCATCAGCTCTGTCTTTTGTTTTTAGTCAATGACTGAAGGCCTGTGTCAAACAGGAGCTATGGGTCCTTGCTGTTCCTGGGGGTCATTGGCCACCAATGTTCCAAGTGCAGGAGGAGTTGATAGGAAGCAGGGTCCTGGAGTGGGTGAGTGCGATGGGCAGTGAACTACCTGAGAGGCCGTCTGATGGATAGCGTGCTCTAGTTTATTCAAAAGGGGAGTGGGTTTATAAACACTCGAGAAAGGTTGAGAAGGCACATACAGACTATATGGTGATGGGATACATAGTTTATGGGTTGCTACCTAATTGGTTGGTGTTGGGAGGCAGAAGACACACAGGAGGAGCTGCAGGGGAGATAGTGGAGGGAAGAGCTATGTGACTTCAGATACATAAGGGTCTCTTGGTCAGCTAGCCACAAGGTCAGGAACGCTGGGGGCAAAGCCTGACTATGGAATGGTCAGGTGCTTTTTGTGATCAAGGGGGGAGGCCTCTCCGGTTCTGCCCACTCTGGGTGAAGACAGGGCACACTACAACCTTGCCTGAGAGCAGGGAGGGCCAGTCTCTGTTGCCAGAGTGGGTTCCCAATGATAAGGCCAGCTGTAACCCCACAGCCCAAGGTCCTCAGTCATATCCAACAGCCCAGGCCAGCTTCCTCACAGTCCCAACCCGTGTTTAGCAATGCCCAACGAGGAGCCAGCTGTGATCTCATCTGACACCACCAGATGTGTTCAGTTCCCAGGGGTCCTAGGGGTGCCAATGAGGCTCAATGAGGTCAAAGTCAAAAACCTAGGTTCTGAGACTCTGCCATGGGTTTGTGTGCAAGCAAACTCACCTTGACAACTAGACATAGGATGTGATCTATTGCATAAGCACAGGCCTGTTCACACGTAAGAAAACACCTCAGAGGACTGTGGAGGCTTGAAGAAGAAGATGTTGGAAAGTGCAGTCTGCCAGGTGTGTATCTAGTAAAGAGGTCTACAGTTGACAGGTCAGAACAAGTCAGCATATCAGGCTGGCTGCTGCACATATGTGGAGGAGATGATGGAGCAAGCATGCATGGATGTATATGTGGAAGTCAGGATGAGGTCAAGGAAATGGCAGAGACACCTGCACTTGGACCTCATGAAATAAATTTGACTTTGAGCAAACTTATCACCTACCCTCCTAGAGATCCCACTAGGCCATCCGAGTTCTAAAAGCGGAGGCCACCATGCTAGGAGGCTGCTATCCTAGGACTGCAGGTAGCCACACAAAAGTGACTCACTGAAGTTTTAGGAAAGTCAGCCAAGCACATGACTGTTGGCGGTCAGCTTCTTATAGCGATCAAGTGGGAAATGGGATTCTCCATTCACTTGCCACATGCACAATCCCAATCTGGTCCCAAGATGGGGAAATCCAAGATGTCTTCACTGGGGTCCCAGCTCCATGTTTTCTGGCCTAGAAAAGGGACCCTCCTCCTCTTTTCTCCCCATAACTTTATTTCCTCATCCAATTTGCCTTCTCCTTATCCCAGCATTCCCAACAGTAGCTGATCCAGGTCTAGTAGCTCCCTCCTAGCAATACCGTTAGCTGAGAACATAATTTCCCCAGATGTCTTCCTAAATCCATCCATCACTCAGGACGTGCAGATTCCCATCCCACAGAGAGGTGGTGCTTCAGAACAACCACTACCAACCATCATCTGGGGGGAGGGAGGTAGAATCATGTGGCATGTTGCTCAGCACTCATACTTTCGGCTTCCACCCATGTGGCAGTTCCACTGTGTAGCCTCGTCTCCTCGCCATCCCATTTGCCTAACCCATCAAGGACTCGGGCCAGCTCCCTGTTAAGGATGGGGAATGGTGTCCAGACCAGGAAATTCTGGTGGAGTGGCTGTGGAATGAAGTTCTTGCCCAATTGATCTCCCTGCCACCCCATGTATCTAACCCATGAAGGACTCATGCCAGATCCCTGTCATGGAGGGAAATGGTGTCCAGAGCAGAAAGGTCTGGTGGAGTGGCTGTGGAATGAAGTTCTTGCCCACTTGAGAAGGGAAAGGGCCCTAACATGAAGAGTGGCAACTGTCCATGGAGGCAAATTAGAGCAAGGAAGGGCACTGAAGCCCAGGCTCATGCTGGTGCAGAAACATGGAGGAATGGAAGCAAACTAATGTAAGACTAATGGTCTTACATTGAGGACCTAGGCAGGGCAGTGCTCACCAGGTGATGATTCTAAGTTGCCACCAGTATGGAAAATGGAACTTACACGTGCATTTCTCAGCTTTTTACCATGAATGTTAGCTATGATATGGAGAAGTCCTGCACTAAAGGAAGTGATCATGATGAGGTTAGGAAATAATAGTACACTTCATGGTCCCACAGCTGCCATAGTCCATTCTCAAATTATTTTGATCCAACCAAAACAGACCCAGCTCCTTCCTCATATGGCAGCTCTATGTCAATTATAGGATCAGCTACAATGATTTTAGTTCATATGTTGAAACAAAACACAACACCTCAATGTATATGTTCAGCTTTATTGAAAAATTATTGGGGAAGCCATAGAAAATGGTTTAACAATTGGAGCCATTATTTTTCCCCAAAGGTGGTTCTTTGGAAGTTTTCTATGATGAAGATTTTGCTGCAGACAGAGTGGAGATAGGGTCAAAATAGGAGTTTTGCACAAATTTATGTCACATTATTGAATGCTCCCTGGGGGTCCTAGGTTGACATCCTAGGTGAGTGACTCCTTCCCCCCCTTCTCTGGTAACATCACGGTCTGTAACAATTTTCTGCTGTGTTTTTGTTATTTTTCTGTGATTTGTCTCATCCTAGGGATGAGAACTTCTGGTTGACTCTGGAGCACCCAGCTCTTTCCTGTCTGTTTAGCTCTCCTGCTTGCTACAGTCAGCCATCTGCAGCCCTTCACCTCTCTTCCCTGAGTAGAACTTATTCATACCACCTACTGAGACTCAGCTTTCTGTCTTTCTGTGTCTGTTGTCCCTAAGAAGTGGTATGTGCTCTCCCAATTAGGTTTCTGTTTGTCTGATGAGCTGTGTGAGGGAGGAAGCTGAGCCCATACCTCATGGGAAAAGGACAAAGCACAACAAAGGAGTCAATCCTGAGTATTTACTCAGAAGTATGGTGAGTACTTACTCAGAAGTAAGAGACTCCTATAAAATCCCATGCCCAGCAGTACAAGAATAGATTGTAAGTCAAGCAGATATACTTTCTGATGAGTAGTCTCTGACCCTACAGCACAAGTGTCATGGAAGATGCTTGGAAACAGACTCTTTACATTATAAAGTAGTGCCACAAGAACACAAGACAGGTCAGAACTTTCCCAAGAGTAGAACATTTGGGAGTTCCAAGAGAGCAGAGGATAGACAGAATGAAAAATAAACCTGGCAAGAGAGGGGAGGGAACACGAGGTTTGAACATGTGTGGGAGGCTAAAGCCCAGAGTTCATCCACTGAGAGGTGATGCATGAATGTCCAGGCTCTTTAACCCTGGAAACATGAGCAGAAGGATGGACAACTCCAAAACCCACCCTCCTACATCTTGGATGCTCAACCAAGAATGCCTAAAAGGGGAGCAAAGCTGAGGCTAAGAGCTCAGATCCTTTCTCACTAGTGGAGAGGAACACAAGATGAATGCCAGGTCTCTGAACTCCATCGCCTGGTCTTCCTGGAAGGAGAGTTTGGGTTGAAGATCAGAGCCTGGAAATGTGGTCAAGGTCATCTGTTCTGGGTTAACTTTTCAGAACACTGAGCTGCTGCAGTGAGTGCAGATGAAATACACACCATCATCCAATTCGAGAATGATCTTTAAGCCAGGACTAAGGAGGGAAGAGAGGCACATAAGGTGCTGCTACAAGTCCTAAAAAAGCATAGAACAAGGTCTGCTTCTCCACAGACCACACTCTTAAGATCTTACCTCCAAGTGCATGTCAGGGCCATGTGAGAGTTGTGGGCCCCCACATTCTCTATATCACACAGGATGATACCCCAAACCCTACACAACACTCCATGGGCACATTAACCAAAAAGAGCCACTAATCCCAAGCAAAGACTCGGAGGAAGAAAGAAATAGGGCTTCTGGGAAAGCAGAGCTTTAAAGAAGAACCAGACACAAAGCACATGAAAACACACACACACACACACACACACACACACACACACACACCTGCTTAATAGCATGCCTTTGAAAAGGAAAAGCACAGAACTTCCACACATATTCCCTTGTCTTCATGAAAACTTTCCTACACCTTATGTCTCATTAGTGAAAGGTACAACCTTTACAGCCCCTAGGACCCTCTCCCACTACATCTGACCAGGAGCCCCATTTTCACTTTGAAGCTTCTGACAGTGCAGAGATCGCATGATCTGCCCTGACCAAAGACTAGAAGAAAGTCAGTAGAGCAGCTCACGGGTTCCTGCTCACACCACATAAAACCACATGTGCTCACACAAGATCAGCCTCAGCTTGCATAGAACTTCTTTCCAGCCTTCCTGGCAGAATCATTTCATCTCATTGATACCCCCCCATTTCTAGAAATAACTCAGTCAGGGACCTCAGGACTAAAGCACTAAGATATTTCTTCAATGAATTAGTAATTGCAGAAGACATACCATGGCCAGTGGTGCTGGAGGCCTCCTGCAATTAGAGAAAAGGAAGCACTGTGAGGATCAGGCCATACCGTGTACTTCACATTGGTCTGGCTTTCTTTTGATAACTTAGGAAACCAGACAGAGAACAGTGAGTTTAATCAATAGTCACACAGTTACAAATCTGTCACAAAAGACACCAATGGAAAAGGCATGAGCTTTTCAGGCATAGTGTACACCTTCAGGCCATATACACTTTCAGGTACACAATCCTTAGTATAAGAAGGGAAATCATTTCTATGGGAAATCCTTCTACCACTCAGTTATAATGGATATGGCAGCATTAATTGTTCTAAGGATCCAGGAATTGGTTGTGTATTGCACTCAATCCCACCCCACCCAACCCAGGAACTTATATCTGACCAAGAATGGCACACAGTGACTAAACATAGTTCCTGTATAAAACACAGAAAGGTGCTTACACTTTGTGCTGAGTCCTCTGATTGATCAGATGTCAACACACCTAGGAGGAAACAGAGTAGCTGTCAATATGTGGGCAACTGATAATGACAAATCACTCAGGAAGCTTTCTCTCTGTGGACAGATGGAGGTGGATGGTTAGAAAGTGAGGACTGAGCTGCTCCTCATCCATCCCCAATGGGTAGAAGGATGGGAATGAAGCAGGAAGCAATGACACATAGCAGCCTTGGCCTTGCTGTTACAGGCACTGTACATAACACAAAAGAATCAAGCAGAACGAATGTGCCAGCTCATGCCTATAATCCCAGCACTGGGGAGGGTTTGAGGTCATCCTTGGAAGCATGGTGAATCTGAAGATGGCCTGTGCTACATGAGACCCTATTTCAAAGCAAATTCTGAAGCTAGATGGCTTAGAGTGATCATTATGATTTAGTGGAAGGTTCTTGTCATTCCTCACGCACTTTGAAAGTCACCTCAGTTGCTATGTCTTCTTGACATTTTCAAGAATATTTGACTATAAATTGATCCAGTCATCTAGATGTTTCATCATGTCACTTTTTAGCTGATCTTAAGTTGATTTAATGTCAGTTTTGATGATTACATAGATTCCAGCCTAGCAAAAGCCTTACACTGCATTTATCACTAGTATTTGTCCATAGGATAATAAAATAAGCATTTGCAAATATTTAACTCAAACAATTTGAAAATGGCCCACAATACCCAGTGTCACTTTGTCCTTATTACTTCTCTAGGTTAGGTAAAAACAGTAGCAATTTTTTTGATGGGTAGGATCTATGAACTAGCACCTGGGGCACTTTAATTTTACACAGGAATTCTAAACTGCCTATATGAGGCTATTGTTTTCATGATAAAGTCATAAACACATTTCAAAATCTGAGAGGAACAGCATTAATCCACTAATCTAGATGCATGTTTCCAATTGTCCACATACAAATGAAAGGTCAGATTGCTCGTTTTGGTCCTGCAACAGGGGTAGCAACAATCCACCTGCAGGTGTAAATATACTGAGGACTGCATGAGTTAAGTTAAATCAGTTCACAGCAAGTATATGTTTTTGCATGGATTGCTTTAAGAAAGTGGTTGATACAGAGTAATTGGGGAAATGAGCAAGAGTGCTGCTTTCTTAGTGAACCTGGTGTCAGCACAAGGGTGAAGGAGATAGACACAGAGAACACTCAACTCCTTCCAAACCAGAGATCCAGGGACACAGAGGCTCCCAAGACCTCATCACTGAAGTAGACCTAAAACAAACCCAACATGACTCAGGGAAATTCACGGAAGAGGGGGTCGAAAGATTGTTAGAGCCTCAAGTTGGGACATTATGCACAGAGACATTGCCTCTTCCCCAGAATTGATGGCTACCCCCACAATGCACAACCCACAATCCCCATGAGGATAACTAGCATCCCCAAGTAGGAACATCCACTTGGAGTGGACAGTGATGAGGGTACAGATGGTACCAATGTGTGCAGCTTACACACTGAATATGTACATAACTAATACAGAAAAAAATAAAAAAAAAGAAAGTGGCTGAGGGCGATTGTTCTGTAAGCTTGAAATACCTTCTGAGAAAAAGGAAACCTCAGATAGAATCACACATACATTCCAAATCCCAAGACAGAAGCACTCAAGCCCCAGCATTCAAGTCCAAGCCCACATAAACCTCAGGTGAGTGCAATTGCTTCCAAGAAGTAAAGAAAACTTGACTATAAGATTTTGCCAAGAGAATTGACAGTTTTTTCAGTATGTATCATTAAACCTCCAGAAATCCAGAATAATGGGTCAGTGATCAAACAGAAGCAGGAAGGATATTGTACATATTTTAACACGGACCATTTTCCTATCCAAAGAATCTAGAACACTTTATCATTTTTCCCTGGTGCCATCCACAATTATAGAAGGAAAGGCATTATAAGAACTACGTCATGGGACATGTTGGTACATGGTTTTATTTCTATATTGAAAACATAGGAGAAGGACTAACAATGTCAATGGTTTCCAAGACAAGGAGAAAATACAGCATTAAATAAGTCAGGATCTGGGAGGCTGTATCTCATCTATCTACTGAAAAAAACATTTCAGGGGTGGAGAGACGGTTTAGTGGTTAAGATGCTTCCCTGCAAAGCCTAACAACTTAGGTTTGATTCCTCATTACCCACACAATCCAGATGCACAAGGTGGTGATAAATCTGGAGTTTGCTTGTACAGCATGAAAACCCTAGTTCTCACTCTCTCATGAGTTTGTAGAGAATGAAGGCCCTGGCATGCCCATTCTCTCTTTCTCTCTCTTTCTCTCTCCTCTCTCTCTCTCTCTCTCTCTCTCTCTCTCTCATAAATAAATAAATAGAATATTTTAAAAAACATTTCATCTATTTGAGAGAGAGACAGAATGGATATGCCAGTGTTTGTAGCCACTGCAAATGAACTCCAGATGCATGTGCCACCTTGTGCATCTGGTTTACATGAGTACAGAGAAACTGAATCTGGGACCTTAGGCTTCACAGTAAAGTGCCTTAATTGCTAATCTGCCTCTCCATCTTCATGAGCTATCTTTAGGACCTGATTATAAATCACTTATCCAAGGAGGAGACAATACTTACAAATAGGCAGAGGCTTAACATATACTGTATAACCAGATGCTTCCATTTTCAAATGTCCTTTTGCTTAAGGTAACAGTTGGAAAGGACCTATTCTTTTATCATTCCAGAAAACAGAATCTATTATCTATAAGTTTCTATAATGATCAGTGTAGTGGTTGTATATGAAAATATGTCCCCATAGCCTCAGGGATTTTGATTAAGGTTAACTTCCTACTGGGTCTAGAGCAGCCTGCTGGAGGAGGTGTCACTGAGGTGGTCTTGTAGTTCAGCCCTAAGGTGTACTCAGAGCAGATTGAACTCTGGCTCTTGGTGTTTTCTGGCTGTTTAATGTCTGTGTGCTATGAATCTATGAAAGTGAACCAGTTTCTCTCACCACTGAGAGTGTTTCCCCTGGATTCTGTAAGCCTGAAATAAACCCTTTCCTGCCATAAGCTGCTTCTGGTTGGGTGTTTGGCCAAGCAATGAAAAGTATCTTCCACACTCACTATCATATTCTAATGGCCAACCTTACTAAAACCAGAAAACCTCAAAGTTAACATTTCTATCTAAGGCAAAGAAAGGTCATCTTAAATTCTCATGGGCTACTTATTTCTCCATGTTGTCAATAGTTTGATAATCAAATTGTTATTTCCACACCTCAGAACCCAACAGAGGAACTGTAATTGGTGCAGTGGCTCAGGTTTTACTCAGACCTCTGCTAAGTGTACACAACAGGTGACTGTCACATAGACAATGATGAAATGTGCTTATAACTTTCTCATGGTAACAATGACCCCAGGCAGACAGTTTAGAACTCCTGTGTAGAACTAAAGTGTCCCAGTTATTAGTTCATAGATCCTACCAATACAAAGAAAATTACTGCTGTTTTTACTTAACCTAGAGAAGTAAAAAAAAGGACAAGGTGACATTGGGTATTGTGGGCCATTTTCAAATTGTTATAATTAAATATTTGTAAATACTTATTTAGTTATCCTATGGAAAACCAGTTGTGATAAATGTAGTGGAAGGCATAAGGGCAGAGGTCTGGGAGCATGGTCTATAGGGCTAGACTTAATGGTGTACATGCTTAACAACCATGGTTGATGTATGATGTGGAACAAAGAAATTGACTCAATTGACATTTGTTAATATACTGAACAGAAGAAACGAAATGCTAGAATTTCTTATTTGCAATGTATAGAAATGTATGGAATTCTAAAAGTATTATTAAACTCTAAGGTTTCAGTTAGGAAATGAGAAAAAGCAGAGTAATATGACTCCAGAATACATACCATTTCCATCTGTTTTTGTTGTTTCCTGTAATGTAGAGAGGAGAAAACATTTTGAATCCCAGATCATACTGAGTTCTCTTTACCCAGGTCTCAGATTCCCAGTCACTTGGGGGTAATGAGAGCAAGGAAGGGAAAGAGTAGTCACATCAAAGACTGTGTTAGTCTCTTATGTGATGCTGTCAGAAGATATGTGAGGCTGAGTACTGTATGAAGCAAATATCAAAGAAAGCTCACCTTACCTTGTTATGCATTTCACATATTTCCTCATTATTGCTTGTTTCATTCAAATCTAGGAAGACAACAGAGTTTCTATTAATCACTGGGGTTATGGCTCATGATTTACTCAGAGCACACTGCTAAGATAATGCCACAGGTGAGTGTGCATGGTGTGCTCCAAAGCCTAGACTGACTGGTTGCTATAGCAGCCTCCTTGGTAAAAGCAGATAGATTGGGTCTGACCAGGGATGCTATTAGTTACCTTCCTCACTCTTCAGGGTTATCTGGCTTACAGATTTCTTTTTGTTGGATTGGCCGATTACTGAAAGAAAGTTAAAAGAGAGTGGGTCACACAATCCTGTTAGTGCCAGCTCATACAAGACCAATCACAATGTCCACAGAGCCTCTATGGCAGAATAATTTTATCTCACCCCCACCCTCCTTTGTAGCAGGAAATCAGACTCAGGGATATAAGGAATAAACTAGTAACACATTTCTTCAACAAAGGAATGATTTCAGAATTCATACCATTGTCAGAAATGCTGGCATCCTGTAATTATAGAGAAGAAAACACTGTGAGGATCAGAACATAATGCACATTTTACATGGTCAAGCTGTCTCTCTTTCTTATTTTTCTTTTTTGGGTCTAGCTTTCTTTCGATAACAAGGAAATCACACAGAGGAACAGTGGTTCAAGCACACAGCTGGGAAGCTATGAGAAAGGGCACCAGTTGAAAAGGCAGGAGCTTTTCATGCACAGGTAGTTTGTAAGTCCACTTATACATTTTAGCACAAAATCCTTATTAGAGGAAGGAAAATCATTTCAGAGGGAAATTTTTCTACCATTCAGTTACAAAGTATGTGGTGACATTAATCATGCTGGAGTGCCGGGAATCAGTAGATGATTTCCACTCAACTCTACTCCACCCAGGAACTTATGTTTGTCCATAGACTTAACATACACCTATATTTTTATATAAAATACAAAAAAGTTCTCTTACCATAGGCAATGATGCTTCTTCATTACTTTTATCCTGCATGGAATCTAGGGGAAGACAAAGTGTCAGTATGTTGGTAACTAGCAATGAGGAATCACTTTGGAGGGTTCCTTATGTGGACACGAGTGTATGAAGGTAGATAGTTAGAAAGTAGGCCTGAGAAGCTGCTGGACCATTCTCCTATGTAGAAGTGGGATGAGAAAGAGAAGGAAGACATGACACAAAGACACCTTGACCTCAGAGACTCAACAAGCAGCAGCAAAGAAATGATAAACAGCCACTGGTGTCTGTTAATTGCAGGGGAAGGAAGGCCACAGGACAAAGTCTGAAATGGTGCTTGTGTCCTATCACTCATGATCTCTTCAAAGCCTCAACAGTTGATATTCAAAAAGCTTGAAATGATCAGAATTATACTTCATGTTAAGTGGTGTGTATTCTAGGCCTTTAATATTTCCTCGTAGAAAATGATCCAAGAATATTCCAAAGACTATGGTGTAGGGTTACATCAGTGAACATAAAAACAAAGCCTACCAAAAATTCTCTGATCAAACATACACCTTGGGTATTTCAGGATACTAGAAAGTTACCAAAGGTTCCATAACCCAGGAAACATCCTTCCAGAACAATAAACTTTATGGAACTTTCCTCCACTTTCCAGTTCAGGGGTTGGAATAAAAGTAGCAGTCACATCATGGAGGAAATGCAAACCTTGAAGACATGTTCATGGGAGCAGAGCAGGGAGGAGTCTCATCACAGCCACCTTCCAGAAGAAGTATTAGTCATCATGGATCTGTCTGATATAGCTCCTAATAAGTTTCTATATCTCAAAGGTTTGAGCACAACCTCAAAACAAATCATGTACAAGTGGATAAGCATAATCCTACATTCCACATTGTGTTCAAGGGTCAACTTACAGTATCACACCAGTGTGGAACCTAATTAGAAATCACAGACAATGGACTAGATTGTGGGACAAAAAAGGTGACTCAATTGACATTCATTAATATACTGAACAGAAGAAAATAAAAGCTAGAATTTCTTGTGCACAATGTAACAGAATGAATGCATATACAGAACTGTTTAGAAATGAATGGAATCCTTTAAAGTATTATAAAATCTAAGGTTTCAATTAGGAAAAGGTGAAATGTAGAGTAATACAAAAATAACTCCAGAATACATACCAATTCCATCTGTTTTTATTGTTTCCTGTAATGTAGAGAGAAAAAGTTTTGAGGCCCAGATCATACTAGTTCTTTTTACCAAGGTCTCATATTCCCAGTCACTTGGGGTAATGAGAGCAAGGAAAGGAAAGAGTAGTCACATCAAAGACTGTGTTAGTCTCTTATGTGATGATGTCACAAGACATGTGAGGCTAGGCATGGTACAAAGAAAGTGTCTTTTGCCCATTTGCTGATTCGAGGCACAGATCATGCTCTCCTGTTTGCTTGGCCTGCATTTAGAGTTCCTCAGACACATAGCAATATGGCAGAGAAGTTTCACAACAATTTCTTCTGTGATAGTTACTGAACCCATTCCAAAATAGTGGTTGTATCTCCCATGTCCCAATTACATACAGCCTGCCTTGTGATTCAAAGCTTTATCACCTCAGTATCGTAATGTTGGACATTTGAGGCTTCCACCATGAGAGCCCTTGGTGACACCCTTAAACCCTTTCCTAACCATAAAATTTCCCAGATTCAATGGAGAGATCAATTAATGAAAATATGCAGGCTTTCCTTATATGATATGCCTGTCCACTTCTGAATGAAAAAAACAAAACTACTTCATTCTGAATAGAAGTACATGCTCCAAAAAGGAAGTTGTGAGAACATAAAGTCTGCAACCTGCATTGAAATTTTGTATACCACTTGAAATCAGAGGTGCACTGGTAAATTCCAATTTCTTCCTTGTCCTAGGAAAACACTCTAATACCTATAGTGCATATAATTAATTGTATTGTTCATATGTGATAGCCACCAAAAATAAAAGAATTATGAGAGTAACCTTTGTATCTTAGGAACAGAAAAGTCTGTCTTACCTCTAGGTATCTCTCCTCGACCTCTTATTTGTCTTCCTGTGTGTCTTCCTCATTCAGAGGAGCAACTAGAAGGACACAAAGTAATTGTCAGCTCCTGGTGCAAGGCTTGATAAGCACAAAGGTCTAAGGGCTTAGTCTATATGGCTAGACTTAATGGTGTAGCTGATTAGCAACCTTGGTTGGGATCCTTGACAAGAAAACAAAGGCCAAGAGAACTCTGAAGAGAAATGAGGAATACTTCTTTCAATTCTAATAGAAAACAAATGCAATGTGAGACAACCCTTCTCTGAGTAGATAAACCCTTTCCAAACTGCTATGGTTAAATGGGGGTTCTATCACTTCTTCAGACCTTTGTAAAGGACTGCAGAACAGCACTACTTTCTTCACATCTGTCTGCCTATTTCAACCTCTACTCCTCCACATACGCAAATTCACATTTATCATTCAATAGGATTTAATCCTTGAAACATACACATTTTACTAGGAAAGTGCATTGGATACTAGGCATTCAGTGTAATGATATGCTTCCATTCAACATTTGTTACCCAAAACTGCTTTAAAAGTGGAAGATATGGGCATCACTATATCTTTGTAAGAATCAGTATATGTCACTTGAGAGTTGACACCAGGATAATACATCATGTGAGTTCTTATTTGCCACACCAGAAAGGGCTTTAATAGGCAACATTTAAACTGTTTTTTGTTTACTTAGGTAGAAAGTACTAAATTTTCTGGTATATTTAAATGAATATTGTTACTTTTTACCCTGGGGACAATTTCCTAGGAAATGAACTCAGAATTTTCAGAATTGGTTTACAATTTCCTACCAATTGCTTCTATACACAAAGACTTGTGAACTCAACTGAAACATCAGGATCCATTTGAGCCATTCACATTAGTGCCATGATGAAAAATGTGGCAACAGCTTCTCATTCTATTTAGCTTATGTGACTGCCTCTATCTTGAGTCTTCACACTTAAGATGTCATTGGTCTACATTACCAATGACTGGGGGAAAGCAGAAAAAGAGAATGGTTCACACATCCCTACCTACACCAAAGGACCTGCACATATGATACAATCTTGGGGACATATTTAATTGGTACATAGCCTTCATGGAAGAATTATTTCAACTCTTTGACATCCTCTACCAAGGAACTCAACCTAAAGATCTCAGGGCTAAGAGATAATATATGTCTTAAATAAATGAGTGATTTCAGAATACTTACAAATAACTTGTATAGCTGGAGAATCCTGCAATAATAGAAAAGGACACATTGTAAGAATCAAGTCAGACCCTGCACTTTACATTTGTCTGACTGTCTGTTGACAACGTAGGAAACTAGACAGAGGTGAGGTAGGTTCAGTCAGTGGTCACACAGATAGAAGACAGTCACTAAGGACACAAGTCCAAAAAAGCAAGAGATTTTCAGGAAAAATTACTTTAAAAAAATCCTTATGCCAATCAGTTGTGTGTGTGTGTGTGTGTGTGTGTGTGTGTGTGTGTGTGTGTGTGTGAGAGAGAGAGAGAGAGAGAGAGAGAGAGACAGAGACAGAGAGAAACAGAGAGAGAGAGAGGAAGAGGCAGAGAGAAAGAGAATGGGTGTGCCAGGGCCATTTCAGCCACTGTGAATGAACTCCAGAGGAGTGTGCCCCCTTGTGGGAAAGCACAGAATTGCACACTTGTGTCAGTTGCGTCTGGCTAAATGCGGGACCTGGAGAACTGAACAGTGGTTCTTAGGCTTAGCAGGCAGGCTCCTTAACCACTATGCCATCTCTCCAGCCATACCAATCAGTTTTAATGGATGTGCTGACATCAGTTGTTGGAGGGAGACTCGGGCCAGTTTGTAAGAGATTCCCACTGAGCTACACCACAATCAAGAATGTACACCTGACCAAAATTATTACACATTCACTGAACATAGAATTTGATTACCTTTTTATATGACATAGAATAAGGTGTTCCGACAGAACACACTGATCCTTCTGTACATTCAGGTTTTCCTAACCCTGGAGGCAGACAGATTTTCTGTTAGTATGATTATAACTAGTGATTATAATTTACTGGGGCAGCATTCTCTATGTGGGCAGGAGTGGTAAAAAGATGGGACTGAACTGCTTTTGGCTCATCCTCCTGTATAGAAGCAGGATGGGAAAGGCAGGAAGGTATGACACATAGAAGCTTTGGCCATGCAGTCACAGACATTGCAAGTAACACAAAATGATAAAGCACAGATTAGTGTGGTAGCAAAGGCCTGCAATCCCAGTACTGGGTAGGGAGAGGCAAGAGGGTTTGAGGCCGACCTCAGGTACACAGTGAAGTTGAGGCCTGCCAGGCCAATATGAGAACAGCAATGGATGATAACAAGACTTTATCTTCAGATAATGCTAGTTCTCGTTTTAAAAATATTTTATACTTATTTACTTATATATTTGAGAAAGAGAAGGGAGAGAGACAGAAAGGGAGAGGGGCAGATAGACTGGCTCTGCCAGGGTCCTATCAGTCAAAAGTATGACTTTGGAGGATGGATAGATGACATTCTAAAACCAGGAAACTGTTTGCATTAAACACTTGTTAAGTAGCATCTAACATAAAATTCCAGAAAATATGCTTACTTTCTCATAGCCTATGAGTCAGGCCTAATCAAAAAGAACATGTTAATTGTTGAGAGACAGCAGGGAACATGAACACATAAGGACTGCCAAAAATCTTCCCTGCACAAAACCTCTTAGTGACATCACTGCTCCCTTTAAACCAGGACAAATGAGGGAGGAGAGAACACAGATTCCCATGCTACGTCTGGAAGGAACAGAGCATGAGAACCTACTTCTCCAAGGACCCATGCTCTGAAACGTCCTCTCAGGGTCATGTCAGAGCCAGGTGAGGGTGTGCCCCATGACATTCTCTCCACAACAGGTGATGGATGCTCATGATCAACACATTGCTTCATGGGCACAACTCCTAAGGTACTGCTAATCACCACTAAGGCTCAGAGTTGGACAGTGGCAGAAGAGGAAGCATTAGATCCTCTGGGAGAGATCACTTTACATGACAGTGAGAAGCAAAGCAACACAGAAGCTCACGCAGCATGCTGAGCACAGTGCCTTCAAGGAAGATAAAGCACAGTCACTGCCACACAGATTTCCCTCTCCCTCTCTCAAAGAAAATAATATATAAAATATTTTTAAAAACTTGCTTTGAGAGGCTGTTAGACTCAGGGAACAGAGGCTAAACAAAAAATGACACAGAAGGGCTGGAGAGATGGCTTAGCGGGTTAAGGTGCACGCCTGCGAAGCCTAAGGACCCCGGTTCGATTCTCCAGGTCCCATGTAAGCCAGATGCACATGGTGGCACATGCATCTGGAATTCGTTTGAAATGTTTAGAGGCCCTGGCGCGCCCATTCTCACTCTCTCTCTCCCTCTCTGTTTCTAATAAATAAATAAATAAATAAATAAATAAATAAATAAATAATAAAATCTTTAAAAAAAATGACACAGAAATGAGAATCATGACATTGCCTCTCCGTTAACAGTAATGGAAGGTGACAGAAAGTCATCGTCAAACAGTCCTAGTGTCCTGTCACTCTTAGAGAGCACAATAAAGACTCAATAGATGAGACTGCCAAGCTGTGACACAATGTGAGTTACAGTGCCTATTTAGTGGCATGTAATACAAACACTGAAGGAAGCACACTCAGGGGCTCCTAACCTATGAGCCAGGCACACTTAAAAGTATGGGATTTAGACTGAGGCTTCAGGAAACATAACCCAAAGATTGGGGCTGGGGAAATGGATTAGTGGTTAAGGGATTTGCCGTTGAAGCCAAAGGATCTGGGTTTGATTCTCCAGGACCCAGTTAAGCCAGATGCATGAGGGACACATACATCTGGAGTTCGTTTGCAGTGGCTAGAGGCCCTGGTGTGCCCATTCTCTCTCTGTCTGCCTCTCTCTCTCTCTCTCTGCTTACAAGTAAATAAGTTAAAATTTAAAAAAGGGCTGGAGAGATGGCTTAGGGGTTAAGGCGCCTGCCTCCTAAGCCTAAGAACACTGGTTCCAATCTCCAGCGGGTCCAATCTCCAGGTCCCACATTTAGCCAGATGCAAAGTGACGCAAGAGCGCAATGCTGCACTTGACCACAAGGGGGCACACACATCTGGATTTCATTTGCAGCAGCTGAGACACTGCTGGTGCGCCCATCTCTGTCTTCCTCTCTCTCTCAGTCTCTCTCTGTGTCTCTCTCCAAAATAATTTTTAAAAATTTAAAATTTAAAAAATTAAAAGAAAACACAAAATTGCCCCAAATTCTCCCTCCACAACTCATTTCAGATAATTCAATATGACACCAAAATCAGGACTGAAGAAGTTATGAGAAAAACATGAAATTGCTGCTAACAGGGCCTAAAGGAACAGAGGGCGACAATCTCCTTCTCCATGGACCCACACCCTAAAACCATGTCTCCTGGGTCATGTTCATGTCATGAGAGGATTATTTTTAAATTTTATTTATTTTTATTTCTATTATTCTGATTTTACATTCCTAGTATTGGCTCCATTATCTTCCTCCCTGTCCTCCCTCTTCCAAAGGGACCCTCATCAATGGGGAATGTGGATCATGCATTGTGAGGGCCATCAAGAGTTCTGGGGTGTAGGCCCCAGTCTCTGTGCTTAATGCCCCAACTTGTAACTCTAACAATCTTTCCACCCCCTCTTCCGTGAGTTTCCCTGAGCCACATTGGGGTCATTTTAGTTCGGCTTCAGTGATGAGGTTTTGGGAGCCTCTGTGTCTCTGGATATCTGGCTTAATTGGAGTTAGATGTTCTCTGTGTTTATCCCCTTCAGCCTTTTTCTGGTGTCATGATCACCATGAACACTGTATTCTTGCCCTTCCCCTGCGTTATTCTATGGTTTCAGCTGGGGCCCTGGTGAGGTGCGATTAGCTGATCCTCCCTTCAGGTTTGTTGTCCATCTGAAAAAGATAAACCATACTCAAATAACAGTTAAAACAAGCGAGTAAAGTGAAAACAGGAAGAACTACAAAACAAGAAGAATGGTGAGAACAAATACATATCTTTCAATAATAACTCTTAATGTCGATGGCCTCAATGCCCCAACCAAAAGACACAGACTTGTAGACTGGATTAAAAAGCAGGATCCTACCATCTGTTGCCTCCAGGAAACTCATCTCTCAATAAAAGATAGAAACCTTCTTAGGGTGAAAGGTTTGAACAAGGTATTTCAAGCAAATGGGCCTAGGAAACAAGCAGGCATTGCTATCCTAATTTCTGACATGATAGACTTAAAACCAACATTAGTGAGGAAAGATAAAGAAGGTCACTTTATACTGATTAAAGGAACACTCCAACAGGAGGAAATTACAATCCTAAACATATATGCTCCTCACATGGGGGCCCCCAATTTCATCAAACATTAGACTTAAGGTCAGAGATAACTCCTAATACAATAGTAGTGGGTGACCTCAATGCCCCACTCTCATCACTTGACAGGTCTACCCAGCAAAAAATAAACAGAGAGACATCTGCATTAAATGATATCATGGAACAAATGGACCTAACAGATATATACATAAAATTCCATCCAAATGCTGCAGAATATACATTTTTCTCAGCAGCACATGGGACATTCTCTAAAATAGATCATATAATAGGACACAAATCAAATCTTAACAAATACAGGAAAATTGAAATAATCCTTTGTATGCTATCTGACCACAATGGGATTAAACTGCAAATCAACAACAAGAAAAACTAAAGAGCATACAGAAATTCATGGAGACTAAACAGTACATTATTGAATGATGTATGGGTCATTGAAGAAATTAAAAGGGAAATCAAGAAATTCATAGAATCAAATGATGATGGGAATACAACATACCAAAACCTTTGGGATACAATGAAGGCAATCCTATGAGGGAAATTTATAGCCCTAAGTGCATATAGTAAGAAATTAGAGAGTTCACAAGTAAACAATTTAATGCTTTGCCTTAAGGCCTTGGAAAAAGAAGAACAAGGCAAACCAAAAATCAGTAGACGGGAAGAAATAATAAAGGTCAGGGAAGAAATTAATGAAATGGAAACCAAAAAAACAATAAAAAAAAATCAATGAAACAAAGACTTGGTTCTTTGAAAGGATAAACAAAATTGATAAACGCTTAGCAAATCTGACCAAAAGAAAGAGAGAAGAGACAAAAATTGATAAAATTAGAGATGAAAAAGGCAACATCACAACAATACCAAAGAATTCAGAAAATCATATGGACATACTTTAAGAATATATATGCCTCTAAGTTTGAAAACCTGAAAGAAATGGATGATTTCCTTCATTCATATGACCTACCAAATTTAAATCAAGATGAGATAAACCATTTAAATAGACCTACAACAACTACAGAGATCCAAGCAGCTATAAAAAGTCTCCGAACTAAAAAATGCCCAGGCCCAGATGGATTCACTGCTGAATTTTACCAGACATTCCTGGAAGAACTAACACCAATGCTTCTCAAACTTTTCCATAAAATAGAAAAGGAAGGACTTATACCAAAATCCTTCTATGAAGCCAGCATCACCCTGATACCCAAACCAGACAAAGACAGATCAAAAAAAGAAAATTACAGACCAATCTCCCTCATAAACAAAGATGCAAAAATTCTCAACAAAATACTAGCAAACAGAATACAAGAATATATCAGAAAGATTATTCACCACGACCAAGTAGGCTTTATCCCAGAGATGCAGGGATGGCTCAACATATGCAAATCCATAAATGTAATACACCATATAAATGGTCTGAAGGACAAAAATCACATGGTCATCTCAATAGATGCAGAAAAGGCATTTGACAAAATCCAACACCCCTTCATGGTGAAAGTATTACAGAAACTGGGAATAGAAGGAACTTATCTCAACATAATAAAAGCTATTTATGACAAACCTATAGCCAACATAATATTATATGGGGAAAAACTTGAAGCTTTTCCTCTAAATTCAGGAACTAGACAAGGGTGTCCACTTTCCCCACTTCTTTTGAATATAGTACTGGAAGTCTTAGCTATAGCAATAAGGCAAGAGACACTCATAAGAGGGATACAAATTGGAAGGGAAGAGATCAAATTATCATTATTTGCAGACGATATGATTCTATACATAACAGACCCTAAAGACTCTACCAGCAAACTGATAGAGCTGATAAACATTTTTAGCAATGTAGCAGGATACAAAATAAACACAGAAATCAGTAGCTTTTCTATACACTAACAACAAACATGCAGAGGATGAAATCAGGGAATCTCTCCCAATCACAATTACCTAAAGGAAAAACAACAACAACAACAAAAAAAAACCTTGGAATAAACTTAACCAAGGAAGTGAAGGATCTCTACAAAGAGAATTTTAAAAACCTCGAGAGACAAATTGCAGAAGACACAAGGAAATGGAAAGACATCCCATGCTCCTGGATTGGAAGAATCAATATTGTGAAAATGTCAAACTTACCAAAAGCAATCTACACATTCCATGCAATCGCCATTAAAATCCCAATAGCATTCTTCACAGAAATAGAAAAAACAATCCGAAAATTCATCTGAAAACACAAAAAACCTTGAATAGCCCAAAAAATTTTGCGCAATAAAAATCAAAATTTTTAGTTATATTACAAAGCCATAGTAACAAAAACAGCATGGTACTGGCACAAGGACAGATAGGTAGATCAATGGAACAGAATAGAAAACCCGAATATTAATCCAGGCAGCTACAGCCACCTAACTTTTGACAAAAATGCCAAAAATATTCATTGGAGAAATGATAGCATCTTTAACAAGTGGTGCTGGGAAAACTGGATATCTGTATATAAAAGGATAAAAATAGATCCTTGTCTCTCTCCATGCACAAAAGTCAAGTCCAAATGGATCAGGGACCTTGATATCAGACCTGAAACTCTGAAAGTGCTAGAGGAAAAGGTAGGGGAAACCTTCAACATATTGGCATAGTCAAGGACTTTCTGAATATAACCCCAATTGCTCAGGGAATAAAACCGCTAATCAACCATTGGGACCTCATGAAATTACAGAACCTACAGAATGGGAGAAAATCTTTGCCAGCTATACATCTGACAGAGGATTAATATCCAGAATACACAAAGAACTTAAAAAAAAAGAATAATAAGAATTCAAACAACCCAGTTAAAAAATGGGCTACGGAACTAAATAGAGAATTCTCAGAAGATGAAATACAGATGGCATAAAAACATCTAAAAAGGTGTTCCACTATCTTAGCCATCAGGGAAATGCAAATTAAAACCACTTTGAGATTCCATTTCACTCCTGTCAGAATGGCTACCATCAAGAAAACAAATGACAATAAGTGTTGGCGTGCATGCGGAAAAAGAGGTACACTTCTACACTGTTGGTAGGAATGTAATCTGGTCCAGCCATTGTGGAAATCAGTGTGGAGGTTCTTGAGACAGCTAAAAATAGATTTACCATATGATCCAGCTATAGCATTCCTAGGCATATATCCAAAGGACTCTTCTCACTACCTTAGAGATACTTGCACAACCATGTTTATTGCTGCTCTATTCACAATAGCTAGGTAATGGAACCAGCCTAGATGTCCCTCCACAGATGAATGGATAATAAAGATGTGGTACATTTAGACAATGGAGTTCTATTCAGTGGTAAAGAAAAATGAAATTATGAAATTTGCAGGGCAATGGATGAATCTGGAAAGGATTATACTAAGTGAGGTAACCCAGGCTCAGAAAGCCAAACATCACATGTTCTCTCTCATATGTGGATCCTAGATACAAATGTATAGACCTGTGTGTGAACTGGAACCAAAAATTGGTACCAGAAACCAGTAAACTGGTAAAAGGCTATAAGGGAGGGAGGGCAAGGAAGGACTTAAGTGGATGGTCTTGCGCATATGTAAGTAGAAGAACAGATTACAGGGAGGGGAATGGCCTAAGCGAGGCCATGGGAAGAGAATACATAAAAGAAGGGCAGGTGGAAGGTCAATCAAAATTCAAGATATTGTGAATAAGATGTATGGAAACCTACTTTTTTGAATAATGCATATCTTGAAGCTGTAGACTGTTACTAGAAAATTTTCAGTGCCTGGGAAGGGATACCTTCCAGTGAGTTGCTGGCCAAGGAGGTCCTGGAAGCCTCCAAAACATTAAAGGTTATTGCCAAAGCCCTTGGTTTCCCTTGAGAAACAGATAGTATGACCCTATTTCTGAAGACATCTCTTGCCTGAGAGGCAAGGTCACTGAGAAAGCAAGCTGGTGCTGAGCAGAAAACCTTCTCCCTGTAGACCAGCCAACAGAAAACTGGAAAAAGCTGCACTGCATGCAGACATATGTGTCACAGAAATCATCAGCAATGAAAACAGTGGACACTGAATATTCAAGTTTGGCCATACAGGCCCAATGACTGAACGGGTGCAATAGTGGCATGTCTGCTCTTGGGGTAACCAACTGCTCCATAATTGGACTGAAGGCCCTCTCTATGGGAGAGAATACATACCTGGTACTGAAAAACCTAAGCAAAAGTCTATGGCAGGGGAGGTCATGAGCCTTAGGGGTATAAAGACTGCTCTTGTCTGGCTAAAGGGATATATTATTCCCACCAAGGTGCCCTGAAAGCAGTACTCTTAATGTTCATATTCACATATTAATGCTACTCTCACTTCTCGTTAGAGAAGCTTCTCTTTTCAGATGGTGATGACCACTGGAATGACCCAAAAGACAACACAGTGCTGAGAAGAAGGGATGGAGGAGTGCCCAGCACTGAAACATCTCTGTCACACCCTCCAAAGCTCAGGGACCATTGCGGAAGAGGGGGCAGATAAAATGGAAGAGCCAAAGGAAGGGTACGACTCCTTACAATGCAATTGTCCAGACAGAAATTGGCCTTGATATCCATGACCTTGCAGTGTCTAGCAATACCTTCGCAAGACCCTCAAAATAGAAGAAAAAGATGATGACAACAAATTAAAAGAGAGACTAATGGAGAGAGGGAAGGGATATGATGGAGATTGGAGTTCTAAAGGGGTATGGGGGCAGGGGAGGGAAATATCATGCATTTTTTGTATGTAAGTATAGAAGTTGTCAATAAAAAATGGTAAAAAAAAAACCATACCGAAAAAATTTAAATTTTATTTATTTATTTGAGAGAACGAGAGGAAAAGCACACTAGGACCTCTAGCTCCTGTAAATGAACTCCAGATACATGCACCACCTTGTGTATCTGGTACACATGGGAAATGGAGAGGCAAACCTGGGTCATTAGGCTTTGCATAAATTAAAAAAAAATCATTTCTCATGTCTTAAAAAATACTGCTGTTGTGGAGAGATGAATCAGTGGTTAAAGGTGCTTGCTTTTAAAGCCTGAGGGCCCAGGGTCCAATTCCCCAGTACCTACATGAAGCCAGATGTACAAAGTGGCAAATGTGTCTGAAGTTCATTTGCTGGGGCCGGAAGCCCTAACATGCCTATATGTTCTCTCTCAAATAAATAAAATGATGTTAAATATACTGCTAAAACTCTTCATAGTTTTACCTAAAGGACATGGTATTATATAATCTATAATTACTGTTAACAATTCAGTGTAATTATTTAATTTCTATGGTACCTTGACCATGACTGGGATGTTGGTCTGTCTTTGGACGAATACGGTGATGTCTTGAGTACTTCTTCATTCTTGTTACTAGGAATGCATTCACATTAGAGTTATATCAGTTTAATGGCAGGAAAACAGAGCAAAATCAGTATCTTGAGGTCAAACATTTGATGTCATTCCATCAAATACATCAAGTACAGTCTCTTCCTACACAATGGAGCTACTGGAAGATTATGGTGTTCACTGTACCCTTACTATATATTATATGTGATATACCTATAAACTAAATTTATGTGGATGGGACACACGTAAAAAAGAGCAGCATGAATAAGCTGTGGGTTTGGTGCCTGGTGGTCAGCAAGAAAATTCCTTTCAGAGCCTCATGAGCAATGAACACAGTGAAATTCATGAGGTCCCTCTGCTCTCAGTTCTTGTACTATGAGACTACAATTTTAACAGGGCCTCCCTCTATACATATTATGTATCTAAAAGTAACAGTGGGCAGCCTTTAAACAAAGGGCTGACACTTCTGAAGAGCCCTGTGATGTTTGTCAAATGCCAGAGGAATGACATAGACAGGAATGGTTGAATCCAAACAGCATGTTTGGATGACTCCAGAACACTTGAGAATAAATGTTTACTTTCATTATTTACCTAATCCGGATGATTTACAACTCTGAGGCAGTATACTGCATCAACTTCAGTGAGGGAGCAGGCAAGAGTCTGTCTCTACCTCCAACTTTTTATCTGAGGGTACTGTATTAGGTCCTTTCATATCATTGTGACCAAACTATCTGACAGAAACAAGAGAGGGATCCTCTACATTTCCAAACCTGAATCAAACTAGGAAAGTTTCCTTCAAAGGAAGGCAGGAGATGGACCTTCATTACTATGGCTGTAGGACCTTCCTTCACCATATATTCACATGATAAGCTGCCTCTCTGTGACTGCTTCTGATGATCAGGTAACCACACTGACATAAGAAGAGTGACTATGTGCCCCACCATGACTCCAAGACCAAGTCCTTGTAAATCAATGGAAACATGATGCTTGGTCACTATATATTTGCTCCCCAATGCCCCACACTGGACAAGCACCTCAACATGAACTGAAGGGAAAAGTGGCCAGGGCCTGAGGTGATTGAATGAACTGTGTCTGTGCTCACCACCTTCTTCATGGCCATCTCATCTCTGAAGTCTGTGGGCTGCACTAAGCCTGTCTGAGAAGGGCTATGGCGGCTCTATCACTAGTGTGCACCGTCCTTGCTCATGCTCCCCTCCTCACAGTCTGCTTTCTAGTCTACAAACTCCTACACACCAAACGTGAACAATAAAAAGGCTTAGCTTCTTTTCTTTTGGATGCTTTGAGATGGACACATGCTAGCCTTGAACATGCTAATATAACTAAAGAGAACCTTGAAGTAATAATCCTGCTGCTTCCCTAGGGGGAGATTACAGGTGTGCACCACCATGCCCAGTTTCACAAATTACAAGGGGCTGAACACAGGGATTTGGGCATGCTAGGCAAGCAATATCCTTAGCCTGTTCCAGCTCATCTTAAACTAGGCCTTCTATGACCAAGGCCCAAACATATAAACACATCCTTATGCTCAAGGCATTTTAGAAATAATGATATATACACTCATATTTTTCAGTGCTGATGATGTAAATGCTTTGAGTGGACTGCCTCCCTATTTTTGTTCTTCCCAGTCAACAGAGACAAGCTATAAGTCAGAGTATCTTCTGAGCTGATTCTGGGCCCAGATCACAGTCTCCTGTTTGCTTGGCCTGCTTTTAGAGTTCCTCAGATACAAAGAAATATGGCAAAGAAACTTCACAACAGTGTACTCCTGTGAGTTAATGAATCCATTCTAAAGTAGTGATGGTGTCTCCATGTCCCAATTATATACACCATGCCTCATGATTTAAAGCTTTTTCACTTCAGTACCTTAATGCTGGACATTTGAGGCTTCCCCCAGAAGAGCCTTTGGTGACACCCTTAAACTCTCCAAATGATAATATTGCCCAGATTCAATGGAGAGATTGCTTAATGAAAGTATGCATGTTTTCCTTACATGATATGCCTGTCCACTTCTGAATAAAAAACCATACAACTTTATTCTGAATAGAAGCATGTACTCAGAGAGAAAGTTGTGAGAAAATATAGTCTGCAACCTGCACTGAAATTTTGTATACCACTTGAAATCATATGTGATAGCCACCAAAAATAAAGGAATTATGAATATAACCTTTATATGTTAGGAACATGAAAGCCTGTCTTACCTCCAGGTATCCCTGCTCGACCTCTTCCTTGTCTTCCTATGCATCTTCCTCCTTCAGAGGAGTAACTAGAAGGACACAAAATTAATGTCAGCTCTAATGCAAGGATTAAGTACCCAGAACTCTTTCTTGATAAGGGCAAAGGTTTTCCAGGCAAGCACCTAACCACTAAGCAATCTCTCAAGTCAAAGAAAACAATATTTTAAAACATATTTTTAAAATTTTTATTTATTTATTTGAGAGTGAGAAAGAGGATGGGCACACCAGGGCTCTAACCCCTGCAAATGAAATCCAGACACATGCACTACCTTGTGCACATGGTCTACGTGGGTAATGGGGAATGAAACCTGGGTCCTTAGGCTTCATAAGCAAGCACCTTAACTGCTAAGCCATCTTACCAGCCTGAGAAAAGTTAACTTTTAAATGTATTTTTTAATTGATTTATTGGCACTAAACTGATAAACTAGACAAAAGAGCATGTTTCACATATAAAACAATACTGCAGCTGTTGTGGAGAGATGAATCAGTGGTCAAAGGTGCTTGTTTGTAAGCCCTGATGGCTCAGGGTCCAATTCTACAGTCCCCACATGAAGCCAGATGCACAGAGTGGCAAATGGTCTGAAGTTCTTTTGCTGTGGCAGGAGGACCTAACTTGCCTATATTTCCTCTCTCAAACAAATAAAAATATTGTTAAAAATTACTGCTAAAACTATTCTTAGTTTTACCTAAAGGATATGGTATGATATAATCTATGATTACTGTTAACAATTCAGTGTAATTATTGAATTTCTACAGTACCTTGCCCATGACTGGAAACTTTGTTTGGGGATGAATACGGTGATGTCCCAGGGATTTCTTCATTCTTGTTACTGGAAATGCATTCACAATAGAGTCATATCAGTTTAATGGCAGGAAAAGATAGTGAAATCAGTATTCTGAGGTCAAACATTTGATGTCATTCCATCAAATGCATTCAAGTACAGTCTCTTCCTACAGAATGGAGCTACTGGAAGATGTTAGTATTCATTGTACCCTTATAGTATATATTACATGCAATATACCTAAAAACTAAATTTATGTGGATGGGACACATGTAAAAAGAGCAGCATGAATAAGCTGTGGGTTTGGTGCCTGGTGGTCAGCAAGAAAATTCCTTTCAGAGCCTCATGAGCAATGAACACAGTGAAATTCATGAGGTCCCTCTGCTCTCAGTTCTTGTACTATGAGACTACAATTTTAACAGGGCCTCCATCTTTAAATATTATGTATCTAAAAGTAACAGTGGGCAGCCTTTGAAAGAAAAGGCTGACTCTTCTGAAGAGCCCTGTGATGTTTGTCAAAATGCCAGAGGAATGAAACAACAGGATGGCAGGGCAATGGTTGAATCCAAACAGCATGTTTGGATGACTCCAGTGAACAGGCAAGAGAATAAATGTTTACTTTCATTATTTACCTAATCACTGGATGATTTACAACTCAGGCTGGAGAGATGACAGTGGTTAAGGCACCTGCATCAAATGCTCAGTGAATCTTCAGAGCCCAGGCAAAAGTCTGTCTCTACCTCCAACAAGAGGGGACACATCTGAGTTTGTACTGTAGAAGCCCTGGTCCTTTCATATCATTTCCTCCAAACTATCTTTCTCAGAAACAAGAGAGGGATCCTCTACATTTCCAAACCTGAATCAAACTAGGAAAGTTTCCTTCAAAGGAAGGCAGAGATGGACCTTCATTACTATGGCTGTAGGACCTTCCTTCACCATATATTTACATGATAAACTGCCTCTCTGTGACTGCTTCTGATGATCAGGTAACCACACTGACATAAGAAGAGTGACTATGTGCCCCACCATGACTCCAAGACCAAGTCCTTGTAAATCAACAGAAACATGATGCTTGGTCACTATATATTTGCTCCCCAATGCCCCACACTGGACAAGCACCTCAACATGAACTGAAGGGAAAAGTGGCCAGGGCCTGAGGTGATTGAATGAACTGTGTCTGTGCTCACCACCTTCTTCATGGCAATCTCATCTCTGAAGTCTGCGGGCTGCACTAAGCCTGGCTGAGAAGGGCTGTGTCGGCTCTAGCACTAGTGTGCACCGTCCTTGCTCATGCTCCCCTCCTCACAGTCTGCTTTCTAGTCTACAAACTCCTACACACCAAACGTGAACAATAAAAAGGTTTAGCTTCTTTTCTTTTGGATGCTTTGAGATGGACACATGCTAGCCTTGAACATGCTAATATTACTAAAAAGAACCTTAAACTAATAATCCTGCTGCTTCCCTAGGGGAGATTACAGGTGTGCACCACCATGCCCAGTTTCACAAATGACAAGGGGGCTGAACACAGGGATTTGGGCATGCTAGGCAAGCAATATCCTTAGCCTGTTCCAGCTCATCTTAAACTAGGCCTTCTATGACCAAGGCCCAAACATATAAACACATCCTTATGCTCAAGGCATTTTAGAAATAATGATATATACACTCATATTTTTCAGTGCTGATGATGTAAATGCTTTGAGTGGACTGCCTCCCTATTTTTGTTCTTCCCAGTCAACAGAGACAAGCTATAAGTCAGAGTATCTTCTGAGCTGATTCTGGGCCCAGATCACAGTCTCCTGTTTGCTTGGCCTGCTTTTAGAGTTCCTCAGATACAAAGAAATATGGCAAAGAAACTTCACAACAGTGTACTCCTGTGAGTTAATGAATCCATTCTAAAGTAGTGATGGTGTCTCCATGTCCCAATTATATACACCATGCCTCATGATTTAAAGCTTTTTCACTTCAGTACCTTAATGCTGGACATTTGAGGCTTCCCCCAGAAGAGCCTTTGGTGACACCCTTAAACTCTCTCCAAATGATAATATTGCCCAGATTCAATGGAGAGATTGCTTAATGAAAGTATGCATGTTTTCCTTACATGATATGCCTGTCCACTTCTGAATAAAAAACCATACAACTTTATTCTGAATAGAAGCATGTACTCCAGAGAGAAAGTTGTGAGAAAATATAGTCTGCAACCTGCACTGAAATTTTGTATACCACTTGAAATCATATGTGATAGCCACCAAAAATAAAGGAATTATGAATATAACCTTTATATGTTAGGAACATGAAAGCCTGTCTTACCTCCAGGTATCCCTGCTCGACCTCTTCCTTGTCTTCCTATGCATCTTCCTCCTTCAGAGGAGTAACTAGAAGGACACAAAATTAATGTCAGCTCCTAATGCAAGGATTAAGTACCCAGAACTCTTTCTTGATAAGGGCAAAGGTTTTCCAGGCAAGCACCCTAACCACTAAGCAATCTCTCAAGTCAAAGAAAACAATATTTTAAAACATATTTTTAAAATTTTTATTTATTTATTTGAGAGTGAGAAAGAGGATGGGCACACCAGGGCTCTAACCCCTGCAAATGAAATCCAGACACATGCACTACCTTGTGCACATGGTCTACGTGGGTAATGGGGAATGAAACCTGGGTCCTTAGGCTTCATAAGCAAGCACCTTAACTGCTAAGCCATCTTACCAGCCTGAGAAAAGTTAACTTTTAAATGTATTTTTTAATTGATTTATTGGCACTAAACTGATAAACTAGACAAAAGAGCATGTTTCACATATAAAACAATACTGCAGCTGTTGTGGAGAGATGAATCAGTGGTCAAAGGTGCTTGTTTGTAAGCCCTGATGGCTCAGGGTCCAATTCTACAGTCCCCACATGAAGCCAGATGCACAGAGTGGCAAATGGTCTGAAGTTCTTTTGCTGTGGCAGGAGGACCTAACTTGCCTATATTTCCTCTCTCAAACAAATAAAAAATATTGTTAAAAATTACTGCTAAAACTATTCTTAGTTTTACCTAAAGGATATGGTATGATATAATCTATGATTACTGTTAACAATTCAGTGTAATAGTTGAATTTCTACAGTACCTTGCCCATGACTGGAAACTTTGTTTGGGGATGAATACGGCGAGGTCCCAGGGATTTCCTTATCCTTGTTACTGGAAATGCATTCACAATAGAGTCATGTCAGTTTAATGGCAGGAAAAGATAGTGAAATCAGTATTCTGAGGTCAAATATTGGATATCATTACATGCTTTCAAGTACAGTCACCTCCTACAGAATGGGGCTTCTGGAAGATGTTAGTATTCATTGTACCCTTATAGTAATACATTACATGCAATATACCTAAAAAGTAAATTTCTGGAGGGATACATGTAAAAAAGAGCAGCATGAATGAGCTGTGGGTTTGGTGTCTGGTAGTCAACAAGCAAATTCCTTTCAGAGCCTCATGAGCAATGAACACAGTGAAATTCATGAGGTCCCTCTGCTCTCAGTTCTTGTACTATGAAACTACAATTTTAACAGGGCCTCCATCTTTAAATATTATGTATCTAAAAGTAATGATGGGCGGCCTTTGAAAGAAAAGGCTGACTCTTCTGAAGGGCCCTCTGATGTTTGGTTAAATGCCAGAGGAATGAGCTAGACAGGAGTGGTTGAATCCAAACAACATATTAGGATGGCTTGAGGGCACTTAAAAGTAGGTATTTACTTTGATTCTTTACCTAACCAGGATAATTTACAACTCTCCAGCGGTATAGTGTATCAACTTCAGTGAGGGAGGCAGGCAAGAGACTGTCACTACATCCTACTTTTCATGTGATTAGATCGTTTCATATCACTGTGAGAAAACTGCCTGACAGAAGCAAGAGAGGGATCCTCAGGCTGGAGAGATGACTTAGTGGTTAAGGCACCTGCCTTTGAAGACTAAGAATGCTCATTTGAATCTTCAGGTCCCATGTTTAGCCAGACACAAAAGTGATGCAAGCACGCGATGTTGCATATGGGCAAGAGGGGACACACACATCTGGAGTTTGTTCACAGCAGTGCAGAAGCCCTGGTGTGCCCATTCTCTCTCTGCCTATTCCTCTCTGCCTCTCTTTCTCTCAAATAAAAAAAGGGAGAGAGAGGGGGGATCCTCTACATTTCCAAACCTGAATCAAACTAGGAAAGTTTCCTTCAAAGGCAGGAGAGAGACCTTTGTTACTATGGCTGTAGGACCCTCCTTCACCAGGATGTTTACATGATAAACTGCCTCTCTGTGACTGCTTCTGATGATCAGGTAACCACACTGACAGAAGAAGAGTGACTATGTGCCCCACCATGACTCCAAAATCAAGTCCTTGTAAATCAACGGAAACATGATGCTTGGTCACTATATATTTGCTCCCCAATACCCCACACTGGACAAGCACCTCAACATGAACTGAAGGGAAAAGTGGCCAGGGTCTGAGGTGATTGATTGAACTGTGTCTGTGCTCACCACCTTCTTCATGGCCATCTCATCTCTGAAGTCTGTGGGCTGCACTAAGCCTGTCTGAGAAGGGCTGTGTCGGCTCTAGCACTAGTGTGTACCATCCTTGCTCATGCTCCCCTCCTCACAGTCTGCTTTCTAGTCTACAAACTCCTACACACCAAACGTGAACAATAAAAAGGCTTAGCTTCTTTTCTTTTGGATGCTTTGAGATGGACACATGCTAGCCTTGAACATGCTAATATAACTAAAGAGAACCTTGAAGTAATAATCCTGCTGCTTCCCTAGGGGGAGGATTACAGGTGTGCACCACCATGCCTGGTTTCATGAATGACCAGGGGTTGAACAAAGGGATTCAGGCATGCTAGGCAAGCAACATCCTTAGCCTGTGCTGGCTCATCTTAAACAAGGTCTTCTGTGATCATGGCCCAAACATATAAACACATCCTGATGCTCAAGGCATTTTAGAACTAATGATATACACTCATATTTTTCAGTGCTGATGATGTAAATGCATTAAGTGGTCTGCCTCCCTATGTTTGTTCTTCCCAGTCAACAGAGACCATCTATACATCAGAGTATCTTCTGAGCACAGAGTGTAGCTCACCTTTACAATGTACTACCAAAAGAATGATTGAGCCCAGACTAACAACCAAGAGGTGATTGCAGTGCTTCGTGGACATGACATATAAACTGTGTTGCTCTTTGGATTCATAATAATGTGGTTCAATATGCTAAAGCATTTCTACAGTTCTTACAGGAGCAAGACATGCTTCGAAGTATCCTAATTTTGAAACATACCCACCACACTTGCCTGGGGAATGTTTTCTATTTTCAGAACCTATGATCTGACCAGAGCATGTAGGCTTTTCTTATCATTAAAAGTTGTGAATATGTACAGGTAGATACATAGATGCTCTCAGTTTTTGATCACCGAGCCAATCATGATAGTGTTTAGTATCTTGAGTACCACAGATATGCAGGGGAAATCTAGAGCATTTTTCTTTGTCATCTGGAAAGAACTAAGGGCCTCCTGCATACAAAGATAGCATTCTACCCACTGTAATATATCCCCAACTCTGAGAGGCTGGAATTCTTATGCAGTGACTAATGATGGAGTGATGAATAGACATTATAACTTAAGTGTATTCACTTTGGCGCACATGTGTGGTACACATTATGGCTTTTGTACCACACAGCTAGAGAGCTTAGACACTTACCTATTTGCCATAGTTGTATTCATCTGTGGGGTTGGGTGCAGGGAAATACATCTACCATACATGTCTGTGATGAGGTTATAACTAGGAATGGCAGGTACCGTGTGTAGCATAATGTTTTTATATTGAGAAAGTTTAGTTGGTTAATAGGGAATATCTTTCTGGAAAAAACACACATGTACATAAACACTGCTGCCTCAAATGCCCATCCAAGCAGGAGGAATAGAGCTGAAGGCAGGAACTCTCCTCCAAGCTCCCAGCAGACTGCTCAGATCACAGTGAAACACAGAGAAACCCATTTTCCACAATTCTTATCTAAAATATGCCATCAATATTATTCCAGAATACATACAAAGTCTCCTTGTTATGGATTCCACCTGTAATTTAGAGAGAAGAAAACATTGTGAGCCCAGATCATGCTGGGTTCTCTTTACCCAGGTCTTTCATTCCTGTCACGTGGGGTAATGAGAGCAAGGAAGGGAAGGATATTCATGCCAAAGACTATGAGTCTCTTATGTGTTCCTGTCACAAAAGCCAGTCTTACCTCAGTGGATCTATCCTCAATCTCTTCTGTGTCTATCTTGTCCTCTGGAGGAAGATCAACTAGAATGATACATAGTAACTCTTAGCTTATGGTGTGAGGATTAAGCACCCAGGGTTCTTTGGTTCATAAGGGCAGAGGTCTAGGAGCTTGGTCTATATAGCTAGACTTAATGGTGTAGACGGTTAACAACCATGGTTGATTTGCGATATGGAACAAAGAAATTGACTCAATTGACATTTGTTAATATACTGAACAGAAGAAACTACATGCTAGAAATTATTGTGTGCAATGTAACAAAAGGAATGCTTATATGGAAATGTATAGAATTGAAAGAAATTCGTAAACATATCATGAAAATCTAAGGCTTCAATTAGGAAATGGTAAAATGCAGAGTAATACATAATGACTCCAGAATACATACCAATTCCATCTTTTGTTGTTGTTTCCTGTAATGTAGAGAGGAGAAAATAGTTTGAGGCCCAGATCATGCTGAGTTCTCTTTACCCAGGTCTCAGGTTCCCAGTCACTTGGGGTAAGGAGAGCAAGGAAGAGAACGAGTAATCACATCAAAGACTGTGTTAGTCTGTTACATGATGACATCACAAGACACGTGAGGCTGGGAACTGCATGAAGAAAATATTTTTTGCCCTTTTGTGATTCAGAGCCCAGATCACACTCTCCTGTTTGCTGGGTCTGCTTTTACAGCTCCTCAGATATATAGTAATATGGCAGAGAAACTTCCTAACAGTGTACTCCTGTAAGAGTTGATGAATCCATTCTAAGGTAGTGATGGTGTCTCCATGTCCCAATTGTCTACACCATGCCTCGTGATTTATACCTTTCACTACCTCAGTACCTTAATGCTGGACATTTAAGACTTCTACCAAAAGAGCCTGTGGTGACATCCATAAATGATCCATAAAATTGCCCAGATCCAATGGAGAGATCACTAAATGAAAATATGCATGCTTTCCTTACATGATATGCCTGTCCATTTCAGAATGAAAAACCACACAACTTTATTCTGAATAGAAACATGTATTCCAGAAGGAAAGGTGTGTGAACATAAAGTCTGCAACCTGCACTGAAATTTTGTATACCACTTGAAATCAGAGATATGTTGGTAGAATTCAATTTCTTCCTCATCCTAGTAAAACACTCTAACACTTATAGGGCCTATAATTAATTCCATTGTTCTTATGTGATAGCCACCAAAAATAAAAAGAATTATGAAAGTAACCTTTGTATCTTAGGAACAGCAAAGTCTGTCTTACCTCCAGGTATCCCTCCTTGACCTCTTCTTTGTCTTCCTCTGCATTTTCCCCATGCAAAGGAGCAACTAGAAGGATACAAAGTAATTGTCAGCTCCTGGTACAAGGATTAAGTACCCAGGGCTCTTTCTTGATAAGCGCAAAGGTCTAAGGGCTTAGTCTATATGGCTAGACTTAATGGTGTAGCTGATTAGCAACCTTGGTTGGGATCTTTGACAGGAAAGCAAGGGCCAATAGAACCCTAAATAAAAATGAGGAATACTTCTTTCAACTTTAATAGGAACCTAATGCAATGTGAAACAACACTTCTCTGAATATATAATCCTTTTCCAATCCGTTATGATGAAATGGGGATTCTATCATTTCTTCAGGCCATTGTGAAGCACTGCAGAATGTCACTACTTTCTTCACATCTGTCAGCCTATTTCAACCTCCACTTTTCCACATATGCAAATTTGGCATCTGTAATTTGGTATATAGAATTTAATCGTTAATAACATACATATTTTACTAGGGAAATGGATTTAGTACCAGGTACAAAATGTAATAATGCTCACATATTCTTCCCTTTTAAACAGTAACAAATGATTTTAGAGTGAAAACACTAATAGCATTATGCTATTTTTATGCCACTTGTTTAATTTTCTGGTCTTAGTTTATTATGACATGCAATTGCCTTCATTGTGGGAGGTGGGTATCTAGGTTAAGTCCAGTGCCTTCACAGTGACATTGGACATCATGGGATCTGGGGCCTGTTGACCCTTAGGGTTTTAACCCAACTCTATGTGAGAGTTGTCACAAGCTCAAGACATTATGCTAATGTAGGATGACTATTTTGAGTTTTTGTATGTCAGTGTCTCCAACTGTCCACACTTCTGTGGATGACACTTATACTGCCATTGAATGCTATGGGCCTAGTGTGAGGAGGGTCTCAGTGCTCACAGAGTTGGAGTTTACTAAACAGTATGCTTCAACCTTCACTATCTGTTACCTGACTAAAAGCCTTGAGGCTTTCTATGTGCTTCCACATGATGACTATATGGGATCCAGCAATACCTGCCCTAGCACGAGACTATGGCCTCTACCTTATAAAGTGGATAATATATAGGATTTCTGTAATCTTCCATAGTTCTAGACATTGACACAGATGACAGAACTTCTAATTCTCTGGATCAGGATAATGTACACAGGTCAACAATCTGAGACTCAGGATTGGGGGGTCACATGTCTGGGTTCTCATATTTGCTCTTACACCTAGGAGCATATGGGCTTTGGTACATCGCTCTCCATGTCTCCTTTATTCCACTGGTTAGTAAAGAAGGACACGTGTCTCTGGTGCTCTGGAGTGACAATATGGTAAGATGGGCTGCTTAAAGCTTCATAGAACTTAGTTACTGGCTAAATGTCCCACCTATTCCTTACAGCTTAGCATAACTCAGAAAAACACTAAAACCCTGGACTCTAAATGCCCAAGCCATTGTTCTTTTATGACATATGCCTCCTTCTCACTGAAGCCACTGAAATTGTATCCTGACTCAGAAATGGTAGTAGTATTATTATGAGTTTCCACTACTAAAAATGGCCAGAATTATTATTGTCAATAATTCTCCTTGCCTGACCATGATCAACAGATACCCATTTGAACAAGGTTAAACACACAATACTGGGCAGAATAACATTATATATTCAAGTTCTTGACCTGTAAAATCCACTATCTTACATTCCTCACAAATATGACCACCTCTACATTTAGCCTAGTGCCAAACTATGGGAGAGCCCACAGCTCAACTTTTGACAGAGCTCAGACTGGTCAGGAGAACTAAGGCATATGATATGTGATGATAGGTTAGCACTTACCACTTCCTTTTAAATTCAAGTATATTTATGAAGATATTCACAATTATCTATGTGCATCATTCTTATGTGCTTATATACACATCAGTATAAATCAATAGCAAATCTCTACATTCTTAGTCACCAGTCTTTCCATTTCATCTTATTTCTACTTTGGTGTGATTAAATTGTGATTATTCATTGGGTAACTATGTGAAAACAATTACTGAATTGGTGATGGTTACCTCTGGAAAAAAAGTGGATTGGAAAAGTATGTATAATTGAAATCTCTAGTATTCTGGATAGCCCACAGTTCATAAGGTGAAGATCTTTTCCATGCAATAACAAATAATACACAACCTTATAAACTTTCACAGAAATTGAAATGAAATGTAATATAATGAATAAAACTACAATGATTAAGGAACAAAATCATAATATTAAACATAATTATTACTATATAACCTAGAAGAAATATTTAAACAAAATACTTGAAAAACACTATTAAATCTACTTGAAGGAAAATCATCTAATAGCCAGTATCAACATACCTGTAATTCTGAAAATGTTGCCCATAGTCAAATACTATGGAAACAAATACCATTTTACTGCACTTTGCCCTGTATGTGTGTTCAGTGAGAACTCGTGTCACATACTGGTCACATTCAGAACTGACAAGAGCACATATCATAGTATGTCATAGAACTGGCAGTGACACCACAAAATCCACACTGAAACATTCAAGAGCTGCTATTAGACAAGTATGCTTATAACACTTTAGGATATATTCAATAGGATATGTGTGCGCATGTGCTTTCCCTAAGAATATAACTATCAAGGTATATATTTTTCTCATATGTTTGAAGTATTATAAAGTTACTAGTCTCTAAAGTTTAGTGAACATTTTTTCCAACCACTGTGTATTAAATGATAGACTGATTACAGATTAAATAAGACATTGAATTGAGCCTCGAACCGGGGTCCTTAGGCTTCACAGGCAAGCACTTAACTGCTAAGCCATCTCTCCAGCCTACACTTTTTTTTTCCAAAGTAGGGTTTCATTCTCGTCCAGGCTGACCTGGAATTCACTCCATATTCTCAGGGTGGCCTCGGACTCATGGTGATTCTCCTACATCTGCCCTCCGAGTGTTGGGATTAAAGGTATGAGCCACCACGCCCAGCTCCAGCCGATATATATATATATATTTTATATATATATATATAATTTTTTTTTTTTTTTTGGGAGAGAGACACAGAGAGAGACAGAGAGAGAGGGAGAGGAAGACAGATAGAGATGGGTGCGCCTGCAGACTCTCAGCTACTGCCAACAAAATCCAGATGCGTGCTTCCCCTTGTGGTCAAGTGCGGCATTGCGCCCTTGCATCACTTTGCATCTGTCTAAACGTGGGACCTGGAGATTGGAACTGCTGGAGATTGGAACCAGCGTTTTTTAGGCTTAGCAGGCAGGCGCCTTAACCGCTAAGCCATCTCTCCAGCCCCGATATTTTTTGACTAACATGTGATCACTGTGTATTTATGGCACACAGTATGATAATTCAATACAGTAGGTTCTGGTCAGAGCAAAGTAATGTTTCCATCTCCTTATCATTACCTTGCTAGCATGAAGCTCCTGTGAGAAGAGAGTCCACCAGTCCCCTGTCAGTTCTGTTCATGTTACCACAAGCCAGTGTTTGTCCTGCTGCCTTGAACACAAGGTGTGCTTTCATTCTGAATGCTCTTTGTCACTGTCAGGCACAGGAGTGCCTTGTTCCTATGATCTTTCTCAGACTGCCAGTCACTGCTGAGGTTGTGGCCACAGAGATATCCCTTGGCTTGGGTGTTCTCAGGGGGCAGATGTGTCCTAGACCCAGCTAGCTTCTCCTTGTGTGACTGGCCAAGAGCCTCAGGCTAAGGGACTAGCATCTTCTCTGGGGGCCAGGGAATCTATTTAGGAAGGTATCTGTATTCTGAGTAGGAAATGAGAAGTATCTACGAAGGTCATTTTTCTTATTCCTCCCTTTTCCATAGTTCAACTGCTACAAATTAGTTACAGCAACCTGCCAGCCACATACCCCTTCTTATTACTGAAGTTTAATTTTTAAGATGTTAAAAGCATGGTTCTTAAAGAGCCCTCCTGTGAGGAGCTCTGGACAGCAGAAATTGTCTCTGCTCACTTCACTATGGGAGGTGGAGGAAGGACCTAGAAAAAGACATTTTGGCCTGGCGTGGTAGCCCACGACTTTAATCCCAGCACTTCAGAGACAGAGGTAGAAGGATGTCTGTGAGTTCCAGGCCAGCCTGAGACTACACAGTGAATTCCAGGGCAGCCTGGGCTAGAACGACACCCTTCTCGGGGAAAAAGAAAAGAAAAGAAAAGAAAAGACAAGAAAAACAAAAGGGCTGGAGAGATGGCTTAGCGGTTAAGGCGCCTGCCTGCTAAGCCTAAGATCTCCAGGTCCCACATTTACCAGATGTAAAGTGACACAAGGGCTCAATGCCGCACTTGCCCACAAGGGGGCGCACGCATCGGGAGTTTGGTCACAGCTGCTGAGAGGCTGCTGGCTGCCCATTCTGTCTCTCTGTTTCTCTGTCTCTCTGTGTCTCTCTCCAAAAAAAAAAAAAAAAAAAAAAAACATCTTGTTCTCCAGGTTGCTGGTTGCCCAGCCAGAAGATTTACCTAGGAAGGACAATGCAGGAATGCACACCAGAAAACTAAAGTGTTCAAAAAAATATACTAAAAATTCCAAACAATGCCGAGCTGGTTGCACGCAGCGACCTGCACCCATTGCGCTTTGGAGAGACTCTGCGCGCGCTGGGCGCCGGCTGGACTGCGATCCCCTCGCTTAGCCGCCGCCCCCGCCTCCTCCCGAGCAGCCCCAGCGACCAGGGCGATGTGAAGCGGGGCCCGCGGGCGCGGCGGGGTCGCCGCGATGTGGCTCAAGCCCGAGGAGGTGCTGCTCAAGAACGCCCTGAAGCTCTGGGTGACCCAGAAGAGCAGCTGCTACTTCATCCTGCAGCGGCGCCGCGGGCACGGCGAAGGGGGCGGCCGCCTCACCGGTAAGGGGCGGCGGGCCGGGGCCTCTCTCCCCGCGAGACCGCAGCCCTCAGCCCTGGCTGCGTGGCAGGTGGCGATGTCGTGGGAGACGCCGCGCTGGACGGCCTTGCTCTGGGATTGTTTTCCTTTCTCCAGCAAATTCTCCTGCCAGCTCTGGCCGAGGTGGGGCGCAGGGACTCCAGGGCTGGGGCGTTGTTCTGTGCCAGGCAGGTGCCTTGGCCACCTTGCCAGGGTGAAGGGGGTGAGGAACACCTGGAGGTCGCAGCTGGCTCCTGAAGTTAAGGAGAAAGGCAGGCCAGAACTTGCCCAAATGTATCCTGGAATGGGTTGTCTTAAGAGTTGAGCTGGCTGCTGTGCCAGGCCAGGTGACAGCCGGGTGGTGCTCCTGGGTAGGCCTTGAACAGGCCATCTGGACGCAGCTGTGGCTCCAGGTGGTGTCCTGGCTGGGGACGCACGGCCATCTCGTAGCCAGGGGCAGCCTGGAAAGCTCCAGCGATCTGGGTCTTCTTTCACTTGTGGGACAGATAGTTTCCATGCCCCTTAGGGGAAATTGAGGCAACACATTTCCTAAGCTTGTAATCTTAGTAGCAAAATAGAGCCCCCCCCCCTTTTTTTAAAATCCTTTCAGTGTCTTCTGAGGAAGGACAAAAACCTCAGGTTTTGAAGTTGATGAAAAACAAGACTATTTTTCCTCTAAAAATTATGAGCCAAAGCCTTTAAAAATTTGGGGGCCAGTTTGCATTAGCTAGCACCCCTGTTTAAGTAGATCAGTGAGGGAAGACTGCTGTGGTGTTGTGTGTAGGGGATCAATAGGAAATTTTCACATAGGGGAATCTGAGTAGCCAAGACCTGAGATGGCCTAGTCAACATCTCTTCAGTGGAGGAAGAACGTGGCTGGGAAAGGAAAGCCAAAGGACTGAAAAATGTGTGTCTAGATGAATCAATTGTTTGGTGGCTGTCTATTCTTGGGCCAGTCTGGAGAAGGACCCCTGGGACTGCAGTCTGGTGGGGAAACTGAGGAATGTGCCTGAAACCCACAGAACCAAGGATCACATTAGCAAAATCTGACAGTTGAGTTTGTTGGGCTGGGGGTGGTCTTTGAGACCTTGGAGTGGGTGGGAGTTGACAAGGCTCAGGGGAAGGGGTAGTGCACAATGGAGGGTCTGGATGGAAGTGGGGTGAGGCAGTTGGATGACCATTAGGGACAACTTGGACAGGAGTGGGCTTTGGGAGGAGTCACTACAGGATGCAGGAAGCCATTGGCTCCTCTGTGGGCAGCACGGTGGGGCCTGTGCCAGACTGGGACAAGGAGTTGATGGTGACCTGCAAGGTGTAGCAGAGATCAAGAGGCTGGAGAGGGGTTTGTGCCCTGATCATTGAGAACAGTGTCCTAATCTATGGTGCATTAAGTAGCATATCCGGTCTATAAATGATCTGTAGTAGAGGGTGAGCACAGAACTTGGAGACTTGTCAAGTTGGGAGCATAGGGACAGTCTGTCCCCAAAGTCTTTCATTCCTTCATCTGTTTGTTCATTCGTTCATTTGTTCCAGCACATTCTGACCATGCAGGATGTTCCATGTGCTGCTTTGGAAGGAACCAGAAGGGCAGTTGAGCAAGGGCCTGTAGCCTTCAGGTTATTTGTTGTCTAGCATCATCTGGCCATGGAGGGCAAAGCTGCCCTTCAATGCCTGGGTGAGTTTCAGGTCAGCTTTTCCTTGTAAGGAGTTTCTAACTCAGGTATATAGATGCTTTTTTGAATGAATGTATAGTGATGTGGCCTCCTGTTATTCTAGGTCTCATGCTGAAATACCATTGGCGGTGGGCTTCCTTGGTGTTTCCTTTGGCTTAAACTTGTGAATATGCAGAAGCTTCTTTTTTTCCTTTGAGACAGGGTCTTGCTATGTAGCCCAGGCTGGCCTCAATCAAATTCATGATCCTCTGCCTCAGTTCCCAGAGAGCTATGATTACAGGTGTATGATACCATGCCCAGCTCAGCAGTTTCTTAAAGGCATAAGATCAACAAAAAAAGGGTGTGAGGGGAAGCCCACAAAGAGAAGATGGTTTATTTCTAAGAGATCTAGAACCTCTTGTTGATTGTTCAAGGATAACAGTTCTGCAGCCTGACACTTGATCTTGAGTATTTAGCTGGAAGAAAATGGCATGACTTGAGCAACCCAGGCTTATGGTCTCTCCATTGAGCTGGTCTTGATAGGACCATTTAGGAATGTTGTACAGTAAGGGCTCACTGGACACTGGAAAGTTCCATGTTGGTGGTGCTTGGAAAAAGTAGGAATGAGATCTGGCAGACTTTTAACAGTGTAAGAGTTTGTAATTTAGAATGAGTTTAAAGGCAATAATGAGGCTAAAATGAGAAGCACTGTGGTGGTTCTAGACTGTTTGGCTGGAAACAAGTAGGGGTAGTTAAGAGGACTTGGAAAACTGTGAGCGTACAGTAATGTTTTATTGCAATGTGAAATTTGTTATTAGATAGTAAGAGTTTAAACATACAATGATCTTGTGGTTAAGATAATCTGGATTGTCCAACTTCATAATATAAGCTTTTGATTCATAGAGGGTTATAATTTGCGCACCTACCTACTTATCTACCTACATACCCCTCACCCCACACAAACTTCAGTATCATTTTTCTCTGTAAGTTTCTTCCTTTTTCATATGTAGTGTACTTGTGTACCTCCTTCATAGTTTTCCTGTATTAAATTGCCTGTTTATGAGAGCAGGTATTTTACCTATAATGGTGTCCTCAGTTGCCTCCACCTTTCTTTTTTCTGCACCTCTTGCTTTTGGAATGGAAGAAAGAATCTGGGGACTGACATTTCAGGTGGCTAGAAAGGGCAGGTACGGATGGAGCTGCCCTTCCTATCTCCTGGAAGGCATTTCTCTTGGCGGGAGGGCCAGGGAAGGCTGACTGGTAAATGAAATCAAGGGCTCTGGGCAGTTCTGGGAGGCTGCCACCTCTTCCCTGGGTTAGAGCATGCTGAGTTCAATATCATGAGGTGTTTCCCAAGCTCCACTGACAGAAGCAGTTTTGCTACGCTGGAAAGGAAGTGAAGTTATACACTATTCACTTGGATACCATCTCCTGCCCATGGGAATATTTCTTATGAAGGTTCAGTCTGTCCTGGGGGAACAGAGTCAGAGAAGTTAGCATGTGGGAGGCCGTGCACAGAAAGAACATCACCATCTCTGCCCACTCCCCTGGCCTCTCTGAAACCTTTAAACTGGTTGGGATAAATGTAACTCTAAGCCCCAAACATCATTTCCCAGATGTGCCCCCTGCAAAGGATTGCACTTTTTGTTTAATTATGTGCATCCCTGTATAATCTTGCAACTGTTTTCCCAAAGAGGATGTCTATTTTCAAGTCAGTTTCAGTAAACTGTTGTTGTTTCTATGATGCAGCATGCTCACCATAAGCCCTTGTTCACATCACTGCATTTGCAGTAGTGCTGGGCTGAGTCCCTAAACAGGGTCAAAGAAGGGAGTAGGGAGCAGTGGAGAATAGTAGATAATGCTGACTTTGGAGTCAGGAGACTCCTGTTGGTACCAGTTTGGGTCTGAGGTCTGAACCTAGTTTGTCTAGTTTATGGAACTGGAGGTTTAACTCAGCAATAACATGGGGCAGTGATGACATTACTTTGGAGGTTTAGAGTCCATTCCACACCAGGCTCCCCTTTTCCTCATTTCTACCAGGGCAACAATTTCCATGAAAGTTAGAATTAAGAGTTACAATTAAGCTGCATACATCAAACATTTTCTTATATTTGGCATCCAGTAGGCTTGAAAAGATAAGAACAAGTGAGTAAGTGGGCTTTTGAATTAAATGTACAAGAAATTTGCATTGTTGTAAGGAATTTGAGAAATACGAATTTAGTTTTTAGAAACTACAATATTTCCTATTTATTTATTATTTATGAGAGAGGGAGAGAATATATGCATGGACATACCAGGGCTCCTGCCCCTGTAAATAAATTCCACATACATGCTCCACTTTGTGTGTCTGGATTTACATGGGTACTGGGAAATTGAACCCAGGCCCCCAGACATTACAAGTCAGTGCCTTTAACTTCTGAGCCATCTCCTCAGCCATGTTATTATTTTTTCTCTTTCTTTCTTTTGTTGTTTCAAGATAAGGTTTCCCTCTAGCCCAGGATGACCTGGAATTTACTATGTAGTCTTAGGGTGGCCTCGAGCTCGCAGCAATCCTCCTATCTCTGCCTCCTGAGTATTGGGATTAAAGGTGTATGCCACCATGCCCAGCCTATTTTTTTTTCTTCTTTAGACACAGTCTCACTCTGTAGCCCAGGTTTCCAGTTTCCTAAATGTAACTTAAAAATTAGATATTTAGAGCCAAATGTGGTGGCACATGTCTTTAATCCCAGCACTTGGGAGGCAAAGGTAGGAAGATCACTGTGAATTTGAGACCAAAATATTTAATTAAAAAGTATTTAAATGCATTTAAATGGACACACCTTTAATCCCAGCACTTGGGAGGCAGAGGTAGGGGGATTGCCATGAGTTCGAGGCCACCTTGAGGCTTCATAGTGAATTCCAGGTCAGCCTGAGCTAGTGCAAAACCCTACCTCAAAAAACCAAAATAATAATAATAATAATAATATATATATATATATATATATATATATATATATATATATATATATATATATATATATACACATACATATATCTAAATGCATGTTTGGCTATGTTTTGGCCAATGTACAATAGAAAGGCATTTTACAGGCAGCATGGTGGCTCAGGCCTGTAATCCTGCACTGGGAAGGCTGAGGCAGGAAGATTGCGATAATTCTGGGCACATCTGAATTGTAGGTTTAGCCTATTCTACAGAGTAAGATCATGCCTCACCCCCACCCCCCCCCCAAAAAAAATAAAGGCATTATTGTAGTTAGGTTTGCATTGCTGGCAGAAAACATGTGACCAAGAGCAACTTTGGGAGAAAAAAAGGATTATTTTGGTTTACAGACTCGAAGGGAAGCTCCATGGTAGGAGGGGGAAATGATGTCATGAACTGAGGTGGACATCACCTCCTGGCCAACATCAGATGGACAACAGCAACAGGACAGTGGGCCAAACACTGGCAAGGGGAAGTTGGCTATAACACTCATAAACCAGCCCCCAACAATACACTGCCTCCAGGAGGCTTTAATTTCCAAATGGCCAGCAGCTGGGGATCTAGCAATCTGAATACCTAAGTTTATGGGGGACACCTGAATCAAACCATCACAGGCATATTACAAGATTAGATGCATGGTTCCTGCAGTGCACTAAGTGTGAGCCTTCAAGCTACATCTCCAGTGAACTCTCTGCTGGAATTGATGTGGGGTCACCAGGCTTTCTCAGCATGAGCTTGTTGGCAGCTTGGACACAGGTAAAGCCCACCATGGTGTTGCCTTTCTTGTTGGCTGGAGACCTGCTCAGGTAACTTAATTTGTTGGTGGATTTTGTTTCCCAAAGCACCATATGGAAGAAACCTCAAATAAAGCGAGAAGTTTGAATTTAAGCGCACAGATCTGAAAAATTAAACAGGTGAAATAAGTGATACACCTTTAAGGGCTGACAAACCATTAATAGAATTGTGGAGGTTTCCAAGAGTTTCATTTCATGAGAGCACAATAAGACCATGTGTTTATAATTAGATAATCACAGGAGGAGCCCTTGGTGTCACTCCAGGACATCCTAAGGACAGACAGACTGTGTGGGTGGTGAGGCTCGCCTTTTCAGCTACTGAGGAAAAACCGAGGTTTTCTGAGAGGCCTGTAGTTTGTAGAGAATGAATTTTCTAGCAGTGAAGAGAAGGGATTTTATGATCTTGACCCTGAATTCTGGTGGCATTGGGTAAATAAAGGTGGGATTTATTAAAAATAAAGTAGCAGCCAGGTGTGGTGGCACACGCCTTTAATCCCAGTACTTGGGAGGCAGAGGTAGGAGGATCACTGTGAGTTCAAGGCCACTCTGAGACTACTCAGTGAATTCCAGGTCAGCCTGGGCAATAGCAAGACCCTACCTCAAAAGCCAGAAAAAAAAAAAGAAAGAAAGAAAGAAAGAAAGGAGAAAGAAAGAAAGAAAGCAGCAACTCTGATAATGCTTCACAGACTTTCCCCTGTTTGTATAAATACCCATCATTGTATTAAAAAGTAACCGTGGACATGTTTTCAGTGCTCGTTGGAGTGGCATGCATTTCTCTTGCATGGTGTCCCAGGCTGCTTCTCCACCTACTGATCTTAAAGCACAGACTGCCCAGTGTGTCAGGCATTTTCTCTGCCAGGACCTTTATGAGCTGTCCTGGCTGTTCTATTTCCCATGCCCTTCACCCCCTGCTATGCAGTTATTTATTTATTTATTTATTTATTTGGTTTTGGTTTTTTGAGGTAGGGTTTCACTCTAGCCCAGGCTGATCTGGAATTCACTATGTCATCTCAGGGTGGCCTCAAACTCATGGTGATCTTCCTACCTCTGCTTCCCAAGTGCTGGGATTAAAGGCGTGTGCCACCACCCCTACCCGGCTTTTTTATGTAGTTACTTTTTGTCACCTTGAATTCCATTTCCTGGAAGTGTCTACCTGTCCCTTCCTTACTCTGCATTTGGGCCACCTGGTCCTCAGCATCATCTTTTGCTTTCCGTTATGGCACCACCTCTGTTGGTCACATCATAGCTCTTGGTGGCCTGATCTCTTCTAAGCAAACCAAAGCATGAGCTGTAATAGAGAGGTCCCAGGTCCTCGTTCCTCTCAGCTGGGCTCTGGCACTGGAGTGGTTTCTTGTCACTGGGACCTTCTTGATTATATTTGTTGACTGCATGGGTATCCAAAGAGAAGTGGAGAAATGTTTTTGGTCTTTCAAGGTAGGGTCTCACTCTAGCTCAGGCTGACCTGGAATTCACTATGATGTAGTCTCAGGGTGGTCTTGAATTCATGGCAATCCTCCTACCTCTGCCTTCCAAGTGCTGGGATTAAAAGCATGTGCCACCATGCCCACTTTTTTTTTTTTTTTGAGGTAGGGTCTTGCTCTAGCCCAAGCTTCCTGGAATTCTTAAATGATACAGGAACCATCACAAACACCTCCAAAACCCAGGGACAACTGTTTGAGTATTGAATAGTGTAAGGTTTGAAAGCTTTTATTCTGGAGAAGCATGAGCTGCCAGGGCTGACTCCCAAGAGAGAGGAGCACAGCCCACCTGAGTTTGTAGGTAGTGTGTTTTATAGGGCTTTTAGTTGGGGAAGGTGAGGAAGGGAAAAGAACTCCCTTTTTCTTTACATTAGCCATTTCAAATAGCTAGGGTGTGAGACCAGAACAGTTACCAGGTGACTTAGATAAGGGGGTAGGAAACCATGACCTGGGGGGCATTGTTAAGCAAGCAAGGGATAAGGGCTGGGCAGTTTCTTGAGGAATGTGGGTAATCCACTTGTCTCTGGTGCCATCCAGCTGTCCTTGGTAGGTCCATTTTGGGAGCCTGTCTCAACCTAACAAATAGAAGAGTGGACAGGTGGATCTGAGCTACTGACAAACACATGGAGAGGGACCCAGCCAGGCCCAGATGCTCAGGCTTTTCCTTCCTGGTCCTGCTGTGCAGCCTTGCTTCCTCTTGGGTGTGGGCAGGAACTCCTGGATTAAGGGATTCAAGAGGGAAAGAGGGGGTGAACTTTCTTGCTTTTATGGCTGACTATGGGGGAGGGTTCTATGATTTTCCTTGGGAAAGAGGAATTCTGGTTTCTCCAACTGTCTTCAGAGGAGAAAGAAGACCAGAAGACAGTCTGATGGGAATGGGCCAGAAAGAATTGGCTTTGTAGGATCTTCAATCTCCTTTAATTCCAAATCCTCAGCATGACAAGCACCTTACCATGGGATATCATGCCTGAGCCTCAGCAATGATGGAGGGAGATGTTAAGATGGCAGCGGGAGCTCACCTCCTGTCTGTCTTCTGGGTTCGGATGGAGGAAGTCAAAAAACTGCAGGAAACTTCTAGAAGACAGAGTGATAGGCCATGGGGTATTTTTATCTGCATTGGAAGAATATATGCCCTTAGAGGAGAGTGTGTGGGGATGGGCTATTCATACATAGAAAGCTTAATAAACCAGCAATTTTGTGAAACTAAAATTTATGAACACAAAATTTTGGGAAAATAAAAAGTTGCATAGGATGGAAAAATGTTCGATGTTACAATAACACGAAGATTGATGAGTGGTAGTCACAACTACTGTGTAATTGGAGCAGGAGTGGTGGGGGGCAGTGGTGTGGTTGGGGTTCACTGAAAGGGGGCTAAGTCCTCCACTTTTGAAAGTTGAGAGCCAGGGCTTACGTTAAGAACTCAAGGGGCTGGATGTGGTGGTGCAGGCCTGTAATCTTAGCATGAGGGAGACAGGCAGGAAAAGTGGAGTTTGAAGCTAGCCCAAGCTCTACATATTGAGAAGAAGAGAAGCTTACTGTGGATGTAGCTTAGTGGTGGAGCACTTACATAGCATACACAAGGACCTAGGTTTGATCTGCAGCACAGAAAAGGAGAAAAAAAAAGGGAAAAAATTCAGATAGCACTGCAATATGTTACCTTAAAACGTGCAGTTGAATATAAAGAGTTAGAAGACGTTGCCCCTGGGGTGGGGATAGGGGGTTGGGTGGTAGGCGAGAGGTCTGTTGTGTTTCCCACACAAGCCTTACAAGGTTATATGCTTCTGCTTTATCTGTTGCTTTGCTAAAATAGGAACAGAATCTAAAATTTGGGAGCACTTTTTTCTGGCTAGAACTCTATGTGGGTATCGGAGATCCTGAGAGCATTGGCACAGTGTCCTGTTGTTACCTCATGGGTGCCTGTGGATCAGCTGGGCCCTCAGTCTGTTGCATTTAGGCCCCAGTGTCTAGCATGTTGAGGGTGATGTTTCAAACAGGCTTACATCTGTGTTCAGAAACACATGTAATATCATCAGGCTCATATTGATTTGCATTTTGTCCTCTATAGAGGAAATCAGTTTAGACTTACAAGCACATGATCTTTGTCTCATGGCTTGGAGATGTGATTCTGTGACATAATATGCTTCTTCTGGGGTCTTGTTGCTTTGCTAAAATAGGGACAGAATCTAAAATTTGGGAGCACTTTTTTCTGGCTAGAACTCTATGTGGGTGTGTATGTGTTTATGTTTGTACATATGCACATCTGTATACATGTGTTGGGCCCTAAGAGGCCCAGGTGTGAGGCCTAGTGGAACTTTCTGAGCCTGACTAGAGTTTAGCGACCTGTCTTTGGCCTACTTCCGCTTAAGAGTGACTCAGCAAGGCCTAAGCTGAAACTGCCTCCACCCAGCTACTGCTGATGTGGTGAAATAATATTGGCCCTTACACCTTTTTCCCATCCTGAGACCCACCCTCTTTCTCAAAACTATATATACACCCTCTCATTACAATAAGATGAGTTCTTGCCTCGACAAGACTCCTGGCTCAGTGTGTTTTTCTCTCCGGTGTTTTTTTTTGGGGGGGTCTGAGCCGCCGACACCCGTCATCTCACTCAGCCTCAAGAAAAGCCGCTGGATCGGTTCTTTCTTCCACTCTATCTGCCGGGAGGAACCGGCTTACATGTGTGTACATGTGTGTGAAGGACAAAAGTTAACATCAGGTGTCTTCCTCAGTCACTCTCCACTTTATTTATTTATTTATTTAGACACAGGGTCTCATATTGAACCCATAGGTCACCAATCCAGCAAGACCAGGTAGCAAGCAAGTCCCAGGGATCCTCTTATTCCCTCTCCTCAGTGCTGGCATTACAGGCATATGCTGCCATACCCAGCTTGTATGTGGGTGCTGAGGATCTGAACTCAGGTCCCTGTACTTGTGTGACAAGTGCTTGTACCCACTGAGTCATCTCCCTAACCGCTGGGTTTCAATTTTGTAGTTTAAAAACTAATATATGACATAATTGCTATAAAGAAAACCAAAACAGTTTTTGTATTTTAGAAGATTTCATGCATCAGACTGTTATATCTTCCACATACACTGGCAAAAATCAATTTAATGGTTAGGGAGATTGCTCATTGGATAAAGTATTTACTACATAACTCTGAGTACCCAAGTTCAGATCCCCATTCCCCACATTGAAAAAAAGAAAAGAATAGAAAAGAAAGAAAAGAAAAGAAAAGAAAAGAAAAGAAAAGAAAAAGCCAGAAGCTATGGCAGGGTTAGATGGAGACAGGAGATTTTCCTAAAAGATCACAAACTGGAGCCATGAACATCAAGAAACCCTGCCAGATGAGGTGGAAAGTGAGAATTGACTTGGAAATTGTCTTCTGACTCCAACATGTACGTTATGACTTATGTGTACCTGCACTCACATGTGAACACACACACACACCCAAATAAATACATTTAAGAAACAAAGTTTAGTTACTTGCAATTAATGAATAATAATAAGAAAAAACTCCCAAGAGACATTTTTCTCCTCTCTGACCACTAACCCAGCCCTGTACACACAAAGCTTACGATCTGAAGAGGTAGAATTGGCAGCAGTGGGGTGGGGTGACATTAAACCCCAAATACTGTATTGTGGATGGTGGTGAATGAATGGGATACAAGAGAGAACAGACAGATTAATTTAGGTCAGAGCACCAGGACCTGTGATGTCACTGAGACTTGGATGGTGTATGAGATGGTGTTAGTTGGGTGAAGGCTTTAGGAAAAAGCCTTGTGCATAGAGGAAGTGGCATGTGCAAAGACCCTGGAGTCAGAGAGAGTCTGTCTGGCAGAGTTAAACGTGACATACCTGGGAGTTAGCTAGTAAGCCCTGTAGTGGAAACTACCGTGGGGGACTTAAGAGTGGTTGGCGGGGCAGTGGGAAACCAGCAGTCTATCTCCCCTGCAGCCACGTGGAAGTATATGCAGGAAGGAGGAAGGAGACTGTCTTCAGTACAGTACAGAGAAGTCTGGTGAGACACCGGGGGTCTCAGAGCAGTTTGGGTACAGGAAGATGTCACATGGGAGTGGTGAAGGACCAGGAGCTGGCAAGGAAGCAGAGATGGTGACTTGGTGAGGGATGCTTTCTTTTTTTAGTTAAAAGTTTATTATTTGTCAACACATAGTATCTGCCAAACGCTGGCTCTACTGGTGTAGTGACCAGAGTGACCTTTGGAAAAAGCTGCCTTGAGATTGCCCAGGGAGGATTTGCGTAGTCAAGGGAGTCCCAGGTGAGGATACCTCTGGTGCCATGTCCCAAGGAAATTTGTTCTGACAATCAGCCCAAGTAATCAACATGAAAAAGAGCAAATCATTAACTTCCTGTGACATCATTAAGAGTTGTCTCGCCCTGGCTCCTAGCATAGAGCTTCTAGAACTCCTGTAATTTTCTGAGTGATGGGGGTTTTAGGAGCATCTTTTGTTGTGATAGCCTTTGACCCCAGTCCTCCTGACTCAGTGTTCCTAACTCTTTAGAGTTTTCTGGTGATTAGAACATCTTTTTTTTTTTTAATTTTTTGTTTTATTTTATTTATTTATTTATTTATTTATTTATTTATTTATTTATTTATCGAGGTAGGGTTTCACTGTAGCTCAGGCTGACCTGGAATTCACTATGTAGTTTCAGGGTGGCCTCGAACTCATGGTGATCCTCATACCTCTGCCTCCTGAGTTCTGGGATTAAAGGCATGTGCCACCACACCTAGCTTATTTTTTTTTATTATTTATTGACAACAAAATATACTTACATACAAAAGGTGCATAGTATTTCCCTCCCCTCCCCCCATTCCCCTTAAGAACTCCACTCTCCATCATATCCCCTCCCTCTCTCCATTAGTCTCTTTTTTAATTTGATGTCATCATCTTTCACTTCTATTATGAGGGTCTTGCGGAGGTATTGCTAGGCACAGCAAGGTCATGGATATCAAGGCCAATTTCTGTCTGGGCAGTTGCATTGTAAGGAGTCGTACCCTTCCTTTGGCTCTTCCATTCTATCCGCCCCCTCTTCCGCAATGATCCCTGAGCCTTGGAGGGTGTGACAGAGGTGTTTCAGTGCTGGGCACTCCTCCATCCCTTCTTCTCAGCACTATGTTGCCTTTTGGATCATCCCAGTGGTCATCACCATCTGAAAAGAGAAGCTTCTCTAACCAGAAGTGAGAGTAGCATTAATATGTGAATATGAGCATTAAGTGTAGTATTTTCCGGGCACACCTAGCTTATTTTTATCTATTTGAGAGTGACAGAGAGGCAGAGAGAGAAAGAGAGGGAGGGAGGGAGGGAGGAGGGAGGGAAGGTGGGAGAGTGGGCACACCAGGCCTCGAGCCATGGCAAACAAACTCCAAATACATGTGCCACCTGTGCATCTGGCTTACGTGGGTACTGCGGAATTGAGCCTCTAACCACTGAGCCATCTCTCCAGCCCTAGAACATCTTTTGTTCTAAGTGACAGCCTTTGGTGGGCTGCTGTTAGAAATAGTCACCACAAAGACAAGCTTGATTACAAGCTTGCAGTTTTCAGCTCTGCCTCTGTGCTTCTGGGAAGAATAAAGTGTTTAAATTGAACTAATAAGTGATGTTGCCTACATGATGAAGCTTCCATAAAAGTGCCTAAATTGTGGGGTTCTAGGACTTTCCAGGGAGGGTGGTGCACCCTGACTCCACAGGGACAGAAATTGTGGACTTGGGATATTTTGGCCCTCCCTCTGTGTACCTGTTTATCTGGCTATTCGTCTATATCATCTATTTTTTTTTTTTTGAGGTAGGGTCTCACTGTAGCTCAGGCTGACCTGGAATTCACTATGTTTTCTTAGGGTGGCCTCGAACTCATGGCAATCCTCCTACCTCTTGAGTGCTGGGATTACACCAATTTGTGGCTCTAACATTCTTTCCACCCCCTCTTCTGCAAATTTTCCTGAGCCACATTGGGGTCATTTTAGTTCTACTTCAGTGATGAGGTTTTGGGAGCCTCTGTGTCTCTGGATATCTGGCTTAGTAGGAGTTGGATGTTCTCTGTGTTTATCTCATTCAGCCTTTTTCTGATGTTGTGATCCCTAAGAATGCTGTACTCTTGCTCTTCCCCAGCATTACTCTACATAGATATTTTGGAGGGAATTGTATATGCTTAGGTCCTCTTCTAGCCTATGTTTGGTGGTACCTTGATCTTGGAGACTGAGCTCATTTTTTGTACATGGTTTTGACTTATTTCCCAGTTCCAGCATTGAGTTCCATTCCACTGAGTGGATCTATTGGCCAAATAAAGAGCAGTTGGTACCAACCATGGCTGTGTGCCACTACTGCACTTGTTTGAGCATTATGTCAGATTGATTCCTCCTGGATAACTTAGACTGCAAATTGTTTAGACAGATGTTGGCCATTTTCCCCCAGTTGCTCGTATAGCACTAGACTAGCTAACTGTCTGGGGACTGATCCTCTTACAGATTCTGGCCAGGTCTCTCCATGTTTTGTCTCCATTAGTATGCTGTCTTTGACAGTAGGGTCTTACCATTAACCTTTGGTGGGTCAAGAACTCTGACAGAACTCTGTCTTTTTTGGGAAACTTTGTAGGTGTCTTGGATCAACAGGTCATTGTGAAACTTAACCCCGTGCTGTTACTGGGAGATGTAAGTCAGCACCTAGGAAGGTGAGGGAAAAAGAAGATAGATAATATATATAAAAGAGATAGGGAGTATAGAGAGGAGAGGGAGATAAATAGATAGATAGGTAGATAGATAGATAGATAGATAGAGAAAAAAGAGAAGCAGGAAGAGATTAAGGTTGGTCTTCATGATGTTGTCTCCTGTTTCCTGTGGTTCAGGTGTTCCCTCTGAGGTCCTGCTGAAGGATCAATGTTTAGCCTGTTGTTCAGAATAAATGGTTTTATAGTATCATTTCCTTTTGGGTCCCTATTTGTATCCCCCACCCTTGTCCCCCTCCCTCCCTCTCCCTCTCTCCCACCCTTACACTCCCACCATCCCACCCTCCCTATTGTCTGGTCCTCAGAGTGCTTATTAGGTTTGGCAGCATCTCAGGTGGATTCAGGTTAGGAGTGATAGATAAATGAGACCATGCGACGATTATCTTTTTGTGATTGGGTGAGCTCACTGAGGATGTCTATTCCATGTTTGACTATTTTTTTTCGAATTTTATTATTTCATCTTTCCTTACTGCAATGTAGAATTCCATAATATAGATATACCACATCTTTGTAATCTGTTCATCTAATGATGGACATCTGGGTTGATTCCAGCTCTTTGCTATTCTGTATTCAACAGCTATAAACATGGTTGAGCAAATGTGTCTGATCTGAGGCTTGTAGCCTTTAGGGTAAATGCCCAGTAAGGGAATAATTGGATCCATTGGTAGGTCTAAGGTCATCCTGTTCAGGAGCTTCCATATAGCTTTCCATAATGGTTGAACCATTTTACATTTCCACCAGCAGTGAAAGCTTGTTCCTATTTCTCCACAGCCTCACCAGCATTTGTTTTCATTGTTTTCTTTAATGCTAGCCATCTTTACCTGGGTAAGGTGGAATCTCATAGTTGTTTTAATTTGCATTTACCTGATGATTAGGGATGTCTAACATTTTCTTAAGTGTGTGTTTGGTACTTGTATTTCTTCCTCTGAGAACTGCCTGTGCAGTTCTCTGCCCCACTTTGTGAGTGGGTTGTTTGATGATTTATTGTTTAGGCTTTGGAGTTCTTTGTAGATTCTGGAAATTAGGCTTCTGTCAGTTGTATAGCTGGTGAAAATTCTCTCCCATTCTGTGGTTAATCTGCTGGCTTTAGTTATAGCATATTTGTCAGTGAAAAAGCTTTTCTGCTTCATGAGCTCCCAGTGGTTGAGTGATTGTTTTATTTTCTGAGCTGGTGGGATTTTGTTCAGGAAGTCTTTTCATACTCCTGTGTCATGGAAGGTTCCTCCTATTTTTTCTTCCAGTATTAGCAGTGTTTCTGGTTTTATATTAAGGTTTTAAATCCATCTGGACATGATTTTGTGCATGGTGAGATGTGTGGATCAAGTTTCATTTTCCTACATATGGTTGTCCAGTTTGTCCAGCACCATTTGTTGAAGATGGTATCTTTTTTTCCATTCTGCATTGGTAGGGCCTTTGTCAAATATGAAGTAGCTGTAGTTACTTGACCCAAAATCTGGGTCTTCTATTTTGTTCCATTGGCTTATATTCCTGTTTTTATGCCTGTACCATCTTGTTTTTATTACAATGGCTTTGGACTATACCTTTAGATCAGGCATGATGATGCCTCCAGAGTTGTTTTTTTGCTGAGGATATGCTTGGATATCCAAGGTCTTCTGCCTTTCCTTATGAATTTTGAGATAGCTTTTTCTATCTCATTGAAGAAAGAAATTCGGATTTTTATCAGCATTGCATATAATCTATACAATGTTTTTGGTAAGATTGCCGTTTTTCACAATGTTAGTTTTACCTGTACAGTAGCATGGGAGGTCTTTCCATTTTCATAGGACTGCCTCAATTTCTTCCTTGAATGTTTTTATGTTTTCATTGTATAGGTCTTTCACTTCCTTGGTTAATGTTATTCCATGGTATTTTATTTTCTTTGTTGCTATTGAAAATGGGACAATGATAGTTATTTCTTTTTCTGCATCATTGTCTTTTGCATACAGAAAGGCTAGTGATTTGTGTGCATTGATCTTATATCCTGCTACTTTGCTGAAGGTGCTAATCACCTTTAAGAGTTTTGAGATGGAGGTTCTTGGGTCACTTGTATATAGAAATATGTTGTCTGCAAATAAGGCTAACTTTACTTCTTCTTTTCCAATATGCATCCCTTTGATTTCTTTCTCCTGTCTTATTGCTTGGGCTAGTACTTCTAGTATTATGTTGAAGAGCAAAAGAGAGAATGGACACCCCTGCCTTGTTCATGCTCTCAATGGGAATTCCTTCAGACTCTCCCCATTAAGAATTACTTGGACTTTAGGAGATTTATATATAGCATTTATTATGTTGAGATATAAACCGTCCATGCCTGTTCTCTCCAATGTTTTGATCATGAAGTTGTGTTGTATTTTGTCAAAGGCTTTTTCTGCAACTATCGAAATAGTTATGTGTTTTTTGTGTTTAAGCTTGTTTATGTGGTGTATTACATTGACAGATTTCCATATATTGAACCATCCCTGCATACCACGGATGAAGCCTATTTGATCAAGTTGGATAATGCTTTTGATGTACTGTTGAATTCAGTTTGCAAGGATTTTGTTCATGATCTTTGCGTCTATGTTCATCAGGGATATGGGCCTATAATTTCCCTATCTTGTGGCATCTCTTCCTGGTTTTGGAATTAGGGTGATATTAGCTTCATTGAAGGAGTTGTGGATCTCTCCCTATTCTCTGATTGTTGGCACAGTTTGAGAAAATTGGTTTCATTTCTTCCATGAAGTTTTGATCCAATTCAGCTGAGAAACCATCTGGTCCTGGACTCTTCTTTTTGGGGAGGTGTTTTATTACCTCTTCAATCTTGAAGGGTGTGATGGGTTTGTTTAGGAGATTAATCTGCTCTGGCCTTAGCTTGGTAGGTGGTATGTGTCTAGGAATTCATCCATTTCCTCCATATTCTCATGTTTTGTGGAGTAGAGGTTTTTGAAATAAGTCCTGATAATTCAATCTATTTCACTCATTTCTGTTGTGATCTCTCCTTTTTCATTTCTAATTTTGTTAATTTGAAGCATTTTTTTTTTTTCTTGGTCAGATTGGCTAGGGGTGTATCAATCTTGTTAATTTTTTCAAAGAACTAGCTCTTTGTTCAATTTTCTTAATTGTCCTGTTAGTTTCCAATTCATTAATTTCTGCTCTTATCTTAATTATTTCTTTCCACATGGAGCTTTTTGGGTTGGCTTCTTCTTGTTTTTCCAATGCCTTTAGGTGGATGGTTAGGTTATTGATTTGGGATCTCTCTGTTTTTGTTATGAGGGCATTTACTGCTATGATTTTTTCCCCTAAGTACTGCCTTCATTGTGTCCCATTAGTTTTGGTATGATGTGTTCTCATTGTCATTGATTTCTAGAACTTTTCAATTTCATTTTTTATTTCATCCACAACTCATTTATTGTTTAAAAGTGTGTTGTTCCATTTCCAGGAGCTGGACAGATTCCTGGCATACTTTTTTTTTTGTTAATTTCTAGCATTACAGCATTGTGGCCTGATATCATGCAGGAAATTACGTAAATATTGATGATTGTGATATCCTCTTGTTGGATTGTTCCCTTGATAAGTAAGAAAAGGCCATCTTTGTCTTTTTTGGTTACTTTTAGTTTGAAGTCTCTTTATCCGATATAAGTATAGCTATGCCTGATTTTTCCTTATTTGTGTTTGCTTGGAATATCGTTTTCCACCCTTTCACCTTGAGGAGGTGTCTGTCTTTAGTGGTGAGATGGGTTTCTTGAAGACAGCAGATTGAGGGGTCTAGTTTTCTGATCCACCCTGTTAGTTTATGTCTTTTGATGGGTGAATTAAAACTATTAATATTCAGGGAAATAACTGTGAAATTTGATTTAATACGTGCCATATTGTGGTGGATTATGTGGTTTGGTTTTTTTTGGTCTTTTTGTTGTTGTTGTTTTTTAATGTGGACTGCTTCTTGGGGGCACTTGAGATTATTTGATTCTTCTGCGTGAAGAATTCCCTGAATTACTCTCTGTAGGTTTGGCTTTGTGTTCATATACTTGTAAAGGTGAGTTTTATTGTGGAAAGTTTTTCTTTCACCATCTATTATGAGGGATACTTTTTCTGGGTAGAGTAGTTGGGGTTGGAAGCCATGGGTTCTTAGAGTTCCATTCCAGGCCCTTCTGGCTTTTAGGGATTCCATTGAGAAGTCTGAGGTAATTCTGATGGGGTTTCCTTTATATGTAATGTGTTGTTTTTCCCTGGCTGCTTTTAGGATTTTCTCTTTGTGTTTGATGTTTAGAGTCTTAATGATAATGTGTCTTGGAGAATTTCTCCTTTGATCCAGTCTGTTTGGAGTTCTGCTAGCTTCTTGTAACTTGATGGGATTTTCTTTTGAGAGAGTGGGAAATTTTTCTTCAATTGTTTTGTTAAATAAGCTTTCCATTCCTTTACTCTGTGTTTCTCCACCCTTGGTATGCCCATGATCCTAATGTTTGGATGTGTAAGGGTATCCCACATTTCCCTCATGTTCTGTTCACAGTAATTTTTGGACTTCTGGTCAAGATTGCATCTGCCAAATTCGCCTCACTTTACAGGGAAGTAAAGACAAGAACCCTTAAGGTTAAAGGGACCTTTTAAAAGGGTTTGCTGGCTCCTGCATGCTTCCAGAGGGAGGGGGTGGATGGGCAAAATTAGAGAATTCAATGATTCCCATGCTCTCAGGCAGGTGCCACTGCCTGATAGGTCCTGCTGGACCTGCCTGAGCCCCCTGTCTGGCCAGAGCCCAAGCCCCATTGCAGCCAGGTCCCCAGGTCTTTGGAGCTGCTGGGTGAGACAGATCCCTCCCACTCCTTGCTCCCGGCCAGAGCCCCTACATGTGCCACTGCAGCCAGGTGTCCAGGTCTGTGCAGCTGCTGAGTGAGACACATCCCTTCACTCCTCACTCCCCTTCCAGAGCCCCTGTGCATGCCATTGCAGCCAGGTGCCCAGGTCTGTGGAGCCACTGAGCAAGACAGATCCCTTCCACTCCTTGCTCCCTGGCCAGAGCTACACACACCACTGCAGCCAGGTGTCCGGGTCTGTGGAGCCACTGAGTGAGACAGATCCCTCCCACTCCTTGCTCCCTGGTCAGAGCCCCTACACACACCACAGCAGCCAGGTGTCCGGGTCTGTGGAGCTGCTGAGTGAGACAGATCCCTCCCACTCCTTGCTCCCTGGTCAGAGCCCCTACACACACCACTGCAGCCAGGTGTCCGGGTCTGTGGAGCCACTGAGTGAGACAGATCCCTCCCACTCCTTGCTCCCTGGTCAGAGCCCCTACGCACACCACAGCAGCCAGGTGTCCGGGTCTGTGGAGCTGCTGAGTGAGACAGATCCCTCCCACTCCTTGCTCCCTGGTCAGAGCCCCTATACACACCACTGCAGCCAGATGTCTGGGTCTGTGGACCTGCTGGGTGAGACAGATCCTTCCCACTACTCGCTCCCAGGCCAGAGCCCCCACGTGCACCACTGCAGCCAGGTGTCTGGGTCTGTGGAGCTGCTGGGTGAGACAGATCCATCCCACTCCTCACTCCCTGGCCAGAGAACCCCCACGTGCACCACTGCAGCCAGGTGTCTGGGTCTGTGGAACTGCTGGGTGAGACAGATCCCTCCCACTCCTCATTCCCCATTGCAGCCAGGTGCCCGGGTCTGTGGAGCCGCTGAGTGAGACAGATCCCTCCCACTCCTTGCACCCCCCGCCAGAGCCCCTGCGCATGCCATTGCAGCCAGGTGCCTGGGTCTGTTGAGCCACTGGGCAAGACAGATCCTTCCCACTCCTCGCTTCCAGGCCAGAGCCCCCATGCATGCCATTGCAGCCAGGTGCCTGGGTCTGTGGAGCCACTGAGCAGGACAGATCCTCCCACTCCTCCCTCCTAGGCCAGAGCCCCCACAGGTGCCATTACAGCCAGGTGCCTGGGTCTGTGGAGCTGCTGGGTGAATTAGATCCCTCCCACTCCTCCCCCCAGGCCAGAGCCCCCATGGACCATTGCAGGCAGGTGCCCTGGGCCTGTGCAGCCACATTGCCTGCCCAGGGCCTGTGGAGCCACATTGTGGGTCAGATCCCACCCATTCCCTGCGCCACCACAAGACAGATCCCACTGAGCCTGTGTGAGCCGCATCGCTGCTCTGATCCCTCCCTAAACAGCCAGAGCCCCAAGCACCATCCCAGGTCAGGTCTCGCTGGGACTGCCTGAGCTGCATCAAGTCCCACTGGGCCTGCCTGAGCCCTATCACCAGTCAGGTCCCTCCCTTGCCAGCCAGAGCTCCACACACCACTGCTGGTCAGGTCCCACTGAACCTGCCTGAACCCCATCACCCAGTCCCTCTCTCACTGGCCAGAGCCCCAACATTGATCAGGTGCCTCCCCAGCCCCCCTGAACTGCATTGCCAGTCAGGTGCCACCATCCTCCCCCCTAGCAGATCAGGGATCCAGGGTAGTAGGCCAGTGTTCCCGCACTACCCTTCCTGAGCCCAACTAGGGCAGTTGCGGTCCCCTCTCCTTCCCACCTTGGATAAGCAACACGGGCCAGCAGGCCAGTGACCCCCACCCCAGCCTATCAGAACTCTAGGGGCCACCGCCCTGACACTTGCCACTTTACCCCACCCCACCCCAGGGCAGCAGGCTAGCATTCCACACCCTAGGCTTTCTGAACCAGTGTGATGGGCAGACCACAGCAAAAAAGGAATAGCATGAAAAACCAGATACAAGTAAATTCAGCTAGACTATCCAGTCCCACAATGGATGTTGCAAATCAAATCATAGAAGAGACATTAGAATCAGAATCCCAAAATGAAGAGACAAGCTATGCAACCCTGGCCAAGAAAATAGCACAACTCTCAGAAACTCAACAAAGAGCCAATAATTGTATGAATGTTATCCTTGCTAGATTAGACCTATTAGAAAAGAACCAGGAAGGGCTCCAAAGACAGTTAAATGATCTGAAGGAGAGTGAAAAAAAAAGGGGTCCTCAATAACCAGATGGCTAAGTTCAATGAAGACATAAAAAAATGCAAGGATGAACTCCAAGAAGCATTAAGAAAGTCAGAAAATGACATGAAAAGGAAATTAGACAGAGGGATGGAAACTATACATTTAAAAAAGTAGAAAATATGAACCAAATTGAACAAGCCCAAAACTCTATAGAAGCTCTTAAGAATACAGTCAGCCAAGTAGAGGATAGAAACTCAGAAGTGGAAGACAAAACAGAAGAAACAGTTCGTGAGTCCAAAAATGTCAACAAGTTCAAAAATTACTGGGTCATGGTAATTCTTGACAAGCTGGTAATTCATAAGTGCAGGCGACACTTTGGGGCTTGCAGTTGCCATCTGAAGTGGGACAGTTCTGTAGCATGGTGCCTTTATCTATGGTATTTAGATTGAGCTTTTGCACACCTAGTCAGTAGCTGAAGAGTGGGAGCATTGGCTGATGTAGAACCCATACACATTTGGTGTTAGAAGTTGTAAATAGTAGAGCTCCCCCATCTCCACACTACTGCCCCAATCATTACCTAGCTTAAATGGGACTCAAGGATACTGGGTTAGCACTGGAAAGGTATTGTTTTACCTGGCAAAAGGAATTCTTTGGGAAGAACATGAGCATTAGGTAATATTGGTTGATGGAACTCAGTGGTACAGTATGCTTACCACACCAGAGATCTTAAGTTCAGCCCCCAGCCCTGGGGCAAATAAAGGTAATGTTACTTTCCTGGCATTTGGTGTCACTGAGTGACTATGTGTTGGATGCCCCTCATGCTGTTTTGTCTGGGACAGATGGCAAGAATCTGGTTTAATTAAGTGATTTGCTCAGACTATATGTGTGTGTAATCTAGTTCATTTTAGAAGGAAAAAACAGGTCACTTATCATTTTTGTGGACTACATAGGTTGACAAGGAGATTTGGCCATCCTGAATTATTGTGTTAGTTCCATTGCTGTGACAAAATGCTTGGCATGCACAACTTAAGGGAGGCTCCTGGCTTCAGAAGTTTCAGTTCATGGTCTGCTGGCTCCATGGCTGGGAGCACATGGTGGAGCTAAGCAGATCACCTCAGAGTAGACAGAAAGTGGGTGGAAGGGGGGAAAAAAGAGAGAGAGAGAGAAAGAGAGAGAGGGAGAGACCCTCCTCAGGGAAAGACAGCTGAGAACTGCATGCTTCAGTGATCTTCTTCCAGCATGGTCCTCTCTTCCTAAAATCTCCTGAACCTTCTGAGAGTGCCACCAGCTTGGAACCCAGCCTTCAACAATGAGTCTGTGTGGGACATTTCATATTCAAACTGTAGCAATCCCTGTATTAGAGAGACTGAAATAAATCTGTGGTCCATTGGTGGGGATGCAGGGAGTTTTTACTCAAGGGGTGCAGAGACTATGCAAATTGGATTTACCTAGTGAGGAACAGTTTAAGGAATTTCTGGACTTTTTGCCATGAGAAGCAGTATTTGCATGACAAACATTTATAAGGCATAAACACTATTATCCCAGACTGCAGAGAGACATTTAGGGAACACAGTGGACTGACTGTGTGGTTTTGTTGTTGGAATTAAATCAAATGTAAACCCAAGCCACACATTAAGATTGCGTTCAGCCCTTCTACACTGTTGGTGGGAATACAGTCTGGTACAGCGATTGTGGGAATCAGTGTGGAGGTTCCTGAGACAGCTAAAAATAGATTGACCATATGACCCAGCTATACCATTCCTAGGCATATATCCTAAGGACTCGTCTCACTACCTTAGAGATACTTGCTCAACCATCTTTATTGCTGCTCTATTCACAATACCTAGGAAATGGAACCAGCCTAGATGTCCCTCAACTAATGAGTAGATAATTAAGATGTGGCACATTTACACAGTGGAGTTTTATTCAGTGGTAGGAAATAATGAGATTATGAAATTTGTAGAGAAATGGATGGATCTGGAAAGGATTATACTAAGTGAGGTAACCCAGGTCCAGAAAGCCAAATATTGCATGTTCTCTCTCATGTGGATTATAGCTACAAATGTTTGGACTTCTATGTGAGATGGAATAAAACTCAGTAGCAGAGGCCAGTAAGCTATAAAGGGGATATAAAGGGAATAGAAAGGGAGGAAGGGGGGACTTAATAGGATGGTATTGTATATATGTAAGTAGAAGAACAGATTAATGGGGGTGAAAAGGCCTGAGTGAGGTCAGGGGAAGAGATTGAGTAAAGTAAAGGTGGAGGGAGGGTTAATCAAAATCTAAGAGTGTATGAATAACTCATGGAAACCTACTTTTTTTTTTTCAAGGTAGCATGTCACTCTAGCTCAGGCTGACCTAGAATTCACTTTGTAGTCTTAGGATGACCTTGAATTCAGAGTGATCTTCCTACCTCTATGTGCTGGGATTAAAGGTGTGTGCCACCACGCCTGGCTGGAAAACTACTTTTTTGGACAATGGTGCACCTAGAAACCATAGATTGTTACTAGAAAATTTTCAGTGCCAGGGAAGGGCTATCTTCCAGTGAGTTGTTGGCCAGGGAGGTCTTTGACGCCCCCAAAACATTATGGGCCATTACCAGGCTCTTGGTTTCCCACCAGGAATAAATGGTAAGACCCCATTGCTGAAGACTCTACACACTTGGGCTGCAAGGTCACTGAGAAATCCTGCTGGAGCTGAGTAAAAACCTCCTCCATGTAGACCAGCTGACAGTAAGCTGGAAAAAGCTATGCTGCATGCAGTTCCATGGAAGAGAGAAATCAACAGTTCAGATGAACAGTGGACACTACAATCCTTAAATTTGGCCAGCCAGGCCAAATGAGCCAATGGGTGCAATCGTGGCATGTCTGTTATAGGGGAAACCAACTGTTCTCTAATGGGAATGGAGGCCCGCTCCATGGGAGGGAACACATGCCTGATACTGAAAACCTATGATGGGGAATGTCATGAGCCCTAGGCATGTAATGCCTGCTGATGTCTGGCTAAATGTATATACTATGCTCACCAAACTGCCCAGTAAGCATTTCTCATAATGTTCATACCCATGTATTAATGCTGCTCTCACTTTTGGTTAGAGAAGCTTCTCTTTTCAGATGGTGGTAACCTTGGGATGACTCAGAAGGCACCATAGTGCTGAGAAGAGGCAGAGGAGTGCTCAGCAATGAAACATCTCTATCACACCTTCCAAGGCTCAGGGTCCATTGCAGAAGAGGTGGCAGAAAGAATGTAAGAGCCAAAGGAAGGGTAGGACTTCTTACAATGTGGTCCTCCAGACACAAAATGGCCTGGAGATCCATGACCTCTCAGTGGCTGACACTACCTACACAAGACCATCATAATAGGAGGAAAAGATGATGACATCAAAATAAAAGAGAGACTGATTGAGAGGGGGAGGGGATATGATGGAGAGTAGAGGTGCAAAGGGGAAAGTGGTGTGTGTGGGGATTACCATAGTTTATTATCTATAATTATGGAAGTTGTCAAAAAAATTAAAATAAAAGATTGTTTTCAGAATCTATAGCTTAAATTATATATGTGAAGGACCCAGCCAGATTTGGCCAGCGGGAAAAATCAGGCTATAAGTTGGTAAATTTAGTGTCCCCAAACTGTGTGTGCACATACATCTTTGTGTTTTGTTTTAACCTTTGCTTGCCATAGATTCTTTCTGGAAAGTTTGGAGTTCAAGTTTCACAGTGGGTACTGATTATTCCCAAGGAAATGGATGTGTCAGTTAATGTCAACATAAGGGGCAAAGATTGTATGAGGTGAAGATAAGTCTAGAGATAGCAGATACCTGTCTCTTATAATCTGGCCCTGTTATAAAAAATTGCTGAGAGATGGTATCATTCTGTGCAGATTGTTTTGTTAGCTGTGTTTTTGGCCAGCACATCTTTATTGAATTTGATAACTCAAACATTAGATGCACAGCCACGCTACCACTGACTGAGTCAAAGACCATGAGAAAGCTTCAGAGGCAGAGGAGGCCAGGTGGCTGTCTACACTTTGCTGTATTAACTGGGGAACTGCCATTAGGGAGGTCAATGGTATGTATTTTATGGGAGTGACAAGGCTGATTTTGGCTGTTCAGATGGGTTATAATAAGCCTGCTACTCATCTTTGTTTGTCCAGATAAAACATTTGGATTTGGGGAGAGGCAGAGTTGGAAAGCCCATTCTACAACTGGAGGATTCTGCTGGGTTATGAATCTCAATGTACCAGTTGTTTTCCTGGCTGTTACTCCATTTCCTGTATCACCTGGAAAGCCAGACCCCAGATTCTCTTCCTGTTTACCCCTGGGCTGTCAGTCATGTTGTTCTTGGGCTCTCAGAGCCTGCTTTGGTTCCAGGAGCTTCAGTTCCCACCCCATTGCCTGATTTGTGCATTGTTTTGCATTTGTCTGGCTAAGTTTTGCTTGGGTAAATGCTTCTAGATTTGACTAGTCTGAATTTGATGGTTTTCTGATTTTGGTCTTGGTTTGCTACTTAATGCTGCTCTTTTCCTGGTGTAGTAGCAGGGCTACAGAGCCCCAGGCACCTCTTCTCCCCAGGAGCCATGTAAGCAGCTTAAGTGCCACAGAGCACATTGTTTTGCCTTCTTTGTGCTGCATCTGGGGATCCCCATTTCTTGAAGCTCCACAGACTTGAGGTTTGAGTTCTTTGAGTTTGAGCAGATGTTTTGCTCTGGCATTGGAAGGTTTGACAGAAACAGAACTGCTGAGGCTTATGTCAAAGTCAGATAGAAACTGGGTGCTGGAGAGAGGCCTCAAGGGTCTGCTTGGGCCATTGCCTCCCCATCTCTAACTCAAAATTACCATGAAGTGGGCTCTGTAGATCAGTAAGGGTCTGGGAAGGCAGGGAATTGTGGCTTCATCTGGATCCAGGAAGTCCAGAATTTTACCTTTTTGAACTTCAGGAGAGTTAGTTAATGCTCTGAGATATCCCATAACCTTAGGATGGGCTGAGTGTCAGTGTGGGTTTGCAGAAGACATATGACCCTTTGTAGTTTGCAGTGGCTGTCTGGGTTAGACTGAAACTGGTCTAGGTCCAGGGTCTGGGTGCCTTCATTTGGAACTCTAAATAAACTGCACATATAAGAATTCCCAGAACCTGTACTTTTTTTTGAGACATAAATGAACCTTACCAGAAAGTAAAGTGGCCACAATGATAGAGTTCTGGTTTGAATAAAGTTGTTTATTTATAGAGTACATTAGAAAGGGAAGATTCAACCCCCTCCAGGCAAACAATGGCATATTATTCTTGAGACAGCATTTCACTGTGTAACCCAGGCTGAATTTGAACTCACAATCCTCCTGCCTCAGCCTCCCAAGTGTTGGGATTATAGGCTGAGATGTATATATTTTTAATTAGTACACAGAGACTTTAAAAACAATTAAATAGAGGTGGAGTTGTTATAGGAGTTGATCCCTTAGATAAGTGAGGTCTGCTGCTTTTACCACCTTAAACCTTGGTTAAAAATCTTCAGCTTAACTCTCCCTTCTGGTTAGAGAAGCTTCTCTTTTCAGATGGTGGTGACCTTGGGATGATTCAGAAGGCATGATGGTGCTGAGAAGAAGGGACAGAGGAGTGCTCAGCACTGAAACACTCTCAAACACACCTTCCAAGTCTCAGGGTCCATTGTGGAAGAGGGGCAGAAAGAATGTAAGAGCCTCCAGACACAAAATGGCCTGGATATCCATGACCTCACAGTGCCTGACACTACCTACACAAGACCCTCATAATAGGGGGAAACGATCATGGCATCAAACTGAAAAGAGAGACTGAGAGGGGGAGGGGATATGATGGAAAGTGAAGTTTCAAAGGGGAAGGTGGGGGAGGGAGGGAAGTACCATGGACTATTGTCTACAATGAAAGAAGTTGTCAATAAAATAAATAAATAAATAAATAAATAAATAAATAAATAAAATCTTCAGCTTAGAGTGGTAATGGAAAGGATACTAGTCTAGCATGGAAGATGCCCTGTCCACCCTGGGTGTTAACTGGCTTCCTCCTGGACCCTGTAACTTAAAGAACAGATTAGTTAGGAAGCTGCCTGGTTTTGTTATTTGGATGCCAATACTAATGGAAGGAAATTTGGTGACTCCCTGTGCATCTGGAGCAGAGGGAAGATTGAATCACTGAAGGATTTTGTATGAAGAAGGCTGGGACAGGTCTCTGCAACACACCTCACCTTTGACTGCCTCTGTCTTGGTCTGGACTTATGCTGTTCTTTGTCCTGGCAGGTAATGGCATTGTGAGGCAGATCAGTCAATAAAGAGGCAAAGGAGAGCTGAGGAATGGCTTAGTGGTTAAGGTATTTGCCTGCAAAGCCTAAGGACACTGGTTTGATTCCCCAGGACCCATGTAAACCAGATGTACAAAGGGGTGCATGTGTCTGGAGTTCGTTTGCAGTGACTGGAGGCCCTGGCATGCCCATTCTCTCTTTCTCTCTATCTCTCTCTTCCTTCCTCATTCCCAAATAAATAAATAATAGTAAATATTTTTTTAAAAAGGGGCAGAGGATCTTGATTCAACTTGCTTTCTGAAATGAGAAAAATGGGCTGGGGAGAAGATAGAATCTATAGATAGAATGGAGTTTGAGAAAGTGGATAGGTCCTTAGAAGAATGGAAGAGGGTTAGTAACAAGATCTGTCTGAGTATAGTGAATGTTCCATCTTGGCCTGAGGTGATGGCTTAGTGGTTAAGGACACTTCCTGGCAAAGCCTGCCAGGGTGAGTTAGATTCCCTAGCACCCACATAACATGAATGCAAAACTGGTATATGTGTCTGGCATTTGTTTGCAGCAGCAAGAGTCCTGGCGTGCCCATATAAACATATGTGCTCACACACATGCACACATATTTAACAAAGAATCTTCAAAAGATCAAAACTGGTGGAGTCATTTTGGAGGATCTTTCTTTAAATGGAGAGGAACTCAGCCCTGTCATTTGCTAGTTTTTTAAGTGTCTGTACTTTAGTCAATAGAATGATCCTAATGCAACATATTTTAGGTGATATTTTCTGAATTCTTTCAGCAGCTAACTTACTTTATTTACTTATTTATTTATTTATTTATTTATTTATTTTATTTATTTTGGCTTTTTGAGGTAGGGTCTCATTCTAGCTCAGGCTGACCTGGAATTCACTCTGTATTCTCAGGGTGGCCTTGAACGCACAATGATCCTCTTACCTCTGCCTCCTGAGTGCTGAGATTAAAGGCGTGTGCCACCATGCCCAGCTTTAGCAGCTAACTTTAACATTTCAGACTTTAGGTGAATATAAATGGATGGACATCTGTTAATGATCTTGTCATAGTTTTTGGAATCTTGAACTTGAGGTTTTACAATAGTGTTGTTGAATCAAGAGGTAGATACTTGTGAAATGTCTGTGGCATTTTAAAGAAAGTTAAGCTACAAAAACTCATTATAGGAGCAACATGATTCTGACTAGTGGTAGATTTCCTGGGGAATTTTTAATGATTGGGATAGACTATTGGATATGGTTTTAAAATTAGCTGTTCACTTCTTTCTGTGAGCAAACATGGAATGTGTCCAGTTAGACAATTAGAAATTAGAAGACATTGAATCATGTCATGACAAGATGGCTGAGCCTGACACTTAGCAGATGCTTGATCATCTGTCTCTGTAACACAGTCACCCTTGGCACAGGGACATAATGACAAAGTAGACGTAGTTCCTTCTCTCATGGGGATTGCTGGAGAAACAAAAGCATGCACTTACTATAAGTGAGAAAATACAGAAAAATAGTGTTGTGAAGAGGAGGCTTGTCTAGTCCCTGTAAACTGTTAATACCTGTAAATGGGTGACAAGTTGAATTGAGCGACCTATGGCAGCCATTTGTATTGTCACTCAGTCCCAAGCTCAGAGCTGTTTCTAAAAATTATTAAATAATACTCATTTATTAAATGCTTATGTCAAATTACCCAACATTTCTTGTTTCCTAAGTTGGCCCCAGAAATAAGGTTTTTAGGAATTGAATTCTGATCAACACATGATAGTTAAATCTAGGAATAACTCCTGTGTGAGGAATAGAAGACAGGTTTTGGTAACTAAAGGTATGCGGTGAAACTATACAAAATTAGCATCGTGTTGCTTATGTTGAAACAGGGTTTTCTTGGCAAGTTGGTCTGGTGAATGGGATCCAGGACTTGATTAGGTCTGTTGGTGACTTAGCCCTTTTTGGAGAAGAGGTGGGTGGGACTTTTCCAGTTGAAGGAGGACTGTCATTCTCCTTCCATGACTGCTGCTCACAGGAACTTGTGGTCTTATGATCTGAATTTAATCAAAGTTTTGTTTTTCTTCCCTCTCTCCTCTCTTCCTTCCCCATCCCAAGAGCTGAGATTACAGGCATGTTCCACTCTTGACCAAAGTTTTGAACCGTTGAAAATTTTGGTAAAATTCTCAATCCTGTTGAAGTTGACTTTCATTTCAGACTGTAAAGAGGCCCCTAGAGTACCTGGATGTCACATCCTTCATCACTAGGATTGTTGGACATGACAATATGGGGGGCACTGTCAGATAAAGTGACACTATTTCTTCATTGAGTTGTATTTGCATGGATGGTTATATGTCTCAGAAATTGTATGGTTCCCTAGAAGTCAGATAGGACTTGTACAACACTGTTAAATTCTAGTTACCATACAATGGTATAGGCAAACAGGGTGTGGAGGTGTATACCTTTAATCCCAGCACTGGAGAGGCTGAAGTAGGAAGACTCACCATGAGTTGGAGGTCAGACTGGTCTAGAGTGAGTTTCCTGGTCAGTCTGGATTACAGGGAGACCTTGCCTCAAAAAACAAGCTATGATGCTGGAGAGATGGCTCAGCAGTTATGTTGCTTATCTGCAAAACCTATCGACCTGGGTTTGACTTCCCAGTACCCACGTAAAGCCAGAGGCACAAAGTGTTGCATGCATCTGGAGTTCATTTACAGTGGCTGGAGGCCTTCCACACTCATTCTCTCTCTCTCTCTCTCTGTATGTGTGTGTGTGTGTGTGTGTGTGTGTGTGTGTGTGTGTGTGACTCTGTCCTCTCTCCCTCTGTGTGCAAATTACCAAATAAATAAAATATTAAGCAATATTAAGCAATGCTCTCTAAAAACATTTCATCCTGAAAGATACTCCTATGACTCTGAATATAGGTTTTGTTGTTTTGATTTTCACCTTTTTAAAAATTTTTATTTATTTATTTGCAAGCAGAGGTAGAGAGAGAAGAGAGAGAAGAGAGAGAGAGAGAATGGGCTCTCCAGGGCTTCTAGCCACTGCAAGCGAACTCCGGACACATGTGCCCCTGTGTATCTGGCTTATGTGGGTCCTGGGGAATCGAACCTGGGTCCTTTGGCTTCACAGACAAATGCCTTAACCACTAAGCCATTTCTCCAGCCCCTTGATTTTCACTTTTTGAGGAAAGTCTCACCTTGTATCACAAGCTAGCCTGGAACCCACTATGTAGCTCAGATTGGTCTTGGCAATCCTCCTTCCTCAGAGTCCTAAATACTGTGATTACAGCCACCATGCCTAGCTTGTCTCCCCCCATCCCTGCTAACTTGAGATCATATCAATGGACTGAGTAATAATTTCTGGAACTCTAGGTTATTCTTCCAACTGCAAAGCCAACAGGCAGAACAGAAGTTGATTGAATAATGAAGAAATGCTTGGACAGGTCTTCATGTTGGGTTGACGAATGCTGAAATTGTTGGAATATGCACTTTCAAGAAAATATTTATTTTATTTTGAGAGAAAGAGGGAGGGAGGGAAAGAGAGAGAGAATGCCAGGGCCTTCAGATGCTGCAAACAAACTCCAGATGCATGCACCACCTTATCTGGCTTATGTGGGTACTGGGGAAATGAACCCGGGTGCTTTGGCTTTGTGGGCAAGCACCATAACCACTAAGCCATTTCTCCAGCCTGGAATATGCATTCTTCATAATTGTCTTAACAGTGATCACCCATGATAATCTTGTAACAACACGATGCACCTGAGGTGGAGAAACAAACTTAATATTTAAAAAGGAAGTAAGGGCTGGAGAGATGGCTTAGCGGTTAAGGGTCCTGCCTGCTAAGCCTAAGAACGTCAGTTCCAATCTCCAGGTCCCACATTTAGCCAGATGCAAAGTGACACAAGGAAGCAGTGCTGCACTTGCCCACAAGAGGGCGCATGCATCTGGATTTCATTTGCAGCAGCTGAGAGGCTGCTGACGCACCCATTCTCTGTCTTCCTCTCCCTCTCTGTCTCTCTCAAAAAAAAAAAAAAAAAAAAGGAAGTAAATTCAGTTTACCTTGGACTCATGGAGACCCCATATAGCTGGATGTTTGGTCTTGTGTAGGTAGCTTCAGCCACTGTGAGGTCATGAATGCAGTGACCATTTTGTGTCTGGAAATTACTCCTCCCTTTCCTTTGGTTCTTACATTCTTTTTGCTGCCTCTTCCACAATGCTCCTTGAACTTTGGAGTGCATGATAGAGATGTTTCAGTGCTGAACATTCCACTGTCACTTCATCTCAACACTCAGGTGAGTTTTGAGTCTCCCTAGTGGTCACTGCCATCTAAAAAGAGAAGCTTACATCTGGAGAGATGGCTTAGTGATTAAGGCAAATGCCTGCGAAGCCCAAGGACCTGGTTCGATTCTCCAGGTCTCATGTAAGCCAGATGTACAAGGGTGCACAAGCATCTGGAGTTTGTTTGCAGTGGCTAGAGGCCCTGGCATGCCCATTCTCTCTCTTTCCCTCTCTGACTCTAAAAAAATAAATAAATAAAAATAAAATCTTAAAAGAAGAAGCTTTTTGAATCAAAAGTGAGAGTAGCATTAACATATGGGTATAAACATAAGTATTTAGAGGGCACTTTGGTGGGCATACTATATCTGTTTAGACAAACAACAGTAGTAGCTTCCTCCTAGTGCTTGTGACCTCCCCAGCCATAGGCTTTTGATTACATTTTAGGCATGAATTCTCTCTCATGGAGTGGGCCTCAAGTCCAATCAGAGAGCAGTTGGTTTCTCCCATAACAGACATGCTGCCATTGCACCAGTTGGCACATAGCTTGCAGGATCCACAGCTGGTTAAGACCTTTGATGACTTTTCTCCTCTTATAGGTGCCATAGCACTTTCCAGAACCATGATAGTTGGTCTATAGGGAGAAAGTTTCCAGCTGAGCTCCAGTTTGACTTCCCAGTGTCCTGCAGCCCAAGCATGTGGTACCATCAGCAATAGGGTCTTACCATCTAGTTCTGATGGGCAACCAAAAACCTTGGCAATACCTTGTATTATTTGGGGATATTCAGAGACTTCCCTGACCAACAACCCACTGGAAGGCATCCCACCCTGGCACTGAAATTTTCTTGTAAAAATCTATAGCGTTATCCACCCCCACAGCGTACTGTTTCCCAAACTCTTTTTTTTAGCACACATGCACATACACACACCCTCACCCTCTCCACCCTTGCCTGAGGGGGAATTAATCCTTCTTTGGAGAATCAGCAGGAGGTGCTGATCAGGTGATCAATGGAGTTTCAGCAAATGTTAGACTGACAGTGGGTCCTGAGTGCATAATTGGGATAGACTTAGGAGTAGGCATAACCCCCACATTGGTTCCATGACTTGTGGAACAAGGGTTATTATGGTTGAAAAGGCCAAATGGAAGCCATTGTGGCTCCCACCACTGGGGAAAATAGTGAATCAAAAACATTATCGCATCCGTGGAGGGACTGCAGAAATTAATGTCACTGTAAAGGACTTGAAGGGTGCAGGGGTGGTGGTTCCCACCACATCTCCCTTTAACTCTCCCATTTGGCCTGTTCAGAAGACAAATGGATCCTGGAGACTGACAGTGGATTATCAGAAACTTAAGCAGGTGGTGACTCCAATTGTAGCTGCTGTATCAGATGTGGTTCTTTACTTGAGCAGGTTAACACATCTCCTGGTACCTGGTATGCAGCTATTGATCTTGTGAATGCCTTCTTCTCCATATGAATGCCTTCTTCTCCATACCCGTCCATAAGGACCACCAGAAGCAATTTGCCTTCAGCTGGCAAGGTCAGCAGTACACATTTACTGTGTTACCTCAAGGTTATATTAACTCTCCAGCCCTGTGTCATAGCTTAGTTCACAGGGATCTTGATCACCTGTCCCTTCCACAAGGTGTCACATTGGTTCATTATATCAATGACATTATGCTGGTTGGATCAAATGAACAGGAGGTGGCAACCACTCTGGAGTGGCATCAGGGGATGGGAAATAAATCCACCCAAAATTCAAGGACCTTCCACCTTGGGGAAATTTCTAGGAGTTCAGTGGTGTGGGGCATGCAGGGATATTCCTTCTAAGGCGAAGGATAAATTGTTGCTCATGGCCCCTTCTACCACTAAGAAAGAAGCGCAACATCTAGTGGGCCTGTTTGGATTTTGGAGACAGCACATTCCTCACGTGGGTGTGTTACTCCGTCCCATATACCAAGTGACCCAGGAATCTACTAGTTTTTAGTGGGGCCCAGAACAAGAGAAGGCTCTTCAACAAGTCCAGGCTGCTGTGCAGGCTGCTCTGCCCCTTGGGCCATATGATCCAGTGGATCTGACAGTACTTGAGGTGTCGGTGGCAGATAGTGATGCTGCTTGGAGCCTTTGGCAGGCCCCTATAGGTGAATCACATCAGAGACCCTTGGGATTTTGGAGCAAGGCCTTGCCATCATCTGCAGACAATTATTCACCCTTTGAGAGACAGCTCTTGGCCTGCTATTGGGCCTTAGTGGAAACTGAACATTTGACATAGGTCCACTCCATCATGGAAAGGGCAGCATTTTGTCCTTACTGGAGTAGACACTTATTCTGGGTATTCATTTGCCTTTCCTGCATGTAGTGCTTCTGCCAAAAGTACCATCCATGGGTTCACAGAATGCCTTATCCACTGTCATAGTATTCCACACAGCATTGCTTCTGACCAAGGAACTCACTTCACAGCCAAGGAAGTACAGCAGTGGGCTCATGATCATGGAATTCACTAGTGTTACCATGTGCCCCACCACCCTGAAGTAGCTGGCTTGATAGAATGGTGTAATGGCCTTTTAAAAAAATACCTATAGCGCCAACTAGGTGGCAGTAGCTTGGAGGGCTGGGGGAGTGTCCTCCAGCAGGCCATATGTGCTCTGAATCAGTGTCCTATATATGGTGCTATTTCTCCTATAGCCATGGGTCCAGGAATCAAGGGTGGAAATGGTCATGATCCCACTTACCATCACCCCAAGTGACCCATCACCTAAAATTTGCTTCCTGTTCCTGCAACCTGATGCTCTGCTGGCCTAGAGGTCTTGGTGCCAGACAGGGGAGTGCTTTTGCCAGGAGGCACAAAGAACATTCCATTGAACTGGAAGCTAAGACTTCCCCCTGGCCACTTTGGGATCTTGATGCCCTTGAGTGCCCAGGCTAAGAAAGGAGTTACAGTGGTAGCAGGTGTGATTGCTTCAGACTACCAGGGGGAATTGAACTGCTCCTCCACAATGGAGGTAAGGAAGAGTATGTTTGGAGTGCAGGAGATCCTTTAGGGCTCTCTTAGTGTTACCATGCCCTGTTACCAAAGTAACAACTGCAACAACCCAATCAAGGCAGTGTGACAAATGGCCCCGATCCTCCAGGAGTGAAGGTATGGGTCACCCCTCCAGGTAAAGAACCAAGACTTGTGAGGTGCTTGCTGAAGTTGGAGCACGAAATACAGAATGGGTAGTAGAAGAAGGTGCTTACAAATACCAGCTAAGGCCATGTGACCAGTTACAAAAAACAAGGACTGTAATTGCAATGTTTCTGTCCTACCTTGATACAGAGTGTTTGTACATATCTACACCAATATTAAGATTATATCAGTAGCTAATTGTTGAATTTATACTAGACCTATTATATTAGAGACTAAGCATTCTTCAAGGAACCTTGCATTTTTGGTTGTACGTGGGACAGTTATACCATGTTAGGCAGAATTATGAGCTTGTTGCTGTTTTCATCTAGCAATTACATACAATGTAAGGAGATATGGTTTGGTGTCAAGTTGGTAAGGGGTGGACTTGTGATGGTTAAGGTGTTGTCAACTTGATCTTTTAGTAATCCACAGAAATCCCTTTCTGGTGGGTCTCTGAGGTTGCTTTCAGGAAGGATTAACTGAAGGAGGAATTCTTCCCCTGGAGCAGGTGGCCCCTCACAGAGGGGGACTTGATATAAGGAAGCTCTGGGTGAAAAGAGCCCCTTCCTTCCACTTGGCTACCAGAGCTGCTTGCTGTCTTCCAGCATGGATTGAAGACCAGTGGCTCCTCAGGAAGCTTCCAGGCCTTCAGTGCCGGATTGGGACTGCTGACCAGCATGCTACCAGGTTTCAGGCTATTGGACTACCATCTCCAATAAATTCTTTTTAAATTTTAAAATTTCTTTTATTTTTGGGACTGCAGAGCATCCAGACAGATAGAGAATGGGCAGCCAGCAGTTTCAGCTGATTCTCAAGTGCAGCATTGTGCCTTTGTGTCACTTTGCATCTGGCTAAATGTGGGACCTGGACCAGGCTTAGCAGGCAGGCACCTTAACTTAACTATGGGCAAGCCAATAAATTCCCTTTTTAATATAATTCATTCTATCAGTTCTGTTCCTCTAGAGAACCCTAATACACTATGACTTGTCTAAAAGTTCATTTCAGTGACCTAAAGCTGTCTACTACAAGGGGGGAGGGGAGGAGAGGGACAGAGAATGAATGAGAATGGGCACACCATGGCCACTGCAAATGAACTCCAGATGCATGCACCACTTTGTGCATCTGGCTTTAAGTGGGTACTGGGGATCCAAGCTAGGCCATCAGGGTTGCAACCAAGTGCCTTTAACAGCTGAGCCATCTCTCCAGCCCTGAGTGTTTTTTTTTAAAAATTTATTTGTTTGCATGCAGAGATAGACTGAGAATAGAGAGAGAATGAATGGGTGTGCCAAGGCCTCCAGCAAGAGCAGATGATGACAGACGCAGGCACCACCTTGTACATTTGGCTTACCTGGGTCCTGGAGAAATGAACCTGAGTCCTTAGGCTTCCCAGGCAAGACCTTAACCACTAAGCCATCTCTCCAGCCCAGAGATTTTTTTAATATGTTTACTAAATAAAAATAATACAACTATTTAAAAACCTTTATTTAGGACATTTCTACTGGAAAAATACTTTGGAAGACTGAAACTACTTATTTTTCTCATGAGACAATGAGCTTTGTTCATGGTAGACTTGGTTTTTAGGGTCAAGGTTTCTTGGTGTCCCCCATATGTGGTCTGTTTTATGTAAATTTTGTGTCTAGACCTGGTTGAGTAAGAAGTGGCTTTGGTATAACGTTGTAATGTCATCTATGCCTGTACAGACAGTATTGGACTAGGCTTTAATTTTTGATTCATCAACACTTCAACTTAAGAGAAGGAAGATTTGAGAAAAGATCATTTGGCAGGTACCTCTGTGTGTATGGCTCTTTTCCAAGAACTTGATATAAAGTAAGCAAAGTCCTGCCTTCATGGACTTGATTACAGGCAGGTGTGCACTGTGCTGTGTTGATCTGGGCATCGTTTTATCAAAACAAGTTTCAAACATTTTGTGATGTCTTCTTCATATGCTAATAGAGGCTTTTTATATCCTTGATGCTGCAGACAAACTTTAGTCAAGGGCATTCGGGTTTCTGAGCTCTGACTTTGAGGCTCTCTCCTGCTGTAGGTGTAATTGACCATGAGCTGAGCTCCTTGCATGAGGAAGTTCTGAGAACTGGAATAAGTAGCTTGGGCCCTGGAACCTTGCTGACCCCTCCCACCCTCATGGAGTATGTGGATGCATAGCTGGGTGGGGCACTGCTCTGGGCCTCAGGGTGCAGATGTCCTGTGGGCTCAGCCCTCTAAGCCCCATGGAACCTTGGCACAGGTGTTCAGGTGGATGCTTCCAGACTTCTCCCCTTTTTGTTCCCTTTTGATAGCAGCTCAGTAGCTTCTAGGAGCAACTGGGTTGAAATGCATTCATTTCCTACCTAAGAAGAGCCTTAACAGCTGTGGGTTCCAGGGTCCTGATCTTGAGAATGGCACTTGCCTCATTGGCTGCTCCCCCCCCCCAAAGCATGTTCCCAAGGGTCATGGCAGGAGCACATGAGGGCTGGGATTGGAGACCACCAGCAGGTGCTAGAGAAGCCAGGTTGTGCTGGGGAGGGGCAGCCATGGGAAACCACCTTCAAGGGTGCCTTTGTCTTACTAGAGACAAGTGACAACCACTTGAGAGCATTGCTGCCCTGACATGTCCTCAGACTTCTTCCTAGTTTTCTCATCTGCACCTACTGCTGTTGTTCTCAGCTGGCCTCTGGTGTGTGTGTGTGTGTGTGTGTGTGTGTGTGTGTGTGTGTGTGTGTGTGTGTGTGTGTACGTGTAGGGAGAGAGGCTTTTTTTCTCTGTTTTGAGATGGGGCTTGCTCTATAGCTCATATTGGTCTCAAACTCAAGCTGCCTTTGAATTTACCATCCCCGTGCCTTCAGCCTCCCAAGTGCCTGGGATTATAGATGTGCATCAGCACGCCTGATTGCAGTAGTGAACAAATGAAAAATGTGGCCAAATATACAGTACATGTGATTTACCATCTTAACCATGTACAAGTCCAGTGGCATTTAGTACATCACAATGTTGTGTAACTGTCACCAGCATCAGTCTCCAAACTTGTCATGTTCCCAAACTGAAATGCTGCCTATTAAATCACTCCTGTCCTCTCTTCCTGCAGCTCCTGGCAATTACCATTCTGTTTTCTACTTTCATGAATTTAAGTACTCTATTTCTTTCCCCTAAGTGGAAGCATACTGCATTTGTGTTTTTGTGTCTGTCTTATTAAGTTTCCCAAGGAATATAAGATGGAATAGCACATGCCACATTTTGTTTGTCCATCCTCCATTGAGGGACCTTGAGTTACTTTCACGTTTTTTTTTTTTTTTGGGAGACAGAGAAACAATGCTGACAGATGGATGTGCAGGCAGCCTTCTCACTTGTCCCAGTATATATCCTAGAAATGGAAGTGTCCCTTTGTGGTCAATTTGGCATTGCAACCCTTGAGCTGACCTTGATTTTTGCATCTGGCTAAATTCTTGGTCCCTTGGAGACTTCTGGGACTGAATGTTGGAACTATCCTTTAGTTTGTTGGCAGGTGCTGAAGCCCTAAGCCATCTCCTTGGCCCTTTTAATAAATAAATAAAAATATATTTTTTAAAAAGACCCTATGTCAAAAAAAAAAAAAAAAACAAGGATTGGGGACATAGCTTAGTTATAGAATACTGACCTAACATTTGCATATGACTCTTGGTCCCAACCCCAACAACACTTAATGTTGAGGACTATCCTTTGTTTGTTGGGGCTGAAGCCCCCTGCCCTGGTCCCTGGCTTTCTAAGAGTGGCTCTTGGGACCTTTATTATTCTTCCCATTGTGGTGGAGTAAAGAATGGAAGGGAATTGAAGTTGTTCAGAAGTGTTACAATTCATTTAAAGAAAAAATTGACTTGTTGCATTCTGGTTATGGTTAAGTCTTTGGTTTTGGATTTCATGTGTTTTGCCTAAAAACCATGTTCTGGGTGGAATGCTGTAAATTAATTTGGCTTTGGAGGACTTTTTAGCATCTTTTCAATTGCATCTGTGTACAGTGTGTTATTGGGGAAAGAATATCACTATTGGGAGGTAGAAAAAGAAAAATCTTATTTCTTTTGTCTGGATGACCTTGGGCCCAGTTTCCTTTTCTTTGACATTGAACCAATGATACTTCACCAGTAAGAACATTATGAAGAACTGGGAAAATGGCTCTAAACTAACTGGGCAGTGCTGAGCAGCCTGTGTTTAGTCTTTTACCTGCCCTAATGTGGTGGTTTGATTCAGGTGTCCCCCATAAACTTAGGTATTCTGAATGCTAGTCTCCCCAGCTGATGGCAATTGGAAGTTGAAGCCTCCTAGAGGCAGAGTATGTTGGGGGCAGGCTTATGGGTTTTATAGTTGGTTTCCCCTTGCCAGTCTTTGGCACACTCTCCTATTGCTCTGGTCCACTTTATGTTGGCCAGGGGGTGATGTCCGCCCTCTGCTCATGCCATCATTTTCCCTGCCATCATGGAGCTTCCCCCTAAAGCCTGTAAGCCAAAAGAAACCTCTTTTTTTCCCTTTCTTGTTGGTTGGGTGATTTCTACCAGCAATATGAACCTGACTGCAACACCTATCCTGCTTATTCTGGGAGAGGTGGAAGAGTGTGTTGTCCCCAAACCTTTGAAACACAGTGTATCAGCCTGTGTCAAGGGGAGTTAGTTTTGTCTCTTTTGCCTCTGGAATAAGAAGCAGCACTGTGGGAAGAGCCTGGGTAGAACTCAGATGCCAGTTTGAAGTCTCGCCCATGCAGTATTGTGTGTTCCCCAGTCCCACCCAACTTCTTCAGCTCATGTTCCTCACCTGCCAGATGAGGAGACTGGCTCTGTCCTGCCTCACCCTCATGCTTCTCATGCTTCTCAACTGAAACTGTCCACATGCAGAGGGCAAGAACTGGAAGGGAAGCTGTTGCTTGCTTTGCCTACCCCCAAACTTGGCTGTCACCCACCAATGACCTTGCTTCTCTCACTTCTGCCTACCTTCCTCTCTCCTGCCCTCTTTCCCTCCCTCATTGTTTCATTTTCTTTCCTTTCCATTCCCTTCCTTTTTCTCTTTCCAATTCCTTCCCCTCTCCCCTTCCCCTTCCCCTTCTCCTTCTCCTCTTTGGTGTTGGGGGTTGAACCCAGGAGTCCAATGAACTATGTCCCCAGTCCTTGTTGTTGTTTTTTTTTGAGACAGAGTCTTTTTTTAAAAAAAAAATATTTATTTTTTTGCAAGCAGAGAGACAGAGAGAAAGGGCATGCCAGGGCCTCTAGCCATTGCAAACGAGCTCCAGATGCATGTGCCCTTTCTGCATCTGGTTTATGTGGGTACTAGGGAATTGAACTTGGGTCCTTCGGCTTTGCAGACAAATGCCTTAACTGCTAAGCCATCTCTCCAGCCCTGAGACAGAGCCTTGCTCTATAGCACTGGTTGGCCTGGAACTTGGCTATATAGCTTAGGCTGGACCCAAACTGACTGTCATCCTCCTGACCCACCCTAGTGAGTGCTTGATTACAAGTTTGTACTACCATGCCCAGCCAAGATGACAGGATTTAAAAAAAAAATTATGGGCTGGAGAGATGGCTTAGGGGTTAAGGCGCCTGCCTCCTAAGCCTAAGAACACTGGTTCCAATCTCCAGCGGTTCCAATCGCCAGGTCCCAAGTTTAGCCAGATGCAAAGTGACTCCTGGAACTTGGCTACATGCCCACAAGGGGGCACACAATCTGATTTCATCCTCAGCTGAGACACTGCTGGCACACCCATCTCTGTCTTCCTCTCTCTCTGCCTCTCTGTCTCTCTCTCTCTGTGTCTCTCTCCAAAAAATAATAAGAAATAAAAAGTTTTAAAAATTTTATTTATTTATTTATTTGAGAGAGAGGCATATATATAGAGAGAATGGGCATGCCAGGGCCTCTAGCCATTGCAAATGAACTGCACACACATGCACCCCCTTTGCATCTGGCTTACATGGGTTCTGGAGAATTGAACCGAGGTCTTTATCTTTGCAAGCAAAATGCCTTAACTGCTAAGCCATTTCCCCAACTGGAAGATGCTTTTTTTTTTTTAAAGGTAGGATCTCACTCTAGCCTAGGCTGACCTGTAATTCACTATATAGTCTCAGGGTGGCCTTGAACTCATGGTGATCCTTCTACCTCTGCCTCCTGAGCGATGGGATTAAAGGTGTGTGCCACCATGTCCAGCTAAAGATGACAGTTTTAAGCAATACATTTAGATACTCTGAGACCTCTAGGTGGTACATCTTCTTCCTGTATTGTAAAAGCTTCTACATCTGTGGAAAGCCTTTTCACACTATTGTCAGGTATAAAAAGACAGGAAATGTTGCCTAACATATGTTCTTGCTGATCTTGTGGTCTTTGGGCTTGGGGTTGCTTCTTTCTGCAGAGGATCTCTGGAAGTAAGGCTACGAGGCGCTCCAGGATTTTTTTTGTTGTTGTTGTTATTTGAGGTAGGGTCTCGCTATAGCCCAGGCTGACCTGGACTTTACTATGTAGTCTTAGGGTGGCCTCGAACTCACAGTGATCCTCCTACCTCTGCCTCCCATGTGCTGGGATTAAAGGTGTGCACCACCACTCCTGGCTTAGGACTTTCTTTTGAACAGCAATGAGGATTTTAGAAACAAGTGACATTCTAACAGATGAAGTCTATTGTGCTTTGTGGAAACAACTTCTAGAGAGGCTCTTGTCTGTATGTGTGTATGTGTGTATGTGAATGTCTTTGTATGTTTTCCCAAGTTCCTGACTCTGCGAGGACTTCATAGATCTGTCAGAATGGTATTCAGAATGGTGAACAAATTGAAAATATGATGCTTTACAGGGGTTTTCTCTGTAGGCTCATCTTGAGGTAGTGGCTGTGAGGAACAGGTTCAGGAATGTGGGGTTGCTTGTCAGATGTGAATGAATGCTGGCTTTGAGCCTCTAGGGGCTGCATAGGTGCTGTTTGACCAGATAGCACTTGCTGGCCAGAAGTGATGTTAGCCAGAGGAGTAGCCAGAAGCTGCATCATTGGATCACTAGTACATTCATCAGATGAAACTTTATTTTTTAAAAGCATATGGGCTGGAGAGATGGCTTAGTGGTTAAGGTGCCTGCCTGCTAAGCCTAATAACCCGGTTTCAATCTCCAGGTCCCACGTTTAGCCATATGCAGTGACGCAAGGGCGCAATGCCGCACTTGACCACAAGGGGGCGCACACATCTGGATTTTGTTCACAGCAGCTGAGAGACTGCTGGTCCACCCATCTCTATCTGTGTCCCTTTCCAAACTCTCTGTCTGTCTCTCTCTGTGTCTCTCTCCAAAAATAAATAAAATAATAAAAAAATTTAAAAAGCATAAAAACATTGTTTGTTCAGAAGAAATTGATTTGCATGTTAATTCCATGAGCACTGGTGCTCTTAGATTGTGTTTGTGAGATAGACTGGTTACTGGAGAGCTTGGTTCTGAGGCTTTGGAGAATCTTTCTATGACTTCCACTCTGTGGGGGAGCACTTGGCTTCCTGTGTGAGCTGTGCTAAGCCTTTCCATGTCTCCAGGTGCTGTCTCAGCACATTCTGACCCACTTGGCTTTTTTTTTTTTTCTTTGTTAAGGTAAGGTCTTGCTTTAGCCCAGGCTAATCTGGAATTAGTCTCAGGCTGGCCTCAAAGTCACAGTGATCCTCCTACCTCAGCCTCCAGAGTGCTTAGATTAAAGGTGTGCACCACCACACCAGGCCTCCATTTGGCCTCCTCAGGAATGGTTGTAGAATTTGCTCCACAGCTTTACAAATAACAGCCAAGTGCCCCCTTGATAACAGCCCTGTGCTGTGTCCCAAAACAGGGACTATGTTCCATAGTTGGAGGGGGAAAAAGTCAACTTGAGTCTGGTCCCAAAATTGGACTTGTCCTCTGCTTTTGGAGAACAACCTTAATTTATTTTCTTTCTTTCTTTTTTCCTCTTCTCCTTTTTTATTTTGATTTTTAAAATGCCACATTTTATTCAGATTTTATAAAGGAGTGATGAAAGGGGAAGGCTGGGCAGTAAGAGGAGATAAAGTGGGGAGAAGAGAAGTACACTACGTGGTGCCCAAAAGCTCATGTGGGCCATGTGTAGCTCAGGAGTTCATATGACCAGATACAGATCTGGGGGAAAAAGAGTGGAAAGAAAAAAGTTCAAGGAGCTCCTGCCATGCAGGGAGCTGGAGGGGAGAAAGAACCCATGCACAGAGTAAGGGCTAGTGGGTCCTCCCATCTGGGTCTGGGCCTGGGCCTGGGCCTGAGCCAGGGCCAAACCAGCCCAGGCTCAGCTGAGGGAAAACCTCACCCACAGCTGGAAGTTCCCAAGTGATCAGAGAGCAAGAGCCCCTGCCCTCCCTTGCAAAGGTATTTATAACTTTAGGGTGGTGGGCTGTCTTTTGGCCTAGGCGAACCAGAGGGCCAGCTGGTTGGTTAGGGCTAGGGGCTGTATCAGAAAGAGATGAGCTTGGGTACCAAGTTCCAGAGGCTGAACTTGACCAACCACAATGTTTAACTCCTATGAAAGACCTCCCTCCCAGGAGGGGTCTTGTTGATTGTTCTTATTCCACAGGCTTCTTGCTGAATCTGAACAACCAGCAGGTAGCCTGATGTACGCACAAGATTTTTTTCTCAGTGCTGGAGATGGAACCCAGAGCCTTGCACATGCTAGGCAAGGGCTGTACCACTGAACTATGTGCTTAGCCCTCACAACACCTTCAGGAGGGACTCTGAAGAGAGGCTCAGAGAGATGCTAGTGCGGGAAGAACTTCATCTGATGTTGCTGGCTTTGAAGATGGAGCATGGGACAGTGAGCCAAGTAAAGTGAGTAAAAGATTGGAAAGGCAGCCAGTGGATCTTCCTTCCAGAAGGACTACACCTGTCAGGCTCCTGCCTGATAGAATGTGAGGTAGTAAATTTGCTTTGATTCGAAGCCCTTTTCTGTTTAGGGTCCCATTCAGGATAGTGCATGACATTTAGCTGTCTTTTGGGCTGTGACAATTCATCAGACTTTCTGTGCTTTGGATGACTTTGTCAGAGTGAAGTATTTCCTAGAATGTCCCTCAGTTGAGGTTTGTCTGATACTTTCTCAAAGCAGATAGACCCTAGTGATTGGTGATGGGAGGACACACTGGCAGCATGCCATCACTGGCAGTGCTGCCCTGAGGACCTGGCTGAGGTAGTGCTTGTCAGATTTATCCACTGTGAAGTTCCTTGCCCTACTTTCCAGACTGGAGAGAAAGAGAGAGAGAGAAGAGAGAGAATGTATATATGTGTCTTCCTTACTGTCTGGCAATATAGAATTTTCTAGGTTCTTCCTGCATATTTCCTGCTTCATTCATCCAATGAACCACTTTTCCAATGATTCCTGGTTCTTTTTATTGGAGAATGGTAACAGAAACCAGATCTGGTGCTAGGTGTGCTCATTGCTTCTGGCCCTGCTCAGCTGACCGAGGAAGGGAATACATGCAGGTATACTAACCCTTTTATGCACACATGCCTAGAAATCTTCCTTTTTCTCTCTTTCTCTTTCTTCTCTTCTTCCTCCTCTTCTTGTCTCTTCTGCCCCCACCCCCTCCTTCTCCTATGGGACTCACTCTTTAGAGTGGTCTGGAACTCATTATTTGCCATAGGCTGGTCTGGAACTTATGGCAATCCACTTCATTCAGCCTTCTGAGGGCTGGGATTGCGAGTGAGAGGGAGCTCTCAGGCCCAGTGAGGTATTTCTTTAACTGTATTAGACAGTGGTTTCAAGAGATGAAACTAGTTGGATATATCACGCACAGTCATGTGTTTGGTAATGATGGGGATAGGCTCTGAGAGAGACAGTCAGGGAATTTCATTATTGTGTGAACCTCAGGGCATTCTTGCACGAACCTAGGAAGTATCACGTACTTATACCTAGGCTGTATGGTATACCTTATTTCTCCTAGACAACAAGCATGTTACTGTATCAGATACTGCGTATACCTGTACCATAATCATATTTGTGCATCTAAACATACTAAACATGGGAACAAGTAAGGTAAAAATACACAGAATAAAAAAATGTAGGGGGCTGGAGAAATGGCTTAGCAGTTAAGGTGCCTGCCTACTAAGCCTGAAGACCCAGGTTTGACTTGCTGGAATGATCCTAGGACAAGGACACAAAGAATGGAGCCAAGACAAATGCTGATCAAGGCTCAAAGTTTATTGCAGAAGTCTCAGCTTATATACTAGTAAGCAAAACAACGAAGCTCCTGAGAGCAGAGAACTTGTCCCAGTTACACAGCTGCACAGAGAGGGAAACTCAGATAAAATGTCTATCAATAATATTTCTTGTGGCTAAACACCCTGTCCTTGACAAACTCTCTCATCAGGCTGGGAAATATTACAATCTTTGTCTCAGCAAACTCCCTTAAAGCCTTAGGCTGTCAGCCAAGTATTTTGTGCACAAAGCAAGTTCAAGAAAGAACCAAGACTGCACCCGGCTCTCCACAGCTCCCCCTTTTTTGTTTTTTAAAGAACGTCTTCATGACAGACATCACAGGTAGGAGAGTAGTGACTTGGCCCCTCTAAATGAATGCCCTTGGTACCTTTTGCAGAGGAGAGGAAGGGCAACAGAAAATGATTTTGGTACCAACCTCTGTGCAGACCAAGTATACCTCTCAGGGGTTCCAGGATAAGTTACCCCTTTGCAGTGCTTTGCCTGACATCTACCAAATGACCATGTCATGAAATCCTGGAATCTAGCTGGACGTTCATCATGAGCCAAATTTAAGATAAAGTCTGTGGGAGCCATGGGCGGGTGCGAAGATGGATACCACGAACTTCGTTTCGAATCCGTAGTATACGCTGTAACAAAAAACGCATGAGACACAGCAAAAGGCAGAGTAACAATAAGATACTTATTCCTAAGATAATTATGTATTTGATCCAAGCTGTAAAGGATCCCCAATCAGGAAGTATAGAGTGCAGAGTAGTTAAAAAATCACTTGCGGCTTGGGCAGCATCAAAAGACAAATGACTATAAGAATTAACAGATATTTTCTTTTGTAAACCTTGTAAATCTATGTTAAGATTATTATGGTTTTAAATACCCCAAATATGATTTTTAACCTTTCACTATTCAGTAGCAGTCCCATTGTAGGATAAAGGAGTAATACATATGAATTGAGAATTTACATGACAGAACAATTGCATTTGAACCACCAGATTGGCAACATGTCTTTCTAAATACATAACAGCATTCTCTAGAGCATTTAACCTGACTAACAGTTTTTTATCAATATCTATCTGTGATAAAAAAAGCTTGAGAAAAATTTTAATCAGTCCATTAACATGATCAGCTGTCTTCATCGATTGTGCCAGGGATACTGATGCCGTGGTGTAAGAGGCAATGATGGTTGCAGCAAGGATTTCTACAAGCAGTCATTTTACGGAATTTTCTTTTCTGCGTCAGCATTCTGTTGAGCTGTTGGAACACTTGAGCTCCGGAAGCTGGAGTACCAGGACTCAGTCATTCTGATTGGCATAATTAAGTAAGGAGAACACATGACAATAAAGACTACATTGGAGGAGTAATCTGTAGCTGTGTCCTTTTTAGAATTAATACAATTGGTGATAATATACCAGGTACAACTAAGAGTAAGTTTCATTTGGTGATTGACCCACCTGGGCCCAAATACAAAAGGATAAGGGAGGGGCAGACACGTACAAAACTTAAAATAATTTTCTTTTAGGGTACTTTTCATAATTTTGTTTGAGGCCACCTTTGGGACTCAAGATGGGCTGTATCTCTGATTGTTTCCTTTCTTGGGGACCCAACTGTAATTGTAAATTATATTTATTTTGGTATATATTGAAGAACCAAAAAAAGAAATCAATTAACCCACTACATTCAGTCTCTGCAACACTGTTTGCTCGGCTGACTCAGGCACAGCCACCTCTGTATGTTGAAACAAGTTGCAATTGCATTGCTGAAATAAGCCTCCTGGAAATTTTTGAGTTTATTAGTTCCCTTAATTACTGTTGTAAACCAAGTTAAAGTTTTTTCTTTTTTACTTAGAAGACATCATTTAATAGCCAGATGACAGTACTGCCATTATAGAACAGACAGTCATTAAGCCCAGGCCTGACTCAGATAAGGAACTAGCTAACGAATGTGTTGACCTCCAACTCTGTAGTCTATGTTTGTTTGCTTGGCAGTAAATTCCCCCCTACTTATCTTCTGGGGAGTTCTCACACCTGCAGGACCTTCTAGAAATACTCAGCCATGGGGGCCTCCGGTCTTTGTAACAGACAAATTTTGTAAACCATCTACTGACTTGAGATGTAACCCCCACTCCCAATTCCCTGCCCCCATACAAGAATTGGGACCGAAGCTTCAGCGGTGGGCTTGATGTCTCTTTTGGCTGTGGCTGCCAGCACCTGTGAAAAAGGGAGTGAAAGAGGGGGAGGGGAGGAAGACTCTCATCTAAGGGAGAGGTTTTTTAATTAAATTTCTCTAGGTCACGATGTATGGGATCTGGTTTGGATGTCCATTCCTAGGACAGAAAACACTCTTTTTAACCTTTAATATAATATTTGAATGAAGGGTGCCCTCTGATAGCCATTCAGAGGAACAGAAAGTGATTTATTTGTCCTTGATAATAGATACTCCATTTTTCTGAGTGATGTCCTTGATTTCTGTCCTAAAGAGGGGGAAGGGAACTGTCCCATGTTATTAAGTCAGGGGAGAAGCGTCCGTCCATAGGAAAACAATTAACACACAGACACACAAATATGACAGAAACACAGGGCCCAATAACACTTAAGACACACGAGTATGACAGAAACAGAGGGCCCAATAACATTTAGACATATGAGTATGACAGAAACAGAGGGCCCAAAAAGGCTATGCGCACTTTAGAACTAAATTTAAAAAGGAGAAAGAGAGAGAGAGAGCGCGCGCTCAGATACTCACCAGACCAGTCTGAGTGCTGGGGACCCCCAGGGTTGGATGTTTTCTGCAAAATTTTCTGTAATGCCTTCTTTGAGCAGGTTATACTCGAGTTGAAATCCTTTCAACATTTTCCAGTTATCTCCGGATAGCAGCCTTATAGGCAGTGTTAGTATTTTCAAAAGCTAATTGTTTCATAAAGTCTATACCAGCACCAGCATCCCCAAATACTCTGCCTGCAGTTTTTAACAAGTGTTCTACAAACTCAGCATAGGGCTCATTAGGTCCTTGAATAATTTTTGTTAAATTTTTTCCTATTGCTTCCCTTTTGGAAGGAAGAGTTGTCCATGCTCTCCGAGCTGCAGTGGCAATTTGTTGATAAACTGCAGCAGGATAAATTCTTTGATTATTATTTTCAGTATAATTTCCTTCTCCTGTTAACATATCTGCATTCCATGCTGTGTTTTTTGTTTGCCGATTCATAAGAGCAGTTTTTTTTTTTTTTTTTTTTACAAATATCATAAAATTTTACCTTTCACAACAAATAATCCCCTCCTGATAGGCATGCCTTACCTAATGTTTTCCAATCATCAGGGGTAAGGATCTTCTGTGACAAAGCTTCTACAATTGACATGGTAAAAGGAGCAGTAGGACCATACTGACTAGCAGCTAGCTTCAATTCCTTGATTTCCTTAAAGTTAAACTGAACATGCTGTCTCATAGCCTGGCCATTATTGTCTATAAATTCAGTGACAGGGCATGCTAAAGAAAACTCTTGAGCGCCTTCTTCTCCTGACTCTACTGCCTTTCTAATAACATTCTCTAAAGGAGAACAATCGAGAATGGGACGAGCAGGATTAAGGGATGAAACATGTATAATGGATGGATTAAATTCTCCTCTTTTAACTTGCTCTAATTCTCTTCTTAATTTCTGTTTTTCTTTTTCTAATTGTAGCTGTTCTCGAAGGTTAGCTACTTCCTCTTTCAATTCTGCCACGAAAACCTGGTTAGGCAGCAAAGGAGGGGGGCACAGGAGGAGCAGGCTCCCAGTCAGAATGATATTTAGCAGCTTCCTCCTCTAACTCCTCAGCTTCTTCCTCATCTAAATCATCATCACCATCAGCTATATTTAATGATTGCAATTCTTTATTAAGTTGTTGATAGGCTGCTGGTTCTTCAGAGGCATGACTTCTTATGTCATCCATAATTTCCCTAGTATGATCTAACATCTGTTTTACTAGGCTATCCTTGGTTCCAGAGTCTAGAGCATCCTTAATCAAAGACCACAAAGAAAAAGCTATCACAGGCACCTTTTGACCCTGTACATGAAGAAAAGCATTTAAATCTTTACCAACTCTGTCCCATGTTTCTGAATCAACTTCTCCTGTTCTATAAACCAGGGACTAGCTTTATTTACAAAATCAAAAAATTTACTCAAAGACTTAGATTCTATCCCAATTCCTTGTGCCTTAAGAAGATCTCGAGCTACAGAGATGAGAGCCTTTTTACTTTTTGCTTGTCCCATATCGCCAACTTACTTGGTTTGGAGTTGAGAGTGGGCAGCCTCCACGAACCCCACAAATTTTTGTTTGCGCTTTCACTCACTGGTTGGCGTTCTCGCTGAAGACCCTCGTGCTCAGGTCCCTGTTCTGGCGCTGCTGTGCCGACCCGCGGCACGACTTCGAACGGACCCTGAGAGAGGGGGCTGGAATGATCCTAGGACAAGGACACAAAGAATGGAGCCAAGACAAATGCTGATCAAGGCTCAAAGTTTATTGCAGAAGTCTCAGCTTATATACTAGTAAGCAAAACAACGAAGCTCCTGAGAGCAGAGAACTTGTCCCAGTTACACAGCTGCACAGAGAGGGAAACTCAGATAAAATGTCTATCAATAATATTTCTTGTGGCTAAACACCCTGTCCTTGACAAACTCTCTCATCAGGCTGGGAAATATTACAATCTTTGTCTCAGCAAACTCCCTTAAAGCCTTAGGCTGTCAGCCAAGTATTTTGTGCACAAAGCAAGTTCAAGAAAGAACCAAGTCCTCCCCCTTTGGTGACAGGAAAGACAGAGGAGATGTAGTAGTAGTAGACAGTGCCCTTTCCATAGCTAGGGTAAGGCTCTGGCATTCTCCCTGTAAGACTAGGCCTTTGCTATGGAGAATGCTCTGAGGATATTGCACAACAGTTACTCTTCCTCTTCCCAGCCTGGTGGGGCTCCTGATACTAAGGCTCATATAAATTTGGGGTTCCCTTTGGAATGTGTCCTCAGGATTTTCCTGATCTCGTATGTTCTCAGTCCATACTCAAAGCCCAGCACTTTGTTAACTCCATTCAAATAATACTCTGCAAATATGGCTTCAGCTCTGGGGACGTCAACACTGCCTGTGACTCTGGATTTTCCTGTCTCTCTCAGCCTTGGGGTTGTGGTTTGACCTTGGGACTCCAGTTCTTTGAGTCAAAGGAAAGTCCTTCGTTCTCAGTGTGCTAAGGTTTTTTTCTTTAGTGGATGGGCGGGATGGCTTCCAAGCCCTTTGCATGTTGGAGCTGAAAGTGGAAGTTCACTTGTGGCTTTCTGATTTCTGCCCTTTCCACCTTCCCACTAGTTGAAGGGTCTGGGTTGACATAAGACATGCTGACCTTTCAAAAGCACCCAAATCTTATAGTGGGAAATCACCACTCTTTCCAGTCAAAATTCCCTGCTCATCTGTGTTGTTGCTCAGGGTTGCAGCACTCCCTGCATGTTTCAAGGGTTCCTAGAGTCCCTCAGGTTTTTCATCTTTCCAAACTAGATATGGATGGTGAAGTGCTTGCCTTGTATGCATGAAGTACTAGGTTTGACACCCAGAACCGTCAAACACAAGCCTGGACTCCAACTCTGTAGGTTCTCCAGCAGATCTCTTACTTGGGAGTGCCACAAGTATGTGGGCGTTGGATGGTGGGAACACTTAGTTCCTTTCAAATCTTCACCAGGTCCTCTATCATGTACATCTCTGCTCGTCAGGCATTATGTTTCATCAATATTTTACAGACACATATTTAAAAAATTTATTTTATTTACTTGAGAGAAAGAAAGAGAATGGACACACCAGGGCCTTCAGCTGCTACAAATGAACTCCAGATGCATGTGCTACCTTGTGCATCTGGCTTATGTGGATCTTGAGAATAAAACCTGGGTCCTTTGGCTTTGCAGGCAAGTGCCTTAACTGCTAAGACATCTCTCCAGCCAGACAGACACATTTTTAACCTTCACCCATCCTGGTTTTGTAGTTGCTGAGCTCCCCTGAGACACTGCTTGCATTCTGTATTAAGTGGCAGCCCCTTAGTCATCTAGAACTTGGGGGCAAACCAGGAAGGAGATGAGAATTCTGAGCAGCTAAAAGAATAGTTGCTCTTTAATCATTTAACCCTTTCCTCCTCCTCCTTTACATGCTTTACAATCCATGTAACCCTTTTTCTCCCTTTCCCAGGGAAGGTCATTCAATGGGGCAGATCAAAGAAGTTATAGGGGCTGCATATATGGGCAGTTGGAGCCTGGGTAGGGTGAGGGAAGCATCTACCAGGAAGATTATATTGGTAGCAACAGGAGGATTGGCCAGGTAGGTATATGTAATCCCAGTACACAGTGCACAGTGCCAAAGCAGGAGGATGGTGAACTAGAAGCTAGATAATAATAAGAACTTGTCTCAAAAAAAAAAAAAAAAAAAAAAAAAAAAAAAAAAGGAGTGGAGGGTTTTCCAGTGTTGTATTGGATGGAGAAAGCAGTTGCAGGTTGCAAACAAATACTACTGCAATAGTAGATAACAATCAGAAGTATTGGTGTATAGCTCAGTTTCTCTCTATATACTTTACATATGAAAGGAAAATATGGATAAATGTCAAATATATATGTTTATGCATAAGCATATGTGTATATATGCACACACAGATCTACATATGCCCTTTAGCCTTTCCACTGAGATTCTGGGGGTGCTCCATTAGCCATGATCATACTGGGTTCCCAGATACTATTATTTTTTTTGCATGTGTGTTTGTGTAGTATATATGGTGTCTATAATTGGTGATGTGTGTGCAGATGTGTAACACTCATGCACACGTGTGGAGTCCAGAGAATGTTGAACATCCTTCTTTACCACTCATCTACACGTTTTCTTGAGGCAGAGACTTCGCCAAACCCAGAGCTGCTGTTTTCTGTCAGCTGCCATTTTTGTTGGCTGATCAGCAAGTCTCAGCAATTCTCCTGTCTCTGCTTGCCCTCCCCTCCTGCCGGGGTTGGGGTATAGGTGTGCATGGCCACACCCAGCTACTGACTCAGGTGCTGGAGAATCAGGCCCTCGTGCTTGTGTAGCAAGTGCTCTTACTCATGGAGCCATCTCCCCACCCCCACACTGACTTTCAAATGCCATTTTCCACTGAAGGAGGAAGCAGCATTCCTTAAAAACGTGCCTAATTCTAGAGCTGGAGAAGAGAAGGTACTAGATGAAGTTATAATTCTTATTGTACCTCAATATTTGAAGAACAACAAGGACATATCCACAGGACACAAAGAGACCAGATAAAAGGGTTCCCATTGGCCAAACCTGGGATAATTTGAATATCTAAGCAAATAATGACAGTAATAGATTGTAGTCCATTAGATAAGAGTAGAAAACATGAGACCATATTGATATAAATAAGGGAATAAATCAAATATTTGAGAAATAGAAATTGGCATAGTTTTGTGGTTTTTCCACTAAATTACTGTTAATTAGACATTGTTGGATTTTCTATCAGTTTAAATGGAAAGAATTCCTCAGAGATGCAGCCCAACAATACTATTTTTTGTTCAGAATGTGTACGACCTAAGATTCTCTGCTTAGTTGTCAATCATTTAGTTTCCTTCATGTTTCCTATCATTTTCTTTCTTTTTTCATTCAATTTTCCTTCCCTTCCCTCTTCCATTTACTTTTAATTAATTTTTTGAAATACGGTCTCACGTATCCCAGGCTGGCCTACAACTTGCTATGTAGCTGAAGATGGCCTTGATCTTCTAATCTTCCTGTCTCCACCCCCTGCGTGCTAGGATTACAAGTGTGAACCACCACACCATGTTTATGTGGTAGTGGGAAGCAAACCCAGGCCTTAGTGCATGCTAGGCAAACATTACCAACTGAGCCACGTTCCTAGCCCATGTAGTTTTCGAATAATAATCATGCCTCACTAATTTCCTGGCAAGACTGAAGATCTCTATGGATTTAATGTCCTGTTGTAACCTCAAAATAAAAGCATCATAAAGTAAAAAATAAATAAATAAATAAATTACTGTTAATTACAAAGGAAAAAGAAATAACTTTATAGTGTGGAATACTGGCAACCACTATCCTAATCTTATGACTAGCATTACCTGGAGCAAAGTAAAATCATGTATGTCAGTGGGATGGTAAGAACACGTGTCACTTCTGTGATTATTGCCCAAACTGACAGCCTGAATCTAATGGTGACAGAACAGCAGAGAAAGCAAACTGTGGGACATGCTGCAGAAAATGGAAGTGTTTTTATCAGAGGTGATAAGACCATGAAAACAGAAGACATCCTCAGATGCCACAGACCAAGGAGAGATGACAACAAAATGCAGTGTGTGGCTCTGAACTGTCCCTGTCATAGAGAAGGACACTATAGATAGTTCCTCACTTCTGAGTTTATTTTACTTACAGTGATGTAGAAGTGATCTGCATTCAACAGAAACCGCTTCAGAGTTTGAATTTGGATCTTTTCCCAGATAGGCAATATGATGCTCTTGTGATCCTGGGCGGTGGCAAGCAGACCCATCGCCCAGTCAGCCTGCGAGCATGGGGAAAACAGCCAGTGTCCTACAGTGGGCTGTATTGCTGAGCTAGGATGTGCTGGATTAGGTGTATTCTTTTTAGTCTGTACATTTTCTATGTAATAGTATTTTCAACTTCAGATGGACTTATCAGGACATAAGCCACCATAAGTCTAGGATCATCTATAATGGAATATTAGTCAGCATAAGAAATGTGACAACATCAGTTTTCAAAATTTGGTGGCCGTCCTGTACTCAGGTAGGAGGCTCTCCTTGTTTGTAGAAAACATAGGCTGCAGTGTCTGGGGATGAAGGTGGTGTTAGGTCAGCAACTTTCTCCCTAAGTTCAACTTTTCCTTTCCTCTGAGGTTGTTAAACACAAAGCTGTCTATTCTTGCTTGAGCATCTTGGGGCCCTTACCCATGGCTCACGTGCTAAGGAATTTGTGTAAAGGAAGGTGAGGGGTTTAATCTTGGCAGCCAGCCACGTTCCCATGTGAGATGTGTGAGTTGGCAGGAGGAGATGCATTTGCTTGCCTGCCATCAGCTCAGGATACGTCCACTACGGCAGAATGCCAGTCATTGTTTGCATTATGGATGTGCTCTCCGGTCTGTGAAGGGCTTTGGTAGATTTCCCTACTTGCTCTTCACAGTACTGATCTGGAGTAGGTCGAGACAACCTTCCATGTTGGGGATGAGGACCATCATGATGAAATAATAATGGATAACCCTCCCACAGGACTTCTTGGGACAACAATCAAAGAATGGACATATACTCATTTAATTCTTTCTTAAAAAATCTTTTATTATTATTATTTATTTTGTCAGAGAGAGAAAAAGACAGAGAGAATTGGTGCTCCAGGGCTTCCAGCCACTGCAATTGAACTACAGAGGCATGCACCACCTTGTATGCATGTGTGACCTTGCATACTTATGTCACCTTGTGTTTCTGGCTTATGTGGGATCTGGAGAGTTGAACACGAGTCCTTAGGCTTCACAGGCAAGTGCCTTAACTGCTAAGCCATCTCTTTAGCCCTATACTCATTTAATTCTTACAACTACCCTTATGAGGTAGCATACCATGGTTTTATTTTACAAACAAAGAAACCAGCACACAAAAGTTAAATAAGGGCTGGAGAGATGGCTTAGTGGTAAAGAGCTTTCCTGTGACGCCTAAGGACCCTGGTTCAAGGCTTGACTCTCAGGACCCACGTAAGCCAGATGCACAAAGTGGCACATGCATCTGGAGTTTGTTTGCAGTGGCTGATGGCCCTGGTGTGCCCATTCTCTCTCTCCCTCTCTATGCCTCTTTCTCTGTCTGTTGCTCTCAAATAAATAAACAAAAAAATTTTTTTAAAGTTAAATAAATTAATAAAGTTACAGAGCTTGAAAATAGTGGAGATACTGCTCTTACTTTCTAGGCCACGTTGCTTTTCTCTTAGTGCTGCTTGGGTACCTGACCAAGGCTGTTTCAGCAAATCAGGGCTGGGTGCCTGTAAATACCAGATTCTAGGGATCCAGGTAGAACTTGCCTCTTGTGTGATGAAGGAAGGAGCTGTACCCAAGGCTTGCCACCTTTAACCCCGCATATGCATGGGAGTGGGGCTGCACACTGGCCACCTGGCCTGGTCCTCCCTGCTCACAGGTGCACTTTCTTCTCTCTCCCTTTGAAGGTCGCCTGGTAGGTGCCCTGGACGCAGTGCTGGATTCCAGTGCACGGGTTGCTCCATTTCGAATTCTGCTTCAAGTTCCTGGGTCCCAGGTTTATTCTCCCATAGCATGTGGTGAGTTACTGAATGGATCAGACATTTACTGGGCCATAGCCACTGGTGAGTCTTGTTGCAGTTGGAATGTTTGAACCTTATGGCCTAAGCATGCCAAGTGTGAGCATGTTGGGAAGCTTGCAGGTAACCCCTCTGAGCCTCACTTGCCTTAGGAGCTCTCCTCACTCTAGTCTCCTTCACTTTCACCTGCTCCCCTCCTTGCTTTGCTCCTCCTCCTGTCCTTCTCCACTTTGAACGTTTCTCCTTTCACTTCATCCTCTCCCTCTTGTTCCCCCTCCTTGTCTCCTACCTCCTCCTCCACATCTCTGTGTCCATCACTAACACTGTCCTTCTCTTCCAAAGCACAGAAGGGCTGAGAGCTTGGGCATGCCAGGATTTTGAGTGATGTGTTTCAGGGCACTCATACATTGCTTGAGTGTAAGTTAAGTCTTTTTTTTTCTTTTGGTGATCATGTGCCTCATTTAAGTGTGTTCCCAGGGCAAGGTCAGGGCTGTGTCTGACTTAGACAACCTTCATTCCTTATTCCACATCTGCACCAAGAGAACATGTCATTCGGCAGCCAGGTGCTGAGGGAATTTAAAAAATCACTCACTTCTCCACCAGAGGTTCTTTTTCTGCCAGTCTCCACCTGGTGTTCCATGGAAGCCCTCCAGGGCCTGATTGTCAATCCCAAGAATTCCTTTCTGTCACCAACAAATCCAGGCTCTCTCTCTCTCTTTTTCCATACAAGTAAAAGTACTGCCCGTTTAAAAATTATTAAAAATACAAAAAAATCATCTGTAACCCTTTATCCAATGTTAATCATCTGTGTACATATTTCTATATATACATCAGCTTTCTAGTTTTACCTTTCTCTTAGCACTGCATTAGGGACTGAATTTTCAGCTTCACCTCATGTTCACTACTACATTTGTCTTGTCCTGCAAAGTGCAGAAAGCAAGAAGAACCTTCTCATTCATACCCACTGTCCGGTCCCAACCACTGTGAATGTCATCGAATACTTTTTTTCTATTCTGTTTTGTTTTATAATTAGGGTAGATAATTGTTGCAGTCAGGTTCACATTGCTGGCAGAAAACAACCACCCAAGAACAGCTTGTGGGAGGAAAGGGTTTGTTTTGGCTTACAGACTTGAGGGGAGGCTCCCTGATTGCAGGGGAAAATGATGGCATGAGCAGAGGGTGAACATCACTTCCTGGCCAACATTAGATAGACAATAGCATCAGGAGAGTGTGCCAAATAGTGGGCAAGACGAAGATGGCTATAATACCCATAAGCCTACCCCTAATAATACACTACTTCCAGGAGGCATTAATTCCCAAATTTCTATCAGCTGGGAACCTTGCATTCAGAACACCTAAGTTGATGGGGAAACCTGAATCAAATCACCACATTCTGCCCCTGGCCCCATAAATTGTATCATCCATGATATAAAATGCAGAGCTTTCAGCCCAATTTTAAAAGTCCCCATTGTTTTTATCAATCCCAATGATGTTCAAACATCCCCATAGTCTAAGGTCTTTGAGCCATCATTCATACATTCATACATACGTACGTACATACACACACACACACACACACACACACACACACACACGAGAATAAACATTTACACTTCAAAAGATGGCATTGGGCATAACAAGGAAATATTCAACCAATTCAAGATTTAAAACAATTGGGGCAAACATCAAACTTTGTAACTCCAAGTGTGATAACTCTAACCATTGACAAGTCTCCAAGACCAATAATTCTAATCAGTGATGAGTCTCTGGAGTTCCAGTTCCACCCCTCCAGCTAGGCTAATCACATTCCCAGAAAACTTCATTCAGTGCTGGCAGCTCTCCTTGGCAACCACCCCATAGTTCTGGCATCTCCTCTGGGTCTCCATCTGCAACTCACAGTTTATCTTCATGGTTCCATTGGGCCTTCACACTGTTCATGGCCATTTCCAAAAAACAAAACCATGTTGTAAATTCAATGACCTTCTCTTTACTGCATTTATTATACTCCATAATACCAGGTGGGCTACCGATTTGTTAATTGGGGGGGGGAATAAAGCAGACTTTGAAGAACAGGATAGTCCTTCTGCATTCAGGCCCATTCAAAAGAGTCTGCATTCTTTCTGTTGTCCCAGTGCAGATCAGCTGGCCCAACTCAAGTGTTGTAATCTCCTAAACAACTGCAGTTGAACATGCAGCTGTTTGGGCCCAAAGATTTCTTTCTTTTTTTTTCTGTGCCATACATATCCCTCTACTCACACCAGTCCATTTCTATGCAATGCAACCCTGAACTGGTTCTCAGGACACAGGCTTGACAAGCCTCTCACAAAAATTGCTTGTAGCCCAGTCCCTACAAAGTTTTTTTTTTCCTCTCTCATAAACCAAACCTCACAGTCCATAGTTATTACTGCATTCTGGTCTTTCAACTCTGACCAGAATAGTCCATCAAGCTGTACTTACAGTACTACCACAAGGAGTCTCTTAGGCCAAGATTTCAAATTCATCCACTTTCCTCCTGCAAAGCAGTTACAAAAGGCCAAAGCCACACAGTCAAGTTTCTAGCAGCAATGATCCCATTTCTTGGTACCAATTTTACTGCTGTAGTCAGGTTCACGTTGCTGGCAGAAAACACCCACCCAAGAGCAGCTTGTGGGGAAAAAGGGGTTTATTTTGGCTTACAGACTCAAGGGGAAGCTCCATGATGGCAGGGGGAAAAGATGGCATGAGTAGAGGTTGGATATCTCCTCCTAGGCAACATCAGATGGTCAACAGCAACAGGAGAGTGTGCCAAACAATGGCAAGTGGATGCTGGCTATAATTCCCATAAGCCCATCCCCAACAATACACTGCCTCCAGGAGGCTTTAATTCCCAAATCACCATCAGCTGGGAACCTAGAATTCAGAACACCTAATTTTATGGGGGACACCAGAATCAAACCACTACATCATTATGCATTTGTGTAAAGTGACTAAAATGGAATGTGCTTGATACAAGGAAATCAAAATTGAAAAGCATAAAGAACTGTCTCCCCACAGTCTAGTCCTGCTGTGCATGAGGTATACCTCCTCACAGACCACTTTCTGCTGGGTCGGAAAGACACCAAGATGTTACAAAGGTACTTTTATAACTGTAGTTTATGCTACAATGTTATTTTGTTATTTATTTATTTATTTTTTTGGTTTTTCAAGGTAGGGTCTCACTCTAACCCAGGCTGACCTGGAATTCACTCTATATTCTCAGCGTGGCCTTGAACTCATGGCCATCCTCCTACCTCTGCCTCCCGAGTCCTGGGATTAAAGGCATTCACCACTATGCCTGGCAGGCAATGTTATTTTATAATCAAAGTGTTTAGTTAGTTTCAATAAAGGAAAAGAAACTGAAGTGAAACCCACACATTGTTAAACTTCCAATAAGTGTTTCTTTAATACAAGAGAAATTATTTTTTTAAAAAAGGTTCATGTAAGGTTAAGGCTGAGGATTTTTTTAAACTTTTTTTTTATTTTTGTTTTTCAAGGTAGAGTCTCACTTTCTAGTCCAGGCTGACTTGGAATTCACTATGTAGTGTCAGTGTAGCCTCGAACTCACAGTGATCCTCCTACCTCTGCCTCCCAAGTGCTGGGATTAAAAGCGTGTGCCACTATGCCCAGCAAAGCTGAGGATTTTTGCAATCATTACAAGTTTAGATTTGCAATTTTTGAAAATCATTGTGTAAGTTTTGACAGTGTTCACTGAAGCCCCACCCTAAAGGGCCATGGTGTCAGTATTTTTATTCTTCCTCTGTTTTCCTTATATCTCAAATTTAAAAAGTTATTAATTTTACATTATAGATTCCATCCTGGGATCTGTATTGTTGGTATTTCATTTCTATTTATCTTTCTTTATATTTTTCTTCTATGCTGTCCATTCTGTTCATAAATGTTTTTGGTTTTGTATGTATATGTATGAAGTGTGTTTGTGTGTGTGTGTGTGGTTTCACCTGTGCTACAGTGCATGTATGGAACCTCAGAGGACACCCTCAAATGTCAGCCCTCTCCTTCCACCTTGTTTGAGGCTGGCTCTCTTGTTTATTACTGGGAACACCAGGCTTGCTGACCTGTGAGCTTCTAGTAATGTTCTGTCTCCATGGCCCTCCTTGCCGTAGGAGGGCACTCACTATTGTGTGTGGGTGTACATGGTTCTGGGATCTGAATCAGGTCAGCACACTTTACTGCATGCACTGACCCAGAGAGTCATCTTTCCAGCCCCATCTTTCTTGAGTTAATAATTCAGGTATATATTTTGTTCCTTGCTGCTTGTAACTTACATGCTTTCGAGATTTTTTTTTTTCATGCTGTTTCTATCTTTAGTCATTATCACCAATGTCCCTCATCGTCTCTTTTACTTGACCTAGTCTGAGAGTTCTTGTTTTGCTGAGTTCCTGTCCTTTGCAGCATGAAGCATTTTGTGAGAATTTCCTTGGTTTTCTGGAATGCTCCATGTTCTTCTGGACAGTGTGTGTCTTTGGAACCTTTTGTTCTCATCTGTGTACTTCATGCTGCTGGACTGGCTGTGAGGGGTGAGGCAGTGGGATCCTCCTCTTTCCTCAAAGTTCTCTTCAGCCCACTGTACCTCAGACAGATGAGTTGGTCACACTGTGGATTTGAAGCTTTGGATATAAATATTTGGATTTTGTCTCCTCATTCAGATGGCTTTTGGGAATTCCCAAAAGCAGGATGGGTGTCAGCCCACATCTCTGCTATGTTCCTGACTGTGTTCCCTGGGAAACCACAGACATATGATTTAATTCTTCTGCTTTTTAGACTCTGTGTGTGTGTGTGTGTGTGTGTGTGTGTGTGTGTCTGTGTGTATGTGTGTGTGCCTATGTGTCTTTGTGGATGTGCACCTTCCCCCCCTCATTTTGAGTCAGGTCTCTGGTTCCTGCTGTTTATTGCTCTGCTCACTACCTGGTCCTTAAGCTTCCAGGACATTTTCCTGCCTCCACTGCCCATTTCACTGTCAGTGTGCTGGAATTATAGAAGCCCACCATGGCTTCAGGCTTTTACATGGGGCATGGGATTCTGAACTCAGATGCTCAGGCTAGCCCCAGAATGTAGTTTTTTCATTTTATTTTTTTGAGGTAGGTTCTTACTCTACCCTAGGCTGACCTGGAACTCAGTCTCAGTCCCAGACTGACTTCAACTCATGGTGACCCTCCTACCTCTGCCTCCCTAGTGCTGGGATTAAAGATGTGCACCGCCACACCCAGCTAGAATGTAGTTCTTAATGGCCACAGTGCAATCAGCCCCATGGCTGTAGTCCAGTGTCCTCCAGTCATTCATTAGATCTGATTTTCCAGTACTTTACAAACAATAAAACATCTGTTCTCTTAAAAGACTTAGGACAGTTTTCAATACCCCAGAGTCCATTCATTTGAAATGTTTGGTGCCTGTTACACACCAGACAGCCGCCTGGTGTTGGGGATTCTGTGGTGAGTGAAGTGTAGTCTCCCATCACCTAGCTCTGCAGGGTCTGGGGAATGCAGATGGCCACATGGACATGACAGATACAGGTGGGAAAGGTGCTGGGGAAACCAGAGAGAATGGGGCTGCTGAAGAAAAAGCATGCCATAAGGAATGGCCACCCCAAAGGGGTGTCTGTGGGGGTGTATGCACACACACCTTTTATACATATGGGCAAATTGCCTGCCACTAACTACACCAGCTTCCATTGGCCCTCCACCTTCAGGACAGCAGCATTGAACAGGCAGAATCCACTTTCTCTGTCCAACCAGGTTTTGTTTCCACAGTTTGCTTTCGGCCATGTTGCCCTGGGCCTGACACAGGCTGTGTTTGCAGAGACTTCACTTTCTGCTGCCATCTTTCCACAGAAGGTTCTCAAACAATCTATTCCTCTTCTGAGGCTGTTTTCTGGGAGAGGGTTAAAGAAGAAAGAACCGTGAGCATTTTCAGACGTGGGTCTGTGAGTCTGCAGGCAGTTACATGGGCATCTTGTGCTGTGCATTCACCGGCCTCAGGTAATACTGCACTGTCACCTAAGCTCAAGGAAGGTCCCTCCCAGGGGTTCCAGTCTCATGTAAAGCACAAACAAGAAGTGCAGGAAGAGCCTGAGCAGAACCAGATCAGGACAGGGAGCAGGAAGAGCTGTCCCCAGAACAACATGTATCTGCACTTGAGTCTGCCTGTTGCCTGGGAGGCTCAGGAGAGCCTGTGAAGGCTCCTTGTTTTTTCTTCTTTGGCAGAGGTAGGAGAGATGAGTAGATTATTTCATGTCTCAACTATTATATTTAGTGAAAGTTCTGAGGAAGACCATGGTTGTAAATAGAGACAAGTTGCTGCCACTATTTTAACAACATGGACCAAAGAACTCAAAGATTTTCTTTTTAAACACTCGGTGTATAAGGCAAAAAGTGGATATTGTGAGAGAGTGAGTGAGGTGTTTGAGGAGGTAGAGACAGAGAAGCAGGCCTAGTCAACCAGGTTAGAGCTCAGATGTCCCCTCCTCTGACACTCGGTCATCTGTTCCCTGCATCTTGGTGTTCACTTATCTAGGATATATTCTAGTTTTTCCCTCGCCTTGGCTCACTAGAGCTGAGAGTCTTTCTTCTTGCCAGTAGTCTAGTGCCAAGGACAGACCCTGGCATGTAGTCAGTGCTCAGTAACTCACTGTGGGCGAAGGACAAGGAAAGAATGGGACAGAAGGGGGCTTGGGCTCAGTGTAAGAGGTTCCACATAAGGTGATGGAGGTTCACATGGCCCTGGGCTTGCAGTGGTTGGACTTGGAAATTTTCAGCTTTACAATGGTCCAAAAGTGCCACCATGTGACTATTTTACTCTTTGTTTCAATACAGTGTTCAGTGAGCTCCAGGGGACATTAGGTGCTTTATAGTTAATATAATTATAGTTTGTGTTAGATGATTGTACCCAGTCTGTAAAGGCTGATGTTACTCTGCCAAGCACATTTAATGTAGCCTAGGCTCAGCTGTGATGCTCAGCAGGGGTATTATGTGTGTGTGTGTCGAGGCAGGCCCAGTCCTCCAGGTTAGAGCTCTGTCACCTCCTGCTTGCATCTTGGCGTGTATGTGTGTGTGTGTGTGTAATCCTGTTTGTGACTGTGTGGCTGCACATGTGAGCACATGCTGTCCATTTTGTGTGTGTGTGTGGGGGGGGAGTCTTTTATTGTCTTGGAGCTTGGCAATTAGACCAGATTGGCTACCTAGTAACACCCAAGTTCCTCTTTTCTCTTCCTCCCCAGCCCTAGGATTACAAGTGCATGCCACCAAGCTTAGCATTTTCATGTGGGTTCAGGTAGGCAAGCATTTTACTGAATGAGCTGTCTCCCCAGTCCTAAATGCATTTTTGACTTACAAATGTTTCAACTTGGGATGAGTTGATTGGGACATATCCCCTTTGAAAGTCAAGGGACACCTGCACTTATAAATAAGACTGCTGGAGCCTTTTCTGATAAGGCAGGGGCATGGGCATTCCAGGCCAAGGCATGGCAGGTTGGGAATTTGTTCCTTAGGGCTTGCTGACTAGTTAGTCTATTTCAGTTGTGAACTCCTATTTCAGTGTGAGATTTTATCTCATAAGTACGGGAGTTATTGAGAAAGACAAGTGATGTCTATCTCTGGAACTCACATGCATGCCCACAACACAAATGTACAAATGTAAATAAACAAAACAAAATAAAAATAAGGAAAAGTTTTTACTGGATCTGATGGCAATAGGCCTATCATTCCAGCTATTCAGGAGGTTGAGGCAAGAGAATCATAAATTCACAACCTGCCTAGGCTACAGAGGGAGTTGAAGGTCATCCTGGACAACTTATTAAGAATTTTCTCAAAATCAAAAGTGATAGCAGGGCCTGGGGAGATGGCTTAGAGGTTACGGCACTTGCCTGTAAAATCAAAGGACTCAGGTTTAATTCCCTAGTACCCATATAAAGCCAGATGCACAAGGTGGCACATGCAACTAGAGTTTGGTTGCAGTCACTAGAGGCCCTGATGTGTCCATTCTCTCTCTCTCTCTCTCTCTCTCTCTCTCTCTCTCTCTCTCACACACACACACACACACACACACACACACACACACACACACAGGGCTGAGGAAGTAGCTCAGTGGTAGATCACTTGCCTAGCAGGTTGGAGGCCTAGGTTCATTCTCCAGTACAGGGGGACAAAACAAAAACAAAAAACCATGGTTGGAAAACATCAGTCACAAAATTGACTACTGTGCTGGGGAATCTAACCCAAGCCTGGCACATGCTACCCCAGTGATCCACCACTGTACTCCCAGCTGTCTTCTAACCATTTTTCAGCTTGTGCTTTGATTACAAGTTTCACGGTATTGCACAACCATCAGCCACCACCACTGGGCCCCCACAACTGTTTTCCTCTCCCAAACTGAAACCCTGTACCCATTAGAAAACTGTTTCCCTTCCCCCACTCTCCTGTGTCCCCACCATCCTGCCCTCTGTTTCTGTGATTTTGACTGGGGGTGTTGTATTGGTGGAGTCATGTAGTAGTCATCCCTTCATGACTGCCTGATTTGCTTATACTGTCTCCAGGGTTCATCTATGTCTTAGCATGTATGGATGTCTTCTTTGTTTAACAGGGTATTTTTTAAAAATAATTTATTTTTATTTATTATTATTATTATTATTGACACCTTCTATACTTAAATGCAAAAAATGCATGATATTTCCCTCCCCTGCCCCCATGCCCCTTTAGAACTCCAATCTCCATCATATCCCTTCCCTCTCTCCATTAGTCTCTCTTTTAATTTGATGTCATCATCTTTTTCTTCTATTATGAGGTATTGCTAGGCACTGCAAGGTCTTGGATCTCAAGGCCAATTTCTGTCTTCCATTCTATCCGTCCCCTCTTCCGCAATGGGCCCTGAGCTTTATAGGGTGTGACAGAGACGTTTCAGTGCTGGGCACTCCTCCATCCCTTCTTCTCAGCACTATGTTGCCTTTTGGGTCATCCCAGTGGTCATTGCCATCTGAAAAGAGAAGGTTCTCTAACCAGAAGTGAGAGTAGCATTAATATGTGAATATGAACATTAAGTGTAGTGCTTTCAGGGCAGCTTGGTGGGAATAATATATACATTTAGCCAGACAAGAGCATTAAAAATAATTTTTATTTATTTATTTGCAAGGAGAGGGAGGGAGAGAGAGAGAGAGAGAGAGAATGGGTGTGCCAGGGCCTCCATCCACTGCAAATGAATGCTGTACACATGTGCCGCCTTGTGCATCTGGTTCTACATGGATGCTGGGGAATCAAACCTGGGTCTTTAGGCTTTTCCAGCAAGTGCATTAACTGTTGAGCCATCTTTCTATCCCTTGTTCTTCCTTTTTAAGGCTGAATCATACCCCTTTGTACATCAGCTGTCTTTTTTTTTTTTTTTTTGCTGTGTATGTAGGTGAGTGCACATGTGTGAGGAGGTCAGAAATTGGCATCAGGTTCTTCCCCTATCACTTATTTTCCTTATTTTTCAAGACAGGGTCTCTCAGTGGCCCCCTTGGTTACTGATTCAGCTAGACTACTCGGTAAGTCCCAGGTATCCTCCACTGCCATGCCCAGCTTTTACGTGGTGCTGGGGATCTGCACTCAGGTCCTCATGCCTGTATGGCAAACACTTTACTGATTGAGCCATCTCCTCGCTGAATTCCTTCCTCTTTCCAACTCGTCCATCTCCTGTTTCATTGCTTCTTTTTGTGACCCACTGAGTTTAGTTAGAATTATTTACACGAGCATGTTTAGGAGTTACTTTCTGAAGCATGACCAACCTTCCAGTGGCTGCACCACTGAAGAAAATGCCTCTCCTGTCCCCAGCGACTGTTAACTGCCAATAGCTCCTCAAGAAGGCATGGCACCTCATAGCTGCTCTCTCTCGGGTGGTATATCAACTTCCTTTTGTAATTCTGTATCTGCCAGTAGTAGGATAAGAATTTGAGGCTTGGAATCAGGTGAACAGAATCCCATGATTTAATCCCTAGTCATGGGAGAGAGGTGGAGAGGAACAGATCACAGGGACTGGGCCCTTCTGTATAGATTCCTAAGCTGTGACCAGATTTTGGAAACCCTAGAAGGATGAGCCTTGTTTAATCCCAGCACTCGGGAGGGAGGCCGAGGTAGAAGGATCGCCATGAATTTGAGGCCACCCTGAGATTATACAAGGAGCTAGAGCAAGATCCTAGCTTGAAAAACAAAAACAAAAACACAACAGAAGCAGCAACAAAGGCCTTCACTATCATTTTGGTGTCTGGTGCTTTTGGTTAGTTACAGTCCTATAACTCTTCTTGAGACTTGCAGGCCATTTAGGGAACATGGGGCTATGCAATGGCTGCTGCTCTTACTCTGATAGGTTGGTCTCAGTGTTGAGGTTGTGTAATTTCTCTAGGCCCTGAACACTGAGTGGATTGTTAGCCTTATCTGATCTCCAGGAAGCAGAGAGAACACAAACAAGAGCTGCAGGACTTTAAGTTATCTGCCTAGAATCCGTGCAGGACTCAAGTTACTTTACAGTACTTTGACTCCTTTTATTGTCTGTTGAGGCTTGGTGGGAATGTCTTCTGGAGTTCCTGAACGAGGACTTCCTAGAGACACAGTGAGGTGGCCAGGATGGGTGTCCTTCCAGGAGCATGGCAGAGGTTCCCAGAAAAACGCGTCCACCTTTGCAAGGACTTTACACAATGCTTGTATCCTCACACACCTGGATTTGGACTTCCAACTGCTCAAGTAGTGTATGGCAAAGGCTCCCCTTTGCTAGAAAGATCTGTCCCACTAGATGGAGTGAAATGAAGCAGAGAATGAAAACAGGGAAAGGAAGGAGTCATATGGGAGAACATTTTATATGGGCCTGTGTAGATTTCATAAGTAGGGTTGGGCCTATGCTCATCGGGGTGGGCACAGGCATGTTCACATCTTAGGAGAAGGTGCGTGTGTAGTGAGCCTTGATACCTGCTCGTTCCATGTCCGTGGATTCAACCAACTGTGGACCAACAGTACTCAAAAATTTTATATCCATATTGAACATGTACACACTTATTAGTCCATAAGAAGTATGGCAACTAATTATGTGTGCTTTACATTATATTAAGACACTACAAGGAATCTAGAGGGGACTTAAGATATATGGGAGGATTGTGTAGACTACCTGAAAACACTACACCATTTCACATAAGGGACTTGAGCAACTTTAGATCCTGGTATTTTTGGGAGGTACTGGAGCTAATCCGATGTACATACTAAGGGATAATTGTAGTTTAAATAAAAACCTTTAACTGCCGGGTGTTGTAATGCACACCTCACTGTGAGTTCGAGGCCAGCCTGGGACTACAAAGTTCCAGGTCAGCCTGGGCTAGAGTGAGACCCTATCTCAAAAAAAAAACACATGTTTAATAATTTATTTAGATTTGGAAATGAAAAATATCCCTTTGAAATGTCAAGTATCATTAAAGGAAGCTGAGATACATTTGTTCATGAAAATGTGGAGTATGTCTTTTTTATTTTTTTATTTTGAAGGAGTATGTTTTAAAAGTTGAGAATCACAGGAATTAATCTCTTGAAATTTAGAAAACAGTTCTTTGCTTTCCCATACTTTTCTCACTCCTCTCAACAGCATGCAAGAAGAAACACACCCGGCTTTGGAGAGGGAATATGAGGGTCACAGGAAGTGGGCCACTCGCCAAGGTCACACCAGGCGCCTGGGTGCAGTCCTGGCTGCTCACTGTGGGCTGAGACAGAGCATACTTTTTAAGTTCTTTCTGACGCACAGTCTCCTCTCTGTGCCCTTGACCGTGGCTGGTGTTTTGGTTTCTTGTATTCTGCATCACTGTTTGCTTTGTCTCTAGAGAGTGAGTTTTATTCAGTGAGGAAATGTTCTCCAGTGGGTCAGATTAGCATCTTCCTGAACTTTGTGCCAAGGTGGCAAAGAACGTGCCAACTTGTTCTTTTTTTCTAAGCAGAAGTCTGAAAGGGTGCTTCAAGGGACATTTGGGAGGCAGCCTAGCAGGGGGAAATTTAACCTTTCTGGGTCCATACTCTGAGGGTCAGGCAGTTCGAGTGTCATACTTGGCTTCAGTTGCTAGGCATTTTCTTAAAACAACATTGAGTGGAATTTTCCACGTGGGCTTCATCTTCAGAAGTAGATGAGGGACACCAGCTAATACTTTTACAACTATCATTGCCACCAGGCTCTTAATATGTTTTGTGTCTGTGTGTTGTGGTTTGTGTGCATGTGTATGTGTCTATGTGTATGGGCATACATGTGTGAATGAATGCCTGTGCATGTGTGTGTACATGCCCATATAGGCCAGAGGTAGATGTTGGTGTTTTCCTTGAGTGCTCTCCACTTTATTTACTGAGGAGGTGTCTTTCACATGAACACAGAACTCAATGGTTTGGCTGGTCTGACTCACTAAATTGCACAGGAATCCTACTCTCCACCTCCTGATTTGTGTTCTGGGATTAAGGTGGGCTGCCACACTCACCCAGTATTTACATGGGTGCTGGGGATCCAGACTGCTGTCCTCATGCTTGCATTGCAAGTGCTTTATCCACTGAGCCATCTCCCCAGCCCATTCTTGGAGTTTGTGCTTTGTAAAATGATGCATATATGTGTGTGTGTGTGTGTGTGTGTGTGTGTGTGTGTGTGTGTATTTGACTGTGTATATGGGCCTGCAAGTGAGCTCCAGATGCACATGCCACTTTTTGTGTCTGGCTTTACATGGTTGCTGAGGAATTGAACCCAGCCTGGCAGATTTTGAAAGCAAGCACTTTTAGCTGATAAGCCATCTCTCCATTCCATTGTTTTTTGTTTTTATTTGAGACATTGTTTCACTCTTGCCTGTACTGACCTAGAACTCACTTTGTCATCCAGGTTGACCTCAAACTCACTATGATCCTCCTACCTCAGCCTCCCGAGTATTGGGATTGTAGGTATGAGCAGCCCCTGTGTCCAGCCCATTATTGTATATTTGAAAGTAATTTTGCTTATTTGCAATTGATGGCATTTGCTGAAGAAAATTCTTCCCTCCATGATGTATGCTGTACATAGGAATTTAAAAAGCACATGAAGGCTGAATCCAGCTTTTAGATCTAGTTCATTTTGAGGTCAAAAGTGATATTAAGAAGTAGCTTTAGAGACAAGTGTGTGGCACATGTCTGTAGTCCTAGCTACTCAAGAGGTTGAGAGGCAGAAGGATAACGGGAGCCCATGGAGCCTGGACCACAGACAAGCAACAACGAAATGTAATTTTAATACTGAAACCAAAAGTTTCCTGACTGCCAGAGTAGACATTGTCAACTGTGCCTCTGGCTTTACATGGGTACTGGGGAATTGAACCCTGGTCATTAAGTTTTTGCAGGCAATTGCCTTAGCTGCTGAGCTGTCTCACCAGCCCCTTAATCTTTTTTTTTTTTTTTTTGGTTTTTCGAGGTAGGGTCTCACTCTGGCCCAGGCTGACTCATGGCAATCCTCCTACCTCTGCCTCCCAAGTGCTGGGATTAAATGCATGTGCCACCATGCCTGGCTTAGTCTTTTCTTGTTTGTTTGTTCTAGTAGATGAGGAGAAATTGAGGCATAAAGGGTTCAGAGAAATGATTTTGGTACCATACTTCATTAGTTTGTTGATGATATGAAAAGCATGGTCCTGTGGGGAGCAGAGACCAGATAATCACTGGGACCTGAGAAAAGCAGACTTGGGAACACAAACGTGGCCTCTGCTGTACGCTGCCTGGGAGCACCTTCTTGGCTATTTTTGCTGTGGTGTTATTGGTGGGCAGGTTTTGCCTCATTACTGGAACAAAACACCTAATCAGAAATAGCCTGTGGAAGGAAAGAATTTATTTTGTCTTAGTTTTTTAATGCTTTTATTATTGTTGTTGTTATCATTATTATTAACAACATATGTCATATGGATACATTATGTGTTGGTACCTTCTTTTCCCTCTTTGCTTCCCCCATTCCTTTGGGGACCCTCCTCAGTTGGGTTGCTCATATTCCCTATGGGGTTGTGGTTTATGCATTGTGGGAGCAACAGTCAGTTATTTTTTGTGAGGAGGGAATGCCTCTGGGCATGATGTCTCAACCTGTGGCTCTTACAATCTTTCTGCCCCTCTTCCATAAAACTTCCTGAGCCATGTTGGGTGTATTTTAAGTCTACTTCAGTGATGAGTTCTTAGGAGCCTCTGGATCTCTGCTTTGGTAGGTGTTGAGTATCCTCAGGGTCTGTCTCCTTCACCCTGGCACTGATGATCAGGAACAGCATGGAAGCAGCACTCTTGCTCATCTCCCCATTCCTCTGTGGATTCAGCTGTGGTTTGGCTGAAATTTGAGGAGTAGTTTATCTCCTTGGGTCTCATTACCTTCTGAAAAAAAGAAGAAAAGATTCTCCAATGAAGAGTGAAGTCAGCATAGTTTAACTGGAATAAGGATTATTAATTTAGGAAGAATTTGATGCATGCAACCCCTCTTAGCCAAAGGCTAGTGAGAGCTTAACACTGAAGGGCATAATCTTTGTCTACATAGGAGTCTGATCTGGTTCCCAATACCAGGTACAGTTCCTTTACACTGAGTATATCCCTTAGCCAATCAGAAAGCTATTGCTTACCCACTGAGGCTGTGTGGTCCTATTTGCACTGGCAGGTACATCCTGTCAGGGTGTTTGCTTCTGAGTAGCTTAGATCTCTTGTCTTAGTTTTGTGAAGTTTCAGCATGGCAGAAATGACAGCTGGGTGTCATAACTTGTCTACCTTCTCTGCCTCTTTCCTATACCTCCAACGGATGTTTTTAATAAATAAGCAAGCACATGAAAACATGTCCCAGTGGAAGGTTGTACAGATGAATTCTCTTGAGTTTATTCTTCCTGTGTGTAGGGTCCTGCTTGGTATTGCTGTGACGGCTCATGAAGGACAAAGACCTAGAATGCTGCGGAGGAGCAGAGCCCTGTCCTCTCCCACTCTGTGTGCGCTCACTGGCTGTGGTAAAACCAGCTCTATGAATTGCTGTGTGCTCTGCTGATGCCAAGATGTCACCGCCAACCCACCAGATTCAGGAGGTGTTCTTTCATTGCCACCTACTTGGCTGCCATCTGGGACCCTGAAGAAAGGAGACTCACACCTGAGGCAGGAAAACCAGATGTCCACCTGAGCCACATCAGCCCACAGCTTGTCATAGACAACTACAGTGCCAACTAGGAACCACACCCCAGGTTCCCAGTTCAGGCAGAAAAATATTGGGAGCTTTGGGGAGTCAGGCTGTGGAGCCTGGACTTGTGTGATTTAATTTGAAAGTGAGCTTTCCTGTCCTGAGACATATGAGGGTCCAATAGGACCCAGGGTTCTAGAAACCCAGAAGGCCTTAGGTGAGAGAGTGGGAGGGAAGGAAAGAGAAAAAGGAGGGAGGAGGAAGGAAGCAGAAAGCAAAAGGATCATGCCCACTTACCCCAGAGCTAGCTCCCACTAAGCTCCTGCTGGGAAGGGCTTCTAGTTGAGAGAGGGGTATAGCTAGGGTGACTGGAGCCCTGAAGGTGAGAAGTGCAGGAAACTTTGCACTGGCCAGACATCCAGGATGATCTAACTTCTTATCTCTCTTGCCTAGTTCCATAGAACTGTTTCTCCACAGTCAGGACCCCCTTGGGAGGGAGGTCTTTCATAGGATTTAAACATTGTGATTGGTCAAGTTCATTGGAACTTGGGGCCACAGCTAACCTCTTCCTGAGACAGTCCTTAGTCCTAACCAACCACCTGGCCCTCTGGTTCACCTGAGCCAGAAAGCGACCATCCTAAGGTTATAAATATTTTAAGACTATTTTTATTTTTATTTATTGAATGTTCTTCCTTTTAAAGGCCGGGTCATATCACACTGTACATCAGCTTTCTTTGTTTTTGGTATGTTGTGGATGGAGGTGGGTGCACATGTGTGAGGACACCAGATATTGGCACCAGGTTCCTTCCCCAATCAGTATCCCTATCATTATCTTTCAAGACAGGGTCTCTCCTTGGACACAGTGATCACTGATTCAGCTAGAATAGTCAATAAATCCCAAGCATTCTCCAGTCCCCTCTGCCCCAGCACTGGGATTATGGGAACACACTACCATGCCCAGCTTTTATGTGGGTGCTAAGGCTCTGAACTCAGGTCCTCATGTGGCAAACATTTTACTGATATAGCCATCTCCTCTGCCACCTCTTTTTAAAATTAATTAATTTTTAGACAATTTCATACATGTATTCAATATTCCTCTTCCCAACCACTCTAATTCCTGCTTTCATAACTTCTTTTTGTGACCCACTGAGTTTAATTAGAGTTGCTTACATGGCATTGCAGTTACTTCTCATTGCTGGACAAACACCCAACCAGAAGCAGCATATAGAAGGAAAAGTTTTCTCTGAGGCTTATAGAATCCAGGGGAAAGTTCTATCATGTTAGAAGAAGCTGGCTTACTCCAGCATCTGCAGCAGAGAGAAAGAAACTGACTCCAGCAAGCAAGATGAGTCAGAGCTGCTTTCTATACACCTTGTAGGGCTGTAATGAAGACCCACCCCCAATAACATGGCCCCTGTAGCAGGAATATACCTGCTGGGGGACATAAGTAGGAGGAAATGTAATCTGAATCAAAAATGTCTGAGTCTATGGGGCCACACATTCATGCCACATATTGGGCATATCTGCAGGTTATTTACTAGAGCATGAACAACCTACCAGTGTCTATACCACTGAAGAAAATGTCTCGCCTGTCCCCATCAAACATTAACTGCCAATAGCTCCTCAAGGAAGGGTAGTGTCTCATAAGCCCCTAGCCCATAGGTGGTACATCAATTCAAGACACATGGACTTTGGGGGGATATTGATAATGTTTATTTGCATGAAGTCAGATATTATATAGATTATGGTTTGAGATTCTTTTGTACAACATATTATATAGTAAAATATTTCATAGCTTATATTGCTATATGCAGTCATCAGAGTAAGTTACAAATATTGGTATTGCTTATTTGAATTTAAATTTGTCTCATTTTTAATTAATGATAAAATAGACTTATAAATGAGAAATTTAAAAATAGCTAAACATGTCTTATTTGCCCTATACTTCATGAAGTGTTTTTTTGATGTTTAAATAATGTATTTTATTTATTTATTAGAGAAAGAGAAAGGCAGATAGAGAGAAAGAGAATGGGCTCACCAGGGCCTCCAGCCACTGCAAATGAACTCCAGACACATGCACCACCTTGTGCATCTGGCTTACATGGATCCTGGGGAATCGAACTTAGGTCTTTTGGCTTTGCAGGCAAGTTCCTTACCCACTCAGCAATCTCTCAAACCCAAGTTTTCTTTTTTTTTATTAAGTAGAAACTTGTATGTTAGTACCATTATGCCCCTCCTCCCTGCCCTCATTCCACTGAGGGTTCTCCTCAGTGGGATTGCTAGTATTCACCTTGGGGTTGCAGGTTATGACATGTGAGAGCATCAGTCAGTCATTGTAAGGAAGAGGGGCAGTGACTCTGGCATTTCCCTCCACTCTGTGGCATCTTTTCACCCCCTCTTCTGCAAAATTCTGAGCCAAAATGTATATACTATGCTCACCAAACTGCCCAGTAAGCACTGCTCTTAATGTTCATACCCATATATTAATGCTACTCTCACTTTTGGTTAGAGAAGCTTCCCTTTTCAGATGGCAGTGACCTTGGGGTGACTGAGAAGGCTCCGTAGTGCTGAGAAGAAGTGACAGAAGAGTGCTCAGCACTGAAATATCTCTAAGAGCATGAATGTAAGAGCCAAAGGAAGGGTAGGACTGCTTGTAAAGTGCTCCTCCAAACACAAAATGGCCTGGATATCCATGACCTCACAGTGTCTGACACTACATACACAAGACCATCATAATAGGAGGAAAAGATCATGACATCAAAAAATAAAAGAGAGACTGATTGAGAAGTGTTGGGGGGGAATATGATGGAGAGTGGAGCTTCAAAGGGGAAAGTGGGAGGGAGGAAGGGAATTACCATGGGTTATTGTCCACAATTATGGAAGTTGTCAGTAAAAAAATTAATTAAATATAAAAAAAATCCTTGAGCCGTGATAGGTGTGTTTTAAGTCTACTTCAGTGTTGTGCTCTTAGCACGTTCTGGATTTCTGCTCTGGTATGTTTTGAGTATCCTCAGTGTCTGTCTCCATTACCCTGGTGCTGGTTGTCAGGCTCACCATTGAGTCAGCACTCTTGCTCATCTGTGGTTTCACCTGGGTGCTGGTTGATGTGTGAGGAATGATTTATCTCTAAGTTCTAGCTGCCGTCTGAAAAAGAAAAACAGGCTCTCCAAAGAAGAATGAGATCAGCATAGGTTCAGTGGGATAAGCATTGTTAATTCAGAGAGATTTTAATGGGTATAGCCTCTCTTGGCTAAAGACTAATGGGAGCTTCTTCTTGGAGCCCATGATCTTGGTCTCCATAGGATTCTGACTTGGTTCTCAGTTCGAGCTAAGGGTTCCTTTCCACTGAGGGGATCCCTTGGCCAATTAGAGAGCCATTGGTTACCCACCTAGGCTGGGTGCCACTATTTCACAGCCATGTCCATCTTGTCAAGCGGGTTGCTTTTGTATAGCAGTGTCCCCTGTTAGCACATGAGGTTGTTGGCCATTTTCCCCCAGCAACTCTGTAGTGCTTTCAAGCACTATAAGGGCAGACCATCTGGGAACTGACTTCCTTCCAGATTCCAGCCAAATCTCTCAATGTTCTGTATTGGCAGCATGTGGTATCTTTGGCAATAAGGTCTTACCTTTTACCTCAGGCAGTTAATCTTATTTTGGGAATCTTTTAGGTCTCTCCAATCAACAGCTCAATGTGGATTGCAACCATTTTCCAGCACTGGGAGTTACAAGCCAGAGCCAAATATTTTAGGGTTAGGCTTCATCCCTCCCTCTCCAGTCTCCAGTATGCAGACAATCCCTGCATACTCCTGTTGAGAGTTGTATCTTTTAGTTTGCTATCCAGGAGAAAGGTTTCTATGGAATGAATTAATTTTGGATTTAGTTTTGTGTGTATCTTCCCCTACTCTCCCATTCCCTTTCTCTGAAAAGCTTCCATCCCTATTATCTGACCCTTGAGTTATCTGTCAGGTTTGCCAGCAACTCAAGGTGTTCCAGGTTAGGAACCACAGATAAGGGAGAACATGAGGCATTTGACTTTATGTTCTTGTATGAGTTCACTTAGTATAATCTGTTCCAAGTCCATCCATTTTCCTACAAATTTTATTGTATCACGTGTCCTTACTGCTGAGTAGAATTCCATTGTATATATGTACCACATCTTCATTATCCAATCATCAAACGATGGGCATCTGGGTTGATTCTAGTTTTTAGCTAGTGTGAATTAAGCAGCTATAAGCATGGCTAAACAAATATCTCTGCAGTGAAGAATAGAGCCTTTAGGGTAGATGCCCAATAGAGGAATAGCTGGGTAGTTGGTATTTTCTATTTTCATCTTTTTCAGGAGTCTCCATATTGATTTCCATAGTGATTGTACAAGTTTGCACTCCCACCAGCAGTGAATGAAGGTTCCACTTTCCCCACAACCTCACCAACATAAGCCTGGCTTTACATGGGTACTGAGAAAATGAATCTGACTAGGCAGGCTTTGCAAGCAAGCACCATTAACTGCTGAGCCATCTCTCAATTCCATTGATTTTTGTTGTTGTTGTTGTTGTTTTGTTTTATTTTGTTTTTTTTTTTAGCCAGTGTCTTACCCTAGCACAGACTGACCTAGAACTCATTTTTATTGTCCAGGCTGGCCTCAAACTCATGTGATCCTCCTACCTCAGCCTCTTGAGTGTATTATGGGCATGAGTAGCCACTGTGCCTGGCCCATTAATATATATTTAAAAGTAATTTTGCTCATTCAGTGAGGAAGTATTCTTCCTCCATGATTTATCCTATTTATAGGAATTTATAAAGCACACAAAAGCTAAGTCCAGCTTTTAAATCTTGTTCACTTTGAGGTCAAAAGTGATGTTATGAAGAATCTTTAGAGCACATGTGGTGACACATGCCAGTAGTCCTAGCTATTGGAGAGGCTGAGAGGCAGAAGGATAACAGGAGCCCATGGAGCCTGGACCATAGGTAGAGAACAGACAAGCAACAATGAAATGAAATTTTAATACTGAAAAGTTTCCTGACTGCCAGAGTAGACATTGTCAACAGAGGAGATATCTGTAGGGGGGTTCTTAGCAAATGTCTATTTTAATCCTTTTTTTAAAAAAATATTTTTGGGGGGCTGGAGAGATGGCTTAGTGGTTAAGGCGCCTGCCTCCTAAGCCTAAGAACACTGTTTCCAATCTCCAGAGGTTCCAATCTCCAGGTCCCACGTTTAGCCAGATGCAAAGTGACACAAGGGAACAATGCCACACTTGATCACAAAGGGGCACACACATCTGGATTTCATTCACAGCAGCTGAGAGGCTGCTAGCATGCCCATCTCTAACTGTCTTCCTCTCCCTCTCTCTCTCTGTGTCTCTCTCCAAAAAAAAAATTATTTATTTGCAAGCAGAGAGGAGATGAGAAAGAAAGAGACATGGGGCAGGGGGAGAATGGGCATACCAGGACCTCCAGCTGCTGTAAATGATATCCAGATGTATGCACCTCTGTGCCTCTGGCTTTACATGGGTACTGGGGAATTGAACCCTGGTCATTAAGTTTTTGCAGGCAATTGCCTTAGCTGCTGAGCTGTCTCACCAGCCCCCTTAATCTTTTTTTTTTTTTTTTGGTTTTTCGAGGTAGGGTCTCACTCTGGCCCAGGCTGACTCATGGCAATCCTCCTACCTCTGCCTCCCAAGTGCTGGGATTAAATGCATGTGCCACCATGCCTGGCTTAGTCTTTTCTTGTTTGTTTGTTCTAGTACATGAGGAGAAATTGAGGCATTAAGGTTTCAGAAAGATAATTTTTGGTAGCATACTTTATTAAATTGTTTGTTGTTGATAAAAGCATGGTCCTGTAGGGAGCAGAGACCAGACAATCACTGAGACCTGAGAAAAGAAGACTTGAGAACACAAACACAGCCTCTGCTGTACACTGCCTGGGAGCACCTTCTTGGCTATTTTTGCTGTGGTGTTATTGGTGGGCAGGTTTTGCCTCATTACTGGAACAAAACACCTAATCAGAAATAGCCTGTGGAAGGAAAGAATTTATTTTGTCTTAGTTTTTTAATGCTTTTATTATTGTTGTTGTTATCATTATTATTAACAACATATGTCATATGGATACATTATGTGTTGGTACCTTCTTTTCCCTCTTTGCTTCCCCCATTCCTTTGGGGACCCTCCTCAGTTGGGTTGCTCATATTCCCTATGGGGTTGTGGTTTATGCATTGTGGGAGCAACAGTCAGTTATTTTTTGTGAGGAGGGAATGCCTCTGGGCATGATGTCTCAACCTGTGGCTCTTACAATCTTTCTGCCCCTCTTCCATAAAACTTCCTGAGCCATGTTGGGTGTATTTTAAGTCTACTTCAGTGATGAGTTCTTAGGAGCCTCTGGATCTCTGCTTTGGTAGGTGTTGAGTATCCTCAGGGTCTGTCTCCTTCACCCTGGCACTGATGATCAGGAACAGCATGGAAGCAGCACTCTTGCTCATCTCCCCATTCCTCTGTGGATTCAGCTGTGGTTTGGCTGAAATTTGAGGAGTAGTTTATCTCCTTGGGTCTCATTACCTTCTGAAAAAGAAGAAAAGATTCTCCAATGAAGAGTGAAGTCAGCATAGTTTAACTGGAATAAGGATTATTAATTTAGGAAGAATTTGATGCATGCAACCCCTCTTAGCCAAAGGCTAGTGAGAGCTTAACACTGAAGGGCATAATCTTTGTCTACATAGGAGTCTGATCTGGTTCCCAATACCAGGTACAGTTCCTTTACACTGAGTATATCCCTTAGCCAATCAGAAAGCTATTGCTTACCCACTGAGGCTGTGTGGTCCTATTGCACTGGCAGGTACATCCTGTCAGGGTGTTTGCTTCTGAGTAGCTTAGATCTCTTGTCTTAGTTTTGTGAAGTTTCAGCATGGCAGAAATGACAGCTGGGTGTCATAACTTGTCTACCTTCTCTGCCTCTTTCCTATACCTCCAACGGATGTTTTTAATAAATAAGCAAGCACATGAAAACATGTCCCAGTGGAAGGTTGTACAGATGAATTCTCTTGAGTTTATTCTTCCTGTGTGTAGGGTCCTGCTTGGTGTTGCTGTGACGGCTCATGAAGGACAAAGACCTAGAATGCTGCGGAGGAGCAGAGCCCTGTCCTCTCCCACTCTGTGTGCGCTCACTGGCTGTGGTAAAACCAGCTCTATGAATTGCTGTGTGCTCTGCTGATGCCAAGATGTCACCGCCAACCCACCAGATTCAGGAGGTGTTCTTTCATTGCCACCTACTTGGCTGCCATCTGGGACCCTGAAGAAAGGAGACTCACACCTGAGGCAGGAAAACCAGATGTCCACCTGAGCCACATCAGCCCACAGCTTGTCATAGACAACTACAGTGCCAACTAGGAACCACACCCTAGGTTCCCAGTTCAGGCAGAAAAATATTGGGAGCTTTGGGGGAGTCAGGCTGTGGAGCCTGGACTTGTGTGATTTAATTTGAAAGTGAGCTTTCCCTGTCCTGAGACATATGAGGGTCCAATAGGACCCAGGGGTTCTAGAAAACCCAGAAGGCCTTAGGTGAGAGAGTGGGAGGGAAGGAAAGAGAAAAGGAGGGAGGAGGGAAGGAAGCAGAAAGCAAAAGGATCATGCCCACTTACCCCAGAGCTAGCTCCCACTAAGCTCCTGCTGGGAAGGGCTTCTAGTTGAGAGAGGGGTATAGCTAGGGTGACTGGAGCCCTGAAGGTGAGAAGTGCAGGAAACTTTGCACTGGCCAGACATCCAGGATGATCTAACTTCTTATCTCTCTTGCCTAGTTCCATAGAACTGTTTCTCCACAGTCAGGACCCCCCTTGGGAGGGAGGTCTTTCATAGGATTTAAACATTGTGATTGGTCAAGTTCATTGGAACTTGGGGCCACAGCTAACCTCTTCCTGAGACAGTCCTTAGTCCTAACCAACCACCTGGCCCTCTGGTTCACCTGAGCCAGAAAGCGACCATCCTAAGGTTATAAATATCTTTGCAAGGGGAGGGTACGCTCTCGCTCTCTCTGATCACTTGGAAACTTCCAGCTGTGAGTCAGTTTAGCTGGGCCTCAGCTGGCTCAGCTCAGGCCCAGCCAGGAGGGGCTCAGACTAGGTCCTAGCCCAGGCCCAGCCAGGAGGACCCCCTAACCCCTATTCTCCACATAGGTTCTTTATCTCCTTCAGTTCCCTACATGGCAGGAGCTCCTTGAACTTTCTTTTTTCTTTCCTTGATTATTTTCCACAGGCCCTCCATGTGGGATCTCTAGCCACATGGGTACCTTTCCTTAGCTCTACTTCCCTCAATAAATATAACAATTTAATAATTACCTTTCTCAGTTTTCTTTTTCATTCATTTCTTTGACTAAAATTAGAAACAAACCTAGGGTTTTGGGTGCAAGGAATTTCCTGGACCCTTAGCACCCCATTACATATCCACTGCAAACAAACTCCAGATGCATGTGCCACTTTGTTCATGTGGATTACATGGGTACTGGGGACTCAAACCTGGGTCCTTAGGCTTCTCAGGCAAGCATCTAAACCACTAAGCCATCTTTCTAGCCCCTAAAATTTATTTACTAATTGTTTGATTTTTAATTTTTTGTTTTTTTGAGGTAGGGTTTCTCTCTAGTCCAGGCTGACCTGGAATTCACTATGTAATCTCAAGGTGGCCTTGAACTCTCAGTGATCCACTACCTCTACCTCCCAAGTGCTGGGATTTCACAATCCCAGACTGTATCCAAGACCAGGTCAGAATAGCGGATGAGGGGTTGGGGAGTCATTAGTGCTTTTAAAATTATAAATATGAAAATTATTTATTTATTTATTTACTTGTAAGCAGAAAGAGATAGAAAGAGGAGACAGAGAGAATGGGTACTCCAGAAACTCCATGTGCCGGTTTGTGCATCTGGCTTTTACGTGGGTACTGGGGAATCAAACTCAGGTCATTAGTTTTGCAAGGCAAGAGCCTTAACCACTGGGAAATCTCTTCAACCCTGTTACTGCTTTTTAAAGCTCCTGGTTTTTTCCAAGGGTGAGTGATATCCTCTTAAAGACTGCAACTGTTGTTACCACTAGATGGCAGTGGAAAGTAATCAGATGTCACCAACCAAGGCCTTAAAGTTCAGACCTTAATCAATGAATAACAAGCCCAATATTTCCCTGTCTTCTGAAGCTAAGCAAGACAAAAACATCAACTACAGCTAATGATTGTGTAAGCAGTTCCAGTATTCTCCTTCTCAAAGGCAATCTGATGAGACAGATACTAATCTAGGATATGGGAAATGTTTTAAATAAATTCTATTATTTCTAACCCCTTTTCCTTTTTAAAAAAGTTTTTATTTATTTATTAGAGAGAGATATAAGGGGAGAGAAAGAGAGAGAGAGAGAGAATGGGCATGCCAAGGCCTCTAGCCACTGCAAACAAACTCCAGATGCATATGCCACCATGTGTTTCTAGCTTATGTGGGATCTGGAGAATCACACCTGGATCCTTAGGCTTCACAGGCAAGGGCCTTACTCGTTAGGCCATCTCTCCAGCCTGCTTCTCCTTAAAATAGACATTTTAAGCATTAAAAATATAATCATCACTGGTGCAAGCACCTCTGTGCCTGTCCTTCAAACTAAGAAGCAGGGCTCTAAAGACAGCTGTAACCTCCTGGCTATGTTTCCTCTCTCAAGCTTCTCTTCCCCCTAACTGGCCTTCCCTATTGTGAAAAACCCAAGTCCACATGTACACTCACATATGCAGAGGAGAATCCAGGGTCTGGGGAACTCTATCTCTTGTCCTGGATAGCAAGCATGTCTGCTCTTTACTCCAGAGAAAAACTGCTTTATTCATAACTGCCTGAGAGAGCAGGCTCCAGATGGAGACACTGCTGCTTCTCTTACACCTCACTCCACTGCGATTCTCCGAAAGATGATCCAGAACAAAGACCAGAGGAATTCTATGTATGTCACGGCCTTGGAGCACATGGCTCTGTGTGCTCCATATTTGTAAAACTGTTGACTCTCAGGTGGGTTATCTCTAAGCATAGCCTGAGGTGGAAGCTTTACTTTCTGAGCTGTGTTGTGAGCGGGCCTGGCTCAGAACATGCACATGACTGTCTGGCCGGGACCTTTGAAGGAGCAATGGCCCAGCACATTGTTGTGATGTTTTCTGGTGGAACTGATGGGACTTAATTCTCTTCCTCCCCATGAAACTGTATCCACATTATTCAGGGTTGTTTCCCAGTGTTATTGGATGCATAACCTTGGTCTCCGTCACAAACAGAGGTGGCCTGGTAACCCAGGAAGTTTTGGGTTGCAACGTGAGTTTTTTAGTCCCCAAAGGGGTCTTGCTGGCTGACCTGAGTATGGTAGGGAAGCCTCAGATCAGAGTCTCTGGGAGGAAACAGTCATGCCCAGCTTCCCATGGAGGGGGAGGGAAGATGTGGTACCTGTCTGAGGTTTTGCCTAGAACACTCACCTTTTATTAAGGTCCTGGCTGATTACCTCTGCAATGAAAGAGAGGTTAACGAGAGAAAAGCGTAACAAAGTTTTACACGGCGTGGCAGGCTTCAGAAACAAAGTCCCATTGAGCTTGGCAGGGAAAGGACAGCTGTGGAGAAATGGGACGAGAACAAAAGCTCTGAGCCAATGGACACATCTGAGATGAACCAGCCAGGTCCTCATGCTCTTCCTGGGACCCTCTGTGTAGCCTGCCATCCCCCTGGCAGAGCATAGGACCTGTCTGGTATGAGGGTATTGTACCCTACCTAGGTAAGGTGGGCCGGAAGATTTCTTTGTGATCAGCTCTTACCCAAAGCTGTGGAGGAGTCTTAGAGTCCCGTTTCCAGGCTTTAGAGCAGGCTCTTGGTTTGTTTTACTTGAGACAAGGTCTCATTATGTAGCATTTGCTACCCTCCTCTCGGTGCTTCCCCAGTGCTGGGATTGCACACATGGGCCATACCCCCTCCTCCCGAGTTTTGGCTGGCTTCTGGTGAGAAGGATTCTAGTTTCTCTGGCTTGCCGTGGTGGACAGGGCAGGGGAAAGAGAGCAGGACATGGAGTCAGGTAGTTGTTGCTTCTGAGGTCTTTTTGGTTTCTCTCAGTTCCAAGTGCTCAACATTCAAAGCAACACACTGAGGTATCGCCTGAACCCCCAACACCTATAATGAGGAGCTATATGGAAATTTTCTGTTAAGAGAAAAGAGAAGCATCTGAAAAGGCCTCTTCTCCCCACACAGATACTCTCCTATAGAAAAACATATGCTTCCCACACTAGTTTGTTTCCCAGCCCTCTTCCTTCCTTCCTTAGTTCCTTTCTTTCTTTCTTCCTTCCTTCCTTCCTTCCTTTCTTTCTTTCTTTCTTTCTTTCTTTTTTCTTTTTCAGTTTTTCAAGGTGGGGTTTCAGTCTAGCTCAGACTGACCTGAAATTTGCTATGTAGTCTCAGGGTGGCCTCAAACTCACAGCAATCCTCCTACTTCTGCCTCCCGAGTGCTTGGATTAAAGGTGTGCACCACCACACCCGGCACCTTTTCTCTTTTCTTACAGCGTATAGCACACACTATTACCAATCATCTATTTGAAACTTTTCTACTAGCTCTGAGACCATCAGTTAAAAAGTAATGAAGTAGGGCTGGAGAGATGGCTTAGTGGTTAAAGCACATGCCTGCAAAGCCAAAGGACCCTGGTTCAATTCCCCAGGACCCACATAAGTCAGATGCATAAGGTGGCACATGTGTTTGGAGTTCATTTGCAGTGGCTGGAGGCCCTGGCGCACCCATTCTCTTTCTCTCTTTCACTCTCTCAAATAAGTAAATTAAAAAATTTAAAAAATAATGAAATAACAGTAGCTTTTTTTTTTTGCGAGTGTTTATGACTGCCAGTGAGTTAATTAGTTCTTCATGGTTTACAGTCAAAATATAGCTTTAGTTACAGGTGGAGCTCAGTCCCCAGGGTGGTGCTCTTGGGAGGTAATGGGACCCTTAAGAGGTGGAACCTAGTGGAAAGTCCTAGGTCACTGGGAATGTTGTCCTAGGAGGAGATCGAGGCTGTTCTGGGATTCTGATTTAGTTCTCTCAAGAGAGGGTTATTACAAAAGAGCAAGCTTGGCTTCTCCCCTTGTGTGCCATCCTGTCCTAGCAAGTGTTCCTCTGACACACGTTCCCACCATTGCAAAGCCATGCGCAAGTGTTCCTCTGACACACGTTCCCACCATTGCGAAGCCATGCGCAAGTGTTCCTCTGACACACGTTCCCACCATTGCAAAGCCATGCACAAGGCCTGCTAGAGTTCAAGTCTCAATGGCCACAAGTTATCAGATTGTTTCCCAGCCCACAGAAATATTTGAAAGGGGGTGAAAACCTGTGAGAAGTAGGGTCCACTGGGGAATATGTCTAGGTCTTTGGGGGTATGCCCTTAAAGAAGATCATGGGACCCTGTCTCTTCTTTATTCTCTCTGTTTTGCTTGACAGCCATGTTCTAAGACACGTTTCTGCCATGGTATGCTGTCTTATCACAGACCTAAAAGCAGTAAGACCAACTGATCGCAGACTACTATTAGTTGTTTATCTCAGGCATTGTTAACACAGGCCTCCCCAATGCCAAGCCAGTGCCAGGACTTTGAGTCTATCTATATGTTTCATTATAGTTTCAACTGGATATTGTGCATTTAGAATGAGTCTCTCCATTTGGTTTTGTCTAATCTGTTGAGGCCAAGCATAGCAGTTCAGTCTAAAAAATGGCTTCCCATAACTTTTGTTTATAGCAGATAGTAAAAGCTTTTAATTTTCAGTTGAGTGGACCATTGAAACATGAAAAGACTGTCCCTGGTTACTAAAAGGTAGGGATGGGACTTCAGAGACTGAGCCCTGGGCATTGATAAAGGGCAGGAAGGGATGAGAGGGCAGAGAGAGAAAATGAAATCCCAGCAGACAGAGCAGGCACAGCTTCTAGAGCCCGATACGGGTAGGAGGCTTCTCTCAGCACTAATATTTCAAGGCCTCACTCTCATCCTGAGAGGGGTATGGTGGCAACTCCTGATTACAGTGGAGGAAGCTGGCCTGCCTAGAAGGGAGCATGACTTGTACAAGGTGAGAGCTCTCTCCCTGTTACAGGCTTCATCCTGTCTAAATGCTGAGAGTTGGCTCTCCCTTCAGGCAGCCCTATAGGCAACCATCTTTGGCAGGTGTTGCTGGAAGTCAAGAGCCTCGAGGATACCATGCAGGCTGGCTGAGCTTGTTCGTGGCTGGTCCAGGCCTGTTCCTTGAGAGAGGACCCAGCCAAGTCCATTAGATTTCAGGCACACACATGATCCTTTCTATTTTTATCACTTATTTCTCCCTTTGTTTTCTATCACCACATACCCAGTGCTCTCATTGCTTTTCCAACCTGACGATGTTGAAAATTCTTTAAATACACTTTAATGAAGTCTAATAGCAATCACATGCTCTCAGTAGGGAGTTATTGATTTTCCTGTGTAAAATATTAACATCTTTCAGGGCTATTTATGTGTGTCATTAGAACAGAGCACATGATGTCTCCTGATGTACCCACCACACTGAGATCTATTTGTCTTTCTGGGAAAGCATCAATAACTACTGTTATTTTTTTCATCTTTTTTTGGCATGTCCAGACACTAAATAATGTATACAAGCTGGCCTTGTAAATGCATAGGCTAGATCCAGTTTTCAACATTCTATCTGGTGTATATGTACATAGAACCTTATATTTATATTAGTGTCACACTGATCTGAATTTCAGTGGTCAATGAAATTCATACATGGCCCTGGTCAACTTTGTGTCTTATTAGATAAAACATAAGATTGCCTGGCATGTGGCCCCAGCTGAAAACAGAGTAATGGGGGAAATGGGCAAGAGTACAGCTTTCTTGGTGAACCTGACACCAGAACAAGGCTGAAGGAAATAAACACAGAAAACACTCAACTCCTCCTAAGTCTGATATCCAGAGACACAGAAGCTCCCAAGACCTCATCACTGAAGTAGACCTAAAATGAACCCAATGTGGCTCAGGGAATTTCATGGAAGAGGGGGCAGAAAGAATGTTAGAGCCACAAGTTGGGTCATTATGCACAGAGACTTTGTCTCTCCCCCATAACTGTTGGTTACCCCCATAATGCACGACCCACATTCCCCAATGATGAGGGTCCCTTCAGAAGGGGGAGGTCAGGGAGGAGGCTACTGGAGGCACCAACATGAATGTAAAATTAAAATAAAGTAATTGTTTTAAAAACGATTGCCTGGCATGTGATCTTCCAAATGTTTCTCTTGTTTGTTTGTTTATTCTCTCTCTCTCTCTCTCTCTCTCTCTGTGTGTGTGTTTAATGAGTTCTGTTGATAGCAAGATAAATGTAATGTCAGAGTAAGTGTTGCTCTCCCTGGCATCTCTGAGAGCGTCACCATCAGGAGCATCCAGGAACAGAAAGTTAAACCATGGTTGGGGCTTTTCAAATGACATAAGTCAATTTTGCAATCATAGATGCCTACTGAATAGTGTTTCCAAAAGCAAGAGCGGCCCCTCACCATTCTCTGTGTCACAAACCCTTTTCCTCCTCAGCATACAGAGAGAGCACAGTGCATCTAGAGAGATGAGATGACAGACATATCATCCAACAACCCACTGTAAGCAGGAAATACAGCAAATAAAAATGTGTTTAGCCCCCTCAGCCTACCAAGAGCCCTGGCTTAGCAACACAGTGTGCTGTAGAGTCTTGGTCCCTTTCCCTTGTGGAGGCAAGGCTGACTGGGCACTTTGGCTCTCACTGCAACCCCACAAAACAAGAGAGGATCACATTGCATATGGCTAGCTGGGGACAAGATCCAAATTCACAATGTGAAGCATTGTTCCTGTTGAGTGCATATGACTTGTGTACCTTGCCACATGGTAAACTGGTAACTGTCTGCAGTTGAGGACAAGAAAATGTGAGCAGAAGTGTGTGGGTGAGAGATGTCTACATTGTAAGATACCACACACAGATAGCCCTCATCTCAAAGGAAATCAAAGGCCATTTATTCTTGAGCCAAATATAAGCAGCTATGCTCAGGAGCAGGTACTCGGGTTTCTCCAAAGGACACGCTCTAGTGTAGACGTGGTTTCTACACAAAGAAGAGCATAAGTCAGGCACATTTTGAATATAACTGTGAAAACATCAGCCAGGTAAGTCAGAGTGATGGGGGGAAACTGCTATAGGTTTCAGGTGCTATCCAATGACATTCTTTGCCTTTGTGCTGGTGGAAGCTAGCTAATGTCCTGCTAAGTCATTATATCTCAAAAGGTTTCAAATGATCACAAGGAAGTTACTTCAGACATAGAGGCAATGGATGGCTACTGAGGGGACTGAAGGTAGTTTAAGATAATCTGGTTCTGAATTAGCAATGTTCCAACTTTTCACAACCATGAGGTTCTAATCAGTCAGTTCACCTTGTAGAATCTTTAACAGAAGTGTGGCTTTTTTTCTGGGAAATTTAGTTTACAAGGTTATGCCTTGTAAGAGCTCCCATCTGAGATTCTCCATTCTTTTTTTTTTTAATTTTTATTTATTTGAGAGAGGAAGAGAGAAAGAGGAAGAGAGAGAGAGAGAGGCAGAGAGTGTGAAAGAATGCACACAGCAGGGCCTCCAGCCACTGCAAATGAATTCCAGATGCATGTGCATCTGGCTTAAGTGGGTACTGCAGAATCAAACCTGGGTCCTTAGGCTTCGCAAGTAAACACCTTAACTGCTGAGCCATCTCTCCAGCCCAGATCCTCTATTCTTTCTCTCCCTTCCCTGGCTACTTGGACTCTCCATGTCCTAGAGTGGTTGTGAGAGGGACAAAGGCCATCAGACTAACTTTCCCTAAGCCAGCCTGTCCTTTCTGGAAGATCAAATGCACTAGTTCAAAAACTGTTAAATCCCGTGTTTAGAGTTATTTGTTTGCTTGCTTGCTTTCTGAGATAGGTTTATGTAGCCCAGGCTGGTCTCAAACTCACTATGTAGCTCAGGCTGGCCTCGAATTTTTGGCAATCCTCCTACTTCAGCTTGCAGATGCTGGGATGATAGGCCTATGCTACAATGCCTAGCTCTTAAACTTCTTTATTATCGTAGAACATTTCCAAGGCTCCATTGTTCTAACATGAGTTGGTGATTCCCCTATACCATGACTTGGCAGGCCCATGTTTGACCACTGGGACAAGAAAAGCCCCTCCCTTATATCTCTCCTACAAGTATTCAGAGTACAAGGTTTTGGGGTACAGCAGAAAACTGTGCTGAGAAACTTAAACTAGACTTCAAGTGTCACATTCAGGCTGGGGAACACTGGATAAGGCATTTCTCCTCTCCAGGCCCAGTTTTCTTCAATTATAAAATAAAGAGGCTGAATCAAATATCCTTTGAAACTCCTAACTTTTTTGTTCATCAGTCATTTTTAAAGTGATATAAAAGGTTTTATTAATAGTGGTCTCATAGGTTTATTTTTAATACAGTAGTCCCCCTTATTTGTGGGTATATATTCCATTCCAAGACACTCCCCATCGATACCTGAAATTGTGCATAATACTAACACTTCTATATATGTTATTTCTACCATATCTATGGTAAAATTGAATTTGTGAATTAGGTACAATAAGAGATTAGCAATAATAACAAAATAGAACAATTACAACAATATCTTTTAAAAATTTTTTTATTTTTGGAGAGAGACACAGAGAGAGACAGACAGAGAGAGAGGGAGACAGATAGAGAATGGGCACGCCAGCAGTCTCTCAGCTGCTGTGAATGAAATCCAGATGTGTGTGCCCCCTTGTGGTCAAGTGCAGCATTGCGCCCTTGCATCACTTTGCATCTGACTAAACGTGGGACCTGGAGATTGGAACCAGGTTCTTAGGCTTAGCAGGCAGGTGCCTTAACTGCTAAGCCATCTCTTCATCCCTACAACAATATCTTGCAAAAAAATTATTTAACACTTAGGAGTTGTTTATTTCTAGAATTTTCCCTTTAATGTTTTGGTCTACTGGTAACTGAGACTGTGGAATGTGAAACCACAGGTGTGGGAGAGCACTGCACAAGGATTGGCCTTAGATTTGGGTGTTCCTGACAAGACCATGCTTATCATTCTTCCAAACCATGTTTATTGAACATCTATTAGACACATGATAAGCAGTGAAGAAAAAATAAATATCCCTACCTTCTGAGGATCTTATTTCCTAGTGCACACACACAGGTCCTAAATTATAAACATCATCAATAAATTACCTATTTGGGTAATCCCAACAAAAATGTCTATCCAAGTAGATGCCCCAAGCCAAACAAATATGAATATTGGTTTGAATACGTTAGAGATTTTATTGCTTGTTTTCACTTTTTGAGACAGGGTCTCACCATGCAGCCCAGTCTTCCTGTCTCAGTTTCATAAGTGCTGAATTGCAGATGTGTACCACTATAATTGGATACTTTCTTTAGGCAACTGACTAGTTGCAGAAAGAGCAAGATGGTGGACAAGATTGTTGCCTTAATTAAGAATTTGCATTGGAAGTAGCAAATCTAATTTAAGATGGATTAAGCACAAAATGGAGAATTTAAGAGAGCCTGGAGTGTCTCAGAGCTCAAAGCTGAACAAAGAGGCTAAGGTGTTCAGGGTACACCCTGAAGAAGGCACTCTGTCATTGTACAAGAGTAGGTAGAGCTATACCCAGTGGGAATACCTAAGTCATGAGTGGGTATTTTGGGGCTAGAGAGATAGCTCAATTATTAAAGGCACTTGCTTGCAAAGCCTGATGGCCTGGGTTCAATTCTCCAGTTTCCATGTAAAGTCAGATGCACAAAGTGGCACATGTGTCTGCAGTTTGTTTGCAGTGGTAGGAGACCCTGGTACACCCATTCCTCCCATCATTCTCATTCTTTCCATTTATATTTATCTCTTTACAAATAAATAAATATTTTAAAATGAAAAAAAAAAAAGAGTGTGGATCTTATCCCAGCCTGGTAAGGCCTTCATGGGCTGACATCAGTCTTGATACTCTGGTAAGGGTGGGGCTCACCTCTCTCTTTGGACCAGGGCCCTCTCTACCACATCACACAGGGAACATTCAAGAAGCTGACAGTCCACATGAAATGCATTTTTCAATTTAATAAGAGCTGGAGATTTTATATTTGCTGTTAGAAACAAATGCTGGGCTGATGATGTAGCTCTGTGATAGTTATTGCCTAGTATGACCAGGCCCTTGATTCAATCCTAAGTACTGTGAAAAAAAAATAATTTGATATTTTGCCATTCTTATTATCATCTTTTGGAGCTAATAAAATTTCTTCCCAGGAGATGGCTTAGCGGTTAAGGCGCTTGCCTGAGAAGCCTAATGACCCAGGTTTGATTCTCCAGGTCGCACATAAGCCAGATGCACATGGTGGCACATGCATCTGGAATTCCTTTGCAGTGGCTGGAGGCCCTGGCATGCCCACTCTTTCTCTCTCATTCTCTGTCTCTAATAAAAATAAATTTTAAAAAACTTTTCCTTGCTAAGAAGCCCAGTCAAGAATGATATTTAGGGCTGGAGAGATGGCCCAAACAAATATTTAAGCTAAAAATTTGTATCATAGATATCCAAGGACATGTACCTACTACATCAAAGTGTACGTACAGCTAATGTTGGGTTGAGGATAAGGCATCATTGTTGGGATAGAGAAGTACCAATGATGAGTAACAAAAAACCATTCACTCAAGGTACTGCACACAAGATCCATCAGGGACAATAGGTACAAACAAGTAACTCCAAACTATGCAAAGAACATTAATCATTGATCTTATAGAAATGGATGGTAAAAGGGTGAGGGGTGCACCTCATGGTGAAGGGCCCTGGGTTTGATCCACAGCATCAAGATAAATAATTTTAATGGCTAAAATAAATAATTTTAGTGGCTCTAAAAAATATGCACTTAGTATGAACTATTTTCAAAGTTGTAGCCTGAATTAAACTCCAAGTCCATAGTCACGGGTCTCTTTTCCCAAGGTCTCTAGTTTTCAACAGGACAGACATATAGATAGTCTGACAGATGTTTGAACTAGAACCTTAAGACTTTTGCCTTAAGCAAGAAGCCTCAAATGATTATCACATTTAGTCAAATTCAACTCACTAAACCCACCTCTTCAGTATACACAGGCATGAAGCAACATTGACCTCAATCATCTCTTAATCCCACAGAATCATAAACTAAGTGAACAGGATCTGTCCTTTATGAAACACTCTCCTCCAGCCTTCCATAGATTTATATTCTTGTAGTTATAAATAGGTGAATGGGGCTGATGGCTTTTCAGTTGATGATTCTTTCCAGTCAAATGTCAAAACCCAGGAGTTGTATATCCTACCTTTTACACTCAGGACAAAGAAAAAAGGTAATTAAAAATAGCTACGAATGCTATGTAATAATTAGCTCAATCTTTGACACAGGAAAACTATGAGTCCAGCATTAGTCCAAAATCTTCATGGACTTCTTGTCTCTATTGTTCTTCATTCAACATTTCATTTGTTTAATTGGTATACTCCCATAAATCTAATTAGCAGAGTGCTTCATGTATTTATCTTATATACACACAAATATAAAGGAATAATCTAAATCCTTAAGGATATAATTACCAGAACATGAACATGAACAGATGTGTACAGAGAAAGAAAGAGGGAGACCAGAAATATGCCACTGTCGCAATTTCATCTGAGAGACTAGGTGAGTTTGAAGAGATGCCAAAAGGATTGTCTGAGTGAGCTATGATTACTAACTCAACAAAGGTTAAAAGCAAGGTGGAACATTCTCAGATTGTAATATCCACAATTCTTAGGAATACAACAAGCTTCAAAATGCCCATGACTCACTTTTTCAGTCTTCAAATTTAGGATTCACCATAACATGTATGGGCTTGTAATATTTTATTTGGGATGGATGTGAGGATAAATGGTTCCTCTAAGGCCCACACATAATAATGTGTGACCTCTAATGTCTGGGGCTGTGATATAAATATAGTACACATGGAGCAGCTGATGACCCAGTCCTGTGAGGCTCCTTTACAGTACAAACAGGAAGCTCAGTATCTGATGTGAATGAAGTACTCTACACCTGCCTGTACAGAATAACCAGGAAGTGCCCCAGCAGAAGGCAGCAAGCCTACTCCACCTAAATGACATTCATTTAAGTGATTCAGTAATTTAAATGTCAAGCCAGAGGTATTCCCTCTTTGCAGGGCTCACCCACATTGTTTGTTCTAGAAGACACCTCCTAGCATTACTCAGTGTTAAAGCTGGCTCCCTCTGCCCTTTGTGTCATCAGAACTGAGGCCCTGTGGAAACACTGCTCTCAGCTGTCCTGACTGGGAAAAGAGGCAAATTCTGACCACAAATGGTGGCTATCTCTTCACAAGGGGGTGGTCACCAGGGTGGCCGAAGATTCAGGCTGCTCCACAAGCCAGACACAGGCTGGGAATCCCAGGAGTTCACCTCGGCCAAATCTTTAAAAATATTTTTCTTGTTCTGGGCAAGGCTCAGCTCACCATCTGGGCACACCTACTCAGAGATAATCCTAGACTGGCAGAGGACAAGGCAGAGCAAAGAGCATCCTGGGCTTCTACAAACTGCTCAGGTTGGGGATAATCTTGTAAATCCATAGTAAAAATATTCATAGTGATGTTGAAGTAGGACTTCAGCAATGGACTTATCTATCCCCACCTGCCTACACCTGCACTCTGTAATGCTTTAAGGCATTTGAACAGATTATCATTCTAAATGGTGCATAAAAGCCCACATTTCCTACTAAGATCATTGATACAAGACAAATGAGAAAACTGCAAATAAACTAATCTGTAGCCAGGGTCTACACTAGGGGTCAGCAGAAGGAACAGACTGAATATTTAACAGGCTCACCACAAAGCAGCACACATAATAATGTAGTAATTAGACATTAATAATAAAAGCCCAATAGCTCAGAACTTGTATAGCTAAAAAGGGAACTCCAAACATCCTTGGCCTCCTTCCAACAATCCAAACAATTCACTCATTTGAAATGGCAGCTTATATTAGGTTTATAGATTATGGGAGTCCTTACACCGTTTCCTAATCCAGGAGCAAAGTTTGGCACTCCTCCAGAATCTGCAAACATTTGAGATCTCTGGCATTAAAACAAAGGCTTAAGGAAGGATTTTGCAATGCCAGGTTTCACTGCCAGCAAGCCTGCTCCCTAAGTCAGAAACACAAAAGTCCATCTGGAATGCCAACCGAAGGGTACTTGATTCTCTGGCAAGAAAGCAGGCTATTGTTGGGGTCCCCCCTAAGGCCAGCCCAGGAGGGAAGGTAGGGTCTCTGCCGAGTTGGGGGTGAGAGGCGCAGAGTCACGACACAGACTCTGTGAGTTGGGTGGAAGCAGCAGAGGGCAAACTGCTGCAAACTCATTTATTGAGGAAGTACAGCGAGTTTTAAGGAGCTTGGCTGGCCAATCATTGTATGTATGGGGTGGTCCCCTTTTTGTGACCAATGACAGCCCACCTCCAGACAGATCATCTCGTAGCAGGTTTCTTGCAAGCATGGGACTGTAGCTGTTGTCACGCCAGGCCTGCACAGAATGCCATATTCACAGAAGCCACTTCTGGTTTCTCTGCCATGCGGTCTGGCTAGGGCCAGGCCTGTATTGTGCCATATAGGCTATATGTCAGGGATAAAACATATCAGAGGCCAAAATGCCCTCTCATTCTCAGCACTTGTTTAGGGAAACCACACTTTTAAAAAAAAATCAGGAGATTGATACTTAATAAAATTGTGATGCCAAGAAGCAAACACATTCCAAGAGTTATGAGAAAGGAGACATCCAAATGAGATTGCATACCAACTTGAATAACAGCAAGAGAAAGATTTTGAACTTGCAGTGTGTCTGCTTCAAATGTGTTCCCCTCAGCATGTTCTTGCTGAGTGAATGGCATCCTCACTCACTCAGCTGCACCAGCTTGATTCTCCTCGGCTTTATCACATGCAAAGCAGAGACGAGAGACTTAGCCCTCCAGCACTTCAGCCTCTCCTCTGAAGGACATGAGGTTCTTGGGAAGTCTTCTTCTTGTTTCAGAAGCCAACAAGCTTCTGAGTGGAACTCGTTCCCTCCTTGCCAGCACTGTATGTACCTAGCGGATCTCACTTGCCTGCTTGTGGGTAGCTGGGGGAGTGTGTGTTCCCAGGGCTCTTGAACTCCCAGCCTTTTGCTTAGACTGTAACAAGCAGCATGAGGGTGGGATCTGTATCTACCATGCTCAGCAACAGTCTGGGTATTTGGTGGACAAAACCAAGATAGATCTTTGCTGTAGCATATGGAAGACTCTTCTCTCCACAGAAACATTTGGAGGTGGGGAGAAAGGCCTGATGCTGGTTTTCAGAGCTGACTGAAACCATAAAGTCTTCAAATGTCAGCACAGATCTTCAGAAAGGCTTAGTCACCGGCCTGCATGTCTATGCAAACCATTTATTCCTAGAGGAGCCTGCCACATAATCACATCTGTTCACTACTCTGGCTCCCACTGATGGAAAATTCATCTGTCTTGTGAAAACGTGGGCTTTATGAATTTTTGGGGGTGTCAGAAGAGAGAAGTAAAATATAAGGACTCCTGAACTAAGGAACTCTTTAACACACTGACACAACATTTGGGCTGTGTGGGTGGTCCTCCATGGGCTGGCTGCTTTGAGAACTCTGGGCTGCTGTGATGCTCCTGTGAGTGATCAAGTTCATCAACACACAGAAGTGCTTCAAGGCCAGTCAGATTTGAGTGATCCAGGACTTTGCTGCCATTTTTGTTCCCCTATCAGTGAAGTAATGGTGAGTTCAGAAGGAAATGGAGAAGAATGAATTACATCATCTCCCCATCTTGCTTTACTGAAGGTGAGGAGGATTCCTCAGTCATCCTGCACTTGAACTGCTGAAGCATGACTCCACTGTGAAATAATCCCTGTAAATTAAGCTGACTGCACCAACCACACCTTCCATTCCAAAGCCAAACACTCGGCCTGTGCTCAAGTAACTGACAGGATCAAGAACTTGGTGGGATAGGGACATAACACCATGCTGACCTGTCTTTTCGATGCTTTTGATGATTCTCTTGAGGTAGAAAAGACTTGCCTAACACATGGGCCCTATCTGTGAAGCAAGTCCTTAGGGTGGGAGAAAATAATAACCTCTCCACTTTGTCTTCAAGCTTGTTGAAGCTGAGCTTCCCAGGAACAAAGGTTACAGGCCTACAGGGGATTATGCACACTGGATATTTGCATAGGCCAGAACATATTCTTGCTACTGGAAGGCCAATGCCCATGTACGAACAAAGTTCTAGTTTAGCACATGGATGAAGAAGAAGACAGCTAGTTCCAGTGAATGATGAATGGCTCAAAGAGCAATCACTCCATGGTTCATCATAGAAGGGAGAGAAGATGTGCAGAGTCCATGAATTCTACACACCAGGCTGAAGTTGTCCACAGTGGGCATATTCATTCACTCCTAACAGCTTGCTCAATCTACTTAGAGCTGGCCACTGAGGTTTCTGCCCTGAATCCAAACTGAAACCTTCAACATGGAGTTCCAGGTGTTCTGGTCCAGGGAAGGACTACAACAGGGAGAGACCTCTAGTTGTGTTGGCCCAGGGAAGAAGGACTGACTACAACAAGGAGAGAGCTGTAGGTGTGCTGGCCCAGGGAAGAAGGACTGACTACAACAGGGAGAGTGTTATAGGTGTGCTGATCAAGGGAAGAAGGACTAACTAGAACAAAGAGAATGCTGTAGGTGTGCTGGTCCAGGGAAGAAGGACTGACTACAACAGGGATAGCAATCTAGGTGTGATGGCCCAGGGATGAAGGACTGACTGCAACAGGGAGAGAGCTCTAGGAGTTCTGGTCCAGGGAAGAAGGATGGACTACAACAGGGAGACTGCTGTAGGTGTGTGGGTCCAGGGAAGAAGGACTAACTACAACAGGGAGGGAGCTGTAGGTGTGCTGGCCCAGGGAAAAAGGAATAACTACAACAGGGAGGGAGCCATAGGTCTGCTGGCCCAGGGAGAAAGGGCTAACTACAACAGGGAGAGCGCTGTAGGTGTGCTGGCCCAGGGAAGAAGGACTGACTACAACAGGGAGAGCACTGTAGGTGTGCTGGCCCAGGGAAGAAGGACTCTATACAACAGGGAGAGCACTGTAGATGTGGTGGTCCAGGGAAGAAGTACTGACTACAACAGGGAGAGTGCTGTAGGTGTGCTGGCCCAAGAAAGGACTGACTACAAGAGGTTGAGCACTGTAGGTGTGCTTACCCAGGGAAAAAGGACTTACTACAAAAGGGAGAGGGCTGTAGGTGTGCAGGCCCAGGATAGAAGGACTGACTACAACAAGGGAGAGCACTGTAGGTGTGCTTATCCACGGGAGAAGCCGTAACTACAACAGAGAGAGCTCTAGGTGTGCTGGCCCAGGGAAGAATGACTAACTACAACAGGGAGAGAGCTCTAGTTGTGCTGCCCCATGGAAGAACGAATGATTATAACAGAGAAAGAGCTCTACGTGTGCTGGTTCAGGGAATAAGGAATGACTACAACAGAGAGAGAGCTCTACGTGTGCTGGTTCAGGGAAGATGGTTTGACTACAAGAGGGACAGAGCTCTAGGCATGCTGGCCCAGGGAAGAAGGACTGACTACAACAGGGAGAGCACTTTAGGGGTGCTGGCCCAGGGAAGAAGGACTGACTACAACAGGGAGAGCACTTTAGGGGTGCTGGCCCAGGGAAGAAGGACTGACTACAACAGGGAGAGCACTGTAGGGGTGCTGGCCCAGGGAAGAAGGACTGACTACAACAGGGAGAGTACTGTAGGGGTGCTGGCCCAGGGAAGAAGGACTGACTACAACAGGGAGAGTACTGTAGGGGTGCTGGCCCAGGGAAGAAGGACTGACTACAACAGGGAGAGTACTGTAGGGGTGCTGGCCCAGGGAAGGACTGACTACAACAGGGAGAGTACTGTAGGTGTGCTGCTCCTGGTTAGAAGGAGTGAGTACAACAGGGAGAGAGCTCTAGGTGTGCTGGCCCAGGGAAGAAGGATGGACCACAACAGCAATAGCGATATAGGTGTGCTGGTCCAGGGAAGGACTGACTACAACATGCAGAGCGCTGTAGGTGTGCTGGTCCAGGAAAGAAGGACTGACTACAACAGGGAAAGCACTGTAGGTGTGCTTATCCATGGGAGAAGCTGTAACTACAACAGAGAGAGAGCTCTAGGTGTGCTGGCCCAAGGAAGAAGGACTGACTACAACAGGGAGAGAGCTCTAGGTGTGCTTGCATAGGGAAGAAGGACTGACTACAACAGGTAGAGAGCTCTAGGGGGTGCTGGTCCAGGGAAGAAGGACTCTATACAACATGGAGAGTGCTCTAGGTGTGCTGGCCCAGGGAGAAGGACTGACTACAACATGGAGAGCACTCTAGGTGTGCTGGCCCAGGGAGAAGGACTAACTACAATGGGGAGAGAGTTCTAGGTGTGCTTTTCCAGGGAAGAAGGACTCACTAGAACAGAGAGAGAGCACTAGGTGTGTTGGCCCAGGGAAGAAGGACTGACTACAACAGTGAGACACCTCTATGTTTGCTTGATCAGGGAAGAAGGACTAAGTACAAAAGGGAGAGAGCTGTACGTGTGCTGGTCCAGGGAAGAAGGATTGAATACAACAGGGAGAGAGCTCTAGGTTTGCTGGCCCAGGGAAGAAGGACTGACTAGAACAGGGAGAGAGCTGTATGTGTGCTGACCCAGGGAAGAAGGACTAACTACAACAGGGAGAGAGCTCTAGGTTTGCTGGTCCAAGGACGAAGGACTGACTACAATAGGGAGAGCACTGTAGTTGGCTGGTCCAGGAAAGAAGGACTGACTAGAACAGGAAGAGAGCTCTAGGAGTGCTGGCCCAGGTAAGAAGGACTAACTACAACAAGGAGAGAGCTCTAGATGTGCTGGTTGAGGGACAAAGGACTGACTACAATAGGGAGAGTGCTGTAAGTTGCTGATCCAGGGAAGAAGGACTGACTACAACAGGGAGAGAGCACAAGGTGTGCTGGCCCAGCAAAGAAGGAGTAACTATGAAAGGGAGGGAGCTCTATGGGTGCTGGTCCAGGGAAGAAGGATTGACTACAACAGGGAGAGAGCTCTAGGAGTGCTGGCCCAGGTAAGAAGGACTGACTACAACAGGGAGACAGGTCTAGGTATGCTGGCCCAGGGAAGGACTGAGTACAACAGGGAAAGAGCTCCATGTGTGTTGGCCCAAAGAAAAAGTACTGACTACAACAGGGAGAGTGCTGTATGTTTGCTGACCCAGGGAAGAAGGACTGAAACCAACCAGGAGAGAGTTCTAGGTGTGCTGGCACAGGGATGAAGGACTGACTAGAACAGGGAGAGTGCTGTGTGTGTGCTGACCCAGGGAAGAAGGACTAACTACAACAGGGAGAGAGTTCTAGATGTGCTGGCCCATGGAGGAAGGACTGACTAGAACAGGGAGAGAGCTCTAGGAGTGCTGGCCCAGGTAAGAGGGACTAACTACAACAAGGAGAGAGTTCTAGGTGTGCTGGTCAAGGGACGAAAGACTGATTACAATAGGGAGAGTGCTGTAGGTGGCTGGTCCAGGGGAGAAGGACTGACTACAGCAGGGAGAGAGCTCTAGGTGTGCTGGTCCATGGAAGAAGGACTGACTAGAACATGGACAGAGCTCTAGGAGTGCTGTCCCAGGTAAGAAGGACTGGCTACAGCAGGGAGAGTGCTCTAGTTGTTTCGACCCAGGCAAAAAGGACTGACTACAACAGGGACAGGGGTCTAGGTGTGCTGGCCCAGGGAAGGACTGACTACAACAGGGAGAGCAAGGTAAGTGTGCTGGTCCAGGTAAGAAGGACTGACTACAACAGGGAGAGAGTTCTAGGTGTGCTGGTTTAGGGAAGAAGGACTGAGTACAACAGGCAGAGTGCTGTAGGTGTGCTGGTCTAGGGAGGAAGGAATGACTACAACAGTGAGACAGGGAGAGCAAGGTAAGTGTGCTGGTCCAGGTAAGAAGGACTGACTACAACAGGGAGAGTGCTGTAGGTGTGATGGTCCAGGGAAGTAGGACTGACTAAAACAGTCCAAGAGCTCTAGTTCTTCTGGTCCAGGGAAGAATGACTGACTACAACAGGGAGAGAGCTCTAGGATTGTTGTTCCAGGGAGAACGACTGATTATAACTGGGAGAGTGCACTAGGTGTGCTGGTCCAGTGAAGAAGGTCTAACTACATCAGGGAGAGAGCTCTAGGTGTGCTGGCCCAGGGAAGAAGGACTGATTACAAGAGGGGGAGAGCTCTAGGTGTGCTGGCCTCGGGAAGAAGGACTGACTACTACATGGAGAGATCTCTAATTGTGCTGGTCTAGGGAAGAAGGACTGACTCCAACAGGGAGAGAGCTCTAGTTGTGCTGGCCCAGGGAAGAAAGGCTGACTACAACAGGGAGACAGCTGTAGGTGTGCTGGCCCAGGGAAGAAGGAATGACTACAACAGGGAGAGAGCTCTAGGTGTGCTGGTCCTGGGAAGAGGGATTGACTACAATAGGGAGAGAGCTCTAGGTGTGCTGGCCCAGGGAAAAGGACAGACTACAGCACAGAGAGCACTGTTTGTATGCTTGTTCAGGAAAGAAGACTGGCTACAGCAGGAAGAGCACTAGAGTTGTGCTTTTCCAGGGAAAAAGATTGACTACAACAGGGAGAGCACTGTAGGTGTGCTGGTCCATGGAAGAAGGACTGACCAGAACAGGAAGAGGGCTCTAGGTTTGCTGGTCCAGAGAAGAAGGGGTGACAACAACAGGGAGAGAACTCTAGGTGAGCTGGTCCACAAAGAAATCTGATTACAACAGGTAAAGAGCTCTAGTTGTGCTGGCCCAGGGAAGAAAGACTGACTAAACAAGGAGAGAGCTCTAGGATTGCTGGCCCAAAGAAGAAGGACTGACTCCAACAGGGAGAGCACTCTTGGTTTGTTCATACATGGAACAAGGACTGAGTACAAGGAGAGAGCTCTAGTTGTGCTGGTCCAGGGTAGAAGGAGAGCGAGAAGCACTGTGACTCACAGAGGAGGAAGGAGAGTGAGGATCGCTGTTACTCACTGAGGATGAAGGAGTGTGAGGAGCACCTTGACTTGCTGAGATGGATGAGAGTGAAGAGCGCTCTGACTCACTGAGGACAAAGCAGAGTGAGGAGTGCTGTGATGCCCTGAGATGGAGAAGAGTGAAGGGCCCTGTGACTCTCTAAAGAGGAAGGAGGGTGAGGAGGGCTGTGACTCACTGAGATGAAGTAGAATGAGGAGCCTGGGACTCACTGAGAACAAAGGAGAGGGAGGAGCTCTGTGACTTGCTGAGATGGAAGAGTGTGAGGAGCGCTGTGACTCATTGAGGATGAAGGAGAGTGAGGAGCACTGTGACTCACTGAGATGGAGGAGAGTGAGGAGCATTGTGACTTGCTGATGATGAAGGAAAACGAGGACTATGACTGTCTGAGATGAAGGAGAGAGGAGATCTGTGTCTCACTGAGGACTAAGAGAGTGAGGAGCACTGTCATTCACTGAGATGAAGGATAGTGAGGATTGCTGTGACTTTCTGAGGCTGAAGTAGAGTGAGGAGCATTGTGATGCCCTGAGATGGAGAAGAGCGAAGGGCCCTGTGACTCTCTAAAGAGGAAGGAGGGTGAGGAGGGCTGTGACTCACTGAGATGAAGGAGAGTGAGGAGTGCTGTGACTCACTGATGATGAAGGAAAATGAGGAGCACTTTGACTGAGAGATGAAGGAGAGTGAGGAGATCTGTGTCTCACTGAGGATGAAGGAGAGTGAGGAATGCTGTGACTCACTGAGATGGAGGAGAGTGAAGAGTGCTGTCATTCACTGAGGATGAAGGAGAGTGAGGAGTGCTGTGACTCACTGAGATGGAGGAGAGTGAGGAATGTTGTGACTCACTGAGATGAATAAGAGTGAGGAGAGCTGTGACTCATTGAGATAGAGGAGAGTGAGGAGCACTCTGATGCACTGAGGGGAGAAGCATGAGGAATGCTGTGCCTCACTGAGGACCAAGGAGAGTGAGGAGAGCTGTGACTCACTGACATGGAGGTGAGAGAGGAGCTCTGTGACTCAGTGAGGATGACAGAGAGCAAGGAGCACTATGATTCATTGAGATGGAGGAGAGTGAGGAGGGCTGTGACTCACTGAGAAGGAGAAGAATGAGGAGCGCTGTGACTCACTGGGGATGAAGGAGAATTAGGAGCACTGTGACTCACTGAGTTGGAGAGTGAGGAGGGCTGTGACTCACTGAGATGAAGGAGAGTGTGAAGAGCTGTGACTCATTGAGATGGAGGACAGTGATGAGCACTGTGACTACCTGTGGACAAAGGATAATGAGAAACACTGTAACTCACTGAGATGGAGGAGAATGAGGAGCACTGTCACCCACTGAGGAGGAAGGCAAGTGAGGAGGGCTGTGACTCTCTGAGATGAAGGAGAGTGTGAAGAGCTGTGACTTATTGAGATGGAGGACAGTGAGGAGCACTATAACTACCTGAGGATGAAGGATAATGAGAAGCACTGTGACTCACTGAGATGGAGGAGAATGAGGAGCGTTGTCACCCACTGAGGAGGAAGGTGAGTGGGGAGCGCTGTGGCTACCTGAGATGAAGGAGAGTGAGGAGCGTTGTTACTCGATGAGATGGAGAAGAGTGAGGAGCGCTGTGACTCACTGAGGACCATGGAGAGTGAGGAGTATTGTGACTCACTGAGATGGAGGAAAGTTGGGAGCACTGTGACTCGCTGAGATGGAGGAGAGTGTGAAGAGCTGTTACTCATTGAGATGGAGGACAGTGAGAAGCACTGTGACTACCTGAGGATGAAGGATAATGAGAAGCACTGTGACTCACTGAGATGAAGGAGAGTGAGGAGCGCTGTGGCTACCTGAGCTTGAAGGAGAGTGAGGAGCGCTGTGACTCCCTGAGATGGAGGAGAGCAAGGAGCTCTGTGACTCAGTGAGGAGGAAAGAGAGTTTGGAGTGGTGTAACTCACTGACAGGGAGGAGAGTGAGGAGCGCTGTGACTCACTGAAAAAGAAGGACAGTGAGGAGTGCTGTGACTCCCTGAGATGTACAAGAGTGAGGAACACTGTCACTCCCTGAGATGAAGTAGCATGAAGAGTGCTGTGACTCACTGAGGTCGAAGGAGAATGAGGAGTGCTGTGACTCTCTGAGATGGAGGAGCACAAGGAGCTCTATGACTCACTAAGTAAGAAGGAGTGTCAGGAGGGCTGTGACTCACTGAGAAGGAGGAGAGTGAGGAGTGCTGTGACTCACTGGGGATGAAGGAGAGTTAGGAGCGCTGTGACTTGCTGAGATGGAGGAGAGTGAGGAGGGCTGCTTCTCACTGAGATGGAGGAGAGTGAGGAGTGTGTGACCAACTGAGGACCAAGGAGAGTGAGGAGAGCTGTAACTCGCTGAGATGGAGGAGAGTGAGCAGTGCAGTAGCTCACTGAGGACTAAGGAGATCTAAGATTGCTATGACTCACTCAGATCGAGGAGAGTGAGGAGCGCTGTGATTCATTGAGATGGAGGAGAATGAGGAGCGCTGTGACTCACTCAGATGGAGGACAGTGAGGAGCTCTGTGAGTCACTGAGGACGAGGGATAATGAGAAGCACTGTGACTTGCTGAGATGGAGATTGAGGAGTGCTGTGACTCACTGAGATTGAGCAGAGTGAGGAGCACTGTGACTCACTGAGGACAAAGGAGACTGAGGAGCACTGTGACTCACTGAGATGGAGGAGGATGAGGATGGCTGTGACTCTCTGAGATGAAGGAAAGTGTGAAGAGCCGTGACTCATTGAGATGGAGGACAGTGATGAGCACTGTGACTACCTGAGGATGAAGGATAATGAGAAGCACTGTGACTCACTGAGATGGAGGAGAGTGAGGAGCGCTGTCACCCAGTGAGGACGAAGATAAGTGAGGAGCACTGTGGCTCCCTGAGATAAAGGAGAGTGAGGAGTGCTGTGGATACCTGAGCTCGAAGGAGAGTGAGGAGCACTGTTACTCAATGAGATGGAGGAGAGTGAGGAGCGCTGTCATTCACTGAGGATGAAGGAGAGTGAGGAGTGCTGTGGCTCACTAGATGGAGGAGAGTGAGGAGCATTGTGACTCCCTGAGGAGGAAGGAGGGTGAGGAGTAATATGACTATCAGAGATGGAGAAGAGTGAGGAGCGCTGTGAGTTACTGAGAAGGAGGAGAGTGAAGAACACTGTTACTGAGATCGAAGGAGAGTGGGGAGTGCTGGGAATCACTGAGATGGAGGATAGTGAGGAGCGCTGTGACTTGCTGAAATGGAGGAGAGTGAGGAGCAAGGTGACTGAGGACAGAGAGTGAGGAGCTCTATGACTCCCTGAGATGGAGGACAGTGAGGAGCTCTGTGACTCACTGAGGACTAAGGAGAGTGATGTGCTGTGACTCACTGACATGGAGGAGAGTGAGGAGCACTATCACTCACTGAGATGAAGGAGAGTGAGGAGTGCTGTGACTCACTGAGGATGAAGGAGAGTGAGGAGTGCTTTGGCTACCTGACAACGAAGGACTGTGAGGAGGATTGTGACTCACTGAGATGGAGGAGAGTTAGGAACGCTGTGACTCACTGAGGACAAAGGAGAGTGAGGAGTGCTGTGACTGTCCGAGATGGAGGAGAATGAGGAGTGCTGTGACTCACTAAGTAAGAAGGAGAGCCAGGAGGGCTGTGACTCACTGAGAAGGAGGAGAGTGAGGAGCGCTGTGACTCGCTGAAATGGAGGAGATTGAGGAGTGAGGTGACTCACTGAGGACAGAGTGATGAGCTCTATGACTCCCTGAGATGGAGGAGAGTGAGGAGCTCTGTGACTCACTGAGGACTAAGGAGAGTGAGGAGCACTTTGACTCCCTGACAATGAAGGACTGTGAGGAGCATCATGACTCACTGAGATGGAGGAAAGTGAAGAACGCTGCTGTGACTTGCTGAGGACAAAGGAGAATGAGGAGCTCTGTGACTCACTAAGTAAGAAGGAGAGTCAGGAGGGCCGTGACTCACTGAGAATGAGGAGAGTGAGGAGCACTGTGACTCACTGAGATGAGGAGAGTGAGGAGTGCTGTGACTCACTGAGGATGAAGGAGAGTGAGGAGTGCTGTGACTCACTGAGATGGAGGAGAGTGAGGAGCATGGTGACTCCCTGAGATGAGATGGAGGAGACTGTGACTCACTGAGAGGACTGTGACTCGCTGAGATGGAGGAGAGTGAGGAGCACTGTGACTCACTGAGATGGACTAGAGTGAGGAGGACTGTGACTCGCTGAGATGAAGGAGAGTGTGGAGAGCTGGTGACTCACTGAGGACCAAGGAGAGTGAGGAGCACTGTGACTCGCTGAGATGGAGGAGAGTGAGGAGCTATGTGACTCACTGAGGATGAAGGAGAGTGAGGAGCTCTGTGACTTGCTGACATGGAGGAGAGCGAGGAGCACTGTGACTCACTGAGATGGAGGAGAGTGAGGAGCACTGTGACTCACTGAGATGGAGGAGAGTGAGGAGCACTGTGACTCACTGAGATGGAGGAGAGTGAGGAGCACTGTGACTCACTGAGATGGAGGAGAGTGAGGAGCACTGTGACTCACTGAGATGGAGGAGAGTGAGGAGCACTGTGACTCACTGAGGTGGAGGAGAGGGAGGAGCACCGTGACTCACTGAGCACAGAGGAGAGTGAGGAGCACTGTGACTCACTGAGATGGAGAGAGTGAGGAGCACTGTGACTCACTGAGATGGAGGAGGAGAGGAGCACTGTGACTCAGGAGCACTGTGACTCACTGAGGATGAGGAGGAGAGAGGAGCACTGTGACTCACTGAGATGGAGGAGAGTGAGGGAGCACTGTGACTCACTGAGATGGAGGAGAGTGAGGAGCACTGTGACTCACTGAGATGGAGGAGAGTGAGGAGCACTGTGACTCACTGAGATGGAAGGAGACTCACTGAGATGAGGAGAGTGAGTGACTGTGACTCACTGAGGAGGAGAGGAGACTGTGACTCACTGAGCACAGAGGAGAGTGAGGAGCACTATGACTCACTGAGCACAGAGGAGAGTGAGGAGCACCATGACTCGCTGAGATGGAGGAGTGAGGAGCACTGTGACTCACTGAGATGGAGGAGAGTGAGGAGCACTGTGACTCACTGAGATGGAGGAGAGTGAGGAGCACTGTGACTCACTGAGATGGAGGAGAGTGAGGAGCACTGTGACTCACTGAGATGGAGGAGAGTGAGGAGCACTGTGACTCACTGAGATGGAGGAAAGTGAGGAGAGGGAGGAGCGCCATGACTCACTGAGATGGAGGAGAGTGAGGAGCACTGTGACTCACTGAGCACAGAGGAGAGTGAGGAGCACTGTGACTCACTGAGATGGAGGAGAGTGAGGAGCACTGTGACTCACTGAGATGGAGGAGAGTGAGGAGCACTGTGACTCACTGAGATGGAGGAGAGTGAGGAGCACTGTGACTCACTGAGATGGAGGAGAGTGAGGAGCACTGTGACTCACTGAGATGGAGGAGAGTGAGGGAGCACTACTGGAGGAGAGTGAGAGATGGAGGAGATGGAGAGGGAGGAGCACTGTGACTCGCTGAGATGGAGGAGAGGGAGGAGCGCTGTGGCTGTAGAAACAAATAACCTATAGCAATAGACCTATAGCATTAGAGAGACAGGTGAACTTCTCTAACTGGGAAATACCAGTATAAGCCTATAGTAACTGCATGATCCCAAATGGTTTCAGAAGCCCCCATAATGTCTAATTGGTCTGATGAATTTACCAGCTTTCCAAGAAGTTGGTATGACAGATGTGTTTCACTGTGCCTGGATTAATGCTTGTAGTTCATAAAACTCAGGGAAATATAAAAAAAAAAAAAAAAAACCCAGAGAATGTTCACGAAGAACCAGGACAACACTGTTCAAAGGACAACAATAATTTTTCAGAAAATAATCCCAAATAACTGCATGTATTTGAATTATCTAAGAAAGAAATTAAAATAATCACCTTATATAAACACAGCAGTCTATAAGAAAACATATTAAATGTAATCAGGGACCCATATGTGAACAAAGTGAGACTAGCCTAGAAAGGCTATATTAAAAGCACCAAACAAATTTTTCAATTAAGTAAAGGAATTGAAATGTTCACTAGAAGAAAACATTCACTACAAGGGTTTGATAGTAGAGTTGATCAAGAAGGAAAAATAGTAAATTTGAAAGCATTAATTTGAAACTATTGAATCTGATAAACAAAAGGCAAGTAAGAGTTTGTAAGTAAGTAAGTAAGTAAGAGCAAGGGAGTAACACAGTCCATCTCAAGGATCAGGATATATGCATTATGGGAACTCTAACAGAAGGAAGAGAACAGTGCAGACTGCTCTGGAAGCAACAGCCTCACACTCCCTAAATCTGAGGAAGGAAATGAGCATCTTAATTCAAGAACTTTGCAACATTCTACTGGCCTGGATACTTGACATTTAATTATATTTTTAATGGCCTTAAAGGAGTTCCACTATGCAGGTTACTTTTTTTGTTCAGTGGAGGAACATCAGGTCTATAGTAGTTAACATGTCGTGTTTGGCCAAGGTAGAAAGGGAGACAATTAAAAGGCTCGTTGTCCATAAGGCCTAGCAAAGGCAATGTGTAAGGGGAATCATGTCAACTCTAATCTATAACCTTCTGCAACTTGTTCTTTTAAGTGGATTTTCAAAGCACTATAACATAAAAGTAATGTTAGCTAATTTCTAAAACTGCAGTTAAGCTTTTTTTTTTTTTTTTTTTTTTTTTTTTTTTTAGGGTCTCTTGCTCTGGCCCAGGCTGACCTGGAATTCACTATGTAATATCAAGATAACCTCAAACTCATCACAATCCTCTTATCTCTGTCTCCTGAGTGCTGAGCTTAAAGACATGCACTACCATGCTGGGGTTTTTGCAGTAGGGTCTCATTCTAGCCTGAACTGGAGTTACCCAGTCAGATTTTATTTTATTTTGTTTTGTTCTTTTGAGGTAGGGTCTTGTCTAGTACAGGCTGACCTGGAATTCACTATGTAGTCACAGGGAAGTCTTGAACTCAAGGTATTAAAGAAAGTTCATCATTTGGTTAATGCAAGCTTTAGATTAACTTATATACAGTGTGTTATAACCATCTAAGTCATATGTGAATAACCTTAACAAATAGAAATGCATAAATTTTGCTGGGCGTGGTAGCACACACCTTTAATCCCAGCACTTGGGGGGCAGTTAGGAGGATTGCTGTGAATTCAAGGCCAGTCTGAAAGTACACAGTGAATTCCAGGTCAGCCTGGGCTGACCCTACCTTGAAAAACCAAAACAAAAATGCATACTTTTTTTGTCTCTATAGAAAGAATGGAATTTTTTTTCAATAACTTTATTCTTTACAATATATAAAAATAAATAGTCCAACTTCAAAATATTAAACATGAAGGCACAGAGTACTGGTACTGTCACTCTAACTTATTGGAAAAGTGAATTTCTTGGTCCTTCATTTTCTCAGTCTAAAGGCAGAGTGATAATTAAATTGATATTAAGTTGGACTGTGTCATCAATGGGTAGATGCATAAATAAAATCATTGCAAACATTCCAGGCCTCTGGACAAATGCAGGGAGATTACTGCATTTTGCAATCAGCTGTTTCTTTTCTTGAGGAGGAGGGCTGCAGATCTGGCTTAGCATCCACAGTGTTTGCTTCTATTGTTTGTTCCTCTGAGAAAGAAAATAAAAATAAAAATTAATCCTAGTACTTAAACCTAGAACAGTAGGAAGCAGAAAGGATGTTAAAACAGAAGAAATGATTAAGTAATGAAAAGTACCATTCATGTGTTTGGTAACAAGAAAGATCTGTTACCCCATCAGAGAACTTAATTTCCACTCAGTCATAAGAAGAACTGTTAGGGAATGGTACTACATATAAAAGAAGTGATAAAATTTTATTTAGAATTGATTAGGTAGATATTTAAAGTGAATCAAATATGAACTAATTAAGTCTTTTTTTAAAAACTAGTTAAAAAAAGGAATGCTAAAGAAATGAAGTAGTCTTCCCTTGTCCATAGTTAGCTTTGCCTGGTTCGATCTACCTGCAGTCAACCTCAGTCCAAAACTATTAAATGGAAAACTGCAAAAAGAAGCATGTCAAACATCTTTCAGTTGTATGTTGGGCATGGTGGTGCATATCTATAAAACCAGAACTTGGGAGGCTCAGGCAGGCAGCCAGGAAGATGGCTGTGAGTCAGAAGTGTGCTGCCTGGACAAACAGTGAAAAAAAAATTCAGCTGTGAGCTATTCTCAGCAGTAATGAAATCCCAGGCTGTCCCTGTCATCCTGGACACCAGTCATGTCTCTGTTCCACAGTGTCCATTGTGTGTGCCTCTCCACAGCCATCCCAGTGATCAGATGGACTGTCACTGATGGTGGTGCCAGCTGTGGAAGGAACCCTTACTGTGATAATTCCCTGAAGCATAAGAGTAAGGATGCCTGAGGTATGGAAATGCCAAGAAACTGTAAGTTGCTTCCTTGGAATGAAAAAAGGAAATTTTATCATGAGTATTGTGAGTACCACACATGTCTATGTACTCCTCCTCCTCAGGATGTTGGAGATGCTGGAGAGAAGCCTCCACAGGTGAGGGGACGCTACTATAGCATGCATTTTACACAGTACTGAGTTATCTTTGAGGAACTTTCTTTAAGCTGTGTATAGACTCGTGCAGGTGAACACTGAGATGGGTAGCTTTTGTAAATTGTGTAAATGAATTTTGCTCATTCTGAGAGCAAGTGGAGGAATGCTGAGACCTTGAGCAATGGCAAGAGAATGTAATGAGTTGTAAGCTTTGAAAGCATCCCCTCAACTTTCAGTACCCAACAAAAATGACAAGAACTTCTTGTTGTCACTGATGACAGTGAAGGTTCACCAGGCAGAGTAACGACACTTGGCACCACCATGGAGGCCCACAGGCAGCAGAGAAAGCTGTGCTCAGCCCGCTGAGAAGAACCCTGTTTTGTGTAAACTGACCCCCTGGGACCAAAGCTTACAGATGACCACCACCTCCCATCACCTACCTGGGAACAGTCCCAAGCTGGAGTTATCGAAATAGCGAACCGGATAGCATGCTGGTAAAGACTTTGATCGGCTATCAAAAAATGATGATTTTGGTGATTCCTTTAGCACAGGATCTTGAAAATTCCACTCCTTAAACTGAGAAGGTGTGTTTAGCTTCTTGGAGCCTGTTCTGGTCACTTTAGGAGATTTTGGAGAATTCTCACAAGGTCCTTCTATATAAGCTTCTCTTTTAAAGATTCTTTCCTTCCAAGTTTTAATCACATTACAAAGATGATGGTTTTCACTTAAGTGTAGGGAGAAAAAGAGATTAGAATTAAAATATAGTCACATGAAAAACCTAAAAAAACAACTACTCAAATATACATAAGACTTACCATTTGCCACATTTGTATTTTAACTTCAACCTAATGCTTTCTCTTTTGGATATTTCTATGGTTTAGGAAGTGAAATTGAGAGATTTATTGAAAAGAAGAATGGATTCAGTAGAAGGGGAAAGGGAAGGGTGGTGGGAGGGCAGTATGATCATGATACTGTCTCTATATAAACTTCCATCACGATCATGTCAATAAAAAGTTTTAAAAAGTGAAATAGCATTATATAAATGGAACAACTGATGTAAAACTTTGTGGTCATATATATTTTAAAATTTAATTTATCCAAGACAGAGACGGGGGTGGGGTAGGGTGGGGAAGAGGCAGATAGAGAGAATGGGTGCTCCAGGGCCTTCAGCCACAATAAACGAACTCCAGATGTATGTGCCACCTTGTGCATCTGGCTTAAGTGGGTCCTGGGGAATCAAAACTGGGTCCTTTGACATCACAGGCAAGTGCCTTAACTGCGAAGCCATTCCTCCAGCCCAGTTTTGAAAAAAAAAAAAATCAAACTATGACTTCAGGATTTATAATGAATCCACCATCACCCAGAGTGGTTCATATATTTATATTCTATTATAACAATTTGAAAATTAGTTTATTAGATGGCTTTTCCACAAACCTTTTTAAAAATATACTTTCTTCTAGTCTAATTTCCATTCATTTCTTTAAAATTTATTTGTGTGTGTGTGTGTGTGTGTGTGTGTGTGTGTGTGTGTGTGCATGTGTGCATCACTGAAAACCAACACCAGACACATGTGTGCCAGCATCTCTTGTCACTGTAAACCAACACCAGACACTTCTGCCACTTTTTTCTTTTTTTTTTTTTTTTTTTGTCCAGCTTACACAAATGGCTTGGGAATTACCTGGGCCAGCGGGCTTTTCAAGCAGGTGCACCTTTCTAGCTCCCCCCCATTCATTTCTTATATTTTAGATTTTGCTCATCACTTTCCCACTTCCATATGCCTAGATATGGTCATATTCCTCTTTCATAATGTACTTAATAAAGTTCTGCTCTTTTTTTCTTTTTGAGACAGGGGCTTGTTATATATCCCAGGCTGGCCTTCAACTTACCTTCCTATCTCTGACTCCTGAGTGATGAGATTACAGCTTTTTGCTATAAAACCACTCTGGATTCATTTTAAAACCTGAAGTCATATTTTGGATTTTTTTTTCAAAACTATGACAACAAAGTTTTAGTTCAATTATTCCAAAAAGCATCTGGGCTTTTGCTTAATAGCACTCATTATAAAGAACTGTGTATTTTTAAAATTATTTTCTCTGAGCCATTTTATTCATTTCTTTGTGGTGTAAGGAAATGGAACCCAGGGCCTTGTGCTTGTAAGGCAAGTATTCTGACACTGGGTGACACCCCAGCCCTCTAAGTTATCTAAAGCCTATAGTACAGAATTTGGCACATATATGACTATAGAAGGCAAGTAATTAAATTTGTTAGATTAGGTTGTAAAGTGGGCAGCCTATGATGATACACCTAAGGGCACTGAGCAGAGTTCACTCACTATCTCAGCTGTCTCCTCAAAGGTCTTTTGCCTGATTCTTGCTTGGTTAGAAACAGGTCAGGGATTAAACAAAAGACACTTGTAGCAGTGCCACTATATTCTGATTTCTTTTAAAAGAAACATTTATTACATAAAAGTCTCTAAAAGTTACTTTCCCATATTTTGTGAACTGTTGCCAACTGCACCAACATACTTTATGGCCATAAGCATAGTATTTGTTATATCAGGTTGACTTACCTTAAGAGCTCATTCTTTTGCTCTGTTAACTCCTTGTTTTGCTGATTTAACTTAGAAATTTCCTTTGCAAGTCTTACATATTCACTTTTCAAAATAAGAGCTTTGGTGCTTTGTATAATACCACTGCCACCTCCACAGGTTAAGGGCTTCTCTGAAGACTTCAAATCTTGGTCTGATATCACTGTAGGTGGTAAAGACACACAGAGATGACTTTTTTATGTTTTTGTTTTTGAGACAGGTTTTTCTACTATGTAGGCCAGGCTGGTCTTGGACTTGTGATGAGCCTCAAGTTCCTGAGTGATGCGGTTTTAGGTTTGTGCCACCATGCCTTGCTGGGTTAATAACCTTATACCTTCACAAAGTTCAAAATACAAAACCAGAGCACCTCGCCGAGGTAATCATTTGTTCTACATCAACCAGATGTACTAGCATAACTGGCTCACTAAGACTGTCCACTGTGACAGCACCAATAGCAACCTTCTGCAACCTATCAACCCTGGGTTGATCTATACTCTACATGAGAGCTCACCTACAGGCTGGTTGCCTGTTACTTTGTAACAACATGCACGTCCACCCTTAAGACATGAAATGCACTGTAAGTGCTCAGTAACTAAATACACCTGAGAATAATATTAAATCATATGTTACTAAGCACTGCACACTATATGTGTAAAAGCAATGGAAGCCTGTTTAGTAACTTATAGGAAAAAAAACTGCATAAAAACATGATGTATCAATCATTTACTGGAATAACCCATTAAGTCATCTGGAATTCAGAAAATAGGGTATATGTGGGAAAGAGATTCTTGTTCATTTTCCTTTGAGCATTTCCATTGAGCATTCCTAATCTGAAAATCTGAAATAACGCCAATATTTAAAATTTTGAGCATTCAGATACACAAGATGGTGTATCCATCTGGAATTTGTTTGCAGTGGCTAAAGGTGCTGGAGTGCCTATTCTCTCTCTCTCTCTCTCCCTTCCTCTGTCTCTAACAAATAATTAAAAATAAAATTAAAAATTTTGAGCATTAAGATGATACTTTAGTAGGAAATTTAGACTGTCCACATGGTAGCTGAGACAGTGACAACTTTACTTTCTAATGGTTCAGCATACAAACTTTTTTGTTTCATGCTCAAAACTGTTAGAAACATATCAAATGACCTTAAGGCTTTGCTTACTTTGCAATAAATGCTCAGGAAGTTCAAGCTACAGTAGGTATCAGGCAACATCTTTTACATGGCTTTCTCTATTTTCTTTATAAAACAACTAGATAATAATAAATATTATAATAAATAATAATTAAAAATATTCTATATTTTGTTTGGCATTTAGAATTCTCACTGTGCTTTCACATATATTTTGGTGTGATCCTAACAAGTGTGTGCATGAGTGAGATGGTTCTGAGCTCCACCTGTGGTGTGCCATACTCTTTGAGGGCAGAGTCGACAGCCTAGAGACTTGCTCTGAGCTTAGCTCAGTGGTTCACCAATACTAGTTAGTGTAGTCAATATTTTCTCAAATGAAACATGAGACAAGAAATATATCAAAGGCAGTACGAGGAGTGTATCTGCAGAAATGTGATCATTCAACCTTAAAACTGTGTTGAAGATAAATTTCAGTTCTTATGAGCAAACAGGCTAACATTACCTCTACCACTCAGCAGTTGTTATTAATACTTGCATGCAAACATTTCAAATCTCTTTAGATGTGCTTGACTTTTATAGGGAAGGACAGTTGAGCCATTTTTTTTTTTTTTTTTTGAGGTAGGGTCTCACTCTGGCTCAGGCTGACCTGGAATTCACTCTGTAGTCTCAGGGTGGCCTCAAACTCTGGGTGATCCTCCACGCCACCACACCCAGCTCCATTTTTTATAGTAGCAAAAGTATCATCAGTAATATGTGAGGAGCTAATAAGATTACCACAATCACAATGAATTTGCTTTAAAAGTAAATTAGTGGGCTGGAGAGATGGCTTAGCAGTTAAGGCACCTGCCTCTAAGCCTAAGAACCCGGTTCCAATCTCCAGGTCCCACATTTAGCCAGATGCAAAGTGATGCAAGGGCGCAATGCCGCACCTAACCACAAGGGGGCACATACATTGGGATTTTGTTCACAGCAGTTGAGAGACTGTTGGTGTGCCCATCTCTGTCTCCCTCTCCCTCTCTCTTTGTCTCTCTCTCTCTAAAAATAAATAAAATAATAAAAGTAAATTAGTGATTCATTTAAGTTTAGTCTTGAATGCCATACTTACAATAAGAGTTTTCAAAGTCTATGTGTGGAAAAGTTAAATGAAAAGGATCTGAAAATATCTGCAGTTTTCTACTTACTTGAAGTGTCTTGGGCTTGTTGATTTCTTCTGAGGTTTTCTTTTAGTACCCTTATCATTTCTTTTTGATGTTCAATAGTAGCTTTTGTAGAATTAATTCTAATGAGAACAATAATTAAAATGTAAAAACCCAGTATATAATGTTATATGGAAGAGTAAGTAAAACTATTGCTAAGGATTTTCTAATAGATCTACCATCCTGACACCATCTCCACAAGTAGTAGCAGCAGTAGTAGATCAGCCTTTAAGATAGCACACTGCTGTCATGCCCTGGACTGTAAAAGCCAGCCAAATGGAATTTAAGGCATGTAAAGGTCCTGAATGTTCACTCTGAAGTATAAAAGACAACTTAAGTTTTTATTAATAGAGGATTCAGGAAGACATATTCAGAGACACAGTGACCAGAGCTGTGCTCATTATTATTATTTTTTTTCAGACTGGCTATCAAAACCAGGAAGGGCCTTCCTTGTGCTTGCTAGGCAAGTGCTCTACTACCAGCTTCAACCCCAATTGAAACCTTTACATATATGGTGACAACTGAGTTTAAAATCTGTGGGCATTTGAATTTTCAAACAGCAATAACAATTATTTTCATAAGTTACTTTTTAAATGAAACTAATGCTAAGATATTCATGTAGTTTAGAAAGAAATGTTATGTGACTAAAGCCATGTTCAATAAAGGCAAAGACATACTCTTTTTCATGATCTTTGGCATTTTTCATCTTCTCTAGGTCTGTTTTCACTAGCTTTGTTTTGAGATCTTCAATTTCTTCTTTATAGGGCTTAACTCCTAAAGCAACTTTGTCCTGATTGTTACAGGAAAAAGAAAAGTAAAACAATGATCAGTTTTAATTCCTCTAGTTTTGAAGAGTTTGGCTACCTTTGCTGAGAATATCCAGCAATTTTCAATACATGAAACATAATGGTAGTCATTAACTATCTGAAATAAAGTATAGCTGAAGGTAATAAGTCAATATTTGATTTTTATTTTTTTCACTTGCAAGGAGACAGAGAAACAGAGAGACAGAGAATGAGAATGAATAAATATATGCATGCCAGGTCCTCTTGCCAGTGCAAATGAACTCCAGATACATGTACCACTTTGTGCATCTGGCTTGACATGGGTACTGGGGAATAGAATCCAGGCTGCTGAGCCATCTCTACTGCTATTATAACATGTACATTTTCCCCCAAGGAAAAGTGATATAATTTACTAAATGAAACAGGATAAAAATAATGAGTGGGCATAGGCAGATAAGGAAAAGGAAAAACAGTAGCAATGATACTTCACAACAAATGAAATCAGTGACCTCACACCACAAAGCAGTGTGAGCAGCCATGACTTTACAAAGTGTGAGTAGCTGTGACTTCAAAACACAAAGAAGTATGTGCAGCCCTGAGTTTCATGCCACAAAGGAGTGTGAGCTATGAAACAATGTGTGGCAATGTGACTGTGTGGTCCCATAACCTCAGAGGGATTTTTAAAAAGAAAAGATTATTTCTTTGTGAAAAAAAAAAAAAGGAAAAAGGAAAACAAGGGAGGGAAAAGACCAAGTGAAAGGAAATACCTGAGAACACACAGTAGACAATAAAGTTAGAGAGAATGAGAGCCTGTGACTTTACATGCTTTAAAAAGTGTGAAACTTTCATAAGTAACCTTGTAAAATAATGTGCTTTACTTTCATGCTACAAAGGAGTGTGAGGATAAAACAATGTCAATGATATTGAATGTGTGAACATCAGTCCCATAGCCTCAGAGGGATCTTTTTTTTTTTTTAATTTATTTCTTTGATTTTTAATCAACACAAAGAATGAGAGAAAAGGAAGGAAGGATAAAACAATGGGAGTTTGAATGAATTAGTCTCTCTCCTTTTTTGAACATTATTTTTTTGAGAGAAAAGGACAAGAGAGAAAGGACTGCAAGATTATGAAGAGAGAGAGAGAGAGAGAGGGGAGGGAGGGGAGAGAGAATGGGTATGCTAGGGCCTCCAGCCACTGCAAACAAACTCCAGATTCATAAGCCACCTTGTGCATCTATCTGGCTTTATGTGACTAGGAATCAAACCTGGGTCCTTAGGTTTTGCAGGCAAGCACCTTAGCCACTTAGCTATCTCTCCAGCCTCATTACATTTATCTTAATTTTTTTTTTTGAGAATTTTTGAATAGACAGAGAGAGAGAGAGTCCCCAGACAGATAGAATAAAAAAATTTTAGACAGACATGAGCAGTCTGGGAGAGCCAGGACCTCCCTACCATAGACTTGCAAATGTTTTCAGCTCATGTATTCCACTTTGTGCATCTGGCTCCAATTGGGAGCTTAGGAATCAAACCAGCATCATTAGGCTTTGTAGGCATTGGGCTTTAACTGCTGAGCCTTATTGCCAGCCCACTATTTTGATTATTTTTTGCAAGGAGAGAAAGAAATATGAAATCAAGAACATGGAGAGGGGAGGCTGAGAGAGGAGAAAGGAGAGACACAGCAGAGCTTGCTGGGAGTGTCAGGACCTCCAGCTATTGCAAAAAACTTCAGACATGACAGTTTAGTCTTACTATCTGGCTTTATGTATCTTCTTAGGGCTCAAACCAACATTGTTACACTTTAATAGGCAAATACATCATATTGCTAACCATCTCACTGGAAGGAGTTATTTATTATAGCTATTTAAATTATTTATTTATTTATTTGCAAGCTGAGAGAGAATTCAGAGAGAGGAAGGTACTTGTGACAATGTAACTGAATGGGAGAGCCAAAATGTGTCCAGCCTTCTGTCTTGAAATTCTTTTCAAGATAATAAAACTATTGTGCATCTGGCTGTGAGATTGCTCAGTGGTTAAAAGTGCTTGCCTGCAAAACCTGTCTTCTTAGGATTTAGGCAGGCACCTTAACCACTGAGCCATCTCTCCAGCCCCCAGTAAGTTATTTTTTTAAGGAGTAAACTAACATATGCAATCCCAGTAACATGGAACTGACTATAAGACAGTGTGAGCAGTAGTGACTTCACACCACAAAATATTATTGGGAATCCTTCTGTATCAAAAGCCAGTTTAGTCATAAAAATATTATCTGACTTCCTCTACTCAGGAACATATACACACTATAATATATAATACATATATATTACATGCACAATATATATCACATATTTATTATAGCTATTGAAGCTATCACTATCATTTAGAGGGCTTTTCTGGCATTCAGAGTCTCTAGGTACTTGTGACAATGTAAATGAATGCTGAAAAAATGTGTTGCTTATGCCTTCTGTCTTGAAATTCTTTTTCTAAGAAAATGAAACTATTTTGCAGGCTGGGGAGATTGCTCAGTGGTTAAAAGTATTTGCTTGCAAAAACCTGTCTTCCTGGATTCAATTCACCTGCACCCACATAAAGTCAGATGCAAAGTGCTACATGCATCTATAATCCTAATGCATCTATGACAGTGGGAAATGGAGCTACAATACCCAAAGCTTGTAGCCCAGCTAGTCTGAAATTCATTTGCAGTAGCAAGAGACTCTGTCTCAAAAGATGGTGGAGCAAAGGCAACTTGAAGTTGTCCTCTGACCTCCTCTACACATGAGCTATGGCACATGCGTATGCACATACAAACATACGCAAATACATTAAAAAATTTTAATATATTATTATTTTTCACTATCATTTCCAGTTTTTTTTGTTTGTTTGTTTGTTTGTTTGAAGTAGGGTCTTGCTCTAGCCCAAGTGTCCTGGAATAAATAATTCACTATGTACTCTCAGGGTGGCCTTGAATTCATGGTGATCCCTATATCTCTGCCTCCCAAGGGGTGGGATTAAAAGCATGCACCACCATGTCTGGCTTCATTTTGAGTTTTTAAGCTTGAAAAATGAATTTCATACATATACACATAACAGGAAGTTGTGGTGAGAGGGACTAACAGAGCACCAAATTATTTGCTAATTTAAATAGGCTAATATAACTTTTATTTTTGAAATGATTTTAGCTTACCTGAAGTATCTGAATGGTTTCTTTTGATGTTTCAAGACATTTGTTTGATTCATTAACTTTGGTTTCAAGTTTTGCTCTTATGTCATTAGTCATTTTTAGTTCTTCCTGCAACTTTACAATTTTGTCTTCTTTATGTAAAACACTTTCTTTAGCTTCATGTAGGGAAGTTTCTAGTTCCTGAATTTTCTGTTAGAGAAAACATACATCCCTAATGTGCATCTTAAAGATAGTACATATATTTGAGACAAATGACATTTCGGTATTGTTATTACATACCTCTGCAGTCAGCTGTACATGTCCTGAGTCAACACATGGAGTCTTACTGCTGGGTGTAGTAGGACAAACGTGTACGCTAGATTGAGAAGCTGTCAAAGATTGGTAGTCTTTAAGTAGTTTTTTAGTATTTTCTCTCATGACTTTTAGGTCACTTTTCCAGTCTTTGGATCTGATAGCGTTTCTTTCCTCAAACTCTGTGGATTCATTTATTATGGCCTGTGAACAGTAAAAGATCACTGCAGCTCTAAAATATTTTTAAAAATCCAGAAACATGAGGAAAACCACTAGAATCCCAGGACAGAGTATATATCGACATTCATTGTTTAGAACATTTTGGAACAGTGCTTACAACAGTGATGGCTGGAGAGGATTCATATTGATCTGCAAGACAATCTCACTTTGTATGAAAGGAGACTGCAGACCTGTGAGTTACAGTCATCATCTCTGCCATGGCTGATAAGGAAATACTAGCTGTATCGGAGAGCAGAGACTCCTGGTGGACAAGAGCTAGCTCTTTTCCTGCTTCCCTCCAAACGTCAGTGCTCACATTGATATAACTCCCTTGCAATTCATCTGTACATCTTGTGCTTCTGTGCAGAGACCAACAATCAGTTTCTTTCTTACACTGATGGCTATGAAATCTATAACTGTGTGGTTTTATGGTCATTCTCCAGGTCTGGGTCTACAGAGTTAGCTGAGCTCCTGCTGGCCTCTTGGACTGTCTTTGGTCTTCTTACCTCTCACAATTTTTACTCCTGGTGGGTGGATCCACACAGGAGAAACTCCTATTTCCTAGTTGAATCACAACTGAGCCCTCAATATTATAAGAAAAGTACTGCTTATTCAGAGGTTATAGCCTTTCTTCTCTGTTGACTGTAGATTATGTGTGTGCAACAGCCACTTACTGTCTTATTATTTATGATTACTTAACATATATGATGAACTATCCATGAGAAAGCTGTTTTCTACAAGAATTCCAAACACATAAAATATAAAAACAAACTTGGAAATAAGTACAGTCTAGTTTTTCTGATTTCATAAATAACAAACACTTTGACAGTACATATTGTACTAACTCTACAAGAAAGGAAATATGTCAGAAAGCAGAATGAATACACTCATCACTGTTAAAAACTGATTCAAGCAATACAGGTTCTTATGAATCCGTGTTATAAGACATGACATCTGGTAAAGGAGAATCATAGACAAGCGAACATAAAAAGACTCACAATTGGTGGGTGAGTAGGCAAAGGAGGATGAGTACACAGGGATTTTTCTATGGCATTAAAATGACCCTTCATGATAATGGGATGATGGATGTCACTACACATTATGAAATAGAATGTTCACTACCAAGTGTGACTCTGATGTAAATCATGGGCTTTGAGTGAGAATGAAGTATTATTCTAGGCTCACAGATTGTGCAATTTTGGTGCAGAATGTTGGTAATGGGAGAGCAAGTTTGTAGAGGATGTGTATATGAGCATTCTCTGTAGTTTTGGCTCAGGTTTTCTGTGAACTTAAAATCACTCTAGTTCTCTCTCTTTAAAGTAATACAAACCCCACAAAGTCCAGGATTAGCACATATTGTAGTGAGAGTGCTGAGGTAAAAGGCATGAGAGGTCCTGCCAGCAATGTTTATGGCTTTCCCCAAGTAGCTGCTGTTCAAAGCCCTGACACAGATTCAAGTCTCACCTCCTCTGAGACTACTTGGGGTAAAGCTCAATTCTTCAGGACTGAGAAGGAAAAGGGAAATGAACAGCAAGCAACTTCAGGATTCCATAAGTGGACACTGAGTGTCACACACAGCAGTTGCTACTGAAACAAGTGCAGACATAATTAAGGAAGGAGAATAAATTAGAAGAACAAGCTGTTCATAATCAAAAATTTTCACAAAGCCTATATAAATAAATTAAGACAGTGTACTTAAAATCAAATCATCCTAAGCCCTTTTAAGGAATGTGGTATAAAAATGAAAGTTAACAACAGAAAGAATGAGGTAGAATGATGAAACATTGTACTTACAGTAATCTTATCATTATAGAAGTTAATCACTAGAAATAAGCTATTGTTTTCTTTTTGTATGCCAAGTTTAAGTTCTTCTATATCAAAAGGAGCACTCAACCATTCTTCCAAAAACTGACACATTTCTTTAAGATTTCTTAGTAGTTGTTGCAATTCAGTCTTTACACTTGGGAAGTCATTTTCTGAGAAATCTTTGAGAATTTCCTGTGTGAAAAGTAAGTATTAAACTGCCTGAACATTAGGAAAGTTTTTTTTTAAATTAATCTATTTGACAGAACGAGGGAGAGAGAGGAAGAGAGAGAGAAATAATGGGTGCACCAGCCACTGTAAATGAATTCTGGACACATGTACCACCTTATGCATCTGGCTAACATGGGTCCTGGGGAATTGCAGGCAAATGCCTTAACCACTAAGCCATCCCTCCAGCCCAGGAAAGTTTTGACTCAAATGTCATGTAAGAAATAAAAGCCGGGTGTGGTGGCACATGCCTTTAATCCCAGCACTTAGGAGGCAGAGGAAGGAGGATCACCATGAGTTCAAGGCCACCCCCTTGAGATGACATAATGAATTCTGGGTCAACCTGGGCTAGTGTAAAGACTCTACTTCGAAAAACCAAAAAAAAAAAAAATAAAAAAATCACAAAAAGTAGAAAATATCTAGTGGACTCAATTCTTAATATTTTAAAGCAAATTAGAATTATAATTCTAATTCAAATTTATTATAGTTATTTGCATTACAAAATGTGGCAATACAGTCTAATGTGACAGAGGGACATCTATAAATTCTAATTTGTGCCTAGATATCCCAATTGCTTCTGGAAGTTGATGTTTTGTGTCCCCAGCAGGCCTGTTATGCATGTTAGGAATTGGCTGTCAGCTTTGCACTGCCGGGGAGAGAAAGCAAGACAGTCTTTGTGGGGCTGTGACAGTGACAAGACTTCTTTTAGTCACAAGTGCAAGAATTTTCGGAGGTATTGGAAAACCTAGTCCAATGGTCTATGACTCCTCACTTGCTGATGTTGTTGATTTCTGTGTCTGTGACAGGAGCCTAAGACATCATTTAGTAGTCGTTATGTGTGGTCAGGTGTCACTTAGCAAGCTATTTCTACTTAAAATTTTTTTTTTTTAGGGCTGGAGAGATGGCTTAGTGGTTAAGCACTTGCCTGTGAAGCCTAAGGACCCTGGTTTGAGGCTCGATTCCCCAGGACCCACGTAAGCCAGATGCATAAGGTAGCGCATGCACCTGGAATTCAAGTGGCTGGATTTTCTAAAATTAAATAAATAAATAAATAAATAAATAAATAAATAAAAGAAAGAAAAATAATTTTAAAATATTTTTTTTAATTTTATTTATGAGAGAGAAAGAATATGGGTGCTAGGGCCTCCAGCCACTGCAAACAAACTCCAGATGCATGTGCCAATTTGTGCATCTGGCTTACGTGGGTACTGGGGAATTGAACCTTGGTCCTTAAGCTTTGTAGGCAAGTGCCTTAATCACTAAACCATCTCTCCAGCCCTTTTTCTGTTGGGGGGGGGAGGTAGGGTCTTACTCTCGCCCAGGCTGACCTGGAACTCACTATGTAGTCTCAGGGTGGCCTCAAACTCACAGCAATCCTCCTACCTCTGCCTCCCAAGTGCTGGGATTAAAGGCGTGCACCACCATGCCTGGCTTTTTCAGCCCTTATTTTTAATTTTTATTGATTTATTTATTTAGTTTTTTTTTTTTTTTTTGTGGAAGTCTGGCTCAAATTAAAATGGCTTTAGACATATGGAAAGGTACCTTTTTATTTGATAAAAAGGCTTAAAATCATTAAATCCATTTGAAATAAAATATACCTCAATATGAAGGTCAATATTCAGGTTCAATTTGAATTCCTTTAATTCTCTTGATACTGGTGCATTGTAATCCAGCTGAAGACACTGAATTTTAATTTGCAATTCATGTTGCTTCTCTACTTCATCAACAAAGGCCAATTCCAGTTTATTGATGGCATCATGCTGCTCTTCCTTTATCCTTGTAACATGGCTTAACACATACTTGAAGAAAAAGAATAAACAAGCTGGAAATGAAACTCTTACTGCATTTAGGGTGTACTTTGAGCCCTTGAAATGGTGAGGAGGCAAGTGGGGAAGAAGGAAGCAACTACTCTTTCTCCTTAAATGTCTCCTCTTGCCATCTACTCTTCCATATATGACTTCCTATTGGATATACCTCCTGGATGTCTTAGCAGTATCTCATATTCAGTATGTTTAAACTGCTCATGGTTCTTTCTCCCTTACATGTTGTCTCTCTCTCTCTCTCTCTCTCTCTCTCTCTCTCTTTTGTTAAACTGGCAGCCACCTAGATCAAGCATTTGAAATATTCAATGCAGCATCCTGCCAACCTTGACTGGATAACCAAAACTGTGTCATTATGCTTCTAGTTTTTGTGTCCCAGCAGAGTCAGATGTAAGTACTGGATGTCTGACGGTCAGGATTTGCAGAATGATTAATAGAATCTGAGGAATCAAGATAGGTCAGATACATGCTTCTCATTTCCTCAACCATTCCTTAACTTCCTAGGAACTGACCAGACAACAACTTTCATTGAGTCCATTGTCAGGAATTGAGGTAACATTGTCATCACATAGTCCAGCTCTCTGAAGCATTTCCACCCTAGTAGTTTCATCTGGGACATGCTCTCACTCATGTATTTCAGTGACAGCACTTCTGCTTAGTTCTCTTTTGTCTCTTGGATTTATCTAGCTTTGATCCCATGTTTTGTTCCTTTTTCTTGTACTATCTTAGACATTTACATTTTTTGCTATTTTCCTCTTATGCTTTCTAGATGATCTTACCCATGTTATATTATCTATAACATATTATCATGGTATTGAATTCCAAATTTTAGCCTTGACTTTTCTAGTGACAAACCATAGATGCACACTAAGTGCTTTCTTGATTCTCTTCTGGAATGGAACCACAGGGTGCTTCAACTTCAACTAGTTCAAATCAAACTCCTGATACCTCCTGTTCCCCCCACACACACACCCTTTCCTACCCATAAACCTAGCTAAGAAGTCATCTTGGGACTCCATTCAAACTTCTCTCCCTTACTTCCACTATTGACTACATTTTCAGCTGCTAAGCATTTCCTTTAATCCCTGTGTTCCCTTCACCCCAAAGAACTTTCCCTAGGTGTATATTTACACACCTACACACCATACCCCATCTGGACCACTGCCTCTTATCTCTTTTTGTACCTCCCCCATTGAAATGGTAATTTCAGCACATTCCTACCACTGCTTAAAATGACTGTCCATAGGCTCTGTGTCACCTACAAAATGAACTCCAAGCTTTATGCTTGAGTCTGGCTTCTACTACAGCCTCATTTTGTGCAACTTCTTACACATGGGATGGGTGCATACCTCCATCACTGCACTCAGTACTTGGGATACATCTGCCTTTCCAGATTATGACATCTTTGAGATGTGACTCATATATGTCTCCTGAGTACCCTTTACACTGTTCAAGCCCTTAGACAGAGCTCAAGTTTTGTTCAATGAATTCTATTTTCAGAACCATATAATCTTTAATTTGGTGATACAAACAGTACATATGTTACCTTCTAAAGAAGGGCTTAAATACAATGAAATGTATAGATAAAATTTCATGTGGATATTAAAACAGGTGGTACCTTAAGGTTCTTCATGACTCTGTGGAATTCTATGGAACACCTTTGGTTTTCTGCAAGAACTTTTTGAATCTGTTTGGTTTGTGAGTATGGAAGGTAGAGGTTTCCTTTTACTCTAACTGAAAGCTCTTTTTGGGTTTCAATTTCCTTCTCCAAATCAAGAGACAATCTATCCAAGCATTCATAATCAGTATCCATTTCTGAATATCTTTTCAGAAGCTCCTAAAGGAAATCAGAATTCATCCAATTTAACACAAAGTAGCTCCAAAGTTAGAATTTTAACAAAACTTATACTTTAAAACTTTCTTTTGGGAAGAAATTAAGATCTTTGCATTTGAAAGAAATGGATATTAATTAATTTGTGAGTGAAGCAAAATAAATGTACTGATAAAAGGTGAAAAAGTCCCAGCGTATCAGGAAAAACACACTTAGGCGTTCAGCCAGTATCCAAAGAAGAAAACATAAGGGGAAAAGGAAAAAAGAGAAAGAAGAAAATTATGCTGAGTTAGAACTCAGAGAAGTGGGCAAAATCTGCTGTGAGGGTCTGTAAGCAATTGCCCTGATTGTGGCTTATACAAAAGACATAAACATGGAAATTAAAACAAATATTGGCAAATACAACAAAATCAGAAACTATTATTATTTTGAGGCATTTTTAAAGTTTTATTTAACATGCATGATATAAATAAGCAGTGGCAAAGTGTGAAGAAAAACTCACATGAATTCATTTTAGTATGCATCACACTCAGGTTGAATGTTGGCTAATATTTATACAACATACGTGTTTGCAGGTAAAGCCAGGTGCACAGACAGTTCACACATTTTGTGACTTGCCAGTACTGCTTTCTAAGCCTGTATTATCACTGGAGTTCAGGTTCCAGTTGAACTGGGGAAGTCACTGAGTCATTTTTTCCACACAATATGATGTCTATAATTGCCACACAGTTTTCTGGTGGTTCAAGTAAAACACACACACACACACACACACACACACACACACACACACACACACCCCATAAGGTATGGAATAGATACAAACATAGACTGAAGGAAATAAAATAAAATTTGTAAAAGTATTTCTAAACCCAAGATTTAAACTTGGGCCTGGCAGAATCAAATTCTGACTTTACTACTTTTCTTCTTGTATAACACTGAGCAACTGCTAAACTTCTTCTCTTAACTTCCTTTTTCATAAAAGGAATAATAAAACTGATTTCTTAAGGTCAAGGACCTAGTACGGTACCCGGATCAGGGGATAAGTGTAATAAAACTGAGCCCATGTGCTCAGGTAACTAAACACCAGGCAGATGACAAACTGGCCAGAGCACAGGGGGAAGGATGAAACAGGGGGAAAAGGAGGGGAAAAGAACACAGCTCCTCACAATGTGTTCCTCAGTCTGGGAGGCTTGAGAGGGGTTTCCTGCCTTTGTCTCATGATGAACTACCTAACCATATGGAACAGCATGTGAAATACATCTGCCAAGAATGAGATAGCCTACACAAATAACAGAAAGGTTCTTAAAGCATTACTTCAATTACATGTTCAGAATAGAAACACTTCTTACCACCAAATCTGCTACCACTCTACTACCTCTGGCTAGAATATTGAAATGAGTCTCTCTGCTTTCACTCAGTTTTCAATACAACATTCAGATCTTCTTTAAAATGTAAGTCAGAAGCTGGGTGTGGTGGTGCACACCTTTAATCCCAGCACTCAGGAAGCAGAGGTAGGAGGATTGCTGAGAGTTTGAGGCCACCCTGAGACTACATAGTCAATTCCAGGTCAGCCTGAGCTATAGTGAGACCCTACCTTGGAAACCCCCCCCCCAAAAAAAAAAAAGAAAGTCAGACTATATCTCTTGTGTGAACTCAGAGACCTTTTGTGGCCTCTTGATCTGCACCTTTCCATTAGCCCTGACTCTCTTCCTCATTAACCTTTCCTGGTCTTGATGCCCCTTGAACACTGGGCAGGCTGTGCCCCAGGAGCTTAGTATCATTGTGTCTTCCATTTAGATGGCTCTTCCCCATCTCTATGCCTGACTGGCTGAACCCTTTAGTGCTCTCAAGGATTGCTCAGTATCAGTGAGGATTAAAAAAATCACAAACTCACCTTTCCAGAATCTTAGGTTAAAGTAACCAAGACAGGATGGTAACATGATAAGGAACAGGTGTTGGGGGAAAGCAAAAGAACACATTTGACATGTAAATTGGTTCTAATCTGATACCTGAATGGGAAGGTTTCTGTGTGCCTATGTGTAAGTATACTCATGCATTCTGTATCTGATAGTAAGGCTTAGAAAAACCCTGGTCACTACCTATTCACTTCACATAGGCTCCCTTTGCTCCATTTGAGGCTTTTGTATATCTTTGGAATAGGAGCAACATGCACATGAGTTTTTATGGAGAACACTTACTTTTATCTGGAGGCACCTTCCTCTCAGTTTTTCTGCAGGGCGTTGTTTTGCATCATATAGTAACTTCATGTGATGTTTTATCCCCTCTATGTGTTTCTGATGGTCCTGATACAAACAAAGAAAATGCCATAATGATGTTTGTATTTTACATTTCATAAAGAAATATAAAACAAAATAACAATCCCTCCCCCCCTTCCTTAGGCTTCTCAAGCAAACACCTTAACTGCTAAGCCATCTCTCCAGCCCAAATCTTTTCTTAAAAATGAAAAATTAAATAGCATTTTCTAACAAACATTTGGCCTCTTTAAAAATAAGTTCTTTTCCTTGGAGAGGGACAATCACCTTCTTTGAAAAAAAATCATTTATTTACTGATTTGTAAGCAGACAGAGAGAGAATGGGCATGCCAGAGCCTCTAGCCACTGCAAACAAATTCCAGATGCATGTGCCACATTGTGCATCTGGCTTACATGGGTATTGGGGAACTGAACCTGGGTCCTCACTCTTTGCAGGCAAGTGCCTTAACCACTAAACAATCTCTCTAGCCCAACAATCACTTCTTTTTTTGAGGTAGGGTTTCACTCTAGCTAAGGCTGACCTGGAATTTACTAGGTAGTCTCAGGGTGGCCTTGAACTCATGGCAATTCTCATACCTCTGCCTCCTGAGTGCTGGGATTAAAGGCATGCACCACCATACCCAGCTGACAATTACTTTCTTTAATGGTGTAGCCACTGGTCAGTTGCCCACACACAAGTGAATAACCCCCAACCCATGCTCATGCAATCATGTCTAATTACATTCAGTGGGTGGCAACTAACAATAGACCATAAAAAGACATTGAAAGTAGAAGAGGTACTAGTTGGGAAGAAAATGGTTCAGTGAGAGGGGAGTAAGAGAGCAATGTGGGAGCAAATATGATCAAAATATATACAGACTTGAAGTTATTAAAAATATAAACATTTAAATAAAATATACTTCTCTGCTTCCCTTTCATGTAAAAATTATGTTTTCCTACCCACCTTCACTGTTCTCAGAAGTTTTGAGAAATTAAAATAAAAAGCCAAACAAAACAAACTTTAAATAACCCATTTTTAAAACAAACTAGATTCTTATAGCTATGAATAGGGAAGATTCTGAACTCACTCTAGTTTTTGTTTTTCTTATGGATTCTCTGAATTGGCCTCTTTCCATTTTGAGAGACTCTTTTATCTTCCTTAGCTCGTTGCATTCCTTAGCTACATTTCTTAGTTCTTCAAGGTTTTCAGAAACATTTTTAATCAAGTGAAAATTACTTGTAGCCACCCTCTGCACAGATAAGTGTTGGGCCTCACATTGTTTCTTCAATTGTTCTATTTCAGTCATTTTGGTATAATTTTTACTGATATCTTCTTTTAAAAGCTGAAGCTCTTTCATCAGAAGTTCTTGGATCTTGAGATAATTATAAAATAAATTAGAATGTGAATATAATTTCTTATCTGAAATGCTTGGCAGCACAAGTACTTCAGATTTTAGAGTGTCTGTGCTGACATCACTGGTTCAACACCCTTGATCTGAAATGCTCTCAAGACCAAGTTTTTGAGTTCACAGGTGCTCAGAAACCTTCTACTTCAGGTATCAGAGTAGGAGTGCCCAACTTGTCTTTCCTTAAACACATCAAGATCCTTTCTCATTCCACAAATGATTATGGACATATTGTTTTAAGAACAACAAGATATATACCTTTTTTTGTAATTCATCTTTTGATTTATTGAAATCTTTCTGAATATCTGAAATTTGAGTTGTCTTTTCTTCAAGTTTCGGTGTGAGTTTATCCATACTTTCTTCTTGTTCTTTCAAATGCAAGTGAGCAATTTTTAGCTCTTGTTGTGTGTCTAGATCCTTTATTAGAAGAAAAATGTGATCATATAAAGGAACATTATTTTTCTTAGTGATTAATTACTTTAAGCATAATTTAAGAAAAGTGTGTGCTCAGGTAGAAACTAGTCCTATCTCATGTCTCACATTGAAACAGGGCTGAAGGATGTGAGGTGCAAATTCCTGACCCTAGCCTGTCCTTCCAGTCCTGCTCCCTGCCTGACTTTGCCACCTGCTCTTTTTTTCCTTTCTTGCACCCATCTTTTGAAAAGCACCCTATTCCTAGGCTCAGAATTCCATTATATGAGGAACCCCATTTACCAAGTGTCTTGTGGTTGGATACCTGGGTTACTTCCAGATTTTCATCACCACAAATCACACCTTACATTGCTAAGCTGCCTCTTAAAAGATATAACATTTACCTTTCTACCTCTAATATATGTTGTTTTCTAGAAGAATGGTTTTGCATTAAGAATAGTGTGTACTGGGTAGGAAGAAAGCACACCACTCACTTTAGCTGTGACTTCCTGTAAGCTCTCCTTAAGTTGGTCTCTTTCCAGTTTGAGTATCTCCTCTGCTTTTCTTAGGTTATCTCTTTCTGTTACTACAGATTTTATTTCTTCAACATTTTCATGAAGTTTCTGAGCCAAATTTAAATTCTCCATCTCTAGCTTATGCAGAGTTTCGCCTTGTTCCTTGAGTTGTTTCTGGGCTTCACTGACTTCTCCTTTTAACTTAGAAAGTTCAAGTTCATTAGCCTTCAGTTCTTGAATCTGAAAATATCATGAAACTATGTTAAGATACCGATGTTTAAAGGAAAGGATAACGAATAGTTTCTAAACATACGAAGACATTAGTTTTTCCATGGTATTCCCATTAATTTTCCACATCAATTCACATAATTTTCTTTGGAAGTATAATATAAAGTACACCAATGTTAACTGTGTAGCTCAATTCCCCTTGATGTATGCATGCATCTATAAAAGTATAACCCAGGTCAAACTAAAGGACATCTCTAGCACTGCATAAAGTATCTATGTTTCCCCTTCCTAGAAGTAACCCTATTCTGATTTTTATCAACTTGGATCAGTTTTGTTTACTTTTGAATGTATGGATAAGATTATTCATCCATTTTCTCATTGATAAATACGTAGATTGGTTTCATTTTCCCATTTTTTGAGTAAAGCTGCTATGAACATTCTGGTAGCTTTTGGAGAAGTACGCATTCCTCCTCTTAGGTGCATACCCAAGGAGTGGAAATGCTAGGCCTTACTGCAGGGTTAAGTTCATCAGCAGGAAAAGTGCCAAGTTGTCTCCCAATATGACTGAACCATTTATATCCCCAAAGGTTTTAGACATGAACAAACCAGATGCCAAATCAAGGGAGGGCCATTCCTTTCCAAAAATGCATTTTTTAAAGTTAGTCTCTGAATATTCTCAATCGATTTTCCTGTGGATTCTCAGAAACAATCCCCCTGAGCATGTTGATATTTCTTGGTGTTCTTTCTGAGCTACATGGGCACTTCTTAGTTCTTTTTGCTTTAAGACACCCTTAAAAGAACAGTGACTTATGTGATTATTATACAAAAAATTAATTATGTTTTTACTTGTTTGTAATTGTAAAACTGGAGCTTGAACCCAGGGCCTGTGAATGCTAGGCAAGAGCTCTATTACTGAGCAACACTGCCCAGCCTGCTTTTATGTCTCTGTGGTTAGAAAACTTCCTGTGCTTGTCTCCCCATGCTCTTTCTACTTCAAGAAATAAACAGTTGGTACTGTGAACCTGGTCACTAGTCTATGGCTGGGAGGGTCACAGGCCCTATTGTGGAAGCTTCTGCTGCTTTTTGGCTAAATGGACATGATGGGCCTATCAAGTGTCTTCTACATAACCACATTTCTACCTATACATCAGTGCTACAGTCAGCTTTGGTCACAAAATCTGCTTATTGCAGTGGTCATTTGTACCAGTAGAGCCTCACAACTGAATAAGTGAGTGTTACATGTCCAGCCATAAACAGGGCATCTGTATTACTTACCCCAAGGCTTAGGGAATATTTCAGAAGAGGGACCAGAAAGAATGTATGAGCTGGAAGAAATGGGAGAAGTTGGGTGGAATGCAGACTTCCAGGCATATTACAATATTATTCTCTTGCTTCACACCAGCTGTGATTCCATTTTCAAACTGGGTTTCTCAACATCCTGTGTAGAAGGTCATGGTGCCCCACCTCCTCCCTGAGGATTTATACATAGTTAATGGTTAATTGGAGAGAGGGAGACATTTTCTTCAATGGTGTAGCCACTGGTAAGGTACACAATGGTTTTGTAAACAAACTCTCACACCTTAATCTCACTGAGTTACCAAAAAAAGAAAAGAAAGTAGAAAGGGAGCGAGCAAGTTGGGAAGAGGACAGGGATCAAGTGGGAAAGGGAGGGGGACAAAAGGAAGAAATAAGGGGTGAATTAAAATACATGTATGAAAACATCACAAGGGCTGGAGAGATGGCTCATGAGTTAAGTATGCTTCCTGTGCAAGTGTTAAGAGCCAGAGACTGTTCAGAGTTCAAAGCTCCAGATCTCATGGAAAACAGCTGGGTATGGCCACTGTAACCTCAGTCTTACAGGAGAATAGAGACTTGAGAATGTTCAGAGCCCAGCAAGCTCTGGAATCAGTAAATAGAGACTCCTGCCCAAAGAAGACCAGGTGGAAGATTGATAGAGCAGGGCATGCAATGTTCCACTGTGGCCATCACAACAAATGGGGTGCTGCCAAGGGCACATAATCATGCCTACAGCACACAAAGCACACTACACACATACCACAGTATACAATTATGCATACAAGCAAAAACTAAAGAACATGTCATAATGAAACTCATTATTATGCACAATTAATACATAACAAAAACATTAAAAGGAAACAAAGACACACACACACACACACACACACACATGTAAAATTTAACAGCTTGCTTTTCTGTTAGTGGTTAAGTTTTTGAGTTTCCAATAAGACTTTCAAAATGGTTTCTTTTTTTAAGGATTCTATAGTATTTTGACTTATTACTCAGTTTATTTCTAAGGTACACTAAGATTGTTTCCCGTTTTTTACAATTTTTTTAATTATTTTCTATTTATTTTTGGAGAGAGAGACAGAGAGAGATAGACAGAGAGGGAGACAGAGATGGGCGCGCCAACAGTCTCTCAGCTGCTGTGAACGAAATCCAGATGTGTGCCCCCTTGTGGTCAAGTGCAGCATTGCACCCTTGCCTCACTTTGCATCTGGCTAAACGTGGGACCTGGAGATTGGAACCACTGGAGATTGGAACCAGCGTTCTTAGGTTTAGCAGGCAGGTGCCTTAGCCGCTAAGCCATCTCTCCAGCCCTGTTTCCCATTTTTATCACAAACCACTATAATAAACAACTCTGTGGTATATATATATTTGGGTCTATGTTTATACATACATATATACATAAATACACATTTTTTTTATTTTGACAATTGAGTCAATATATATGTGCAGGATGAAATTCATAAAGAAACACTGGTTATAGAATATAAAAAGTTCAAGGATACTGACAGGTTATATTATTTCCTACTTGCCAACAATATCACTTGTTGCAAAGAAGGATGCATTATTGCCAGAAAACAACATTTACCTGGTAGCAAGTGGAATGTGCATAACTTACATTAACTTCTGTTTCTCTAAGGCTTTCCCTCAGTTGGTCTTGCTCTGTCCTGAGGGTTTTCTCCATAATTTTTAGGGCATCATTTTCCTCAGTAATGATTCTTATTTCTTCAAGGTTTTCATGAAGTTTCTGAGTTAGCCTTAACTTTTCTGTTTCTGTGAATTCCAGAACTGAATTCTGAGTTTTGATTTGCTTCTTCAATTGCTCCGTTTGATACATAAAATCCTTGACATCATCTTCTGCTTTAATAAGTTGATCTTCTTTTTCTTGGAGCTCTTGAATCTTAAGATAATCTTACAATAAGTTAGGGCACACACAAAAAAGCCAAGTAGATTGACTATGGAAATTTTTACCTGTCTTCAGTTTTAGGTTAATTCACACCCTGTTTCACTACACAGAAGAGCTAGCTGGTTCAGTGTCCTAGTTACTTATGTGAGTTTAAAATGCATACCTGGGCTTTTATTGTAGCATTTGCATGTTCTAAGTCCCTTTGCACATCTCCTATCTCATCTGTCTTCTCAGAAACAACCTTCCTGAGCTTGTCCATAGTTTCTTGGTGCTCTTTCAGGTGCACATAAGCAAATCTTAGTTTGTCTTCCTTTTCCAGGTCCTTTATATTATAGAAAGAAAGACTACAGTGAGAGGAATACAATTCCAACAGCACAGGAATGTATATGGTCTCCTTGCCCTCTCTGAGGCTGTCTAGTCTTCACCCTGCAAGTTACTTTTGAGTGTGATCATGTATTCTAGATGTACCACTGCCCACTTACCACTTTCCCTAACAGGACACTTAATAATGCAGCATTATGTTTCCACTTCACTTGTTATCCAAGGTGCAGCACACCATGATCTGAACATACTTAATGAACTGACTCCTATTCATTTTATCATGTGAATATCCTTCTACAAACATCTGTGCATAATCATGCAATGCGTGTAGTACACCTAGCAACAACTAGACTCTTTGGAGCTGATTTTATATTTCCAGCCATCCTGTGGCACTGATCTTTTAGAGAAAGACAGACAGACAGACAGACTCACTTTAGTGATATTTAGCTGAAGGGACAATGTACCTAGGCTAGCCTCAAATTTATTTTCTTGTTTCAGCCTCCTGAGTGATGGGATTACAGGCATGGGCCACCATGTCTAGCTTCCTTTCATCCTAGAAGCTTTTAAAAATAATTTGTTTGGGGGCTTTTCTACTTCCCAGAAACTCCCTCTTGCTGTACAGCTGCTTTGTCTTCATTCCTTTTCTTAGGCTCTATCTAGAAGGGCCCTCCCTGTTTTCTGGGAATCCCAATCCCTCTTCTCTTCTAGGGCAAGAGTCTGTTTGTTGCTAATAAATATATAAAACTTAATAATAATAATAAATTAAAATTTTTCCAAACTTAAAAGTTTTTGGGCTAGAGAGATGGCTTAGCAGTTAAAGCACTTGCCTACAAAGCCAAAAGATACAGGTTCAATTCCCCAGGACCCATGTAAGTCAGATTCACAGGTGGTGCATGTACCTGGAGTTTGTTTGCAGTCGCTGAAGGCCCTAGTGCACCCATTCTCTATCTGCCTCTTTCTCTCTTTCAAAATAAATGAAATAACTAAATAAATTTGTTTTAAACATATACTTAATTTGTTTGAAAGAGATATAGAGAGAATGATAGAGCCTCTTACCATTGCAAACAAACTGCAGATGTATGTGCTACAATGTGCATCTGCTTTAAATGGGTACTGAGGAACTGAACTCAGGCCAGCAGGCTTTATAAGCAAACAACCTTTAACTGCTGAGCCATCTCCCCAGCCCTGTTTTCACATAAAAATTTCTTTTTCTTTGAGAGAGTAAGTGAGAGTGAGTACCAGAGAAAATTGGCGTGTCAGGGGCCTCTAGACATTGCAATCAAACTCCAGACGCATAAGCCCTCTTGTATGCATGTGTGACTTTGTATGTGTGCATCACATTGTGCTTCTGGCTTATGTGGGACCTGAAGAGTCAAACATACTGCTTCAGTGCTATTCCTGATAATCAGTGCCAGGGTGTAGGAGACAGACTCTGAGGATACTTAACACCTACCAAAACAGAGACCCAGAGGCTCCTAGGAGCTCATTACTGAAGTAGACTTAAAACTCACCCACTATGGGTCAGGAAATTTTGCTGAAAAAGGAGTGGAAAGATTATAAGAGCCACAGGTTGAGACATCATGCTCAGAGGCATTCCCTCCCCTCAAAAAATAACTGAATAGGGCTGAAGAGAAGGCTTAGCAGTTAAGGCACTTGCCTGCAAAGCCAAAGGACCCAGGTTTGGTTCTCCAGGATCCATGTAAGCCAGATGCACATGCATCTGAAGTTTGTTTGTGCACCTATTCTCTCTCTCTCTCTCTCTCTCTCTCTCTCTCTCTCTCTCAAGTAAGTAAATAAATGAAAATAAGATAAACAGTGCATCACTCCACTTTCCCAAAAACCATAGAGTTGTTAAATTACAGAGCCAGCACAGTTGAGAGGCTGTCAGATCTGAGAAGAAACAGTTTCTAGTTGATGGCTTTTTAAAGAAATCTAAACAACATCAAGTGTCAGAAAACATCTTATCTTCAATGTTTAATACATTTTTTCCTCTTTCCTTTCATGCTGCCTGCTAGCAGTTTTACTCCATGTTACTTCAAAGATATTCAAGTTGGGCTCATAAAATTGTGAGTTATTACCACTTTAAATAACAGATAAAACTACAACCACCACTAAATATGAAGTGTTTGCTGCTGCAGAGAAAGCTTCTGTAAGAGAACATGGAAGAGTGAAACTCATCCTTTACCTCTTGTTGAAGTTCACCCTTAGCATAAACTGTACCCAGTGTTCCAGAAGTGTTCTTAGAAAATTTCTTTTTCAGTTTTTTAATTATTTCGTTGTTTTGCTTCAAAGACTGGAGTACACTGCACAAGTGTTCTTGAGTGTCTATGCTCTTTGTCAGAGAACAGAAAAAATTTCCATTAGAATGTGATGCACAATGATTTGATAGCTACTATTTGATCAGCAATATGATGCCTATCAAGTGTTTAGAGGGGCTGGAGAGATGGCTCAGTGGTTAAGGCACTTTCCTGCAGAGCCTAATGACCTGGGATCAATTCCCCCAGTACCAACATAAAGAAAGATGCCCGGCCAGGCATGGTGGCACACACCTTTAATCCCAGCACTCGGGAGGATTACCTTGATTTCGAGGGCACCCAGAGACTACATAGTGAATTCCAGGTCAGCCTGAGCTAGAGTGAGACCCTACCTTGAAAAACAAAACAAAACAAAACAACAACAAAACAAACAAACAAAAAACAACAACAACAAAAAAAATGATGCCCAAAGTGGCACATGCATCTGGAGTTTGTCTGCAGTGACTAGAGGCCCTGGTGTATCCATTCTCTCTCTCTCTGCTCGCAAATAATAATACAAAAAAAAATTCTTTTTAAGTGTTTAGGGAAAAAAAGTGTTTAGAGGCTCCGACTTTTCAAAGCTTAATCAGCCCAAACCTTACCGTGTCTCGAATGTCATTTACGAGCTGGTCTTGCTCAGTTGGCAGGCTCTCTTGCAGCTGCTGCAGGTCATCTTTATCTTGAGTCAAAGCTTTCACTTCTACGGTTTGCTGAAGCTTCTCATTTAGCAGGCTTTTCTCTTCTTCTACAGATCTCAGCTGAGAATCCTTGTTTCCCAGCTGTTCCTTCAGTTGTTCCACTTCATCTAATCTGTCCTGACTCTTGGCTGTTTTCTGTTGGAGCTCCTGAGTCTTTCCAGAAAGCTTTAAAGTGAGAAAAAGTAATGTGACACAGTAAAAACACATGTGTACACACCCACCCACCAAGCCAAGAAAGCAAAAGGCCATTGTTTTCCTAGATAACATTTTGTACCAACCTCTGTCTTCAAGAAATCCAAACTTAAACCAGGGTTTTCTGCATCTTTAGAGAGATTTCCTACCTCTTGTTTCATTCTGTCATTTTCTTCTAGGACAGTTTTGTATTTCTGCTCAAATTCCATATGAAGGGTTTTGAAAGTTTGAAATTCTTCATCAATGGTTTTATAATTCAGCTGGCAAGTGGCGAGGTCATCTTTAGTTTTCCCCATTTCTTCAAGTAAACTTTGAATTTTACTGTCTTTTTCAACTACTTCAGAAAACAATTTTTCTTTTTCTGATGTTATTATTGTGAGCTCTTCAGATTTCTTATGTATCTATGGGAAACATGTGAGATTTAAGGACATTTACAATATATGAGAGCTATCCTGAAATGACTTTCTGGGGAAAAAAAAGTTGTTTAAATTAAGGAAAGGCAATCATTACTTCTTTTGCACTGCTGGAGCCGAGCACACTGTGCATAGAAGGCAAGTCTCTCCTACTCAGCTTCATTCTCACTCAGGCCACTACTTCTCTAACTTGGGCTATTTAACTTCACCTTCAATGCTGTCTTTCTAATCTCTTTGTACTCTAGTAGGGAGGAGTACACAGAGAAAGAGCCAGTAGAGACACCTAAATGTGTTCTATGTTTATTTCCTTAGCAATCATTTTGGAGTGTTTTCCAATACTACCACATGGAAGGAATTTTGTGGTTTTCCTCACATTTTCTCTTTTATTTTAAATTAAAACTATTGAATGCAACTGCTCAAGAGTTAAAAAAAAAATTAGTCTACCACTCAAGTACTAACTAGGCCTGACACTGCTTAGCTACCAAGATCAATGAGATTGGGCGAGTTTAGGATGGTATGGCCATAGAATAAAAAAAAAAAAAAAAAAACTATGGAGGCTGGGGGTGGTGGCGTATGCCTTTAATTCTGGAACTTGGGAGGCAGAGGTAGAATGATCACTGTGAGTTCAAGGCCGCCCTGAGACTACATAGTGAATTCCAGGTCAGCCTGGACTAGAGCTTTACCCTACCTCAGAAAAAAAAAAAAAATCTATGGATAAATAATGTTTGTATAAAAAAAATTTTTTTTTTTGGAGAGAGACACAGAGAGAGACAGACAGAGGGAGAGGGAGACAGAGAATGGGCGTGCCAGCAGTCTCTCAGCTGCTGTGAATGAAATCCAGATGCATGCACCCCTTGTGGCCAAGTGTGGCATTGCGCCCTTGAGGCACTTTGCATCTGGTTAAACGTGGGACCTGGAGATTGGAACCGGCGTTCTTAGGCTTAGGAGGCAAGCACCTTAATCACTAAGCCATCTCTCCAGCCCAAAATTTTTCTTTTAAAAATATTATGTAAAAAAATTCAATAATCTATATTGGGTTTATGAATAGTTCATCACTGTGAAAGATTAAGGTGGAGGAAGATGAAAGAAAAAAAAAGCAGTACTGGAAAGATAGCTCAGTGGTTAAGGCAGTTTCCATCAAAGCCAAAAGACTCAGGTTCAATTCCCCAGCAGCCAAGTAAAGCCAGGTACACAAGGAGGCATATGCACCTGGAGTTCATCTGCAGTGGCTAGAGGACCTGGCACACCCATTTTCTCTCTCTCTGCCTCTTTCTCTCTCTTTCTCTCTCTCTCTCTCAAATAAATTAAATATTAAAAACAGAGAGAGCAAAGAAGAGACAAAGAAAAAGTGTAATACAGAAGAGGTTATAGTCACCAGCTTAAGAGGCACATCAGTGTGGATTAACTATTAGCTGTATTTTTTCTTTGGCAAGAACACTAAAAATAGTACCCACTTTTGTACATCTCAAGTGTTGAGAAGTAAAAGAAGTTATATTTTTTAAAAATATATATTTTTCTTGAGAGAGAGAGAGAGAGCAAGTATAGGCCTACCAAAGGCTTATTACTACTGCAAACACACCCTAGATAGATGTGCCACTTTGTACTTCCAGCTTCACATAGGTGCTGGGGAATCAAACCCAGGCCACAGGCTTTGCAAGCAAGTGCTTTTACCCACTGAGCCACCTCCCCAGACCAAGAACTTAGTTTTTATGTTTATAGGACAGCTGAATGAAATGCTCACAAGACTAGTAGGATCTCTGCCATAGAGCAGGCTCTCACATTCCCTCTGCATTTTATAGAGGGAAAGGAGGCACTGACAAGCAAGGGATGTACAGGCTCATTTACTAGCCTAGAGATTTACAGTGACTCTAAAAACTATTGGTGCTAACTTGCTACTTTCTTTTCGTGTTGATGGTAGCACAAGCTGGCCTGGACAGCTTCCTGCAAACTGCCTGCTTCAGCCTCCCGAATACTGGGACATCAGGCATGAACTATCATGCCCAGCTACATTTTGACTTTTTTCTTCTTCAACATATTTATATGACTAGTAACATCCCTCTCTCCACACACCCAATACCAACAATGACAAAAAGGTAAATACTAAGGGTAGTATTTACATATTGACTATTCTTTACATATGTGACTATTGAAAAGGCTGGAACAAGGATTATGTTACTAAGTGCATTGGTAAATATATCTTACACTCAGACACACCCACACACCCACACAGTTTCTATTCAGTAGCATAAACACAGACTAGAAGATGAAGTATTCATTTCCATTTCAGGTTGAGTCAAATGTTTAAAGTGTCTCTTGCCTAAATCTGCTTACCTCTGTCCTTAGCATGTCTACTTCAGAGGGTAAAGGTTTCAATTCTGAGAGCAAATTAACTTCTTTTCTCAAAGTTTCATTTTCACTAGTTTCTTTATTAAGTTGTATTTGGAGGTCAGTAATCCTTCTTTCCAATTCCAAATTACAGAGCAAATCTAGAAAGTTTTTGATAAATTAGCCAATGTTGACAAAAATCTAAATTTCATTAATAGATTCTGAACCACTTTTCTCAATGTCTGGTCCCTTGTATTTGAAAAATAATTGTAAAACCCTTCAGTCCATAGAAACTTTAAAATAAACACTAATAACTAAGTGATATTGAAAACAAATATTATTATTAAAAATCAGAACATTTTAATTATTGGAATGTAGTCAAATTATTTAAGAACATTTCTATAGGAAGTCAATTTGCAAAAATATGTCTGATATTGTAAAATACCATTTGGGACTTTGCCATGTATGAGGGAAGTGAGTTTTGTTATTTCATTAAAAGAAGATTGTAATTCCTTATCTAGATCAATTTGCACTTTCTTTTCTGCCTCTAATTGGTGTTGATATAGATGAATATCATTTTCCATTTGCTTGCAGGAATTTAAAAGTTCTTTCTGTTGGAGAAAGATGGAAAATATACAAAAATGGAGTGACCATTATAACTGCCTTATTATAAATGTGTGAGTGTGCACCATGATGCATGTGTGCTGGTCCAAGGGCAGCCCCTGTTGTCAGTCCTTGCCTTCCATTCTGAGGCAGAGTCTTGTTGTTCACTACTGTGCTCACCAGGCTAGCTAGTCCCCAAGCTTCTGGGGATTCTCCTGACTCTGCCTCCAGATCTACTGTAGGAGCTGTGGGGTTATAGGTGCTCATGCTACTGCACCGGCTTTATTCTCCTATCTCTGCCTCCATCCACTGTAGGAGCTCTGGGGTTACAGATACTTGTGCTTCCTGTGCCAACTTCATGTGAGTTCTGAGCTCAGATCCTCACACTTGCACGGTAAGCACTTTATCCCTTGAGCCCATCTCCCCAGCCTTGAAAACTTCTGAAAAATTACTATTTTCTCTTTCAGCTTCAGGCTTTCACTTCTAAGGAAGGCTGATTCTCTCTTGGCATCAAGGGCTACAGTTTCAGTATCAGGCAGAGTTTGTTTCATTTGTTTTAGGTCTTCAGTGGTTTCCTGATGAGGAGACACACAGGATCCAGTTAGATCCTATTTTGGTAGATTTGCAAATTATTTTGGAAAACATGTACATAGAATGATATTGATTTACTGGGGATGCAGCTCAATTGGTAGAGGGTTTGCCTAGCATGCACAAAGGTCTGGGTTCAATCCTCAGCACCACATAAAACCAGTTATGGTGCACACACATATAATATGAAGCCAACATTGGCTACATGAGAACATGAGACCCTGTCTCAACAAATCAAACAAAACAAAAAAAGATGTTGATTCTAGCTAATCAAAAAGTGTGAAACTCAGAACTGGAGAGATGGCTTGGCAGTTAAGGTATTTGCCTAGAAAGCCTAAGGAGCCATGTTTGATTCCCCAGTACTCATGTAAGCCAGATGTACAAGGTGGCACATGTGTCTGGAGTTTGTTTACAGTGGCTGGAGGCCCTGGTCTGCCCATTTTCTCTCTCTCAAATAATTTTAAAAAATTAAAAACGTGTGAAACATATGAAAATGAAAATATGAAAATATTTTCAATATGAAAATAAATGTTTTTCGTAATGAAAACATTTAAGAGATTCTAGCCATACTGTTCCATATCATAAAGGTAATATAAGTACTATAATTTGTGTGTGTGTGTGTTCAGAGTATGTGTGTGATGTACAGGGTATGCACATGTGTATACCCCATGTGTATGCATACATAAGACAGAGGAGAATATCAGGTGTTCCTCTCTGTTGCTCATCTGAATATCTTCTTGAGACATGGTCTCTCCCTCAAACCAGAGCTACTGTCCATCAGTGAGCCCCAGTAATTCTCCCTTGTAGACCAGTGTTCATAGCAATGTCTAGCTTTTTATGTAAGTCTGTGGAGTGAAGCTTGGTCTCTGGCCCTAGAGGCCCTCATGCTTAAGTGACAAGTGCTTTTAATTGCTGAGCCATCTCTTTGGCCCTACAAGTATTGTGACTTAAGAAATCTGTTACTGCTTAATAAATGACTTAATTAATAAACTATGGAAGCAGTTATTTTGAATTATGAGACTATTTTGATCTCTATTAATCAAATGAAAATTCTCAACTTATTTAGTTGAGAGGGAGGGAGGGGGAGACACAGACAGACAGACAGAGAGATAGAGAACCCAGATGGATCAGGGTCTCTTGCCACTGCAAAAAATCTCCATATGACTGTTTCTGGCTTTACATGGGTCCTGGGAAATTGAACCTGTGTCAGCAGGCTGTAAAAGTAAGTGCTTTTAGCACCTGAGCCATATCCTCAGCCCATTAATTTATTTTTAAAAATCTATAAAGTGGTAATGACTCTGACAGTACATTTCTCAAAGAGTTATTGACAAATTAAATATATATAAATTGAGTATAACCAAGCTCAGAATATAGTTGGTTAAATACAAGCATTTGCTATCATGATGATTATGATGGCATATTAGAAATGCCAAAGCAATCACACAAGAAAATAAAGCCAAATTTTAGCGATGAGTATGACAAGTCTATTTTTATACTAGATTTTTGTATGTTTATGCATTTCTGTAGATTCTTAATCTGGTCTTCCTTATCTCTAAGAAGTTCAACTTTTGAACTTGGTTCTTTCTAAAAGAATGAGAGAAAAATAGAACAGTATTTAGTATATAACTTGAATTTAAAAGGATTAAAAATAACATACATAATATTCTGAATTGGTCAGAAGTGGGTAATATTTAGAACTTAATCCCTTTATTTTTTATAGTCCTGTGTAATTACATGGTACACATTTTATAGCTGCAATTACTTATCAACAGAAAGAACATTAGCGCTTACCTCCAGATCCTTATTATATGATTCTGTATGCTTAACTAGGTCCTTTAAGCTGGAAATTTCATCCATTGGTTTTATCTGTCCGAAGAGCATGTGAATAGGAAACAGAGCAAGTCATTAGTGAAGTGAAAACAAACAAACAAAAAAAGATGCAGGGGAAGAAAACGAGAGAAAGCATTTTTTCCCAGCTTCAGAATCTCCCACACAGATGGGACTGAGAGATCACTTCCTAAAGCTACCACAACAGAGCACCTCGTGATTTATAATCTAAGAACACCACCTAAACAAAACAAAATGGGAACCCCCCCCAAAAAAAAACACACACACACAGAAAACCTCAGCCTGATCTCATAGAGCTACAATACTGTTTTTAGCAAATTAGTAATCACTAACCAGAGGAGAGAGTAGAGTGTAATCCCAATTTTTTAAAACATACATTAATGGATTTTGCTTGGAGTATATTTATTCTAGATGATTTTTTTGAATTCCCAGTAACTACTTACATGGTTCTGTACTAACATGCTTTTGCATAGGTGTGATCAGGAATCTACATTTGAAGTAATGTCATTTCATATAGAACTTTATGATATCATTATCACTCAGCCAAGATGCACAGGTTTGGGATTATTATTACTCTGTGAGTTCTATAGAAAATATTGGGAATCAAAAAAGAAAACAAAGGAATTAAAGAAGAAAACAAACTCCTGAAAGAGAACACGGGAAATCAGCTTAATGAAATAAAGAGGCCATTACAAGACATGAGTAAGGAAATAGAAATACTGAAGAAAAACCACGCTGAAATTTTAGGTCTGAAGAACACAGACAGTCAAATAAAAAAAACTCTGTGGAAAGTCTCAGCAGTAGAATGGATGAAGGAGAGGACAGAATATCTAAACTAGAAGACCAGGGAGCAGAGCTAATATACTCCAACAAAGAGAAAGACAAGCTAATAGGAAGGTATGAATGGGAACTTAAAGATATCCAGGACACTATGAAAAGATCAAACATAAAAATTCAGGGTATAGTAGGAAAAGAATTTCAATCCAGAGGCTTAGTGGCAAGGTCACTGAGAAATCAAGCTGGTGCTGAGCAGAAAACCTTCTCTGTATAGACCAAATAACTGAAAGCTCGAAAAACTGCATTGCATGCAGCCGTATGGGAGACAGAAGTCATCAGCGGTGAAAACAGTGGACACTGGAAGCCTCAAGTTTGGTCAGCCAGGCCAAATGACTGAACAAGTGTAATAGTGGCAAGTGTGCTCTGGAGGGAACCAACTGTTCTCTAATTGGACTGAAGGACAACTCTATGAGACCGAATATATGCCTGGTACTGAAAAAACTAATCAAAGCCTATGGTAGGGGAGGTCATGAGCCTTAGGGGTATAAAGCCTGCTCTTGTCTGGCTAAATGCATATATGCTCACCAAGCTGCACTGAAAGCACTACACTTAATGTTCATATTCATGTATCAATGTTACTCTCACTTCTGGTTAGAGAAGCTTCTCTTTTCAGATGGCGATGACCACTGGGATGACCCAAAAGGCAATACAGTGCTGAGAAGGGACAGAGGTGTGTCAGGCACTGAAACATCTCTATCACACCCTCCAAGGCTCAGGGTCCATTGTAGAAGAGGTATCAGAAAGAATGTAAGAGCCAAAGGAAGGGTATGAATCCTTACAATGCAACTGTCCAGACAGAAATTTGCCTTGATATCCATGACCTCACAGTGCCTAGCAATACCTTCATAAGACCCTCATAATGGGAGAAAAAGGTGATAACACCAAATTAAAAGAAAGACTAATGGAGAGGAGAGGATATGATGGAGTTGTGAAGGGGAAAGGGGGAAGGGAGGGAAATATCATGATTTATTGTCTATAAGTATAGAAGTTGTCAATAAAAATAAACAAGTATAGAGATGAAAATATTTGTCTTTAGTTTCATTTCCACCAAAATATCTATAGCTTAACTTTTGAGTACCAGAAAATCTTGTATTCAAAACAAGTAAACCACAGGTGATCAAAGAAAAATATATTTTCCCTTAGGATCATTTAGTAACAACATTCAGACAAACAAAGTCTAAAAGCAAAGTTTTTGTGTACTTGTGCATATACTGGCCTATGTGTGTGTGGGGTGTGTTTGTGTTTGCATATGTGTGAATGCACATGTACAAATGTGCATGCTCGTGTGTGTGGTGTGCTTGTGGAAGTCAAATTTTAATGTCAAGTTTTTTTCTCAACTGTTCCCCACCTATTTATTAAGACAAGGTCTCTCATGGAACCCAGCAATCATCAATTTAGTTACTCTAGCTATTTATTAAGACAGGGTCTCTCACGTAACCCAAAGATCATCAGTTTAGCTATTTATTAAGACAGGGTCATCAGTTTAGTTACTCTAGCTATGTGTTAAGACAGGGTCTCTCAAAAGATCAGTTTAGTTACTCTAGCTTTTATTAAGACAGGGTCTCTCACATAACCCAGCTATCAGTTTAGTTACTCTAGCTATTTATTAAGACAGGGATCATCAGTTTAGTTACTCTAGCTATTTATTAAGACAGGGTCTCTCACATAACCCAGAGATTATCAGTTTAGTTACTCTAGCTATTTATTAAGACAGGGTCTCTCACGTAACCCAAAGATCATCAGTTTAGTTACTCTAGCTATGTGTTAAGACAGGGTCTCTCACGGAACCCAGAGATCATCAGTTTAGTTACTCTAGCTATGTGTTAAGACAGGGTCTCTCACGGAACCCAGAGATCATCAGTTTAGTTACTCTAGCTATGTGTTAAGACAGGGTCTCTCACGGAACCCAGAGATCATCAGTTTAGTTACTCTAGCTATTTATTAAGACAGGGTCTCTCACATAACCCAGAGATCATCAGTTTAGTTACTCTAGCTATGTGTTAAGACAGGGTCTCTCACGGAACCCAGAGATCAAGTTTACTCTAGCTATGTGTTAAGACAGGGTCTCTCACGGAACCCAGAGATCATCAGTTTAGTTACTCTAGCTATTTATTAAGATCATCAGTTTAGTTACTCTAGCTATGTGTTAAGACAGGGTCTCTCAAACCCAGATCATCAGTTTAGTTACTCTAGCTATGTGTTAAGACAGGGTCTCTCACGTAACCCAAAGATCATCAGTTTAGTTAAGCTATGACAGGGTCTCTCTCACGGAACCCAGAGATCATCAGTTTAGTTACTCTAGCTATTTATTAAGACAGGGTCTCTCACGGAACCCAAAGATCATCAGGTTAGTTACTCTAGCTATGTGTTAAGACAGGGTCTCTCACGGAACCCAGAGATCATCAGTTTAGTTACTCTAGCTAGTCAGTTTGCCCTGAGGATCCACTTGCATTAGCATGATTTATGTGGATGCTAGGGAGCAAACTCAGGTCCTCATATTCACGAGGCAAGTGCTTTACCAACTGAGCCACCTCCTCAATTGCAAAAGCACATTCTAAGGAAATGTAAGGGATTTAATAAAATGGTGTCTTGTTTAGGATATTTTCTGGAGGCCTAGCTCAGTTCTGGTGAGTTTTAGACTTCAGACTGGTGCTATAACTGACATTTCTATTTAAGTCCTATTCAATAAAAATGTATGAAGGAACCCCTGAAAAACATCTTAGTACTATTTCTGAGTGCCTACAGTCTAATGTTTTCTGGATTAGTTCATCTTAACATGCAACAAAATATCAGATAGCTAGAACATTTAAGTGACATGGTTCATTTCTAAAAACTCCTTTAATAGGTCTCTCCATAAAGTTTAAGACTCTTTTAACTGCTTAGGAATGTACTTTTTAAAGTAAAAAATCATTAATACGAAGCATCTACATATAAAACATGCTAAAATTCCTACTGGTCTCAGCAGAAAACGAGGTGCTCTGGGCAGCATCTAGAGTGCCATCAGCAACCACTTAACACAAATAACCAAGAGACAGAGCCCCACACTTCCCCAAGATGCTTCTGTAAGCATGATGGAAACAAATATGTGTAACTATGTTAAAACAAGGTAAATAAATTCATTCTTAAATCCTCAGGTTGCGTGTATCTGCTTATTTCTGAATCTTTTAAGAGAATGGTACTTCTGCTAAGTATGGTTTCCATTTCAGCTTCACCATTTTTCACCGTCTTACCTCTTTATCAACTTTTCTTTCTAGAGCCTCAATTCATCTAATTGTTTTTCTTTTAGTTGAAATTCCAGGTCTTCATTTTTTCTTCTTAGCAGTTCATTGTCTAATGCCAGGTTATCATATTTAGCATGAAGTAAGTTCAACTTGCCTTCTAAATTCTCCTATTATAAACAAACCCAAATTTTCTAAGAGATTTTCAAGTCTCATATTTATTATTTACTTCAATAATATTTAGATAAGTTGAAGGTCTAGGGCATTCTCTTCTTCAGCCTTTCTAATACTTGGGCAAATTTGCTAACTTTGAATAGCTTATTTTGGAAGGAGCTTAATAAATTAAAAATCATACAAATAAATCATAAATCTGCCTGTGCCAAGTAGAGAAAGTCCAACTGCAAAAGTAGAGCAAGTACTGATAAGCCCATGTAAGCACAAGTTAAACTCAGTAATTAAGATGATTATTTAGCTGCTCATGTGTCTAACTCATTTCTCAGATGGCTCTGAATTCAGGATGGGGAACAGAGATATTAGGTTGACCTCTAAGTCTCTAATGCTTATTATGTTTTATGATATATCCTTAGAGAAACCTGTTTTTATGTCATTTTCAGAAAAATTATGATAAGGCAAAAAATAGGTCAAATTGAGGATTTGAGAATCTGCTATTTGTTTTTGTTTTTTTTTAAACTCTAATGTCTAATGTCTTAGGGATAAAAAACACTTTGTAACTGGGCATGGTGGTACAAGCCTTTAATCCCGGCACTCAGGAGGCAGAGGTAGGAGGATTGCCATGAGTTCAAGGCCAACCTGAGACTACATAGTGAGTTCGAGATCAGCCTGGGCTAGAGTGAGACCCTACCTCAGAAAACCATAAAAACAAAACAAAACAAAACAAAAAAAAACCCCACTTTGTCTTTAATACCTTATAGTCATCAGTAATGGTAATAATATGCTACAACAATAAAACCCAGTAACAAATTTAAAGACAATTATTCTGTAAAATGTTTTAAATTACCTGACTTAGTAGCTTTGTTGCTGAGCTCCATTCTATCTCAGTTAATGGTTCAAGAGTATTACTAAAGGTATCAGACTCAAAACAGAGAGCTACAATTAGAAGAAAAAGACATGTCTATAGACATTTATACATGTACATAATTTAAATACATACATAATTTATACATAATTTTGCTCCAATTCAAATGAAAGATTACTGCAAAGCATTCTGAGCAAGGTAAGGCTGTAGAAACCTATGGGCCAAAAACATAAACACTGAGTATATACTAACAAAAGATGTGCTCAACTACAACACTGTGAATTAAGACAGCTGGATGAAACCAGTACAGTGATAAAATATATCCTTGAAAGCCATGCTGTGATGCAGACCTTTAATCCCAGCACTCAGAGAGCCGACGCAGAAAGACTTCTGTGAGTTTGAGGCCAGCCTAAGATGAGTGATGTCAGCCTAAGCTAGAGTGAGACCCTACTTTGACCATCCCTCCCCACACAAATTTTTATATCTCCTTGATACAGTGTAGATGAGGACAGATTTTTGAATTTGACATTTGATCATTATCAGTAGATCATTCAATGCCTCTCAAATATAATGCTGGAGACATAATTCTGAAACAAATTTCTATATAAAAACCACTGTTTGAAAACTGGAAAGGCTTAAGGCAGATGTACCATTCCAACTGAGTAACATAATATGAAGAAAACCTCTGACTCACATGATTCCACATTCTGTTCTGTTATCTTTTCTTTCTTTTGGAGATGGGGACTCACAGTGTAACCCTGACTGGCTTGAAACTACATAGCTCATGCTGGCCTTGAACTCATGGTAATCCTCCTACCTCAGCCTCCCAAATGCTGGTATTATAGGCCTGAGCCACCATACCCAGATTATTAAGAGATTTGGAATTAAAAGAGAATATTTCACATATATTTGATTTCTTAAAATGACTTTTACCATAATTGATTATAATCATATCTACCATAAATGCATTTTATTTAACCATGTTTAACATATTGACTGAGTTAGTGTATCTGTATGGAGATGCTTTTATAATTAAATGCAGTTCCACTTAAGGTACTCACATTCATCTCTTTCTCCTGATACAGTTTTGCCTAAGCACCAAGTAACTCGTCGCTTCTTTTTGGCCTATAAGAAATAAATCAAAATTACTTCACACAGATCTGGCCTCAGACATTAATAAAACAAAAGAACTAATTCCTGGATGTAAAAGCAGCAGTGTGACACCGTGTTCAAACTGAAGGAAATGGGAAGTGAGGATCAATACCTGAAAGTTGTCCTCTGACCTCCACCTATGTGCTGTGTGATAGGTTCTCTCTCTCTCTCTCTCTCTCTCTCTCTCTCTCTCTCTCATTCACATGTGTGTACATAAACACACACATACACAAAAGCCACTGATTTGGTAGTATTTTTAGGTCTAGTTTAGGTCACTCTACATTAAAGAAAATATACTCAAAAAATTTCAAACCAGTGCTTAATCACATAATTCATTTGATAAAATACTTAAATTTTCAAGTTTGTTTTGGTTTCCCAAACGACAACTGTTATTGGAAAGTTATAAACCTAGACTTGCTAATCTTATGTAGTTGTTATCCTTCCAGTGTATCTGCTCTGTTAACCCCATGATGGCTACTTCCTTACATGGTCTGCCCCTTGCTGAATCATGTTCTTCCTGCCAACTCCTCTTGGTTCTCTGAGAACCAAGATTCCAGATTCCATAGATTATTATTTTCACCATGTTTGCTATTTCAGGTTAGTACCTTCAAACAATTTGGTTCCTTCTCTGTCCCTCAACTAGCTCATGTAGCACATATGTGGCTAGATCACACTGCCTTTACGTTTCTACCAGCCTCCTGCCCACTGCCAGAGTCACATAGCTGGACAAGGAGCTGCCACATTAATAGTCTTTAATGTTACCTGGAAGGACTTTTTTTTTCCACTTGTCAGATTTCTTTCCCACTTACAACAAAACAAGAGTATTCAAAATCTTGGAATATCTGGGAAACCTGTGATTCTACCTTTACCTGCCACCACAGCACAGAAGTAGTTTGGACTTAGAAAAACAATGGTTTTCCTCCACAAGTCCTTCCGACAGACAGTCTCTCTCTTCCACCTAGGATCAGCTCCCATCTATTATATTCAAGAGTCCTTCACCACATAATTCCACTTACTTTTGGAAATGAGTTCCCTTTTCCTAAATGCAAAAGGCTTTATTTACCTTCATCTAGTTTCTTGGCAGAATGTGATACTACTGTCCACTCCCTCCCTGGAATCTTTTCTCAGCTGCGACATTCACCTTAGTTCCTTCTTAACTCTAGAGCAGAATTAAGGTTCTTTTCTAGTTTCTTCTCTTTTGCCTCTGCCTTTAAGGTTTGTGCTGGGTCACATGCTTTCTCCTCTGTGCTCTTCTTTCTTTCTTTTCCTTTATAAATTATTTATTTATTTATTTGTAAGCACAGAGAGGAGAGGAGAGCAGGGAAAGTATAGGCACAATAGGGCCTAGTGCTGCTGCAAAGTCCAGAGGCAAGCGCCACTTTGTGCATCTGGCTTTACATGGGTGCTGGAGAATCAAACCCAGGCTGCCAGGCTTTACAAGCAAGTTCCCTTAATCATTGAGCCACCTCTCTAGCCCTGTTCTTCAATTTTTTAATGTAGATATTCCAAGTACCTCTTTGGTTTCTCATTGTATTAATGAATTCTGCCCCCCAGCAAGCAAAGCAATGACTGCAGGTCATTTTGGATACCTCTACCTCCCACATTCACAAAATGCTGCTGAATCTACCTCACAAAGTAGTGCTCCAATTTGTCCCTTCTTCCACAGTCACAATTCTTGCATAAGCTCAACTAATTTGATATACACAGTAGCCACAGCTTTCTAAACAGCAATTCTGATATAAAGCTCTTTTTTGTCTTTAGCATATCACATTCAAATTCTTCAATGTGATTGGATATGTCCTGACCATCAGAACATTTTTAAAGTCCAAAGAATGTGTCATATGTTCACAAATTCAGGCTTTTGTTTATGTTGGTTTTCCTGAAACACTCTTTCCGTACCTTCCACTGGGCTATTTCCTACTTATCATTCATTCTACCAATAATTCTACTTTATACACACTGAGTATGCTGACTGATACAATACATCTAATAATAATAACAATCATATTTACAACTTATATTTATTGAGGATTTGCTGTGCTAAAGTATTGTGTTAAGCATGTTCTATGTTTTATTTAAGTATCATAAGGTGGGATATCAATTTATCTTAACACTAAGGGCAAGAGTCAGTAATCAAGGTAAATGGATTAAAATCTAATGGGTATAGCTCTAGGGTCCATCCTTCTATCCCTCAAAGTATCTAGTGGACGAACAAAGCCCTACTCCAGTAAAAACAAGTAGATGAACCAGAAAATAGAATTTTGAACGCAGCATTACCCTACTGTGCTATGGTTCCCAACCATGTAATAAATTTCATTAGAATTTACTAAGAAGCATAGTTCACATAGATTCTTTTGACAAGTTCTTGAATTAGGCTCTCAATGAGGGAGAATTGGGGAGAGGTACTTTTTAAAATAGTTTTTATTTTTATTTATTATTAGAGACAGAGTCAGGGAGGGGGAGGAAGGATGGGCATGTCAGGGCCTCTAGCCACTGCAAATTGAACTCCAGACGCATGCGCCACCTTGTGAATCTGGCTTACTTGGGACCTGGAGAATTGAACATGAGTCCTTAGGCTTTGCAGGCAAGTACCTTAACCACTCAGGCATATTTCTAGCCCAGGGGAAAGTTACTTTTAATGAAATACATCTAAAGTTGATACACAAGCAAACACATACAATATTTTGGGTTTCTTAAGTATATTGTAGCAATGAATAAGTAGCACATAACCTTATAGTCAACACACAGAAATGTGCATTCTATTTTTTAGTGACATATTTACTGGCCATCTTTCAGTGTACCTTTAGTTCCTGCTGCAAATTAATAGAAGATGAGCTGACCAGCATCTGCTGTAGGTTCTGAATTTTCTCATGCTGTACTTTCTGAAGTAAGCCCTTTTCTTCCAAAAGTTGGGCCAATTGGTCTTTTTCCATTTCTTGTGCCCAAGTCTTTATGCTTACCTAAAATGTGATATTAGGTTATGTAAACCATACGTGTAGCAAGATTTTAAATCCTTGAACTTTGTTTCAACAATATTATTTTGTATTTAATGTATCAAATTTCTATGAGCATTTAAATTTTTTGAAATAAGGCATTTCCTACATATAGAACCTCAACAGGCAGTTACCATAACCAATAACTTCTCAAACTTACCAAACTTAAATATAATGTATTAATTTCTTTTCATCATCCTATATATATAATGTAAAATATAATGTTGTTAAAACAATTCTATTATTTGCCTGTGAATAAATGAATAACATATATGAAATATTGTAACAGCTGATATTTAAACACCAACAGTCATATTTCATCATTTGAATTGTTTTTTTACTAATTAGGAGCTTTGTTGTATGGGCAAAGTATGTGTTGGTCCCATTCCTCTCATATTATTCTCCCTGATGAAGGCCCTCCTCAGTGGGGTTACTGGTATTCATGGGGTTATGTGTTAGGAATGCAGCCATCACTGAGTGTATAGGGGGTGGCTCCTACAATCTTTCCATCCCTTCTTCCTCAGTGTTTCCTGAGCCTTGGTGTGTGTGTTATAAGCTTACTTTAGTTCAACTCATTTCTTAAAAGATCACTAAAATGAAACAGTTTTATAAAATATGTGACCATGATGACTAAAACACATAATTAGAATGACAGGCTGGTTGGGCTATGTTATTAGAGAACTACTTATATGCAAGAAGGAAAAGAAATTCAAGAAACTGATATCTTTCAATTTATACTATATTAAGTCTTTTCTTTCAGTTTTATAGTAAATTTTTTTCTTTCCTTTTGGTAGTGGTCCCAGGGATGGAATTCAGTACATTGTCTGTGCTAGGGAAGCAGTTTACCATGAGCTTCATCCTTATTCCTTAAGTTAAATTTTTATAAGTTGATTTTAGTTAAAGGCTTTTGTTTTAAACTTAAGAGTCAATAAAGATCTCCACTGTTCTAAATAGGCCCCTATTCATTTTTAAAATTTTTATTTATTAGCGACAGACAAAGAGGCAGGGGGGGGGAAGAGGAAGAGAACGGGCACACCAGGGCCTCCAGCCACTGCAAACAAACTGCAGATGCATGCTCCACCTTGTGCATCTGGCTTATGTGGGTATTGGGGAATTGAGCCTTGAACCAGGGTCCTTAGGCTTCATAGGCAAACGCTTAACCACTAAGTCATCTCTCCAGCCCGCTATTCTTTACTAAAATAAATGATTCATACATACTTCCTCTAGTTGCTTTCTCAGATCCATTATTTCTTTTCTGTATCTTTTCAGGAGAGCTTCATCACTTGATACCTCATTCACAAAAGGAGTGTTCTTCATAGATTTAGCAGTGCTGGCAAACTGGAACAAAGTAGTATAAAATGTTCAATAGTAATTCTAACAGTTGATAATATCTTTTCTTAAATTAACTTTCTCTGAATAAACAAATTCTTCCCAGTTAGCTTAGTACTTCTGACTGCAGGGAGCACTCCACGCCCTTTTAATGTTTTGTAATTCAGTTTGGTCAAGGAGAGGTCAAAGTATACCTTGAAGACAGATGCCAATAGAATCTCCAGGCAGTGGCTTCCTGGAATTCCACTTACCCTGCAGAATGCTTCCTCTTTGCTGAAGCTCCACTTCTGCCCCACAGTTTCTGCCCTTCCTTTGGACTGCATCCTACTTATTGGTTACTTATAACTAGCAATCCATGGCAAAAATGTTGGAAGACAAGTCTTACCTATTCTATAAATTTTGGCAGTAGTTTGACTCAGTGCTAAATAGTTTTTTATTCCCCCATTCATATTTTTAATTTGTAGCCTACATTGAACTGAAATGTCCTATGTAGACCAGGCTGGCCTTGAGCTCAGCAGTTTTCCTGCCTCTGCCTTCTAAGACTGGAATGACAGTATGATCTCAAGTGCTTCACCTTCCTAAATGCTGGGATTAATGGCAAGTACCACCATGCCCAGCTTTAAAGCATTCTTTTCCTTTTTAAAGCCTGTGGTGGGGCTCAAATCCAGGGCCTGTGCATGTTGTGTGCTCACTCTACCATTGAGGAAGGCCCTAGCCCTTTTGACAGCTACTTAATACCATGGTTCTTAGAGTATGAATCCTAGAAGTAATTTTAAGTGGGTATATGAAGAAGGCTACTGAATCTTTCATTGAAAAAGCAATTCTGTTAACCTTTTCATTTCTTCCCCTTCCTTTCTTTTTCCCTCTTTTTATTAAAAAAAAATTATTTTGGCTGGGCGTGGTGGTGCACACCTTTAGTCCCAGCACTTGGGAGACAGAGGTAGGAGGATCACTGTAAGTTTGAGGCCACCCTGAGACTACATAGCAAATTCCAGATCAGCCTGGGCTAGAAGCAAGTGAGATCTTACCTCAAAAAAAAAAAAAAAAGTATTTTTATTTATTTTTTTTGAGGTAGGGTTTCACTCTAGCCCAGGCTGACCTGGAATTCACTATGTAGTCTCAGGGAGGCCTCAAACTTACAGTGATCCTCCTACCTCTGCCTCCCAAGTGCTGGAATTAAACACATGCACCACCATGCCCAGCTTTCCCTCTTTTTACTTTATTTTAATAGTTTGTTTATTTATTTGAGAGAAAGAGAGAGAGAGAGGACATGGCAGAGAGAAAGAAAGAAAAGGCACGCCAGGGCCTCCAGCCACTGCAAACAAATTCCAGACACATGTGCCCCCTTGTGCATCTGGCTTATGTGGATCCTGGGGAATTGAACCAGGGTCCTTAGGCAAAAACCTTAACCACCAAGCCATTTCCCCAGCCTGTTCCCTCTTTTTAAATAGAACATGCAGCTCAGATCAGATCAAGGCAGGCAATAGGTAGCAGAAATTCAATAATTATTTAGCAATATATACATACATTAGTTTTTATTTATGGAACTATATTAGTCCCATAACATTTCCTATATTCCTATTTTAAATACAAAAATGAGGTAAACAAAATATTAAGTGATTTCAATTGTATCTATACAAAATTCATGGAGAAGGGATACAAATCAGTAAAGTCCAGGAAAATATTATTTAGAGTAGATTATTATAACAGGAATTATGTCCAGAAAGACAAACCGTACCTAATTTGACAGCTGACTTCTGCTTTTTTTATAGTAAGGTTAGATTAAAAAAACAAGCTCACCTGGAGAGTAGTAAGGGTTTCATCAAAAGACACTGGACTTATTGTGCAAATAATGCGGGTTTTTGCATTTCCTCCCAAGGAATTCTGAAGAATTTGTGTTAATTTGCTATCCCAATAATTTATGAAACAGCATCAGAAACAAGTTTGGGAAGAAAAAGATTGATAAAATGTATATAATAAGATTTTTTATTTTTAAACATTTAAATTAGTAGTCATTAAAAATACTTTTATAGGTTATATATGGCAGATCAAATTACTAATTAAAACTATTTAAAGTAGCAGGTAAACTCAATGGGTTATAGTCATATGAGAGAGAAGCTATGCTCACAGAATGCCAAAAGCTTTTGAATATATAGATGAAATTAGTATACTTGATTATTACTGAAGTCTTACAATTTTCTTCTTTCATTCCCTCCCTTCTTCTCTCCCCCCTCCCTTTCTTTCTTCCCTTTTTGAGGTAGGTTATAATTCTAGCCCAGGTCGGAGCTCACTAAGCCCCAGGCTGACCTTGAATTCAGAGATCGTCCAAGTTCAGCCTCCCTAGTGCTGGGATTAAAGGTGTGTGCCACCACAGCTGGCTTTGCATTTTTCTACTGAATACAAAACATAAGCAATAAGTAAGAGCACAATGGGACAAACTTACCCAGTTTGCTCATCACTAAGTTTCTTGATCACTTGTCCCAAAATAAATAAGCTTCGGTTTATATTACAGCCTTCCTTGAGTTGCACACCTGAATTTATTAAATAAATATAAAAATTAACTCCTGTACTAGATGATGAACTGACTTATAAGGAAGTTATGTACAAAATCAGACATGCTCTGGGTTGGACACAAGTCCACAGTTAGTAAAACCGAGAGGCGTTCTTTTGCTCTTCTGCCCACCTACTATATCAATCAGAAATGTCATCACCTGTGACAAAGAGGAGGAAGACAGAAGAGGAAGGAAAAGCCCATGTCCTAAAAGAGCTCCTCTACAGCCCCAGTTCAAGTCTGATTTTTTACATAAACCTTAAATAAAGGCAATCATGGACTCCCAACCAAATTAGTCATTTTCATTTTAGTTATTTTTTATTTCTTTAGTACATGTGTATGATGTGCCTATGTGTGTTTGTGTGGATGCACACATGCCATGTCACATGTGTGGAGGTCAGAGGCTAGCTTCTGGTGTCCACCCTTGCCTTCTACCTTTGAGGCATTGTTTGCTCCTATGTACACCAGTCCAGCTGGCCTATGAGAGTCCAGGGATTCATCTGTCTCTACCCCCCAATCTTGGGATACAAGTACTGTGATTACAGATGCATGCCACTGTTTCTGGCTTTATGTGGATCCTTGAGCCATCTCCTCAGCTCAATTTTTCATTTATTTTTATTTATTGATTGATTGATTGGGGGAGAGGAGAGACAGAGAGAGAGAGAGAGAGAGAAAATGAGTGGGCATGCCAGAGTTTCTAGCCACTGCAAAGGAACTCCAGATACATGCATCACTGTGTGCATCTGGCTTACTGGGTTCTGGGGAATTGAACCTGGGTCCTTTGCCTTTGCAGGCAAGCTCCTCAACTGCTAAGCCATCTCTCTAGCCCAAATTTTTAATCAATCTTTCTTTCTTTCTTCCTTTTTTTTCTTTTTCTTTTTTTTCTTTTTTTTTGAGGTAGGGTCTCACTTTGGTTCAGGCTGACCTGGAATTCACTATGTAGTGTCAGGGTGGCCTCAAACTCATGGTAATCCTCCTACCTCTGCCTCCTAAATGCTGGGATTAAAGGCGTGCACCACCACACCCGGCTCTCTCTTTCTTTTGGCTTTTCGAGGTAGGGTCTCACTCAAGCTCAGGCTGTCCTGGAATTCATTATATATTCTCAGGGTGGCCTTGAACTCATGGTGATCCCCTTGCCTCTGTCTCCAGAGTGCTGGGGTTACAGGTGTGTGCCACCATGCCCGCCTCTGAATTTTTAATTTTTTAACTTAATATGCTTACATGATTGGTTCAAAAAGGTAAGAGAAAAGGAGGCTAGAGAGATGGTTTAGCAGTTAAGGTGCATGACTGTGAAGCCAAAGGACCCAGGTTAGATTCCCCAGTACCCACATAAGACAGATGCACAAGAGGATGCATGTCTCTGGAGTTTGTTTGCAGTGGCTAGAGGCCCTGGCATACCCATTCTTTCTCTCTCTCTCTCTGTTTGCAAATAAAAAAACAAATAATAAAAAGAAAAAAGAGTTAAAAGAAAGAAAACATGTACAGTGTGAAAAAGCTCCCTCCTAACTTATCTCCTATTTAAATATTTTATTTTTATTTTATTTATTCATTCATTCATTCATTCATTCATTCATTCTTTGGAGAGAGAGACAGAGAGAGAGACAGAGGAAGACAGAGATGGGCGCATCAGCAGTGTCTCAGCTGCTGAGAACGAAATCCAGATGTGTGCGCCCTCTTGTGGTCAAGTGCAGCATTGCACCCTTGTGTCACTTTGCATCTGGCTAAACGTGGGACCTGGAGATTGGAACCGCTGGAGATTGGAACCAGTGTTCTTAGGCTTAGGAGGCAGGCACCTTAACTGCTAAGCCATCTCTCCAGCCCAACTTATTTCCTATTTAAACAGCTTTTGTTCCCCACTAGCAAATTACTATCATTTCTTGTCTCATTCTTCCAGAGATCTTTTGAAAATGCAAATCCATACATATTCATTTTTCCTTTCTTTTTTCATATAGACTGCTCACTTTATTTTGTACTTTGCTTTTTCCCTGGACAATATATCTCAGAAAAATTTCTAAATCAGTAAGGATTTTTATTCATTTTGTTATCATAGAGTTCTACCATATGGATTTACCAGATTTACCAAAGGCACAATTAAAAGGCACATAGTTTTCCAGTGTACTGATCCTATAAAAAATACTGTGACAAATAATTTTGAACAAATACATTTCAGTTACATCAGTTAATGACGAGTTTCTGCTTAACCAGAAATGTTTCTTGGTGGCTGCAGAGATGGTTCAGTGGTTAAAGGCCCTTGCTTACAAAGCCTGCAGTCTATGTTTGACTCCCCAGTACCCATGTATGGCAGATACACAAAGTGGCACATGCGTCTGGAGTTTGTTTGCAGTGGCAAAAAGTCCTGGCATGATTGGCTTTCTCTGTTTGCAAATAAATAAATGAATAAATATTTAGATAAACACATTATTTCATATCAGATGTCTGATAGACTGGTACATGACCAATGGCAGGAAACCTTCTGCATCACACCTTCCTGCTGGAGGCAGAAGCTTTTCCTAGTTTATGGCACGAATGCAAGCATTGTGTATTCTGAACCATTCTAAACATTCCCTTGGGTTATACAGCTATTAATCTTTGTTTTCAGTTTCCATGCTTCATGCAGTAGTTATGCAAACTGACTTCTAATAATTTTCATGGCTCTTTGTAAGACAAATTCTTCAAGCTGATCAAAATGTATTCCTTGGTATGTGATTATGATATAATCTAACTTTTTTCAAATGGCTATCACAAATTTGAAGGACTTTTAAGATTCTTTAAAATTTTTTTTTTTAATTTTCATTTATTTATTTGAGAAAGAGAGATTGGGGATGCCAGGACATCCAGCTGCTCATTACAAATGAACTCCAGACACATGAGCCACCTTGTGCATCTGGTTTACATGGGTCCTGGAGAATTGAGCCTGGGTCTTTTTGCTTTTTAGGCAGGCACCTTATTTCCCCAGTCCAAGATTCTTATATATTTAAGATACATGTTGTATTTTCCTTCCTTCTCTTCTCTCCATCCTTTTGTTTGGAGACAGCATCTAACAATGTAACCTAGGCTGGCCTCAAACCTGAAATCCTGCCTCAGCTTTCCAATGTGCTAGTTTATAGTGTGCACCTCAACTCCCTGTATTTTCTATTCAGTTCCATTGGGTTCAATGTACAAGTAGTATACTAGTTTAGTTACTATGACATTATAATGTATTTTATTATCTTCTGTGGCTAAATTCCTGCCCATTGCTCTTTTTCAGAACCTTGTCTGGCTAGTCTTGCATTTGAATTTTCCATACATATTTCAAAATCACATCTCATTCAAACACAAAAATGTACTTTTGATCATGTACTAGGATTCTTTCAAATTTGGACATACAGGTTGGATATTTTTACCATTTTTCATTTTCATATTTAAGGTGTTTTTCCTATTGCTTTAGTTTGTATTTATAGCCTTCAAGTTTTAAATGGTGTAGTATTTTTGTCAACTAAAGCAAAAACTGATTTTTCCTTAGGAAAGTTATATCTAATGATTTGTATTCTACTAGCTATTATTGTTTTCCTTGTGTTTTATAACATGTATTAAAGAGAATGGCCTGTAACAATAAAAACAAAAATCAATAAAAAAGTAATAAAAATTAAATGACCAGTCTTGTTCTGAAAATTTAGGTTTCACTTAGCAAAATTTGCTATCAACACTGAAATTCTCCAGTGTGGATACAGCTGCATGCTCTGCAATACTATTTTTCACATACTAGAATGAGATTTTTCTTGGATTTTGGTTCTACTTTTTCTTTTTAGTGCTAACATGTTTATGTATGATCTTTAGTTAACATCAGTCTACTTGAATTTTGCAGGGGAAAAGTGTGGTAGTTTGAATAGATGGCCCCCAATATATTCAGAGTTTTATTAGTTTGTAGTTTTTTTTGCATCTGCAGCCACCTGGGTTTAGGATTTCAATCTAAAGATATGCAAAGTGTGCCTAGCTGGAGTTCCTGAAGTGTACTGTGCTGTGTGGCTTTTGGCTTGTGGCTTTCTCCCCCTCCTCTGTCACCTGGTCCTGGTAAGAGCAGGCCAGCTTCTTCTGCTATTATGGAACTTCCCCTGGATCTGTAAGCTTCAATAAATATCCCTTCCTCCATGAACTGTGTCTGGTCTGGAAGTTCATCTCAGCAAACTAGAAGCTGTCTGCTACAGAAAGACATGTGCCAAGGGCTGGAGAGATGGCACAGCACTTAAGGTGTTTACCTGCAAAGGCTAACAACTTGGGTTCAATTCCCCAGTACCCATGTAAAGCCAGATGCACAAAGTGGCGCATGCATCAGGAGTTCTGTTTATAGAGGCTGAAGGCCCTAGTGAGCCCATTCCCTCTCTGTCTCCCTCACTGTCTGTCTCTTTCTGTCTCTCTCTGCTTGCAAATAAGTAAAATATTTAAAAATATGTGTCAAGAAAATTGTACCTGATGTATCCCAGACTCTTAAAATCAGCATGTCAGTACTGGAAGACTGCCTCCCACTACCCTTTTAAAAAATTAGTTATGTATATATATTGAGTGTGTAAACAGCACATGTTGGTACTATCCTTACCCTCATTCCTGTCCCTCTCCTCCAAAGGGACTCTCCTCGTTGGGGATGCCAGTTATCACCATGGGAATTGTCCCACTACCTTTTTTACTTCCTTACTAATTAAGAAAGTTTAGATGGTTTTCATTGTACTTTCATGGGCTGCCCAGCTTTACAACTCTATGAAGTTACATAATTTTTAAATTGATTCTATAGTAGCTCCAAGTAAACAGCTAACCAGACACACATGCTAACTTCTTTTTGAAGACTTTTAACATACAAATTATTATTACTTTTATCAGCTTCTAAATGTGCCAGGTAGCCCTTTTAACTCATAAAATAGGAAGACATCCAGTAGTTTTCATTACCTTTGGCTCCTGCTTGAGCAGCTATTTCGCTGCCTGTAAGATCAACTAAATTCTGTAAGACAGATAAAAATGAATTATTAGGAGGGAAAATTGAAGTAATAAAATCCAAATTAGTGAAGGAACATTTAAAAATATATAGCTTAGAGAAACCAAGACACTGGAAGGTTTATGCCTGAGAATCCACAGTGTGATTCAGGTTTCTCAAGGATCCATTATGGCCCTTAATAGAGGGTCTAGAGTGGCAGCAGGAAACCCAGCAGAAGCACACAGTAGAGGATGCAGGCAGATGGCGGCAGCATGGCCTAGGCTGGCAGCAGTGGAGCCCACCTCTCTTTAAGAGAGGGCTGTTGTCTTTCTTTTATCTCAAAGCCTAGCTCTCTACTTTCAACGTGAGAAAGACTCTATATATACTGAATGCCTTATCATAAGTTAGAGCTTTACTTCTCTATGGAGATTTTCAAGGAACATGTCAGTAATTATGTACTCCCTCCTCTAAACTACCTATCTTAAAAGTATCCACCACAGACCATTCAGAGTTAGGCAAACGTAGGCAAATCAGTAATGAAGGCAGCATGAGTAAAAGAAGCTATTAGAGAAGAAGCAAGAAGTCATACTCAAAGATGCTTTGAGAGAGAAACTAATAGAAGGAAGTAAACTGAGATTGGTTAAAAGTGGCCAAATCTTTCCCTAAGATTTGGGACCTAACAAAGCAGTATTTAGTAGCCTTCGAAGTCTGTCTGATGAACTGAAGAAAGAAAAACTGAGTCACGGAAGTCAGATTCAAGAGACATGATAACTCAAATAAGTGTAGAACACACAGGAATGTACCAAGATGAAATAATTATGGCATGGGACAAATGGACAAAAGGAAATGCAGAAAAAGATGAGTTAAACTTGACTTAGGTTTCCTGCTTATGTGCAGAATGTTGGTTTATTTATTTCTTTATTTTTTGTTTTTCAAGGTAGGGTCTCACTTTAGCTCAGGCTGACCTGGAATTCACTATGTAGTCTCAGGGTGGCTTGAACTCATGGTGATCCTCCTACCTCTGCCTCCCAAGTGCTGGGATTAAAGTCGTGCACCCCCACATCCTGCCAGAATGTCGGTTTTAATGGGGAAAAAATAACAGTGACTATAGTGGGAAGAAATTCATTTAGTTCTACATACACTGAAGTTTCAGATAATGTATACAGACTTGTAGTAGTCTTTGAAATGATATGAATTAGAAGTCAGACATGTTAGACAAAATAAGGATTGGGCAGTCAAAGACACAGAAATGGTGGCAGAATCATGAGAGCAAGAACCTAAAGAAAGACCAAAAAGTTTTAAAGACTTTGATAGGAGGGTAGGAGAAAAGACACAAGACAGGCAGGGAGAATGAGCAGAACTAAGAGAACCTGGATGTTACCATCTTCCTGGAGCTAGGACATAATGAGAAATAAGACCACCCCAAGCGCTAAAGGTCATTCTGAGGGGAAGATTTCTTCACCAGAAGACTTTGATAAGAAGGCTCCCAGGTTGGCCCAGACAGAATCTAAGAATCACAGATGATATGGCATACAGGAATAAGAGAAAGAACCAAAAATGTTAAGAATATTAAAATTAAATTAACAGAAATGTCAAAATTACAGTGAACTACTACACATCAGAGTTGGAAATAAAACAGGTAAGGTTTTATCCATTTTCTGTTATATTAATAAACCTGCATGGGATACTACTACTCTTCAGTTGAAGGGATTTATAGTGTAAAATGTTGATCAAAATTGTATGTGTGTGGGGGGTTGTGTAGCTGAGGGGTAGAGCACTTGCCTAGCATGCTCAGGGCCCTCAAGTTGATCCCTAGAGAGCAAAATAACACCCCCCAAAATTCTCACCATTTATAACACATACTTTCTCACTGTTTCCAAGGAAAAACTTAAAGAATGTGTCTTAAGTATTCTACCTAGTTTTTTGTTGATCGCATAAATCTAGATTATTATTAGCTGAAAGTAAAATAAACAAAAACCTCCAACTCTAATCTTACTAAAACTATCAGATATGTATAGAAAAGAATATTATAGAGCTGGAGGGATAGCTCAGTAGTTAAAGATGCTTGCTTGCAAAGGCTGACAGCTTTGAGTGCAGTCCCCCAATATCCATGCAAAGTCAACTAGATGCACAAAATGATGTGTGTATCTGAAGTTTGTATTCAGTGGCAGGAGGCCCTGGCATACCCATTCTCTCTCAAATACATTAAAAAAAATTTTTTTTTAAAGATTACATAATTATATTAGTAGCTGGGAAAAAACTCAAGATCTGTAAACCTCACATCTAAATTAGGAGACAGAAGCCTGACATAACAAAGCTGAACTTCCTTTTGTGTGTGTGGGTGCATGTGCACAGGGAGGCCAGAGGTTGACATTGCTTTTCCTCAACTGTTCTCCACTTTATTTACTGAGGAACAGTCTCCTACTTGAACCTAAAGCTGGATAGTGTACTCTGGTCCTCACCCTTGTATGGTAAGCACTTTGTCAACTAAGCCATTTCCCTAGGCTCCTAAATTCTCACTGTAACATTTTGGCTAGTAATTTGAGGCTATCAATAATGCCATTTAAGCTGCCAACTTATTAGTCTTTTTCTCTCATTTACTTGGCTAACGATTCTTATTAAAGCAAACATCCAGCAGCTGAACGGTCTTGTTTCAGCCCATATGAAATTTATTATGATGTATTAATACTCACCAAATGTGATACCTTAATAGAGACATCAACATTTGAAGATACACCATTCTCCCTGCTTTCCAAAATCTAAGCAGAAAAGGGAACTTGTCAAAATGAGTGAATTCTTATTTAGAAAGATCAGATATAGAAAAAGGAATCACCTACCATCCTGAAAATGGTATGTGAATGGCTGCTTCTTTGATTCATTTTGGTTATTCCATAATGTCTGTTTTCGGTAAAAATGAATTATATTTCAGCTGCATATATATTAAAGTCCAAAAAATAAAAACCCATCACTTTTTTTCCAAGTGTATTGTATTGTAGCTTAATGGTCTTACTTTCTCCCTTGGAGAGCCATTGCAGAGCCATTTTTGATGTGTAAACCACTTCTTCTGTGAGATCAGCAACATAGACATTCCTCTGAAAAGAGTTTAATCATGGAAAGATTAGAGAAATAGTTGGCTTTTCAAAAAGAAGTTGCAACTTACTGTAGAATTCATCTGTGAGTGTTATAAAATGGAAGCAGGGCTAGAGAGATTGCTCAGTGGTTAAGGTGCTAGCTTGCAAAGCTCAAGGAGTTTGATTCCCCATTACCTACATCAAGCCAGATGCACAAGGTAGCTCATGCACCTGGAGTTCATTTGCAGTGGCTAGAGGCCCTGACATGCCCATTCTCTTTCTCCCTCAGATAAATAAATAAAATATTTTAAAAAGCATTATTTTGTAGAAAATAGCAATGTATCCATAAAATTCACAAAACTGCATATGATACAGTTCACCAGATTCTATCTTGATTCAATTTTTCTACTGTTAGCACTTAAACCAAAATATGCCTGCTGCCAGTACTTCAAAACTACACACACTGCTTCAAAGATGGATCTCCACAATACTTTAAAAATTAAAAAAAAACCAAAACAGAAATAGGAAAAAATTGAAATCATTCCAAACAACATGAATAAGCATGTGTGTTGAAGTCACCTTAATTCTATTACTCACATTGATGTCTTCCCGAATTGCCAGTGGTTTCATTTTCATTTTCATGTCATTTTCATTGCCAATGGTTTCATTGTATATCTCCATGTAAGATACCCGTAAGAGAAATTCTCTCTCAGGAAACTAAGAGGAAGAAAACGGTGTAACATATTAGAGAGTACCCAGTTATACAAACCAATCTTGCATGTTGTCTGCTTTCTAATATTAAAGAGGAAAAAAAAAAAAGAAAGTTATTTTTATACAACAAGCAAAACCCATGGTTATATGTTAATAATAAATCTAAAAATACAAAAGGGCCATTACAGAAATAACAAAAGTACACTATCATGAAGAACAGAGTACTCAATCCAATTGTGTGGGCTCAAAATAAAACCCTAATACTTGACCTTAACACAAATACTAATTTAAAATATTTAATTAATTTATTTATTTGACAGAGAAAGAGGGGAAAAGACAGAGAGAGAATGGGTGCACCAGGGCCTCCATCCACTGCAAACGAACTCCAGATGCGTGCACCCCTTGTGCATCTGGCAAATGTGGGTCCTGGGGAATCAAATCTGGGTCCTTTGGCTTTGCAGGCAAATGCCTTCACCACTATGCCATCCCTCCAGCCCTAAAAATGCTAATTTAAAACCAAGCCTTAACTAGTGAGCTTGGGGAGTCTGGCCTTCTGACTCAACTCCTTTATCTTTTTACCCATGTTGAGTTGTTACTGTTATTTAGTTATCACTGGTGGTAATGCTGAACTAACCATTTGGACAAGAATTCTTTAGTACTTGTAGCAGACAGCTTCAGGTTCGCTAAGATGAACTTCCAGACCAGGCACAGTTATGGAGGAAGGGATATTATTTATTGAAGCTTACAGATCCAGGGGAAGTTCCATAATGGCAGAAGAAGCGGCCTGCTCTCCACAGGGCCAAGCAGAGAGAGAAAAGCCAACCAGCCACCACAGCACACAGAGCAAAACTACAGCCAAAAGGTCACACAGCACACTTCAGGAACTCCTGCTAGGCACATTTGCATGTCTTTACAATGGAATCTCAAACCCACACCTTAAGACTGGCCCCCCAGTGACATTGCCTCTAGCAAGGTGATTGAAGATGCAAACTATAACTAATAAAACACTGAATATATTGGGGGACATATATTCAAACTACCACAGTACTTAACTGCATTTACTTTTTGTTGAGAATATTCCTGTTGCATGATTCAATGGGAAGAATGCAAAAAGTTTAAGCTTTATAAAGTGTATGTGATAAAGTGAATCAGTGCTATCCCTTTCTTCTTTTCACACAGAAATCAAGAGGACAAGCTGGGTGTGGTGGTGTACACCTTTACTCCCAGCACTTGGGAGGCAGAGGTAGAAGGATTGCTGTGAGTTCGAGGCCACCCTGAAATTACATAGTAGGGCTAGCATGAAACCCTACCTCAAAGAAAAAAAAGAAAAGAAAAGAAAAGTAATTTTAAAAAAAGAAATCAATTTTGGGGACTTCCAGTCAAGATGGCAGCTACCTAACCTCGCCTCACTTCACGGGGAAGAAAAGAGAAGAATACTTAAGGTTAAAGGGACCTTTTTAAAGGGTTTGCTGGCTCCCGCATGCTTCCAGAGGGCAGGGGTGGATTTGCAATATAAGGAAACCACTGATTCCCAAGCTCTTGGCAGGCGCCACTGCCTGAAAGGACCAGCTGGACCTGCCTGAGGCCCCTGGCCAGCCAGAAATGGAGCACCGTTGCAGCCAGGTCCCCAGGTCTGTGGACCCACCAAGTGAGCTAGATCCACCCCACTTCCCTGGCCAGAGCCCCTGGGCGCGCCAATACAGTCAGGTGCCTGGGTCCAAGGAGTGAGACAGATTCGTCCCACTTCCTGATCCCGGCCAGAGCCCCTGGGTGCGCCAATACAATTAGGTGCCTGGGTCCACAGAGTGAGACATATTCGTCCCACTTCCTGATCCCGGCCAGAGCCCCTGGGTGTGCCAATACAATTAGGTGCCTGGGTCCACAGAGTGAGACAGTTTAGTCCCACTTCCTGATCCCGGCCAGAGCCCCTGGGCGCACCAATACAGTCAGGTGCCTGGGTCCACAGAGTGAGACAGATTCGTCCCACTTCCTGATCCCAGCCAGAGCTCCTAGGTGCGCCAAGGCAGCTGGGAGCTTGGGTCTGTGGATCTGCCAAGTGAAACAGATTCGTCCCACTTCCTGCTCCTGGCCAGAGCCCCCAGGCGTGGCAATACAGTTAGGTGTCTGGGGCTGTGGATCCAACGAGTGAGACAGATTCGTCCCACGTCCTGCTCCCTGGCCAAAGCCCCTGAGTGAGCCATTGCAGTGGGGTACCTGAGTCTGTGGATCTGCTGAGTGAGACAGATTCGTCCAACTTCCTGCTCCCTGGCCAGAGGCCCTGAGCTCGCCATTGCAGCCAGGTGCTTGGGTCTGTGGATCCGCTGAGCAAGACATATTTGTCCCACTTCTGGCTCCCCAGCCAGAGCCCCGGTGCACCATCACAGGCAGGTGCCCTGGGCCTGTGGAGCCCTATCACCTGCCTGGAACCTGTGCAGCCACACCACAGGTCAAGCCCCACCCATTCCCTGGGCCATCACAAGACAGATCCCACTGAGCCAGTGTCTCTGAACTGGTGTGATGCGCAGATCACAGCGAAAAAGGAATAGAATGAAAAACCAGATACAAGTAAATCAAGCTACACTATCCACTTCTACAATGGATGTCTCGAAGCAAATCATAGAAGAGACATTAGAATCAGAACCCCAAAATGAAGAGACAAGCTATGCAACCCTGGCCAAGCAAATAGCACAACTCTCAGAAAGTCAACAAAGAGCCAATAATTGTATGAATGTTATCCTTGCTAGATTAGACCTAATAGAAAAGAACCAGGAAGGGTTCCAAAAACAGTTAAATGAGCTGAAAGAGAGTGAAAAAAAAGAAGTCCTCAATAACCAGATGGCCAAGTTCAATGAAGACATAAAAAAATGCAAGGATGAACTCCAAGAAGCATTAAGAAGGTCAGAAAATGATGTGAAAAGGGAACTAGACAGAGGGATGGAAACTATACATAAAAAAATAGTAGAAAATATGAACCAAATTGAACAAACCCAAAACTCTATAGAAGCTCTTAAGAATAGAGTCAGCCAAGTAGAGGATAGAAACTCAGAACTGGAAGACAAAACAGAAGAAACAGTTCGTGAGTCCAGAAACTTCAACAAGTTCAAAAATTACTGTGAACAGAACATGAGGGAAATGTGAGATACCCTGAAGCATCCAAACATTAGGATCATGGGCATACCAGAGGGGGAAGAAACACAGACTAAAGGAATGGAAAGCTTATTCAACAAAATAATTGAAGAAAATTTTCCACTCTCTCAAGAGAAAATCCCATCAAACTACAAGAAGCTACAAGAACTCCAAAAAGACTGGACCAAAGGAGAAATTCTCCGAGACACATTATCTTTAAGACTCTAAACATCAAGCACAAAGAGAAAATCCTAAAAGCAGCCAGGGAAAAACAACACATTACATATAAAGGGAACCCCATTAGAATTACCTCAGATTTCTCAATGGAAACCCTAAAAGCCAGAAGGGCCTAGAATGGAACACTGAAAACTCTAAGGACCCATGGTTTTCAGCCACAACTACTCTATCCAGCAAAAGTATCCCTCATAATAGATGGTGAAAGAAAAACATTCCACGATAAAACTCATCTCTACAAATATATGAACACAAAGCCAAACCTACAGAAAGTACTTCAGGGAATTCTCCACACAGAAGAAACAAATAACCAATCTCAAGAGCCCTCAAGAAGCAGTCCACATTAACCCCTTACCAAAAAAAAAAAAAAAAAAAACCCCAAAAAGACCACAACCCACTACAATATGGCTGGTATTAAATCAAACCTCAAACTAATATCTCTGAACATTAATGGCCTCAATTCACCCATCAAAAGACATAAGCTAACAGGGTGGATCAGAAAACTGGACCCCTCAATCTGCTGTCTTCAAGAAACCCACCTCACCACTAAAGACAGACACCTCCTTAGGGTGAAAGGGTAGAAAATGATATTCCAAGCAAACACAAATACGAAAAAAGCAGGCATAGCTATACTTATATCAGATAAAATAGACTTCAAACCAAAATTAACCAAAATAGACAAAGAAGGCCACTTCTTACTTATCAAGGAAACAATCCAACAAGAGGACATCACAATCATCAATATTTATGCACCAAACACAGGTGCACCACAATTCATAAAGCAAAATCTACTTGGCAACAAAACAGAAATAAACACCAACACCATCATAGTCGGGGACTTCAATACTCCACTATCAACAATGGATAGATCATCCAAACAGAAAATTAATAGAGAAGTAAGAGAGCTCAACAACACCATAGAGCAACTAGACCTAACAGACGTATATAGAACATTCCACCCCAAATCTACAGATTACACATTCTTCTCAGCAGCACATGGAACCTTCTCTAAAATAGATCATGTACTGGGCCACAAAGCCTGCCTCCATACTTTCAAGAAAATTGATGTAATTTCCTGCATGATATCAGACCACAATGCTGTAATGCTAGAAATTAACAACAAAAAGTACACCAGGAATCCCTCTACCTCCTGGAAATTGAACAACATACTTTTAAACAACAAATGGGTTGTGGATGAAATAAAGAATGAAATAGCAAAATTTCTAGAACTGAATGACAATGAGAACACATCATACCAAAACTTGTGGGACACAATGAAGGCAGTCTATAGGGGAAAAATCATAGCACTAAATGCCATCATAAGAAAAATAGAAAGATCCCAAATCAATAACCTGACCATTCACCTAAAAGCATTGGTAAGGCTAGAAGAAGCCAACCCAAAAATTTCCAGACAGAAAGAAATAATTAAAATCAGAGCAGAAATTAATGAATTGGAAACTAAGAGGACAATTAAGAAAATTGACAAAACAAAGAGCTGGTTCTTTGAAAAAATTAACAAGATTGATACACCCCTGGCCAATTTGATCAAGCGGAAAAAAGAAACACTTCAAATCAACAAAATTAGAAATGAAAAGGGAGAGAGATCACAACAGACATGAGCGAAATAGGAAGAGTTATTAGGACTTATTTTAACAACCTCTACTCCATAAAACAGGAGAATATGGAGGAAATGGATGAATTCCTAGACACATACCACCTACCAAAGCTAAGCCCAGAGCAGAGTAATTTCCTAAACAAACCCATCACACCCTTCGAGATAGAAGAGGTAATCAAACACCTCCCCAAAAAGAAGAGTCCAGGACCAGATGGTTTCTCAGCAGAATTCTACCAAACCTTCATGGAAGAACTGAAACCAATTCTTCTCAAACTCTGCCACACAATAGGAGAACAGGGAGAGATCCCTAACTCTTTTTATGAAGCTAGCATCACCCTAATTCCAAAACCAGGCAGGGATGCCACAAGAAAGGAAAATTATAGGCCCATTTCTCTGATGAACATAGATGCAAAGATCCTGAACAAAATTCTTGCAAACCGAATTCAACAGTACATCAAAAGCATTATCCACCTTGATCAAGTATGCTTCATCCCTGGAACGCAGGGGTGGTTCAACATACAGAAATCTGTCAATGTAATACACCATATAAACAAGCTGAAACACAAAAACCACATGATCATTTCTATAGATGCAGGAAAGGCCTTTGATAAAATACAACATCACTTCATGATCAAAACATTGGAGAGAATAGGTATGGACGGCCCTTATCTCAACATAATAAAGGCTATATATAAAGCACCTAAAGCCCAAGTAATTCTTAATGGGGAGAGACTGAAGGAATTCCCATTGAGGTCAGGAACAAGGCAGGGGTGTCCACTCTCACCTCTGCTCTTCAACATAGTGCTAGAAGTATTAGCTCAAGCAATAAGACAGGAGAAAGAAATCAAAGGGATACAAATTGGAAAGGAAGAAGTTAAGTTAGCCCTATTCGCAGATGACATGATTCTATACATAAGTGACCCAAGAACTTCCATCCCAAAACTCTTAAAGGTGATTAGCACCTTCAGCAAAGCAGCAGGATACAAAATCAATGCACAGAAATCAGTAGCCTTTTTGTATGCAAAGGACAAAGAGACAGAAAAAGAAATAACTAACATTGTCCCATTTTCAATTGCAACAAAGAAAATAAAATACCTTGGAATAACATTAACTAAGGAAGTGAAAGACCTATACAATGAAAACATAAAAACTCTCAAAAAAGAAATTGAGGAGGTCCTACAAAAATGGAAAGACCTCCCATGCTCCTGGATTGGTAGAATTAACATTGTGAAAATGGCAATTTTACCAAAAGCACTTTATAGATTCAATGCAATGCCGATAAAAATCCCAACTTCCTTCTTCAATGAAATAGAAAAAAGTATCTTAAAATTCATATGGAAAGGCAGAAGGCCTCGGATATCCAAGCTCATCCTCGGCAAAAGAAACACCTCTGGAGGCATCACCATACCTGATCTAAAGTTATACTACAAAGCCATTGTAATAAAAACAACCTGGTACTGGCACAAAAACAGGAATATAGACCAATGGAACAGAATTGAAGACCCAGACTTTGGGTCAAGAAACTACAGCTACTTGATATTTGAGAAAGGCCCTAGCAACGTAGAATGGAAAAAGGACAGCATCTTCAACAAATGGTGCTGGACAAACTGGACAACCATATGTAGGAAAATGAAACTCGACCCACACATCTCTCCATGCACAAAAATTAAGTCCAAATGGATTAAAGACCTTAATATAAAACCAGAAACTCTGCTACTACTGGAAGAAAAAATAGGAGGAACCTTCCATGATATAGGAGTGGGAAAAGATTTCCTGAACAAAACCTCAGCAGCTCAGGAAATTAAACAATCACTCAACCATTGGGATCTCATGAAGCTGAAAAGCTTTTTCACTGACAAAAATATTATATCCAAAGCCAGCAGAATACCCACAGAATGGGGGAAAATCTTCACCAGCTATGCAACTGACAAAGGCCTAATTTCTAGAATCTACAAAGAACTCCAAAACCTAAACAATAAATCACCAAACAACCCACTCACAAAGTGGGGCAGAGAACTGCACAGGGAGTTCCACTATGGACAGCTATATGGAGACTATTGAGAAGGATGACCATAGACTTACCAATGGATCCAGTTATTCCCTTATTGGGCATTTACCCTAAAGGCCCCAAGCCTCAGATCAGAAACATTTGCTCAACCATGTTTATAGCTGCTCAATTCATAATAGCAAAGAGCTGGAATCAACCCAGGTGTCCATCACTAGATGAATGGATAACAAAGATGTGGTATATCTATACTATGGAATTCTACGTAGCAGTAAGGAAAGATGAAATAAGGGAATTTGAAAAAAAAATGGTCAAACATGGAACAGATCATCCTCAGTGAGCTCACCCAAGCACAAAAAGATAATCGTCGCATGGTCTCATTTATCTGTCGCTCCTAACCGGATTCCACGTGACATGTGGCCAAACCTAATAAACACTCTGAGGATGAGACAGGAAGGAGGGTGGGATGGAGGGAGGGTAAAGGTGGGAGGGAATGAGAGGGTGGGAGGGAGGACAAGGGGGGGGATACAAATTGGGACCCAAAAGGGAAAAATACTACAAAACCCTTTACTCTGAACAACAGGCTAAAACAGTGATCCTTCAGCAGGCCTACAGAGGGAATACTCGAACCACAGGAACCTGGAGAGAACATGATGAAGGCCAACTTTAATCTTGTCCTGCTTCTCTTTCTCTTTTCTCTCTCTCTCCCTCCCTCCCTCCCTCTCTCTCTCCCTCTCTCTCTCTTTCTCCCTCTCCCTCTCCTCTGTATACTCACTTTCTCTTTTACATTATCTATCTTTTTCCTCCCTCACCTTCCTAGGTGCGACTTATAACTCCCAGTGCCAGCAGGGGGTTAACTTCCACAATGAGCTGTTGATCTGAAACACTTACAAGGTTCCCCCAAAAAAGACAGACATGGTGGGTAACCAACTGCTCTTGATTTGGCTAATAAATCCACTCAGTGGAATGGAACTCATTGCTGGAACTGGGAAATAAGTCAAAGCCATGTACAAAAAATGAGCTCAGTCTCCAAGATCTAGAGACCACCAAATGTGGGCTAGAAGAGAGCCAATAAATATAAAGTTCCCTCCAAAACATATATGGTTACCCCTTCTATCTAGTACTAACTTCTCTCTCCGTTGGAGAATTTGCTTATCTCTTTTCAGGTGGACAACGAACCTGAAGGGAGGATCAGCTAACCACACCTCACCAGCTGAAACCATAGAACAACACAGGGGAAGGGCAAGAATACAGCGCTCAAGGCTATCACAACACCAGAAAAAGGCTGAAGGAGATAAACACAGAGAACATCCAAATCCAACTAAACCAGATATCCAGAGACACAGAGGCTCCCAAAACCTCATCAAGGAAGCAGAACTAAAATGACCCCAATGTGGCTCAGGGAAACTCGCGGAAGAGGGGGCGGAAAGATTGTTAGAGTCACAAGTTGGGGCATTATGCACAGAGACTGGGGCCTATCCACCAGAACTCTTGAGTAAACTCACAATGCATGACCCACATTCCCCATTGATGAGGGCCCCTTTGAAAGTGGGAGGACGGGGAGGAGGACAATGGAACCAATACTATGAATGTAAAATCAGAATAATATAAATTAAAAAATATATATTTATTTAAAAAAAAAGAAATCAAGAGGAGGTTTCAAGGCTTTTTTTTCATAATTATAAGAGGAAAACACTAATTTCTATCCAGTTATTATTATGTTTACCTATCTGTGCTAGAAGTCAGTGAAATTGTTACCTTCTTAACTTTTTGAAAAATGTCATGAATTGCCCTGGGTATAACCCCTAGGCAATCTTCTGAACCCATCATGGTATGTGTTTTTCCGGATACTATCTGCTCATAGGCAAATACAGTACCTGTAACAAACAAACAAACAAACAAACAAACAAACAAACAAGTTTAGAGCATACACACAAACGTTCGAAATAAGCCTGTAGTGAATAAGACTAACAATGCTGTGCAATGGACATGAAGACTAAAATGCATTGCAGCACAAGGTGAATACAAACCACTGTAGCCTTGTATGGCAGAATGGATGATGGGTACTGCAATTTCGTCATACACATTTTTAGTCGTTTCATCACTATGAAAGACACGATCTAAAAAGAAGAGAGAAGTTAAACAAATCAACTGTGTTTTCACTGAATTAGTGATTTCCCAAAGATATAACACTGTCAGGATCTTGAATGGTGCAAGATTTAAGACAGTATTTCTATCAAGTTTTTTCTTTTCTGAAAATACCCTTCCCAAAGGTTGAATGTGTTGGTTCTCATAAACAAAAACTACTCAACTCTGTGGTCTTCAACAGGTAGTAGAATGCAGTGATTGCATATGGAGTTCAGGACTGTCTAGGTACCAATCCTACTTTTTGTAGCCCAGGCTGACCTTGAACTCCTGATGTTCCTGCTTTAGTACAGGGACTGGAGGCTACTAGGCCTGATAAAAGCTAATTTTGATGCTGCTGTAAGCTTACCAAAACTGAAGGATTTACTCCCATCAATCTGATATATAGCATTATTGTCAGTTTTCCAATAAACATGAGTAGATTCTTCCAGTTCCCTAAAATGGTAAAAAAGAAAAGAAAACCGTGTACTTTAGGACGATATAATTGCTCACAGAAGTCACATGATAGGAAGGATAACTGAAAAGATTTCATGTGGTGAAGAATATCTTAACAGATGGCAAATATATAGGAGAAAGATGGAAAGTCTACTTTGTAAGGCTTGACTGCTAAAGTGGGGTTTAGTGATTATTTCTCACGGGAGTTCCTAAATGAAGTGCTTCACTCCCACCCAAGTACCTGCACTGGAAGGAACAGATAGGAACTGCAGTTCTGATTATGTCCTTCAGAAGGCTGAACTGCTAAAGTGGGGTTTAGTGACCTGTTTCTCAATGGAATTTCTGAATGAAGTGCTTCACTCCCACCCAAACACCTGAACTGGTAGGAATAGATACAAAATGCAACTCTGATTATGTCCTTGCGTTAAACCCTTTAAAAAACCTTCTGGAGCCAGGCGTGCTGGCGCACAACTTCAATCCCAGCACTCAAGAGGCAGAGTTAGGAAGATTGCCATGAGTTTGAGGCCACCCTGAGACTACATAGTAAATTCCAGGTCAGTCTGGGCTAGAATGAGACCCTACGTCGAAGAACCAGCAAACAAACACAAAAAGAAATAAAAATAAAACCTTCTGGAAATTTCTGAAATACTTGATATGCCACAAGATACTTGAATCAGGAGGGAGATGGCTTAACGGTTAAGGTGATTTCCTGCAAAGCCAAAGGACCCCGGTTCGATTCTCCAGAACCCACGTAAGCCAGATGCACAAGGGGTGCACACGCCTGGAGTTCATTTGCAGTGGCTGGAGACCCTGGCGAGCCCATTCGCGCGCTCTCTCTCTCTGTCTCAAATATAAAATAAAATAAAATAAAAAATAAAATAAAGTAAATATAAAAGAGGCCGGAGAAGTGGCTTCCTAAATTAAAAAAAAAGATACTTGAATCACCTCACTTCTCTGTTCAATGTCATCATCTTCTACATTCATTCACACATCGTAAGTGCGGATTGACCAACCAATCTGATTAGGGTCTTCCTTTCCATTAACTAACTAACCTATTCTTCCATTCATGAAGTGTCAGGATTTTCCTGACAACCACCCTGCCCCTCCCAAACTGTCATCTCGCACAGGTTTAATAACTGATTTCTCTAACAATCTCTACCTGCCTACCACCACGTTTGCCTTAGGCAGACAGCTTCCCCCCAAACCTGAGTGAGTTTATTAAGCTCAGGACATTCCCGATTTGGTGAATCACACTTAGTCGTAGGATTCCAATATCCGTTTCCCACATCTTATGCCCCTTCCCGCTTTTTCCTTCTGGTTTTTCGCATCTAGGGACGCGGCTGGCTTCTTCTCCTTTCTGTCCATCCACAGGACGGGGAAGGCGGTGTCTGCATCGCCAACGCCCTGATTGAGAACCGGTGCGGGGAGGCGCTGACAGTCGCCAGCCCAGTGCTCCTACCTGGAACTCTGCGGTTTCACCCGCACGCATCCGGCCACTGCCACCTCCTCCGCCATCCGGCCGGCCGAGACCCAGTGAACAAGAACAACGAGCTCAGTCGCCGTGTCCGCACCGCTCAGCTTTCCGCCCGAGTGAAGTTTAAAATTCGCCTAACGACGATCTGCGGGAGCAGCAGCATTGTGACGTCACGGGCCGGCCCACGGCCGCGCGGCGCAGGGGAGGCCGGAGCCGTTCAAAGGCTGGAGCCGACCACCGATCCGCGGGGGGAGGGGGCTGTCCAACGATCAGCCAGAGGCGGAGGGAGCCGTCAAACGATGGGGGGGCGTCCAACGATCCGCGGGGTGGGGTGGGGTGGGGTGGGGTGGGGGTGGGGCGGAGCCGTCCAGCTATCGGCGAGGGAGGCAGGAGCCGTCCACCGATGGGCGGGGAAGGCGGGCATCCAGAAGGCTCAAGGGAACTGCCTAGGGTGGGTGTCCCGTTGCAGGTGGAATACCTAGGGTGGGAGAAAAGTCACTCAACAACCACCTCCTCCCCACCACACCTTTTTTTCCTCCCCCACCCTGGAACTGAAAAATTTCTCGCCAATGTATGGCTTCTAGGCACATTATCCACTTCCACAGGGCGCCTCCGCCCAAACTCTCTTTAATACATGTATCATTAAGTAGCGAAGAAGACAGTTTCCACATGACTTATAACATTTTTAATTTTGCTTAGCCCTCCTCCCACCCCTCCTCCATCACATGCACACGTTCCACTTGGACCATTTCATCCCCAGCATTCTGTCCCTCTGCATAGCTCAGCTGAAGAGCCATCCTGAGACTAAGTAGTGAATGCCAGGTCAGTCTGGGTTAGAGCAAGACCCTACCTCAAAGAACAAACAAACACAACAACATCCACAAAACAAAAGAAGAGCTCGCATGCAACCTGCAGAGGGAGAGAATTATAAGCTTAAAGACGAGACAAAACGAACAGATATAAAAACTCCCAGGACAGGAGTTGAAACACACACTCGAGTTGGTGGGCGGAGGTTTGAGTAACTCATTGTGTCACCCTGGCTGCTTCAAACTTGTGCTGATTCTCCAGCCAGTTTCCCAGGGCTGGAATTACAGTTGTGAGTTACCATACTTGGCTCATCTGCTCTTTATGCCATCAATTCTACTCAAAAATTATATCCAGATCTAGTCAAAGACATGTGCCTATACATATATTAAACACATGCACACACACACACACACACATACATACACAAACTATTAGTTTCAGCAGTCTACAAGAATAGCTAGAAACGCATTAAATGCCAATATTATTCATATCCAGTGGATCACTAAATAGGCATTAAAAAGAATGATGTTTGTGTATGTACTGTAGAAAGCTACTCAAGCTATTTGTAATTATTATTTTAACCATGCAAATATGAAGTAGTTTCAACTTAAAAAATAAACAATTAGATACTGGGGAGATGGCTTACTGGTTAAAGGTGCTTTCTTACAAAGCTTGCCAACCTGGAATTTGATTCCCAAGTACCCAAGTGAAGCCAGGTAACACAAAATGGTGCGTGTATCTGGAAGTTTATTTACAGTGGCAAGAGGCCCTGGTGTGCCCACACTCTCTTTCTGCTCACAAATACATAAATGAAAATATTAAACAATTAAATTTTAAAAACCTAGGTTTGAACAGTAAATAAAAATGAGCCTACGCATTTAAAATCTGGTTAGCCGGCTGTTAGCGTAGACTACATTTTGGCCTCTGTGTTGGAGGGTTGGTAGTCAGCCTGTGACACTATTGCCTTTGGGAAGTAGTAGAACCTTTAAGACAAATCACCTTTTGAAGAGGAAAGAGGTTAGGACCTAGATGGGGAGGAAGTTAGGTGACTGGGAGCTTACTCAAGAGAATATTGGTACTTTAGTCTCTCCTCTCTTTCTCTCTCTCTCTCTCAGCATTTCTGTATTTTTCCCTCCCTTCCCTTTCCTTTCTCTCTCCTCTTCTTAGATACCATTAGGTGGTGGCTTTCTACATTACTTTCTCCCACCATAATGTATTGCCTTGGCACAGGCCTAAAGCAACCATGGACTACAACCTCCAAAACTTTGTGCTCAAATAATTCTTTTCTCTTTGTTGATTTACCTCAGATATCTGTTAAAATGAAGGCTGACTAATGTGTAATTTGTCTAATTATAGCCACTAATGTGGCTGTTTCTCTGTGGTCTGTATCATTTTCATCTGCTGGGTGTGCTTTATTTATTTTATTTTATTTTTTGGTTTTTTTTTTACTTTTATTTTTAACTTTTATTTATTTGTTTGTTTGTTTTTTGTTTTGTTTTTTTTTTTTTGTTTTTTGAGGCACTCTAGCCCAGGCTGACCTGAAATTCACTGAGTATTCTTTTTTTTTTATTCATAAACATTTTATTATATTAATGTAAACTGTCCTCCAGAGTAGATGCTTGCTATGGCTGAATGAAAATGGCATTTGCATTACCCAACTGTGAAACCCAAGAAATTCTTTTTTTTTAATAAATATATATTTTATATTTATATTATTCTGATTTTACATTCATAGTATTGGTTCCATTGTCCTCCTCCCCGTCCTCCCACTTTCAAAGGGACCCTCATCAATGGGGACTGTGGGTCATGCATTGTGAGTTTACTCAAGAGTTCTGGTGGATAGGCCCCAGTCTCTGTGCATAATGCCCCAACTTGTGACTCTGACAATCTTTCTGCCCCCTCTTCCATGAGTTTTCCTGAGCCACATTGGGGTCATTTTAGTTCTGCTTCCTTGATGAGGTTTTGGGAGCCTCTGTGTCTCTGGATATCTGGCTTAGTTGGATTTGGATGTTCTCTGTGTTTATCTCCTTCAGCCTTTTTCTGGTGTTGTGATCGCCTTGAGTGCTGTATTCTTGCCCTTCCCCTGCATTGTTCTATGGTTTCAGCTGGTGAGGTGTGGTTAGCTGATCCTCCCTTCAGGTTCATTGTCCACCTGAAAAAAGATAAGCAAATTCTCCAACGGAGAGAGAAGTTAGTACTAGGTAGAAGGGATGACCATTTGTTTTTAGGGAATTTTATATGCAATGGCTCTCTTCTAGCCCACATTTGGTGGCATCTAGATCTTGGAGACTGAACTCATTTTTTGTACATGGCTTTGACTTATTTCCCAGTTCCAGCAATGAGTTCCATTCCACTGAGTGGATTTATTAGCCAAATCAAGAGCAGTTGGTTACCCACCATGGCTGTTTGCCACTACTGCACTTGTATGAGCATTACATCAGATTGTTTCCTGCTGGGTATCTTAGACTGGAAGTTGTTTGGACCAATGTCAGACATTTTCCCCCAGTTGCTCATGTAGCACCCTCTGGTACTAGACTAGCTGTCTGGGGACTGACCTTCTTCCAGATTCTGGCCAGGTCTCTCTGTGTTTGGTCTCACACACGTGTGCTGTCTTCGACAGTAGGGTCTTACCATTAACCTTTGGTGGGTCACTAAGTACTCTGACCAAAGTCTGTCTTTTTTGGGAGACCTTGTAGGTATTTCAGATCAACAGCTCATTGTGGAAGTTAACCCCCTGCTGGCACTGGGAGTTATAAGTCGCACCTAGGAAGGTGAGGGAGGAAAAAGATAGATAATGTAAAAGAGAAAGTGAGTATAGAGAGGAGAGGGAGAGAGAGAGAAAAACAGAAAGAGAGAGAGGGAGGGAGGGAGGGAGAAAAGAGAAAGAGAAGCAGGACAAGATTAAAGTTGGCCTTCATCATGTTCTCTCCAGGTTCCTGTGGTTCGAGTATTCCCTCTGTAGGCCTGCTGAAGGATCACTGTTTTAGCCTGTTGTTCAGAGTAAAGGGTTTTGTATTATTTTTTCCTTTTGGGCCCCAATTTGTATCCCCCCTTGTCCTCCCTCCCACCTTCTCATTCCCTCCCACCTTTACCCTCCCTCCATCCCACCCTCCTTCTTGTCTCATCCTCAGAGTGTTTATTAGGTTTGGCTGCATGTCACGTGGAAACCAGTTAGGGGCGACAGATAAGTGAGACCATGTGACGATTATCTTTTTGTGCTTGGGTGAGCTCACTGAGGATGATATGTTCCATGTTTGACCATTTTTTTTTTCAAATTTCCTTATTTCATCTTTCCTTACTGCTACGTAGAATTCCATAGTATAGATATACCACATCTTTGTTATCCATTCATCTACTGATGGACACCTGGGTTGATTCCAGCTCTTTGCTATTATGAATTGAGCAGCTATAAACAGGGTTGAGCAAATATCTCTGGTCTTAGGCTTGGGGCCTTTAGGGTAAATGCCCAATAAGGGAATAACTATATCCATTGGTAGGTCTATGGTCATCCTTTTCAATAGTCTCCATATAGCTGTCCATAGTGGTTGAACCATTTTACATTCCCACCAACAGTGAAGACTTGTTCCTATTTCTCCGCAGCCTCGCCAGCATTTGTTTTCATTGTTTTTTTTTAACGTTAGCCATCCTTACTGGGGTAAGGTGGAATCTCATAGTTGTTTTAATTTGCATTTCCCTGATGATTAGGGATGTTGAACATTTTCTTAAATGTGTGTTTGCTATTTGTATTTCTTCCTCTGAGAACTCCCTGTGCAGTTCTCTGCACCACTTTGTGAGTGGGTTGTTTGGTGATTTATTGTTTAGGTTTTGGAGTTCTTTGTAGATTCTAGAAATTAGGTCTTTGTCAGTTGTATAACTGGTGAAAATTTTCTCCCATTCTGTGGGTATTCTGCTGGCTTTGGTTATAATATTTTTGTCAGTAAAAAAGCTTTTCAGCTTTATGAGATCCCAATGGTTGAGAGATTGTTTAATTTCCTGAGCTGCTAGGGTTTTGTTCAGGAAATCTTTTCCCACTCCTATTCATGGAAGGTTCCTCCTATTTTTTCTTCCAGTAGTAGCAGAGTTTCTGGTTTTATATTAAGGTCTTTTATCCATTTGGACTTAATTTTTGTGCATGGAGAGATGTGTGGGTCAAGTTTCATTTTCCTACATATGGTTGTCCAGTTTGTCCAACACCATTTGTTGAAGATGCTGTCTTTTTTCCATTGTGCATTGCTAGGGCCTTTGTCAAATATCAAGTAGCTGTAGTTTCTTGACCCAAAGTCTGGGTCTTCAATTCGGTTCCATGGGTCTATATTCCTGTTTTTATGCCAGTACCATGTTGTTTTTATTACAATGGCTTTGTAGTATAGCTTTAGATCAGGTATGGTGATGCCTCCAGAGGTATTTCTTTTGCTGAGGATGAGCTTGGATATCCGAGGCATTCTGCCTTTCCATATGAATTTTGAGATAGTTTTTTTCTATCTCATTGAAGAAGGAAGTTGGGATATTTGTCGGCATTGCATTGAATCTATAAAGTGCTTTTGGTAAAATTGCCATTTTCACAATGTTAATTCTACCAATCCAGGAGCATGGGAGGTCTTTCCATTCTTGTAGGACTTCCTCAATTTCTTTTTTGAGAGTTTTTATGTTTAATTGTATAGGTCTTTCACTTCCTTAGTTAATGTTATTCCAAGGTATTTTATTTTCTTTGTTGCAATTGAAAATGGGACAATGTTAGTTATTTCTTTTTCTGTCTCTTTGTCCTTTGCATACCAAAAGGCTACTGATTTCTGTGCATTGATTTTGTATCCTGCTACTTTGCTGAAGGTGCTAATCACCTTTAAGAGTTTTGGGATGGAAGTTCTTGGGTCACTTATGTATAGAATCATGTCATTTGCGAATAGGGCTAACTTAACTTCTTCCTTTCCAATTTGTATCCCTTTGATTTCTTTCTCCTGTCTTATTGCTTGAGCTAATACTTCTAGCACTTTGTTGAAGAGGAGAGGTGAGAGTGGACACCCCTGCCTTGTTCCTGACCTCAATGGGAATTCCTTCAGTCTCTCCCCATTAGAAATTACTTGGGCTTTAGTTGCTTTATATATAGCCTTTATTATGTTGAGATATGGGCGATCCAAACCTATTCTCTCCAATGTTTTGATCATGAAGTGATGTTGTATTTTGTCAAAGGCCTTTTCTGCATCTATCGAAATGATCATGTGGTTTTTGTGTTTCAGCTTGTTTATGTGGTGTATTACATTGACAGATTTCCATATGGTGAACCACCCCTGCGTTCCAGCCTACTTGATCAAGGTGGATAATGCTTTTGATGTACTGTTGAATTTGGTTTGCAAGAATTTTGTTCAGGATCTTTGCGTCTATGTTCATCAGAGAAATGGGCCTATAATTTTCTTTTCTTGTGGTGTCCCTGCCTGGTTTTGGGATTAGGGTGATACTAGCTTCATAAAAGGAGTTAGGGATCTCTCCCTGTTCTCCTATTGTGTGGCACAGTTTGAGAAGAATTGGTTTCAGTTCTTCCATGAAGGTTTGGTAGAATTCTGCTGAGAAACCATCTGGTCCTGGACTCTTCTTTTTGGGGAGGTGTTTGATTACCTCTTCTATCTCAAAGGGTGTGATGGGTTTGTTTAGGAAATTAATCTGCTCTGAGCTTAGCTTTGGTAGGTGGTATGTGTCTAGGAATTCACCCATTTCCTCCATATTTTCCTGTTTTATGGAGTAGAGGTTTTTGATATAAGTCCTAATAACTTCCTATTTTGCTCATGTCTGTTGTGATCTCTCCCTTTTCATTTCTAATTTTGTTGATTTGAAGTGTTTCTTTTTTCCACTTGATCAAATTGGCCAGGGGTGTATCAATCTTGTTAATTTTTTCAAGAACCAGCTCTTTGTTTCAGAATTTTCTTAATTGTCCTCTTAGTTTCCAATTCATTAATTTCTGCTCTGATTTTAATTATTTCTTTCCGTCTGGAGCTTTTTGGGTTGACTTCTTCTAGCCTTTCCAATGCGTTTAGGTGAATGGTCAGGTTATTGATTTGGGATCTTTCTATTTTTCTTATGATGGCATTTAGTGCTATGATTTTTCCCCTAAGGACTGCCTTCATTGTGTCCCACAAGTTTTGGTATGATGTGTTCCCATTGTCATTGAGTTCTAGAAAATTTGCAATTTCATTCTTTCTTTCATCCACAACCCATTTATTGTTTCCAGGAGGTAGAGGGATTCCTGGTGTACTTTTTGTTGTTAATTTCTAGCATTACAGCATTGTGGTCTGATATCATGCAGGAAATTACTTCAATTTTCTTGAAAATATGGAGGCAGGCTTTGTGGCCCAGTACATGATCTATTTTAGAGAAGGTTCCATGTGCTGCTGAGAAGAATGTGTAATCTGTAGATTTGGGGTGGAATGTTCTGTATACGTCTGTTAGGTCTAGTTGCTCTATGGTGTTGTTGAACTCTCTTACTTCTCTATTAATTTTCTGTTTGGATGATCTATCCATTGTTGATAGTGGAGTATTGAAGTCCCCGACTATGATGGTGTTGGTGTTTATTTCTGTTTTGTTGCCAAGTAGATTTTGCTTTATGAATTGTGGTGCACCTGTGTTTGGTGCATAAATATTGATGATTGTGATGTCCTCTTGTTGGATTGTTCCCTTGATAAGTAAGAAGTGGCCTTCTTTGTCTTTTTTGGTTAATTTTGGTTTGAAGTCTATTTTATCTAAGTATAGCTACACCTGCTTTTTTCGTATTTTTGTTTGCTTGGAATATCATTTTCCACCCTTTCACCCTAAGGAGGTGTCTGTCTTTAGTGATGAGGTGGGTTTCTTGAAGACAGCAGATTGAGGGGTCCAGTTTTCTGATCCACCCTGTTAGCTTATGTCTTTTGATGGGTGAATTGTGGCCATTAATGTTCGGAGATATTAGTCTGAGGTTTGATTTAAAACCAGCCATATTGTGTTGTGTTGTGGTCTTTGTGGTTTTTTTTGGAGGTTTAAGGGGTTAATGTGGACTGCTTCTTGAGGGCTCTTGAGGTTGGTTATTTGTTTCTACTGTGTGGAGAATTCCCTGAAATACTTTCTGTAGTTTGGCTTTGTGTTCATATATTTGTAGAGATGAGTTTTATCGTGGAATTTTTTTCTTTCACCATCTACTACGAGGGATACTTTTGCTGGGTAGAGTAGTTGTGGCTGGAAACCATGGGTTCTTAGAGTTTTCAGTGTTCCATTCCAGGCCCTTCTGGCTTTTATGGTTTCCATTGAGAAATCTGAGGTAATTCTCATGGAGTTCCCTTTATATGTAATGTGTTGTTTTTCCCTGGCTGCTTTTAGGATTTTCTCTTTGTGCTTGACGTTTAGAGTCTTAAAGATAATGTGTCTTGGAGAATTTCTCCTTTGGTCCAGTCTGTTTGGAGTTCTGGTAGCTTCTTGTAACTTGATGGGATTTTCTCTTGAGAGAGTGGGAAAGTTTTCTTCAATTATTTTGTTGAATAAGCTTTCCATTCCTTTAGTCTGTGTTTCTTCCCCCTCTGGTATGCCCATGATCCTAATGTTTGGACGCTTCAGGGTATCCCACATTTCCCTCATGTTCTGTTCACAGTAATTTTTGAACTTGTTGAAGTTTCTGGACTCACGAACTGTTTCTTCTGTTTTGTCTTCCAGTTCTGAGTTTCTATCCTCTACTTGGCTGACTCTATTCTTAAGAGCTTCTATAGAGTTTTGGGTTTGTTCAATTTGGTTCATATTTTCTATTGTTTTTTTATGTATAGTTTCCATCCCTCTGTCTAGTTCCCTTTTCATGTCATTTTCTGACCTTCTTAGTGCTTCTTGGAGTTCATCCTTGTATTTTTTTATGTCTTCATTGGACTTGGCCATCTGGTTATTGAGGACTTCTTTTTTTTCACTCTCTTTCAGCTCATTTAACTGTTTTTGGAACCCTTCCTGGTTCTTTTCTATTAGGTCTAATCTAGCAAGGATAACATTCATACAATTATTGGCTCTTTGTTGACTTTGTGAGATTTGTGCTATTTGCTTGGCCAGGGTTGCATAGCTTGTCTCTTCATTTTGGGGTTCTGATTCTAATGTCTCTTCTATGATTTGATTTGAGACATCCATTGTAGGACTGGATAGTGTAGCTGGATTTACTTGTATCTGGCTTTTCATGCTATTCCTTTTTCGCTGTGATCTGCACATCACACCAGTTCAGAGACCTGTGATGGTGCACCGGGCTCTGGCCGGGGAGCCAGAAGTGGGACGAATTTGTCTTGCTCAGCGGATCCACAGACCCAAACACCTGGCTGCAATGGTGAGCTCAGGGGCTCTGGCCAGGGAGCAGGAAGTGGGACGAATCTGTCTCACTCAGCAGATCCACAGACTCAGGCACCCCATTTCAATGGCTCACTCAGAGGCTTTGGCCGGGAGCAGGAAGGGGGTCGAATCTGTTTCACTTGGCAGATCCACAGACCCAAGCTCCCAACTGCCTTGGCGCACCTAGGGGCTCTGGCTGGGAGCAGGAAGTGGGACAAATCTGTCTCACTGTGCCACTATGCAGGACCACAGCCCCAGGCACCTAACTGTATTGCTGCACCCAGGGCCTCTGGCTGGGGAGCAGGAAGTGGGACTGGGACGTATCTGTCTCACTGTGCCACTGTGCGGGACCACAGCCTCAGGCCCCTAACTGTATTGGTGCTCCCAGGGGCTCTGGCCGGAAGCAGGAAGTGGGACAAATCTGTCTCACTGTGCCACTGTGTGGGACCACAGCCCCGGCTCCTAACTGTATTGGCGTGCCCAGTGGCTCTGGCTGGAAGCAGGAAGTGGGACGAATCTGTCTCACTATGCCACTGTGCAGGACCACAGCCCCAGGCACCTAGCTGTATTGCTGCACCCAGGCGCTCTGGCTGGGGAGCAGGAAGTGGGACGAATCTGTCTCACTATGCCACTGTGCAGGACCACAGCCCCAGGCACCTAACTGATTTGCTGCACCCAGGGGCTCTGGCTGGGGAGCAGGAAGTGGGACGAATCTGTCTCACTATGCCACTGTGCAGGACCACAGCCCCAGGCACCTAACTGTCTCACTGTGCTGTGCAGGACCACAGCCGCCCAAGGGCTCTGGCTGGGGAGCAGGAAGTGGGATGAATCTGTCTCACTGTGCCACTGTGCGGGACCACAGCCCCAGGCACCTAAGTGTATTGCTGCGCCCAGGGGCTCTGGCTGGGGAGCAGGAAGTGGGATGAATCTGTCTCACTGTGCCACTGTGTGGGACCACAGCCCCAGGCACCTAACTGTCTCACTCTGCGGACTCAGGCACCTAACTGTATTGGCGCACCCAGGGGCTCTGGCCAGGGAAGTGGGGCGGATCTAGCTCGCTCGGTGGGTCCACTGACGTGGGGACCTGGCTGCAACCGTGCTCCATTTCTGGCTGGCCAGGGGCCTCAGGCAGGTCCAGTGGGACCTTTCAGGCAGTGGTGCCTGCCAAGAGCTTGGGAATCAGTGGTTTCCTTATTTTGCAAATCCACCCCCTCCCTCTGGAAGCATGCGGGAGCCATCAAACCCTTTAAAAAGGTCCCTTTAACCTTAAGTATTCTTCTCTTTTCTTCCCCGTGAAGTGAGGCGAGGTTAGGTAGACCAGAAGTCTATTTTTTGGTTTTTTGAGGTAGGGTCCCACTCCAGCCCAGGCTGGCCTGGAATTTACTACGCAGTCTCAGGGTGTCCTTGAACCCTCAGTGATCCCCCTACCTCTGCCTCCCGAATGCTGGGATTAAAGACATGCACCACCACGCCTGGCTGTAATTTTTTTTTTTACAAGAGAGAGATAGAGATAGAGATAGAGAGAGAGAGAGAGAATTGGCATGCCAGGGCCTCCAGCCACTGCACTTGAATGCCAGATGCATGAACCACTTTGTGTGCATGTGACCTTGTATGCTTTTGTCACCTTGTGCATCTGGCTTACTTGGGATCTGGATAGTTAAACATGGGTCCTCAGGCTTTGCAGGCAAGCACCTTAACCTCTAAGCCATCTCTCCAGCCCTGCTTTTGCTTCTTAATGTGAGCCTATGAAGGGAGGAGCCTGTGAAGAGGTAGATGCCACTTGTGACCATTCAAAGTCTCAGGAGACAAGAGGGATTTCGGGAGAAGGAGGTACTGCCTTCTTACAGGAGACCTTGCACTAATTTCTAGCACTTTCTATTTACTTGCACCTGTGCCCACAAACCTGTCTTTTAGATTGCAATTAGCTGAATTTTGAAAATCTTCCTGAGTTTACAGATCCAGTCCATTCCTTGCTGCTACTCTGTCTTGCATGATCATTTTCACCTGCTCTCATAAAATATTCTCAAATATATTCTTTGTTGTTTATTATTAACCTTGGGTATATAGTAGCTATTGTAAACCTAAACTATCTAAACCAAATTTACAATAGTGTTACTTTTACGTCCTTGTGACAAGACACCCAACAGAAACAATTTATGGGAAGAAACATTTAGTTTTGATCACAGTTTCAGAAGGTCTTGGTCCCCCATGGTTGGGAAGGCATGGTAGAGGCAGTGTGTGCCAGAGGCTCACAACAGAACAGCCAGCAGAGTAAAGGTAGAACCAAAGGCGAGTATAACCTTAAAAGGCCCATCTGTCAGCCAGCCTGATTTCCTGAAGTTTCCACAGCTTTTCAAAGCAATGCTACCAGCCAGGTAACAATACTCAAAACATGAACTCACGGGGCCTATGACAGATTCACAGCATAGCAATAATTGTCTCAAAACCTGCAGCTCAGCACTTTGCAGCCTACTGGTTGATGGCAAATCCATTCTTCCAGTTATCAAGGCTGCAAACTGGTGTCATGATGGGCAGTAGCCCAGCTTCTCCTTTTCACTCAGAGGACCGATTTCAGGTGTCAGTCATCACCTTTCACCTTATTTTTAATTTTTTAAATTTTTATTTTATTTCAGACACACACACACACACACACACACACACACACACACACATAATTGGCCCCCGTGCCAGGGACTTAGCAATTGCAACTGATCTCCAGAAGTTTGCGCCACCTAGTGGGCATGTGCAACCTTTCACTTGCCTCACCTTTGTGTCTGGCTTGCATGGGATCTGGAGAGTTGAACATGGGTCCTTAGCCTTTGCAGGCAAGCACCTTAACCACTAAGCCATCTCTCCAGCCCACCTTCCACCTTATTTGAGGAAGGGTCTCTCACTATTCACCACTGTGTTTACAAGGCTAGCGGGCTCACAAATTCAAGGTTTACATTAACATACCTGAAAATTCTCTGGCCATTTCTGTCAACTTGTGCTATCTGGTCCAATTTGTACCCCATAATTTCTCATTGAACTCATCTTTAAGTGTCTATCCTACCCATCCCTGCTACAAGAGTGTTGTAAACAATTTGAATAATCTTTTACAAATGTAAATCAGGGCTGAAGAGATGGCTTAGCGGTTAAGGCACTTGCCTGCAAAGCCAAAGGTCTCAGGTTCAATTCCCCAGGACCCATGTAGGCCAGATGCACAAAGTGGCACAAGCATTTGGAGTTCATTTGCAGTCGGTGGAGGCCCTGGTGCACCCAGTTTCTCTCTCTCTCTCTCTCCCTCTTTCTCTCTCTAAAATAAATAAGTAAATAAATAAAATATTAAAAGAATTGTAAGTCTATCAAAAAAATTTAAGTCAGGTCATGTCAATTTCAGTACACCCAGTGTCATCTCTCCTGTCTACCCTCTGATTTCTTTCAGTATAAAACCCAAAGTTGAGGTTGGGGAAATCCTCAGTGGATAAAGTGCTTACCACATGTGAGTATCTGAGTTCAGGTCCCCAGTACCATGTAACAGCCGGATGTTACAGTGTCAGTGTCTGTATCCAGTGTGCACACATATTTGGGAGGGAGCAAGAAGAGAAGTAGAGATAGGAGAATCCTCTGGAAGTTTTGGGCCAGCTCTTGTGCACGCAATAGTGAATGAGAGACCCTGCCTCACATAAGGTTAGAAGGTGAGGACTGACACTCAAAGTTGTCTTCTGACATGTACCATGGCATATGCACACTATGTTGCACACATATACACACATCAGACACATGTACACCAGAAGGGGGAAAAAAAAACAACTACCATTCCTCCCCCCCTCAAACCCTGTAAAAACAACAAAAAATTAAAGCAAAAACCAAGCAAGCAAGTTAAAAACCCAAACCAAAACAAAACAAAAGCTTTAAAAGGCTGGGGAGAAGTCTCAGTGGTTAAAGGCACTTGCTTGCAAGCTTACTGACCTAAGTTTGATCCTCCCAGCTCCCACGTAAAGCCAGGCTGAAAGCAGGGCATGCATCTGTGTTCCCAGCACTCCTAGAACAGTGGGAGGCAACCCAAAGCTCAGGTGCCAGTTAGACTGACATCCCTTTGCAGCAGAGACCCTGTCTCAAAGAAGGTGAAAGAAGGAGGCTATAGCCTGTGAGCAGCGAGATTCACAGCAGAGAGCAAAGTCCTCTATTTGAAGATGAAGGGAGACTACTACCATTATATGGATGAAGTTGCTGCTGGTGAATACAAGCGATGCCTTCTGGATCAGTCACAACAAGCATACCAAAACCTTTTTTTTTTTTTTTGGAGAGAGACACAGAGAGAGACAGAGAGAGAGGGAGAGGAAGACAGATAGAGATGGGCGTGCCAGCAGCCTCTCAGCTGCTGCGAACAAAATCCAGATGTGTGCGCCCCCTTGTGGTCAAGTGCGGCGTTGCACCCTTGTGTCACTTTACATCTGGCTAAACGTGGGACTTGGAGATTGGAACTGCTGGAGATTGGAACCAGCGTTCTTAGGCTTAGGAGGCAGGCGCCTTAACCGCTAAGCCATCTCTCCAGCCCCCAAAACCTTTTTTTATTTTAATTTTTTATTTATGAAAGAAAGAGGAGAGTCAGAGATTATATATATATAATATATATAGATATATATATATATATATATATATATATATATATATATATATATAGAGAGAGAGAGAGAGAGAATGGATGTGCCAGGGCTGCTAGACACTGCAAATAAACACCAGAGGCATGTACCACCATGTGCATCTGGCTTACATGGGTACTGGGGAATCTAACCTGGGTCCTTAGATTTTGAGGCATGTGCCTTAACTACTTAGTCCTCTCTCCAGCCCCCAACAAACTTTTGAAAATAGCAAAAAGGAAATGCAGCCAACACATCCTATCACCTTATTTTAATTTTTTTTTTTTTAATTTCAGATTGGGCCTGGCCCTTAACTTCTCTGTGTTATTACGACATTCTGAACTCCCCAGAGAAAGCCTTCTCTCTTGCAAAGACAGCTTTTTTTCATCTTGGTGTAGCCAATATGGGGATGTTATAAATGTTTGGCATAGAACTTTTGGTACATTGTGACTTCACAAGGGCCAAGTGTTAAAACTGCTTCCATGTCTAAGCAAAGAAAACTGCCTACATTTTGGTATGTGCTAGTATGGAATAAAAGGTATAATTGGTTCCAGTCACAAGTGTAGTTATTGTGGGAATCTATAAGGTTTGGAGCACTTGCAAGGCTGTGGAGCAAACAGGTATCCCACAGAAAACTACATGTTGGAATCATGTATTTCTGTGGAATGGTCAATCTCAGCATGCACACCTTGGCCTACAGCTACAGAAGTATGCTTTAGAAGAAGCTGTGACCCAATTTACTCTGGATAAGGGCAGGAATGGTTCACATTCCATAACTTGTAAAGTTACCTGCCGTTTACTTTCATTATTTCTGCTACATATTTTATTTGTATTTAAATGTTTTTGGCAATCTAAGAACACGTGTGAAAGCACAGGGGAAGTGAAATGACCTGCTTGGTATCATGACTTCATGTGGATCAATCACAGCAGTAAACCAAAATCCCATGTATTCAACTTTTAAAAGTTTTTTTGCTTTTGTGAATTTTTTTTAGAAACAAACATGACATGTATGTGTTGTAAAAATAGTTAACAGGGAAATGACTTCAGATGATGGCTAACTTTGTTTAATGTCTTATGAAATTTTCACAAACAATCCAAGCATAATTAAGATCATGTGTACTAAGTTCATGTCAGTGGAATAAAAGTTTTATGAAGGAACTTTTCAACTGCTTTCTCTACTGCTTTTCATATCAATTAGTCTTAGTTTTGAAACTTCTCTAAAGAAATTGTACATTCTTGGAAATTCCTTATTCTCTCTAGGCAACTAATAGGCTTTAACCAAGTTTATCATAACAACAAAAATGCTAATATAATTACTATTCTCTACCAAATCCCATATCCTCCCTTCATACCCCCCCCAGTGAAATTAAATTTTTTTCAGGGGTGGGGCAGATTGGCAAAAGGTAATGTGTTCCATTTAAAATCTTGGTATATGGCATTTTCTAACCTTCTAAAGAGAATCCAGTATTTCTACAGTATAGTCATGAAAAAAAAAAAAAAAAAAACCCTAATTCAGCCAGGCATGGTGGCTCACGCCTTTAATCCCAGCACTTGGGAGGCAGAGGTAGGAGGATCACCATGACTTCGAGGCCACCCTGAGACTACATAGTTAATTCCAGGTCAGCCTGAGCTAAAGTGAGACCCCTACCTTGAAAAAAAAAAAAAAAAAAAGAAAGAAGGTGTTAGTTGAGATATAGTAATCAGGAAGACACAGAGATTAAATGACTTGTGTGAAGCTATGAAACTTCTAGAAAGAGATGCTTAAAATGTAGATGCATGCCATTTTCTTAATAGGTAATTAAAGATTTTATTAATTAACTTTTTCTTGCTAGTATATTAATATATTTATATTAATTATACATTATTAATTAATACATGTATAACAATTCAAATAGTACAACATTCACAGTGAAAAATATTTCTAAATTTGACCCCATGCACGTGTATGTATTTTATTCTATATTGCATATTTTACATGAATAGGTGTTAGTATGATTGCAGTGATACACTCTGCTTAAAATGTGATCATATATAAATATTTTCACTAAGTTCAAGAAGAAAAAGTACATTTTGGAGGCTTGATATTTTCTTTTCTTTCCTTTGAAGTGTCTTACTTATACTGAAACTGCCGAGGGCACTGTGATCCTTCCAACAAATGTGAGAGCTGCAGGCAGTGTTTTGAAGTTTTTAATGTGGTCCAAATTTCAGGACTGTATTGGATATATGTACCAGTGCTTACTTGTTTTATCAAAAGTTTATCATGGTATGTATTTATGCCATGCTTTCACTTTCAGTAGGAGTAACTTTGGATTAGTACTTACAATGCTAAATTTCCAAAGCATTATTCTAACTTAAAAATATTTTTACTGGGACTGGAGGGATGGCTTGGTGGTTAAGGTGTTTGCCTGCAAAGCCAAAGGATCCCCGGTTCGACCCACGTAAGCCAGATGCACAATGGGTCGCATGGATCTGGAGCTCGTTTGCAGTGGCTGGAGGCCCTGGCGTGCCCATTCTCTCTCTTGTTCTCTCTTTCTCTCTCTCAAATAAATAAAAATATATATATTAAAAATATTTTTACTTATATAAAAGTTATATTTATTTTATTTGCAAGAGAGAGAGAGAGAGAGAAAGAGAATGGGAATGAGGATTGGTGTGCTAGAGCCTTGTACCACTGCAAGTGAACTTGAGATATGTACACCACTTTATACATCTGGTGTTATGTGGGTACTGGAGGATCAAACGCTTGCAAGTAAGCTCCTTTTACCACTGAGCAATCTCCCCAGCACCACTAGCTTTCAATCAGGAGGTACTTATTTGTACAGATTGTGGGTTTGGAATTTGGGGGGGGGACAGGGGATTGTTTGTGAGCCATTTGTCTTATGAGAAACTACTAGTGTTACTTGAAAGTAAGTGTAAATCCCAAAGAATTCCTAAAGCACAACTCATTTCTTTATATCACACCAGCCTTTATTTTATTACAAAGGAAAAGAAGACCTAATGGGAACTCAGTGCTAAATAGGTCTGTCTGTCTGTTAACAGAGCTAAATGTCCATGATACCTCACTGGTGAGGGGGGCCCAAAATAAAAGAGAAAGAAATAGCTACTGCTATTTCATACACTCCTCCATGTGCATGTGAGCATCTCAGTAAAGCCAAACCTCACTGGGTTTTTTTTTTTTTTTTTTCTTTTTGTTTTGTTTTGTTTTTCGAGGCAGGGTCTCACTCTAGCCCAGGATGACCTGGAATTCATTATGTAGTCTGGGTGGCCTTGAACTCAGACATGAGCAACCCCTAAACTATGCATTCATTCTGTATTCCTTTCAATAGGCTACATGGAGAACCACTGAGAGAAAACCAAGTTGGCTGCTGAGTGGTGCTTCCCCCAAAGCCATCCAGGAGTAAAGGGATCCCAGCAGAGTGACATAGCAGGTCAGTGGCCCAGACAGGAGGCTTCCCTGAGCAAATGGCAGAGTCCCAGAATTACTTTGAATGAACTGTGCCCGGGGCCCTCAAACACCAAGGAAGAGAAAAAACAAGTTTCTTTGCTTCCTAAAACAATCTTATCAACTCAGTTTCCAAAGCCAGTGTGGTGATCTGATAAAAATTCCTTATATAAAAGAGAATGAAATCAGATAATAATTCTGGGATCCTTCAATGTGTGAATTAAATTTTAAGAAAAAAGACTTATTTTTAATCTTTAAATTTTTTAAAATTTATTTTTATTTTTATATATTTATTTGAGAGAAGAGAAAGAGGCAGAAAGAGGGAGAGAAAGGAAGAGAGCGAGGAATGGATGCTCCAGGGCATCCAGCCACTGCAAGCAAACTCGAGACACATGTGCCACCTTGTGCATTTGGATTATGTGGGTCTTGGGGAATTGAACATGGGTCCTTTGGCTTTGCAAGCAAGTGCCTGAATCACTAAGCCATCTCTCCACCCCCTATTTTTAATCTTAATTTTTTTTTCCAAAAAAAGAAAGAAAAAAAAATCCAGGTGTGGTGGTGTATGCTTTAATCCCAGTGCTAGGGAAGCAGAGGAAGGGGGATTGCTGTGAGTTTGAAGCCAGCCTGAGATTACATAGTGAATTCCAGGTCAGCCTGGGCTAGAGTGAGACCCTACTTCGAAAAAAAAAAAAGTATTTATTTATGAGAGAGAGAGAGACAAAGAGAGAGAGAGTGAGAGCACCAGCATTCCAGGGCCTCTAGCCTCTGCAAACAAACTCCAGTCACATGTGCCACCTCACACATCTGGCTTATGTGGGTACTGGGGAATTGAACCTGGATCCTTAGGCTTCACAGACAAGTGCCTTAACTGCTAAGCCATCTCTCCAGCCCTATTTTTAATCTTTCATACATGTTGATGTGTAGATCCTCCCCTGAATCCTCATATTGTCACTGTGAGCCTGATGAGAGCATAACTCACTTGCATCATCAAATGTTTTGGCTGTCTTTGCTTGCTAACCAAAGAAACAGTGAAATGAAGTGGAATTATGTCTATTGGGGTTACATTCTCATTCTAAACAATTTGTGTACCTAGCCCAGGCTTTGTTGCATAAGCTAGACTGATGTTTGGGACAAAGCTGGCCAGAATTATTTCAAAGTTTGTGGTGAGAAATGGCAAAAAAAAAAAAAAAAAAAAAAAAAAAAAACAATGTCAAGAATAACTTGCTCTGAATTCATTCCTTGTAGAGACACTGGCCTTGGGGTTCTTATCTTCCATGGCACACAGTGGAGAGGACATCTCCAGAGAGAATAAACAAGGCAAGAAAAATAGAGCTTTGCTGGCTGTCCTGCACTGTGTATGGAGGAGATTGTCAGGACAGGATAATCATGCGGTTAATGACCTCCAGTTAGAATAGGTGCCTGTCCCAGATTAAGGTTGTTTCAAAATGTTATTATATTTTCATTTTTCTTCAAGATTATCTCAATTAACTAATAAATGTTAAGAAAGATCATGAAGAAATGTTTTATCTAATAATGCTTTTTATCAATTTCATTTTTTTAATTGTTCCCCTCAAAATAAGGGTCTTGTCAAATATGTTCTATATGTCAAGATGCATTTTGGTTAATGACATGCGCCCAGTTGAAGAGTGGTTATTGAGTATTTTTGTTCTTGAGTAACTTTGTGCCAGCACTTAGTACTTACATTAATTTTTAAAACAAAACAGATAGAAATACTTTGCTTTCCTGGGCTTGGTGATGCAGGCCTGTCAATAGAGCTACTTGAGAGCCTAAAGCTGGAAGATCATGATGAGTTAAAGGCTTACATCTTGTTAATAAACTACATATTGAATTTTCTCTGGGAAACTTAATGAAACCCTGTCTCAAACTAAAAAGTCAAAAGAAGGCTGGGGATTTAACTCAGTGGTAAAGTGCTTGCCTAGCAGGAGCAAGTCCATGAGTTCAATCCTTAGTACTGCAATAAAGAAAAATATTAGGCTTAATTTTGCCTTTAAAAAATTCCTACTGGTAATAGCACACTAGACCTTCACCACACTATTAAGGGGATGGAAGACTTATATGCAATTGGAGTTTGCAACAATAAACATCTTGGCAATAACAAATATATATGTGAAATATTTCTTTATCCTTCAGATGAGTTAATTAAAAGATACTCATTAAATAAAATATATGTTATCACCCCCAATTAAAGTACCTTACCCTTTATTTTCTCTTGTAGATCAGGGCAGCATACAAAAACAAAACAAAACAAAAAACACAAGACTATTGTGTATGGCACTTCTAGTAAGCATGGCTTTAACTGACTTCAATATGCTATTCCCATTCTTTCTTTTCAAATGATACTTGATTGTACTTTTCCTCTCTTACAAGTCAACATTTTGTATATTAAATTAGGGCCTCTGTGGGTAAATTAATTTTAGTTATTTAGTTCACATTAACTTTAATTTCAGGTAAAACAGTTTCTATACATCTTATTGTCCTTGCTGACTAGTTCTCAGTGCACTTTAATTTTTTAATGTTTTTTTAATTATTATTAATAAGATGTTTCATATGGATATATCACGTGTTGGTACCCTTTTGTCCCTTGTCCCTGTCCCCATTCCATTGGGAACAGTCCTCAGTGGGATTGCAGGTATTCCCCATGGGGTTGTAGTTTATGCATTGTGGGAGCAATAGTCAGTTATTTTTTTTGGGGGGGAGGGAATGCCTCTGGGCACAATGTCTCAACCTGTGGCTCTTACAATCTTTCTACCTCCTCTTCCACAAAATTCCCTGAACAGTGGTGGGTGAGTTTTAAGTCTACTTCAGTGATGAGCTCTTAGAAGCATCTGGATCTCTGCTCTGGTGAGTGTTGAGTGTCCTCAGGGTCTGTCTCCTTCACCCTGGTGCTGATTATCAAGTTCAGCATGGAAGCAGCACTCTTGCTTGTCTCCCCAATTCCTCTGTGGTTTCAGCTGTGGCTTGGCTTAAGTGTGAGGGGTAGTTTATCTCCTCCATCTTGCTACCTTCTGGAAAAGAACAGATTTAATATCAGGAAACTGGGAGGAACCCCTCATTACACTTTTGTTTGCTAACATCCTTCCGAAGGTCTGGCATCCAACAAAATTGATTAATGTGGTCAGTCATTGTCCAGCATGGTGGGTACCATGGCTCCCTTTGATCTGGTTGCATACTTTCATGTTAAGGCAAATGAAGGAGCACAGTCGTTATTTTATAGAGCTTGAGTTCTTATTACATACTACTTAACTTCGTGTAAAAGTTCTTTACTTGTTTGTTATTGGAGTAGTGTTAGTCCTTATCTTTTTATTTCATACTTTGAGTTTTGTTCCAATTTTGAAGTTTTATGTTGTACTTTAGATTTTATTATATTGATTTTTGCTTATTTCAATTTGTGAAGAATAGTTTGAATTCTAATTATATCACCAAGGTGGTGGTGCAAGGGCAGGGCCCTGGCTTGCCTGCCACTGTGGGTATAATTTTGGGTTTTTCTATGCATACCCATCCATTAGATGAGGAAAATAGGGATCCACAGAAGTCAATCTGGTTGACTGCTGTTTTAGAACCACAGTCCACCTGTTGGATGACCTTTCCATGAAAAGGAGATACCTTATATGTTCCACCCTGGCAATCACAGGGTTTCCCCATCTGCTTCGCTAAGATATCTTGGGCGTCATGTGGGTTTCCAAACCCTCCATCACCAGGCGAGATGAGCATCATCAGTACCAGGAGAAGCAGCAGTGCCCACATCTCCAATTGTTCCTGTGGGAGAAACAGAGGCATAGTCCTCAGGGGTAGAACACTCCCTGGGGAAGTGATTGTCATTGTCCCCTTGTTGGGGTAAATATTGTAGATCTCTTTCTGGTACCCAAATGGGTCTTTTTTCCTCTTGAGGGCAGACACATCCAAACCCTCTCCTTGCTGTAAGCAGGGGGTCTGGTCCTCTCCAGGCCCCAGTCAATGGGTCCCTCCATTTGACCCAGATGGAGCTGTAAGTAACGGCTGAGGTCCAATGTTTTTGAAAAGGGGACAAGTGTCTGTCTTCTTTAGAAAAATTTAAAATATTTAGGGTTAATAATGCCTTTTTTAGTTGGTCGTGTGGGGGTAAGGATTCCCCCTTTTGTTTTTGTAATTGAGACTTGAGAGTTTGATTATATCTTTCCACAATGGCCTGGCCCAGTGGGTAATACAGGATGCCCGTGGAATGTGAGATTTTCCAGGTTTGGAGGAAAAGGCCCTGCTTACGAAGCAGGGGACATTATCAGTTTTGACTTGATCTGGCAATCCAAGGGTGGCAAAACATTGAAGCATATGGCTAATAGCATGTTTAGTCTTTTCTGCGGCGAGTGCCGATACTCAGCAAGCATGGGAAAAGGTATCAACTGAAAGAAAAACATATTTGAGTTTTCCAAATGGAGAATAGTGAGTGACATCAATTTGCCAAAAGTGATTAGGGCGAAGCCCTTGAGGATTGGCTCCTGTAGTTTGAAGGGGAGGTATCTGAAGGAAAGGCTGACAGGACTTACAAGTTCAGACAATTTTTTTAAGGTTTTTAACTGGCATGTGGCGATACTTGTGTTTAAGTCCCCTCCAATTTACATGAGTTAGTAGGTGGAAGTGTGTAGCCTCTGAGACAGTATTACACTGTGTCAGGGAAGCCAATTTGTCAGCCAAATTGTTTCTTTGAGTGAAATCCTGGTAAATTTTGATGGCCTCTCAGATGTTGAAGAAAGATGGGGTTGATCCTTTGTTTAAGTAGGGAATGGGCTTGAATCATCAGGGGGGATATAGGGTTGGAGCCCAGTCTAATATGAGCCTCAACTAGGTTGGGTAACAGGTTAACAACATAAAGGCTGTCAGAAAACAAGTTAAATGGCTCTTGAATAGTGTTCAAAGCCAAAATGACAGTGAATAGTTCTTTGAATTGTGCCGACCCCTTGACCTCATGGGAGATTGACTTTATAGGCATGGACTCTTCACCCTGTTTTGGGGGGGGGGTAAACAACTAGGGAGACCCAGAGGTGCCCTCCATCAGTGAACACGGTAAGAAAGTCAGGGTTGCGTTGAGATAGAAAAAGCCTGGGGGGCCTCCACTCCAACCTAGAGAAGGAGCTCATCCACTTGTGAGGACCATAGTGACAATTAATTGTACCCCAAAACCCCTCGAGAGCCATAGCAATCCTGTTATTGTTTCTTTGAAGCCAGGTGAAGTCTGTTATCTTAAAGGGGATGACAATAAGATGAGGCTCTGTGCCAAACAATCAGACGGAGGCATCCCTGCCCTTGGTAATGCAGTCTGCAATTTGGTTATTTTTAGAGTAAACTCTGGGGACCCCACCATCCGAGAGGTGGATCCATTGGATGTGCTCATCTTCCTGAGCTAACAGCGCAGTGCATAATGTTTCTCCAGGGAAAATATAGAGGGAAATAGATAAATTAGGATCAAACCTCTTTAGGGTCGTAGTATCTATAGCCCGCTGGACCTTGAATAAGATTTATCGATGATGAGGAGACAAAGTTATCTGAGAGGAGAGATCAAGACCCTTGAGAAGGTCAAACAGAGGGGACAATTCTTCAGTAGTTATAGGTATCCAAGGCCTCATACATACCCGATTTTAAGTTATATTACAAAGCCATAGTAACAAAAACAGCATGGTACTGGCACAAGGGCAGATAGGTAGATCAATGGAACAGAATAGAAGACCCAAATATTAATCCAGGCAGCTACAGCCACCTGATTTTTGACAAAAATGCCAAAAATATTCATTGGAGAAAAGATAGCCTCTTCAACAACTGGTGCTGGGAAAACTGGATATCTGTATGTAAAAGGATAAAAATAGATCCTTGTCTCTCTTCATGCACAAGAGTCAAGTCCAAATGGATCAGTGTCCTTAATATCAGAACTGAAACTCTGAAACTGCTAGAGGAAAAGGTAGGGGAAACCCTTCAACATATTGGCATAGGCAAGGACTTTCTGAATATAACCCCACTTGCTCAGGGAATAAAACCACTAATCAACCACTGGGACTTCATGAAATTACAAAGCTTTTGTACAGCAAAGGACACTGTGAATAGAGCAAAGAGACAACTTATAGAATGGGAGATTATCTTTGCCAGCTATACATCTGACAGAGGATTAATATCCAGACTATACAAAGAACTCAAAACACATAATAATAAGAAATCAAACAATCCAGTTAAAATATGGGCTATGGAGCCAGGTGTGGTAGCACACGCCTTTAATCCCAGCACTCAGGAGGCAGAGGTAGGAGGATCGCCATGAGTTCAAGGCCACCCTGAGACTACATAGTTAATTCCAGGTCAGCCTGGGCCAGAGTGAGACCCTACCTCAAAAAAAAAAAGAAAAAGAAAAAAAAAAAAAAAAAAAAAAAGCAGCGCTATGGAACTAAATAGAGAGTTCTCAGAAGAAGAAATACAGGTGGCATATAAACATCTAAAAAAGTGTTCCACATCCTTATCCATCAGGGAAATGCAAATTAAAACCACTTTGAGATTCCATTTCACTCATGTCAGAATGGACCATCAAGAAAACAAATGAAAATAAGTGTTGGCATGGATACAGAAAAAGAGGACCACTTCTACACTGTTGGTAGGAATGTAATCTGGTCCAGCCATTGTGGAAATCAGTGTGGAGGTTCTTAAGACAGCTAAAAATAGATTTATGATCCAGCTATAGCACTCCTAGGCATATATCCAAAGGACTCTTTTCACTACCTTAGAGACACTACCTTAGAGACCTGCACAACCATGTTTATTGCTGCTCTATTCACAATAGCTAGGAAATGGAACCAGTCTAGATGTCCCTCCACAGATGAATGGATAATAAAGATGTGGTATATTTACACAATGGAGTTCTATTCAGCGGTAAAGAAAAGTGAAATTATGAAATTTGCAGGGAAATAGATGGATCTGGAAAGGATTATACTAAGTGAGGTAACCCAGGCTCAGCAAGCCAAATGTCACATGTTCTCTCTCATATGTGGATCCTAGCTACAAATGTATAGACATGTGTGAACTGGAACCAAAAATTAGTATCAGAAACCAGTAAGCCAGTAAAAGGCTATAAGGGAGGGAGTGGAAGGAAGGACTTAAGTGCATGGTATTGCACATATGTAAGTAGAAGAACAGATTACAGGGAGGGGAATGGCCTAAGCAAGGCCATGGGAAGAGAATGCATAAAAGAAGGGCAGGGGAAGGTCTATCAAAATTCAAGATTTTGTGAATAAGACTTATGTAAACCTACTTTTTTGAAAAATGGCACATCTAAAAACTGTAGACTGTTACTAGAAAATTTTCAGTGCCTGGATGGGATACCTTCCAGTGAGTAACAACTGGCGAAGGAGGTCCTGGAAGCCTCCAAAACATTAAAGGGTATTGGCAAAGCCATTGGTTTCCCTTGTGAAATAGATAGTAAGACCGTATTGCTGAAGACATCTCTTGCCTGAGAGGCAAGGTCACTGAGAGAGCAAGCTGGTGTTGAGCAGAAAACCTTCTCCCTGTAGACCAGCCAACAGAAATCTGGAAAAAGCTGCACTGCATGCAGTCATATGGGACACAGAAGTCATCAGCAGTGAAAACAGTGGACACTGAATATTCAAGTTTGGCCATACAGGCCCAATGACTGAATGGGTGCAATAGTGGCATGTCTGTTCTTGGGGTAACCAACTGCTCCATAATTGGACTGAAGGCCCTCTCTATGGGAGGGAATACATACCTGGTACTGAAAACCCTGACCAAAAGTCTATGGCAAGGAAGGTCATGAGCCTTAGAGGTATAAAGCCTGCTCTTCTCTGGCTAAATGTATATATTATTCCCACCAAGCTGACCTGAAAGCACTACACTTAATGTTCATATTCACATATTAATGCTACTCTCACTTCTGGTTAGAGAAGCTTCTCTTTTCAGATGGCAATGACCACTGGGATGACCCAAAAGGCAACATAGTGCTGAGAAGAAGGGATGGATGAGTGCCCAGCACTGAAACATCTCTGTCACACTCTCCAAGGCTCAGGGCCATTGCGGAAGAGGGGGCAGATAGAATGTAAGAGCCAAAGGAAGGGTACGACTCCTTACAATGCAACTGTCCAGACAGAAATTGGCCTTGATATCCATGACCTTGCTGTGCCTAGCAATACCTTTGCAAGACCCTCATAATAGAAGAAACAGATGATGACATCAAATTAAAAGAGAGACTAATGTAGAGAGGGAGGGGACTGGAGTTCTAAAGGGGAATGGGGGAGGGGAGGAAATATCATGCATTTTTTGTATGTAAGTATAGATGTTGTCAATAAAGAAAAGTCAAATATATCCCCATTCTCTATAGTACAAAGCTGCTGGAGAGATTAAACACAAGGAAACCCAGGTCAATACAATGTAGAAGTTATGAGCCTGATAGTTTGCATGACTGGCTGAGTATACATCTATTTTGTACCCACAGCTCTGATGGTACAAGATCAAGCAAGCTTACAAAATGAAGTGGGAAATATGGTCAGGTATATAACAGAGCTCAACTGGAAATATACAATTCCTCCTTGTACTACAAAATTTTACTGCTTAATTTCCACATAGTATTTTCTCTTGTCTAACACAAAGTTTTAAATTACAATGTACAAACAGTCTAGTTAAATGTCATTCATGTTGACTTTTACTCAAAAGTCTGTTTTAAATTGAAGTACTAGAATCAGATAATATTTTTAATCATATAATGATTATATACAATAATGAGTTCCATTATGATGTTTTCATATATATTACATAATATTTTTTCAATTATATTTACCCCACTATCCTTCACATCAGAAGTGGACTGAGATGAACCTTACTATATGGATTTTTGTCTTTAGGAATCTTTGTTTTGGAGGAACAGGCATGGACTTGGTGCTTGCAACTGAAGATGCCTTCTGGAGTGGTAAGCCAAGTATTATGGACTATTCTGTTGAGAGTTTGAGAATGCTAAATGCAGACATTATTGATCTTCGAGGCTTGGCTTATGAGCTTTCTAAGGGGAAGGAAACACTGCAGAGAAATTTGTTGGAACTGGGTACTGGCATAAGGGATGGCTGCATTCTGCTGCCCAGGCCCAGAGAGTTTGATCAAAGGTTAAATTTGTAATGGACTGATGTGCTTGGCTAAAGATATTGGACTGAGAGATTTAAGATTTTAAGTTGGAAAAACTCAAGCAAGTTAAAATTAGAGGCACTGAGATTGGTTTTAGGTTACTGGAGCTGCTATTATCAAACACATTAGCAATCTTAAGGAAGGTGACCCAACTGCTTTACATTAAAACAATGGAGAGGATGCCTGAGGAAAGACTGTTAGAAATGCAAACTGTTTTGGAAAGAGTTGACTGGAGAAGGAACCTGCTTTTCAAGGCTATGATTTATTTTGTCCCTGGATTAAGAATATAGCTGTGTCCTGCACATCTGGTATTAGTTTTGGAAGCATGAAAAATGCATGGAGTGATCATGAATTACACACGGTTCTAGGAGCTGTTGCTGAAATGCAGAATGAGGAAGGGTGTGATGCCCTGATAGGCGAGAAGAGCCTTTGGAAGATGGACCGTGGTTTGCATGGAGACCTGAAGATGTTTTGGATATACCAGGACTGTGCAAGGACTACCATGGAGTGCACTGTTGGCCTGAGATGGAAGTTTTCCCTGGCTACCCTGCCCAGCTGGAGGGGCAGAATTGGAAAACCTGGAGACTGTCAGTCTCTGGTTATATTGAATTTGAACTGCAAAAGTTTGATGATTGCTGATGGTGGCTGTTTGCTTTCTTCTAGTCTCTCCTTGCTATGCTTTATACCAGTTAAAAATGTTTACTCTGTGCCTTTACATGTTCAAAGTATTTAACTTGTTTGATTTTACAGGACTCACTATCTTAAGTTGTTCAAGACCATGGAGACCTTTGAAACTGGACTGAGTACAATTTACAGTGTGTGATAGTTATAAATCTATTGGGGGCCGGGGGCAGAATGTGGTAGTTTGAATAGATGGCTCCCAATATATTCAGTGTTTTATTAGTTTGTTGTTTGCATCTGCATCCACCTGGCTGGAGGCAATGTTTACTGGGCAGATCTTAAGGTGTGGTGATGGGTTTAGGATTTCAATCTAAAGATATGCAAAGTGTGCCTAGCTGGAGTTCCTGAGATATGCTGTCCTGTGTGACTTTAGCTTGTGGCTTTTCTCTCTCTTGCCTGGTCCTGTAAAAGACAGGCCAGCTTCTTCTGCCATTATGGAACTTCCCCTAGATCTGTAAGCTTTAAAATATCTCTTCCTCCATAACTTTGCCTGGTCTGAAAGTTCATCTCAGCGAACCTGTAGCTGTCTGTTATAGGAGTCCTACTCTTCCTTTGGCTTTTTCTTCTATTTCTTTTCTTTCTTTCCTCTCTCTTCCTTCCTTCCTTCTTATTCTCTCTCTCTCTTTTTAATGATCAAAAATTTTATTAGGGTTGCTTATAGGAGCATAGGAAAGGGTTTGTTTATAGCTGCACTGTACCTTACCAGTGGCTACACCACTGAAAAAAATTGCCTCTCCCTCTCCCATCAACTGTTGACTGAATGTAAATAACTCTGGAAAGGAAGGAGCCCATCTTCCTCCCTCCTCCATGACATGATATTGATGAGCCCAATCTTGTGAAGAAAATGGGCAGATAATCACAGCTTTGTGAGTTTAGGGGTGCAACAGCCATACCATGCCTTAGAAGTCAGCCTTCCACACTGCTCTCACCCCCCATCCTTCAGCTACCCTTTCTTCCATGATGTAATACATCTTAATGTATGAATCAAAACCAATGCACCCATAGCAGTCCAGCAAATTAAACTTCAGTCCACTGTGGAAAACACTTGAAGCTCCATACATGTTATGTTCTATAGGGATACAACTTGATATGACTACAGTTATCTTGGTGGTAATCATTGTTTTGTCTACCAGGTGTCCCTGGCATGCATCTTAAGTATTAAGTGACAAATAACTGACTGCTGCCCCTACAATGCATAACTCACAATCCCCATGGGTTGACCTGAATCTCTAACAAGGAAGGCCTCTTCAGAAAAGGGGCAGGGAGAAGGGAAAGGATTGTATCAAGATGTGTTGTTACATGCTAAATATGTCCATATCTTATAAAACCTTTTATCTTACATGTTCATTTTAGTCTAGTAGGAAACATAAAAGTAGTAATGTAAGCATTAAGTATAGTTGTTATTGGTACAAGTGAATTGAGTGAGCCAGAATAGCTAAAATAATTTTGTATGGATTGCTATATTATTTGAAAACAGCATTTAGATCATTAACATTGTATGAGAAGTTCTGAAAGTAGTCTTGACAATGTGATCCTGAGAAATTATATCTTGACCTTTTTCTGTGGCACTGTACAGTGGGGTGGTATCTTAACTTCATCTTAGGTCAGCTCAAACTCTGGAAAGAACTTCATCAATGAAATGAGCAACAAGTAGTTTTTTAAATATGGACAGCACTGGGCATCTGGAGCCATAGGAGAGTACTTTGTTTTGTAGTTAGATGTGGTCATATGTCTAATGACTAAAAAAGAATGAGTGACAAGCCCTGCCAAGACTCTATGGCACACTATTGGCTGTGAATGGGACCTTGTCCCCAAATATAGGAAAATTGTTATAGGTCCTTATCATATATCTTTAGAGCTGGAGAGATAGTTCAGCAGTTAAGATGCTTGCCTGCAAAGCCTGATGATGTGTGTTCAACTCCCCAGTACCCACCTAAGTCAGATGCACAGAAGTTGCACATGCATCTGGAGTTTGTTTGCAGTGGCAAGAGGCCCTGGCATGCCCATGCTTTCTCTCTCTCTCTCTCTCTCTCTCTCTCTCTCTCTCTGTATCTTTCTGCTTGCAAATAAATTAAATTTGAAATATATATGTATATGTATACATATATGTATATATAATATTTAAAGAATAAAGATAGCTTAAGACCTCATAGCTACTCTGAAGAAACTCTGGAATCCATGTTACAAAGTTTTATATGAAAATATATTCCTACTGACACATTGGTAATGTGAGGGAAATGAACACAGAGCCTCTGGCTTAGCAGTGCTACTCAGGGATGAGAAATGCTGCTTCTTCAATCAATATAGGACACAGATTAACAACGTCCACAACAATAAATTTCATATTGAAAAAATAAAGTGAAGGATTTGAGAAGTGTTACTATTTTCTAAATGATTTCCGCTGAGCCAACTATAACCAAAGTTGAAGTGTGTGTGTGTGTGTGTGTGTGTTGGAGACCACTGAGCCAAACTGCAACCATTTGGAGGAAGAAGCCTCCACTCTTTGTGTTAAGATTTCAGCTTCCTGAGTTCCTGTGAAATTTACCAAGCCTTCCCAAAAAGCCTGCTTTGATAAGAACAAGAATGTAACCTAAAGATGTGTATCTTAAACAGGACTGATGTAAATCCGCCCTGCCTGTAATCTCAACAGACATTCTTGAGGCCTATCACTCAAGAGACCCCTGACCCTCTGGTAGCCATAAAATCCATTAGGCAGTCATAAATCCCATTTGCCTTCTTCCTGCCTCCCCTATAGCCATAAAATCCCATTTGCCCTCTTCCTGCCTCCCCTATATATACCCCTGTATGAATAATAATAATAAAGCCTTGACTGGTGTGGAAGCAAGGCTTTCTTCTTTGTGTCTGCTTGTCTCTCTCATCCAGGTGCAGCCTCCCCTTGAGCCCCTGTTGAACCCCGCCAGCCGGGGCAAGTGGCGCCCAGACGTGGGGCTTGAGGTACGAGGACTGACTTGGACGTCGCAAGGAAGGACGGCCGTCTCTTCAGCATTGGATCGCCACCTCGTTGGTGAGTGAAGATCCACAGTGGGTCACTGCAGGAAAGCCCGCCTGTAATACAGACCTGGGTAAGGTAAGAATAGCGACGAATGTCTCGGGACAAGCCATATATGTTCATAGTTTATGAACCTCAAGGCACAAAGAAAATCGGGTGATCCTTTGGGGACATCCTCCCCTTAGGATTAACAAGCCCAGGAGGGGCTGCCCCCCCAGTGAGAAGGTAATATATTTGCCCCACTGATGGGTCAGGCGAGAGATAATGTAAAGAAAAAATAAACTGTCCGTTTCTCCATCAGAGAAACGTAACTTAACAAGCCCGCGGGGGCTAGCCTCCCCACTGAGGAATTAGGAGAGGTGTAATGTAAAGAAAAACAGACTTTTTCCATCTCAAAGAAAAAGACAGATCTCCCCTCTCAGATGCTGTCTTCTTATTTCATTGTTTTCGGTTTAAAGCCTTCGCGTGGAATTGAATCAAGGCAACAGGGCAACTGAAGTCTCTCGGCCAGGGCTACTCTCTGGCATTGACTGAAGGCCCCGAGCTCATTGTTCAAATCCCGACTGCCCGATCGGGTGTTGGCAATAAACCTTCTATCTATTCCTCTTTACAATTTACAAAAGCCACAGGCAGCAACAAAGACAAAAGCTCACACCTGGGGGCAGGGCTCAGGCTCCTGCAGATTTCTCTTTTCAACATGGGCCAGACGTTAAGTAAACATGAGTTGTTTATCCAAGGGCTTAAAGAATCCCTCAAGTTGCGAGGGGCTGAAGTTAAAAAGAAAGATTTGGTTAAGTTTTTTCTTCTCTTGGAAAATAAATGTCCATGGTTCCCCCAAAAAAAGACACTATCAATGAGTAACGATGGAGTCACATGGGTGATTGTTTAAAAGATTTTTATCGCCTTCTCTTATTGAAACCTGATTAATAACATCCTTCAGTCTCACTATCAGATAAGCCCCTTCCCCCTTTCTCCATTCCAACAAAGCCCAGACTCCAGGGGCGTGCCTACCCCACCTGGGCTCAGGCTGCCTCCAAAAAAAACAAAAAAGGATAAACAAGGAGATAATTTTCTGGCTTTAAAATTAAAAAAAAAAAAAAAAAAAACAGGGGACTCCTTCAACTGTTTTAGCTTCACTGGCTTGCAAAATTTCAAAATATGGAGTTTTCTTATAAGTATTACAACTGTTTTAAGCTCACTTTCAAAATATAAGTAAAAAAAGTATTACAACTGTTTTAAGCTCACTTTGTCTCTCTATAAAAAAAGAACTTTTATAAGTATTAAAAAATTTGTCTCTCTATACTTTTCTGGTACTCTAACAAAATTTCAAAATATGGATAAATGAAATTATTATAAGTAGATATAGACTTCTTTAAGTATTACAACTGTTTTAAGCTCACTTTTGTCTCTCTATACTTTTCTGGTACTACTAACAAAATTTCAAAATATGGATAAATGCCAAATTATTATAAGTAGATATAGACTTCTTATAAGTATTACAACTGTTTTAAGCTCACTTTTGCCTCTCTATGCTTTTCTGGTACTACTAACAAAATTTCAAAATATGGATAAATGCCAAATTATTATAAGTAGATATAGACTTCTTATAAGTATTACAACTGTTTTAAGCTCACTTTTGTCTCTCTATACTTTTCTGGTACTAACAAAATTAAAAAATTTCAAAATATGGATAAATGTTTTAAGCAAATTATTATAAAATGTAGATATAGACTTCTTATAAGTATTACAACTGTTTTAAGCTCACTTTTGTCTCTCTATAATATGGGTAAATGCTTTTCTGGTACTACTAACAAAATTTCAAAATATGGATAAATGCCAAATTATGGATAAGTAGATATAGACTAAACTATTTTAAGCTCACTTTTGTCTCTCTATACTAGATATAGACTTCTTATAAGTATTACAACTGTTTTAAGCTCACTTTTGTCTCTCTATACTTTTCTGGTACTACTAACAAAATTTCAAAATATGGATAAATGCCAAATTATTATAAAATAGATATAGACTTCTTATAAGTATTACAACTGTTTTAAGCTCACTTTTGTCTCTCTATACTTTTCTGGTACTACTAACAAAATTTCAAAATATGGATAAATGCCAAATTATTATAAGTAGATATAGACTTCTTATAAGTATTACAACTGTTTTAAATGCCAAATTCACTTTTGCCTCTTTTAAGCTATTTTGCTTTTCTGGTACTACTAACAAAATTTCAAAATATGGGTAAATGCCAAATTATTATAAGTAGATATAGACTTCTTATAAGTATTACAACTGTTTTAAGCTCACTTTTGTCTCTCTATACTTTTCTGGTACTATTAACAAAATTTCAAAATATGGATAAATGCCAAATTATTATAAGTAGATATAGACTTCTTATAAGTATTACAACTGTTTTAAGCTCACTTTTGTCTCTCTATACTTTTCTGGTACTACTAACAAAATTTCAAAATATGGATAAATGCCAAATTATTATAAGTAGATATAGACTTCTTATAAGTATTACAACTGTTTTAAGCTCACTTTTGTCTCTCTATACTTTTCTGGTACTACTAACAAAATTTCAAAATATGGGTAAATGCCAAATTATTATAAGTAGATATAGACTTCTTATAAGTATTACAACTGTTTTAAGCTCACTTTTGCCTCTCTATGCTTTTCTGGTACTAACAAAATTTCAAAATATGGGTAAATGCCAAATTATTATAAGTAGATATAGACTTCTTATAAGTATTACAACTGTTTTAAGCTCACTTTTGCTTCTCTATGCTTTTCTGGTACTACTAACAAAATTTCAAAATATGGGTAAATGCCAAATTATTATAAATAGATATAGACTTTTTTATAAGTATTTAACAACTGTTTTAAGTTCACTTTGTCTCTCTATACTTTCTGGGACTACTAACAAAATTTCAAAATATGGATAAATGCCAAATTATTATAAATAGATATGGACTTCTTATAAGTATTTACAACTGTTTTAAGCTTATTTTTCTGTCTCTCTATGCTTTTTCTGGGACTACTAACAACAACAAAAAAAATATGGGTAAATGCCAGTTTCAAAATTATATTTAAATTTAAATATGTGATATTAATACTAAATTTGTCAAAAAAAAATTTTTTTTTATTATAATGTTCAAATCTACTTTCATAATTTAAATGTGTGTCAAAACTTCTTATAAGTCAAGTCTGATCTACTACTTTAAAGATATTTCAAATAAGGCCTTTTTTTTTTTATAATGTTCAAATAGCCTAATTGTAAAAACAATAAAAGTTTTCATTGGTAATAATAATATAAACTGATTAAAAATAAACTGGAAAAAAACTGGAAAAAAAAAAGTTTAAATGTTGGTAACTAATGAAAAAGATTATTACAAAGTGGTTACATAATTTGTAAAATAAAAATATGTACCTGTAGATATTAAGTAAACTTAAACAAAAAGTTAAAGATAAAACACTTAACCAGATTGCAGATCTTTTTAGATACAATAAAGTGATTATTAACCTAGGGCTTACATCAAACTAATAAAAGCATGGCTCTAGCTGATAGCAAGTTACTATGGTATTCAATCTGTAAACTTAAAACTTTAGCTTGTTGATATTAATCTGGTCATGATGATGGCTTAAAAAAGACTAAATTTAGAGTACCCAATAAAGTTAATTAAGTTCCTATTTGTCAACATTTTAACTATATCTTAAGGTTAAAATTGACTCATTAATATTTAATTCTCTCACATGGTTAATATAACTAATATACAAAAAATGCCTAACATCTCCCTCCATTGCCTGTGATAATTGTTTCCTATCCAACTATGTGCTCCTGATAACATAACTGCCTTTGTTATGATTCTGGTAAATGTCACACAACCCTGGGGGTCCCCAAACACTCGTGTGGGGGACTTGACACTTCCTTTGATTCCCTGACTGAGAAACCCAAGCAAACCCAAGACTGAGACTCGAAAAATTCTTCTCAGACCGGTCTGGTAAGTATCTGAGCGCTCTCTCTCTCTCTCTCTTTCTCCTTTTTAAAGCTTTTCTTGGGCCCTATGTTTCTGTCATATTCGTGTGTCTGTGTTATTGGACCCTATATGTTTCTGTCATATTTGTGTGTCTGTATGTTGTTTCCCTATGGACAGACGCTTCTCCCTTGACTTAATAACATGGGACAGTTCCCTTCCCCCTCTTTAGGACAAAAATCAAGGACATCGCTCAGAAAAATGGAGTATCTATTTCTGTTCCTCAATGGCTATCAGAGGACACCCTTTCATTCAAATATTAAAAAGAATGTTTTCTGTCCTAGGAACAGACATCCAGACCAGATCCCATACATCGTGACCTGAAAAAATTTAATTAACCCCCCACCCTTTTTTCACTCCTTTCTTCACAGGTGTTGACAGCCACAGCTAAAAGAGACATTAAGCCCACCGCTGAAGCCTCGGTCCCAATTCTTGTGTGGGGGAGGGAATGGGAACTGGGAATTACATCTCAGGTCAATAAATAAGTTACATCTCAGGTCAATTAATGAGTTACATCTCAGGTCAATAAATGGTTTACAAAATTTGTCTGTTATAAAAACCAGAGGCCCCCATGGCTGAGTATCTCTAAAAGGTCCTACAGGTATAAAACTCCCCAAAAGCTATGTTATTGGACTGATTAAAATTTTTCTCAAACTTTTTCTTCACAGATAGATATTGATTAAAAGCTGTTAGTCAGGATAGATGCTCTAAAAAATGCTGTTATGTATTAAAAAGACAGGTTGTCAATCTGGTGGTTCAAAAGCAATTGTTCTGTCATGAGCATTACTCCTTTATCCTACAATGGGACTGCTACTATATGGTAAAAGGTTAAAAATCATATTTGGGGTATTTAAAATCTTAATAATCTTAACATAAATTTACAAGGTTTACAAAAAGAAAATATCTGTTATTTCATATAGTCATTTGTCTTTTGGTGATCCTGCTAAGGCTACAAAAGGATTTTTTTGATGCCTTAAGTATCTCCCAAGCAGTTTCTCAGATTCTCATTCAGCTTAAGCAGGGCGAAATTTACTGCTGGGCAAACATAGATTACAGAGTTAGAGGTCAACACATTCCTTAGCTAGTTAGGCCTGGGTTGAATAAATGTCTGATTCTATAATGACAGTACTGTCATCTGGCTAATAAATGATGTCTTCTAGTAAAAAAGAAAAAACTTTAACTTGGTTTACAACAGTAATTAAGAGAAATAATAAACTCAAAAATTTCCAGGAGGCTTATTTCAGCAATGCAATTGCAACTTGTTTCAACATACAGAGGTGGCTGTGCCTGAGTCAGGCAAGCAAACAGTGTTACAGAGACTGAATGTAACAGGTTAATTGATTTCTTTTTTTGGTTCTTCAGTATATACCAAAATAAATATAATTTATGATTACAGTTGGGTCCCCAAGAAAATAAATAATCAGAGATACAGCCCATCTTGGGTCCCAAAGGTAGCCTCAAACAAAATTATAAAAAGTACTCTAAAAGAAAATTATTTTAAGTTTTGCATGTGTCTGCCCCTCCCTTATCCTTTTGTACTTGGGCCCAGGTGGGTCAATCACCTAATGAAATTTACTCTTAGTTGTACCTGGTATATTATCACCAATTGTATTAATTCTAAAGAGGACACAGCTACAGATTACTCCTCCAATGTAGTCTTTATTGTCATGTGTTCTCCTGACTTAATTATGCCAATCAGAAGGACTGAGTCCTGGTACTCCAGCTTCCAGAGCTCAAGTGTTCCAGCAGCTCAACAGGTCCACTATCACAGACTGGAGCTGGCAAGCTGAGGAATCGCGACTGAGGACCTGCCTCCCGCTGAGACCTTCCCCTAACAATGAATGTAAACCCTATAGCCACTGTAAGCCCTGTAAGCCTTTGTTTACCTTTTAAAACCTATAGTTTTTTTTTTTTTTTTTTAAACCTAATGTCTGTAAAACTTATAGTTTCTGTAAACCCTATAGCCACTGTAAACCCTGTAGATTTGTTTACCTTTTTAATCATTCTAGACATGTTGGCCAAGGTTCAATACTCCAAGCCTCCGGGAACCGCATAAGCATTCAGACTTATGCACCCCCTAGGGGGATGGGTACCAATGTGGGTGTGGAAAAACACAAGGGAAGGTCTTACTGACCATATCTGAATTCCCTGAGAGAAAACCTGACTTGCATGGAGGTTGGTACCATACATAATAATTATATAGGCCCTGCCTCCCCTCCCCAAAAGGTACCAAGGGCCAAATCTGTGGGCGATAAAAATGACCCACGGGAGGAGCCAGGTCACTTCTCCCCCACTTGGTTAAAGCCCACCGCTTGACTGCGGGCCTCCCCCTGTCTTGTATAAAAGAAGGGAGGAGATGTTGGAGACCACTGAGCCAAACTGCAACCATTTGGAGGAAGAAGCCTCCACTCTTTGTGTTAAGATTTCAGCTTCCTGAGTTCCTGTGAAATTTACCAAGCCTTCCCAAAAAGCCTGCTTTGATAAGAACAAGAATGTAACCTAAAGATGTGTATCTTAAACAGGACTGATGTAAATCCGCCCTGCCTGTAATCTCAACAGACATTCTTGAGGCCTATCACTCAAGAGACCCCTGACCCTCTGGTAGCCATAAAATCCATTAGGCAGTCATAAATCCCATTTGCCTTCTTCCTGCCTCCCCTATAGCCATAAAATCCCATTTGCCCTCTTCCTGCCTCCCCTATATATACCCCTGTATGAATAATAATAATAAAGCCTTGACTGGTGTGGAAGCAAGGCTTTCTTCTTTGTGTCTGCTTGTCTCTCTCATCCAGGTGCAGCCTCCCCTTGAGCCCCTGTTGAAAATTTATTGAAGGCCAGAATCTAGATTCTTACATACATTATCTCATTTCTTTCTGACATGCATTTTCAATCAATGAGTATGTTACTAAGGTCCCTAAAGACTTTGTGTTCACTCTTGACAGAGATCTAAAGGGATTCTTTTCTGTGATTGGTATTATCAGGCCCAGAGCTGATGAGGTACTTGTTTAGCAAGATGGAAAACAGAACAGCTGAGAGTTGTACTAATAGAGGAACCGTGGAAGGCATTAACTTGAAGGGAGAGTCTAAATAATTGTTGTTGGGAAAGTGTCTCACAAACCTGGATGCTTAGGAAAGTCATGTGGATACATTTGAAAGACTGAACATCAGCAGGCAATAGAAGCTGTAGGGCAAGCATAGATTCTGCATGACAGCAAGCTGGTGGCTCATCACTCGAACTCTGAAAGCTATATTTGTTGTGATAAGCCATCATGCTTGTGACAATGATGATGAAGGGGTGTGTGTGTGTGTGTGTGCATGTGTTTACTTTTATTGGGATAAGGAAGGCACTAATAATAATAATCTAATACTAATAATAATAATACTAATAATCTATGATGTGCACTACTTGAAGAACTCCATGAGATAGATGTATTTGGTGATCTTGAGTCATATCTTGTAAAAGCAAGGAATTTAGTGACTCTGTATCTAGAATTTTTGAATATTTGTGGAAATGTAAGATGAATGATGATGCCTGCTGGTTCCTTCTAGCATCTCTGGATAAACTTTTGAGAGAAAAGCCGAAGCTCAGAAAGGAAACTTCCAAGATTAAGACTCACATACATGATCTGAAGGTTTCTAAGGGTGCCCTTGAGGAGTCTCCTCTCCAGCCAGAACAGGGCTAATTGCAGAAAACCCAAGCTCTCATTGTAAGATTGTCTAATTTGCAATGTAGGCTCTATTCCCAGCCTCACTGGCTATCAGAAGTTAAAGTGAGGGCACTGATTGGAAAAGAGTTGGATCCTATGATATGGGATGGGGATATGTGTGAAGACCCTGAAGAATCTGGGGACATTGAACTCTCAGATTCTGAAGAAGTTGTTTTGCATGAAACTGTGGTTTCCCCTCCTTTAGGGGCAGTTGCACCCCACTCCCAAATCCTGAAGTATTTCCCTCTCCACACTTGCCTGAGGGAATTACTCCTTCTTTGCCTGAGGAACCAGCAATGATCCTCCCTGCAGGAGGTCCTGATGCTTCTCAGTGCCCACCCATCTTTGCTTCTAGGCCTATAACAAGGCATAAGGCTAGGCATGCCCCTAAATGAAGTACACCCCTAAAGAACTTCAGCAATCTTCTAATTTGTACAGGCAGAAGCATGGGGAATATGTGTGGGAATGGATTTTAAGGGTGGGATGATGGCAGAAGGAATATAAGATTAGATCAGGCTGCATTTATTGAAATAGGCCCACTGAGCAGAGATTGTAGACTTAACACTGAAGCTCATGAAATTGGAAGAGTGGCAGGAGATTATTTGATTGGTTGGATGGAGTATGAATCCCAAGATGGCCTACTGTGAATGAGCTCAAGCTGCCTGATATCCTTTGGCTTAATGTTGATGAAGGGATTAAAGGCTCAGAGAACGTGGAATGCTGGAAGGGATTTGCCATGTAAACTCATCTCTAACCCCACACTGGGAGTGTCCAGAAGATGTGCCCTTTACTAAGAGTATAAGAAACAGATGTGTGAAGGGAGTCCCAGCATACTTAAAGTTGCCACTTGTTGCCATAATATGTAAAGAAGACATCACAGTGGGAGCTGCAATTGTTGCATTAGGTGACTTAGATGCAATGGGTCTAACTGGATCTCGGTGTAACAAAGGGCCAAGTAACAGCACTGAATTGCTAAAGGCAAGGTAAGCTTGTTGACTGTAAGGACAGCATAGGCAAAACAAAGCAGGTAACAGCATTGTTAGGACCTGAAAATCACTGAAGAGAGACTCAGACTCATATAGCATGTAATAGCATAGAGCGTTTATTGTGCAGAGAAGTCCAACATGCAGGGGTCCACCATTTACACAAAATGGCAACCCTGAGAGGAGCACTCAGGCTCCTTTCATGCTTGCCAGAAGGATTTTAGCAGGCTTTCACAACCTTATGATATGATTGGCTAATTTGAACAGTACAGTACTGGTGCACTTTTGATTGGTTCTAATTTTTGTGTGTGTGGGCTAAAGGAGATTGAAGGGAAGGGGAGGGCTCCTAAGTGGGTAAGGTTCCTAATATGGCCAGTTAAGAACCTCGCAAGCATACCTTACATTCTTTTACTTCTGATTGGTGGGGGCCTGTAACAGACAGCTTCAGGTTCATTGAAATAAACTTCCAACCAGGCACAGTTATGGAGGAAGGGATATATATTGGAGCTTACAGATCAAGAGGAAGTTCCATAATGGCAGAAAAATCTGGCCTGCTCTTCACAGGACCAAACAGAGAGAGAGAGAGAGATGCCATAAGCCAAAACCACACAGCACAGCATACCTCAGGAACTCCAACTAGGCACACTTTGCATATCTTTAGATTGAAATACTAAACCCGCCACCACACCTTAAGATCCGCCCAGTGACATTGCCTCCAGTAAGGTGGATGCAAACTATAAACTAATAAAACACTGAATATATTGGGGGACATCTATTCAAACTACTACATTCTGCCCCTGGCCCCCAATAGCTTTATAACTATTGAAAGACCCCAGATAGCGGGAACCTTCCATGCTCAGGCTGGGATAGGCGACACCCCAAATCACCCACGAGAAACGGTCTTGATGCAAACAGAAAGAGGACTTTATTCCAGCGCGCTGGGGCCCACAGTCATACTCCACGCAGGTGAAGAGGATTGTGGACCCTGAATGCAGGGTTAAGGCAGTTTTTATAGGGTTTACAACAAAGCTCATGCATCGTGTATCAATCATTTCAAAACATCAGAAGCCCGCGCTGTGCTGACCAATCCATTTGTAATGCACCACAGTTCTTAGACAAATTATTTCAAATTGCTCAAGCCCGCGCACGGTAGACCAATCATGTTGTAACACACCAAGGTTCCTCCCTGCAGCCCTAGAGGTCTGTGGCCTCTTGGGTGGGGTGACGAATTGTGGTCAGAGCTGGTCACTGGACTTGGGTTGAGCTGGGCATTCCCCTGTACATTCTTTTCCATCCATAGCGCAAGCAGCTATTTACAGAAGCCAAATAAGTGGTTATTCATCTTATTTCCTGGTATTTACTTGGTTAGGGCCACATATTCATGAGCCTAGCCTACATTCTTTTGCCCAATTTCATATAGAAACTGGGTTCTGAAACAGCAAGGAATGTGACCTTTTACCCATTTACTGGCAGCAAAGCAAGTTCCCATTTACTGGCAGCAGGGTGGGTCTGGAATCTGAGGTATTCAAGGTTGGGGTCTGAGAAGGGTCAGGCTATCCTTTCACTATCAGACACTGTAAACTGTATTCAGTCCACTTTCAAAGGTCCCCACAGTCTTGACCAACTTAAGACAGTGAGTCCTATAAAATCAAACAAGTTCAATACTTTAAACATATAAAGGCACAGAGATAACATTTTTAACTGCTATCAAGCATAGCAAGGAGAGACTAGAACAATGCAAGCTCAGCCACCATCATCAAACTTCTGCAGTTCAAGTTCAATATAACCCAAGACTGACAGTCTCCAGGTTTTCCAATTCCTCCCCTCCAGCTGGGCAGAGTAGCCAGGGAAAACTTACATCCCAGGCCAACAGTGCACTCCATGGTAGCCCTTGCACAGTCCTGGTATATCCAAAACATATTCAGGTCTCCATGCAAACCACGGTCCATCTTCCAAAGGCTCTTCCAGCCTGTAAGGGCCTCACACCCTACTTCATTCCACATCTCATCAGCGGCTCCTGGAACTGTGTGCAATTCATGACCACTCCATGCATTTCACATGCTTCCAAAACTAATACCATGTGTGCAGGACACAGCCATATTCTTAATCCAGGGATGAAATAAATCATAGCCTTGAAAAGCAGGTTCCTTCTTCAGTTAACTCTTTCCAAAAGAGTTTGCATTTCTAACAGTCTTTGCTCAGGCATCCTCTCCATTGTTTTAATGTAAAGCAGTTGGGCAACCTTCCTTAATATTGCTAATGTGTTTGACAATAGAAGCTCCAGTAACCTAAAACCAGTCTCAGTACCTCTAATTTTAACTTGCTTGAGGTTTTCCAACTTAAAATCTTAAGTCTTTCAGCCCAATATCTTTAGCCAAGCACATCAGTCCATTTACAAATTTAACCTTGATCAAACTCTCTGGGCCTGGGCAGCAGAATGCAGCCATCCCTTATGCCAGTAGACCACTTCCAACAAAGTCTTTTGCAGTATTTCCTTTCCCTTAGAAAGCTCATAAGCCAAGCCTAGAAGTTCAATACTGTCTGCACTTACTATTCTCAAACTCTCATCAGAATAGTCCATAAAACTTGGCTTACCACTCTAGAAGGCATCTTCAGTTGCAAGCACCAAGTCCATGCCTGTTGCTCCAAAACAAAGGTTCCAAAAGATGAACATTCATATGGTCAGGTTCATCTCACCCCACACTCCTTGGTACCACTTTTGTAACAGACAGCTTCAGGTTCACTGACATGAACTTCCAGACCAGGCAGGCACAGTTATGGAGGAAGAGGTATTTATTGGAGCTTACAGGTTCAGAGGAAGTTCCATAATGACAGAAGAAGCTGGCCTGCTCTTCTCAGGACCAAACACACACACACACACACACACACACACACACACACACAGACACACAGAGAGAGAGAGAGAGAGAGAGAGAGAGAGAGAGAGAAAAGCCACAAGCCAAAGCCACACAGCACAGCATACCTCAGGAACTCCAGCTAGGCACACTTTGCATATCTTTAGGTTGAAATCTGAACCCCACCACCACACCTTAAGATCTACCCAGTGACACTGCCTTCAGCAAGGTGGCTGCAGTTTGGAGCCTTTGGCAGGCCCTCATAGGTGAATGACAGCAGAGGCCATTCTGTCATCTGCAGACAATTATTCTCCCTTTGAGAGACAGCCCTTGGCTTGCTATTGGGCCTTAGTAGAAACAAAACACTTGACAATGGGCCATCAAGTTACTATGTGACCTGAGCTGCCTGTTATGAGCTGGTTGTTATCTGACCCACCAGGCCATAAAGATGGATGTGCACAACAGAAGTCCATCATCACGTGGAAGTGGTATATCCATGATTGGGCTTGAGCAGGCCCTGAAGGTACAAGTAAATTTCATGAGGAAGTAGCCCAAATGCCTATGGCTGCTACTCCTGTTACAATGCCTTCTGTCACCAGGCATGCACCTATGGCATCATGGGGAGTGCCCTATGTTCAATTGACTGAGGAGGAGAAGACTAGGACATGGTTTACATATGGTTCAACACATTATGCAGGCACCTCCCAGAAGTGGACAGCTGTAGCATTACAGCCCCTTTCTGGGACAACTTTAAGGACTGTGGTGAGGGGAAGTCTTCACAATGGGCAGATCTATGGGCAGCACACATGGTTGTGCATTTTGCTTGGAAGGAAAAATGGCCAGATGTGTGATTATGCACTGATTCATGGGCTGTGGCCAATGGTTTGGCTTGATGGTCTGGGACTTGGAAGTTGCACGATTGGAAAACTAGTGAGAAGAACATTTCAGAAAGGTGTATGTGGATAGAGCTCTCTGAATGGGCAAAGGATATAAAGATACTTGTGTCCCATATTAATGCACATCAGAAGGTGACCTCACCAGAGGATGATTTTAATAATCAAGTTGATAAGCTGACCCATTCGGGGGATAGTTGTCAACCTCTTTCCTCAGCCATCCCTGTCATTGCTCAATGGCCCATGAACAAAGTGGCCATGGTGGCAGGGATGCAGGTTATGCATGGGCCCAACAACATGGACTTCCACTAAGGCTGACCTGGCAGCGGCTGCTGTAGAGTGCCAAATGTATCAGCAGCAGAGACTGACTCTGAGCCCCTGATATGGTAGCATTCCTCATGGTGACCATCCAGTAATTTGGTGGCAAATTGACTATATTAGACCACTTCCACCATGGAAAGGGTAGTTTTTTGTCCTTACTGGAATAGACACTTATTCTGGGTATCCATTTGCTTTTCCTGCATTTAATGCTTCTGCCAAAACTCCCATCCATGGGCTTACAGAATGCCTTATCCACTGTCATGGCATTCCACACAGCATAGCTTCTTACCAAGGAACTCACTTCACACCCAAGGAAGTACAACAGTGGCTCAGGATCATGGAATTCACTGGTCTTACCTTGTGCCACACCACCCTGAAGCAACTGGCTTGATATAGTGGTGGGATGGCCTTTTAAAGAAACAGCTACTGTGCCAACTAGGTGGCAATAGCTTGGACAGCTGGGGCAGTGCCCTCCAGCAAGCTGTATATGCTCTGAATCAGCACCCAATATGTGTTGCTGTTTCTCTGATAGCCTGGATTCATGGGTCCAGGAATCAAGGAGTGGAAATGGGAATGGTACCACTTACCATCACCCCAAGTGACCAATTAACCAAATTTTGTTTCTTGTTCCCACAACCTTATGCTGTGCTGGCCTAAGGTCTTGGTTTCAGAGGGGGAGTGCTTTACTTAGGAGGCACAAAGAACATTCCATTGAACTGGAAGCTAAGACTTCCCCCCTGCCCACTTTGGGCTCCTGATGCCCTTGAGTGCACAGTCTGAGAAAGGAGTTACTGTGTAAGCAGGGGTGATTGATCCAGACTACCAGGGGGAAATTGCACTGGTCTTCCACAATAAAGGTAAGGAAGAGTATGTCTGGAGTGCAGGAGATCCTTTAGGGCATATCTCGTTACTTTGCCCTGTTATCAAAGTCAATGGACAACTGCAACAATCCAACCAAGGCAGTGTGATAAATGGCCCAGATCCTTCAGGAATGAAGATATGGGTCACCCCTCCAGGTAAAGAACCATAACAGGCTGAGGTGCTTGCTGAAGGTGAAGGAAATACAGAATGGGTAGTAGAAGAAGGCAGTTACAAATACCAGCTATGGCCACTTGGCCAGTTACAAAAACATTGACTGTAATTGCCATGAATGTTTCTGTCTTACCTTGTTAGGAAGGATTAACAAAAGGAATAATCCTTCCCCCAGGGATAAGGAATAATCCTTCCCCAGGGATAAGCCTTCCCCCAGAGTGGGCGGCCCCTGGAGGAGGGGGCTGGTTGATAAAAAGAAGCTCTTGGAAGAAAGGCTCTCTCTCTCTCCCACCTGGCTGCCGTGCTGCTTGCTCTTGCCACTTGGTGTTTGGTGTTTTCCTGCTGCTTGGTGTTGCTGCTCTCCAGTGTGGACTGAAGACCAGGGTGGACTGAAGAACAGCGTCTCTCAGGAATCCTCCAGGTTTTCAGTGCCGGATTGGGACTGCTGAGGCCTCCAACCTCGTGGCTTGAGCAGCTACCGGGTTGCTTGACTCTCGGACCTACAATCTGCTATTGCTGGACTGTGTAAGCTAACCCAATAAATTCCCTTTTAATACAATTCATTCTGTCCATTCTGTTCCTCTAGAGAACCCTGACTAATACACCATATAAACTCATCTTTAAGCCCACAATGGGAGCGTGCAGAAGATGTGCCCTTCACTAAGACTATAAGAAACAGATTTGTGAGGGGAGCACCAGCACACTTAAAGTCCCCAATCATTGGTCTTTTATGTAAAGAAGACATCACAGTGGGAGCCGCAGTTGCTGCATTAGGTGACTTAGATGCAATGGGTCTAACTGGCTCTCGGGGTAACAAGGGCCAAGTATCAGCACTGAATCTCCAAAGGCAAGATGAGCATGTTTACTGTAATGGACAGCGTAGGCAAAACAATGCTCGTAACAGTATGACTCGTGTAGACCTTTGGTACTGGCTGCTTAATCATGGTGTTCCCAGAAGTGAAATAGATAAAAAGCCTACTAAGTTCCTGCTTGATCTGTATAAGCAGAAAAGTTCCAGAGCAAAGAACCCAAAGGCCACTTTGAATTATAGCAACAGAGAATCAAGGCCTCTTAACCAGTTTCCAGACTTGAGCCAGTTTACAGATCCTGAACCCCTTGATTGAAGGGGTGGCCGGGTACCTTTGAAGAAGGACCCTCCCATAATCCCCAAAAGTTTCAATATTAAGCTTAGTCCTATCCTTCCTCAGAGGGACCTACGGCCTTTTGCTAGGGTAACTGTACACTGGGGAAAAGGAAATAATCAGACTTTTCGGGCTTACTGGATACTGGCTCTGAATTGACATTGATTCCAGGAGACCCTAACCGGCATCGTGGCCCTCCAGTTAAAGTAGGTGCTTATGGAAGTCAGGTGATCAATGGAGTTTTGGCAAATGTTAGACTGACAGTAGGTCCAGTGGGTCCCCGAACTCATCCTGTGGTTATTTCCCCAGTCCCAGAATGCATAATTGGGATAGATATACTTAGGAGCTGGCAAAACCCCATATTGGTTCTTTGACTTGTGGGGTGAGGGCCATTATGGTTGGAAAGGCCAAATGGAAGCCATTGAGCTCCTCTACCAAGGAAAATAATGAACCAGAAACAGTATTGCATCCCTGGAGGAATTGCAGAGATTAATGCCACTATAAAGGACTTGAAGGATGCAGGGGTGGTGGTTCCCACCACATCCCCCTTTAACTCCCCTATTTGGCCTGTTCAGAAGACAGACAGATCTTGGAGAATGACAGTGGATTATCGGAAACTTAATCAGGTGGTGACTCCAATTGCAGCTGCTGTACCAGATGTGGTTTCTTTACTTGAGCAGATTAACACATCTCCTGGTACCTGGTATGCAGCTATTGATCTTGCAAATGCCTTCTTCTCCATACCTGTCCATAAGGACCACCAGAAGCAATTTGCCTTCAGCTGGCAAGGTCAGCAGTACACATTTACTGTGTTACCTCAAGGTTATATTAACTCTCCAGCCCTGTGTCATAGCTTAGTTCGCAGGGATCTTGATCGCCTGTGCCTTCCACAAGGTGTCACATTGGTCCATTATATCGATGACATTATGCTGATTGGATTGAATGAGCAGGAGGTGGCAGCCACTCTGGAGTTGCTGGTACAGCATATGCGCATCAGGGGATGGGAAATAAATCCATCCAAAATTCAAGGACCTTCCACCTCCGTGAAATTTCTAGGAGTTCAGTGGTGTGGGGCATGCAGGGACATTCCTTCTAAAGTGAAGGATAAGTTGTTGCACCTGGCCCCTCCTACCACTAAGAAAGAAGCACAACGTCTAGTGGGCCTATTTGGATTTTGAGACAGCACATTCCTCACTTGGGTGTGTTACTCTGTCCCATATACCAAGTGACTCATAAAGCTACTAGTTTTCAATGGGGCCCAGAACAAGAGAAGGCTCTTCAACAGGTCCAGGCTGCTGTGCAGGCGGCTCTGCCACTTGGGCCATATGAGCCAGCAGATCCAATGATACTTGAGGTGTCAGTGGCAGATAGGGATGCTGTTTGGAGCCTTTGGCAGGCCCCATAGGTGAATCACACCGAGGCCCTTGGGATTCTGGAGCAAGGCCCTGCCATCATCTGCAGACAATTATTCTCCCTTTGAGAGACAGCTCTTGGCTTGCTATTGGGCCTTAATAGAAACTGAACGCTTGACAATGGGCCATCAAGTTATTATGCGACCTGAACTGCCCATTATGAGCTGGGTGTTATCTGACCCACCAGGCCATAAAGTTGGACGTGCACAGCAGCAGTCCATCATCAAGTGGAAGTGGTATATCCATGATCGGGCTTGAGCAGGCCCTGAAGGCACAAGTAAGTTACATGAGGAGGTTGCCCAAATGCCTATGGTTGCTACTCCTGTTTCAATGCCTTCTGTCCCCAAGCATGCACCTATGGCATCATGGGGTGTGCCCTATGATCAATTGACTGAAGAGGAGAAGACCAGGGCATGGTTTACAGATGGTTCAGCATATTATGCGGGCACCCCCCAGTAGTGGACAGCTGCAGCATTACAGCCCCTTTCTGGGACAACTCTGGAAGGACTGTGGTGAAGGGAAGTCTTCACAATGGGCAGAACTATGGGCAGTGCACATGGTTGTGCATTTTGCTTGGAAAGAAAAATGGCCAGATGTGTGGTTATACACTGATTCCTGGGCTGTGGCCAATGGTTTGGCAGGATGGTCCGGGACATGGAAGGAGCATGATTGGAAAATTGGTGAAAAGGACATTTGGGGAAGATGTATGTGGATAGAGCTCTCTGAATGGGCAAAGGATATAAAGATACTTGTGTCCCATGTTAATGCTCATCAGAAGGTGACCTCATCAGAGGAGGACTTTAATAATCAAATAGATAAGCTGACCCGTTCTGTGGACAGTGGTCAACCTCTTTCCTCAGTCACCCCTGTCATTGCCCAATGGGCCCATGAACAAAGTGGCCATGGTGGCAGGGATGCAGGTTATGCATGGGCCCAACAACATGGACTTCCACTAACTAAGGCTGACCTGGCTACGGCTGCTGCTGAGTGCCAAATCTGCCAGCAGCAGAGACCAACTCTGAGCCCCCTATATGGTAGTATTCCACGGGGTGACCAGCCAGCAACTTGGTAGCAAGTTGACTATACTGGACCTCTTCCATCATGGAAAGGGCAGCGTTTTGTCCTTTACTGGAATAGACACTTATTCTGGGTATGCATTTGCTTTTCCTGCATGCAATGCTTCTGCCAAAACTACTATCCATGGGCTTACAGAATGCCTTATCCACCATCATGGAATTCCACACAGCATTGCTTCTGACCAAGGAACTCACTTCACAGCCAAGGAAGTACAGCAGTGGCTCAAGATCATGGAATTCACTGGTCTTAACATGTGCCCCACCACCCTGAAGCAGCTGGCTTGATAGAGTGGTGGAATGGCCTTTTAAAGAAACAGCTACTGCACCAACTAGGTGGCAATAGCTTGGAGGGCTGGGGAGTGTCCTCCAGCAGGCTGTATATGCTCTGAATCAGCATCCTATATATGGTGCTGTTTCTCCTATAGCCCAGATTCACAGGTCCAGGAATCAAGGGGTGGAAATGGGAATGGTACCACTTACCATCACCCCAAGTGACCCATTAGCCAGCTTTTTGCTTCCTGTACTGTACCCAACCTTATGTTCTGCTGGCCTAGAGGTCTTGGTTCCAGAGGGGGAGGCTTGGGAGGCACAAAGAACATTCCATTGAACTGGAAGCTGAGATTTCCCCCTGGCCACTTTGGGCTAATTCTGATGCCCTTGAGTGCACAGGCTGAGAAAGGAGTTACAGTGTTAGCAGGGTGATTGATCCAGACTACCAGGGGGTGGGAAATTGAACTGCTCCTCCACAATGGAGGTAAACTTGAAGAGTATGTCTGGAGTGCCGGTTTTTCTCTAGGGCATCTCTTGGTGTTACCATGCCCTGTTATCAAAGTCAATGGACAACTGCAACAACCCAATCAAGGCAGTGTGATAAGTGGCCCAGATCCTTCAGGAATGAAGGTATGGGTCACCCTTCCAGGTAAAGAACCAAGACCTGCTGAGGTGCTTGCTGAAGGTGGAGGAAATACTGAATGGGTAGTAGAAGGCAGTAACAAATACCAGCTAAGGCCACGGGACCAGCCTACAAAAACGTGGTCTGTAATTGCCATGAGTGTTCCTGTCTTACCTTGTTAAGAGTGTTTGTACATATGTATACCAATATTAAGATGTTTTGCTCTTCCTCTACTTCTCTATTAGGTAATTAATACTGATTAAGATCATATTGCTAGTTAACCACTGTTGAGTTTATATTTGACTTGTTATATGAGACTAAGCCTTCCTCAAGGAACTTGCTTTGTGTGATGAGGGGGATGATTGTGCATTTCCTGTTGTGCTGAGGGATAGTTATATCATGTTAGGTGGAATTATGACCTTGTTACTGTCTTCATTTGTGTGGTAAATAGAATGTAAAGATATATGGTTTGGTGTCAAGTTGACAAGGGGTGGACTTGTGATGGTTAAGTTTGTGTCAAATTGATTTGTTTAGGAATCCACAGACATTCCTCATAAGTGTGTTTCTGAGGCTGCCTCTAGGAAGGATTAACTAAAGGAAGAATCCTTCCCCAGGGGTAAGCCTTCCCCAGAGTGGGCGGCCCAGAATGGGCGGCCCTCTGGAGGAGGGGGCTGGTTGATAAAAAAAATTAGCTCTGGGAAGAAAGGCTCTCTCTCCCCCACCTGGCTGCCGGTGCTACTAGCTGCTTGGTGTTTTCTGCTTGGTACCTGCTGCTTGGTGTTGCTGCTCTCCAGTGTGGACTGAAGACCAGGGTGGACTGAAGAGCAGCGTCTCTCCAGGAAGCCTCCAGGCCTTCAGTGCCGGATTGGGACTGCTGAGGCCTCCAGCCTCATGCACTGAGCAGCTACCGGGTTTCTTCACTCTCGGACCTGCAACCTGCTATTGCTGGACTGTGTAAGCTAATCCAATAACTCCCCTTTTAATATGATTCATTCTGTCCATTCTGTTCCTCTAGAGAACCCTGACTAATACATCATCCTAGGAGGTACTTTCCCCAAAATCCTGATTCTTGAACTCTGCCCCAGGCTTGCAGGAATCTTTGAAGGGCGTAGGTTGGTGAGAGTTTGGAGGTCCTCACTTGCAGTGAGCATTGTGTATGATGCTGATTATTGAGCAAGAAAGTGGAGAAACCCAGCACTCAACAAAACAACTAAAATTTGCTTTTTCAAATTCCTGCCTGTGGCTTTCAGAATATATGCCTAGCCTCCCACTTGCTTCAGAAAGAGCCTTATTCATAAGAGGGAGCTGTAACAAAAGAAAAATGCAAAAATCATGCCACATACATATGAGGATAACAAAAGCAAAATGTAGCAAGGGATTGAATATCATTTTTTAGCAAAGATAACGAGAATGCTATATATATAAACACCTGAAGCAAAAGGAAAGAAAACACTTTAAAATATAAAGCATAATTCTTCATGGTACAACTAGAGAAATGACTGTCTCACTTTCTTTGGGTTTCAAAATTTTAAAATAATTATTGTCAGAATGAAGAGTGATCAACAAGATCAGAGAGAAAATTAAATCTCCAAATGACAGAATGAAAAGAAAAGGCACTTAATTACCATAAATTAACTTCCAATTGATAGACAAGTTGCCAAACAAATAATAAAGAACAAAACAGTTTTAAATCTGAGAATATTGACAATGACTTTTCAGCTATTGAAAGAGGAGAAAGATAAATAAAAATGGAAAAATGTTAATAATATGAAATGAGGAAATTTTGAATCCACGGGAAGGTGAAGTTTATCTAAATCTCTGACCATCATTTACATAAAACTTATTAGAGCCTTTTGTCATAATTATTAAGGCAACTTGAAAAAAACACTTCATTATGTAACAAAGATATATCATAAAGATACCATGAAGAGAAAACTCTTACATTTTAGCAATATTTTGAGAAATATTCTCACAATAATGAAAATATCACACATGAAAAATGATAACTTTAGGTGGACGAATGGTAAATCAATATTACATTGACTGCATTTGAACTACTGGATCCGTTTTCCACACAATTTATCCATGTGTTCCTGTGTTGGTTTGAATCATATTCTCCCATGTTCTTATGGGTTTTGAATGCTTGGCCCCCAGTTAATGGCAATATGAGAGGCAGAGACTTGCTTGAGGAGGTGTGTTATTGAGTGTAGGCTTAGAGGTGTTGTAACCCAGCTCCCGCGGGTTGGTCCCCCAGGCCAGCTCAGGCAATAGGGTCTCTGCCGAGGGGGAGACTTGAGTCACGAGACACAGACTTGGGAGTTGGGTGAAAGTGGGGAGGTGTGTTTTATTCAGGAAGTGTTTTAGGGGCTTTAATCTTTGAGGTCCCTTGGTGACCAATGACAGCTTGTCTCTGGACAGGACATCTCGTAGTAGGCTGCCAGAGTGGGGCTGTAACTCACATCAAGCCTGCTACTACTGTCCACTTGCTCTGGCTAGATGTGATGTACAGCCTTTGCTCATGTCATTGCTGTGGCAGAAGTGATGTCCAGCCTTTGCTCATGTCATGTCATGGAGATTACTCTTGAGACTATAAGCCAAAATTAAAAACAAAAACAAAAATTTTCCTCCCTTCAGCTGCTTTTGTTCAGGTGCTTTATCACAACAATGAGAAGGTAACTAAAATAGTTACTATGAAGTAATTAATTACTAGATATGTACAACTTATTGACATTGTGACATCAAATTGTCATCTATGAAATTTATGTTAGAGAACCTTGAAAATGACTTATGAAATAAAAATCACACAAAAACATTTGTTCTGTTTTTAGTAAGTTGATGATTTTGTGCTGGACCCCATTTAATAGCTATCTCCAGTTATGTGCTGGCACATAGGAATCATGCTCTTGGGTTGGACAAAAAATAGGTAGAGGCCAGGCATGGTGGCGCACGCCTTTAATCCCAGCACCTGGGAGGCAGAGGTAGGAGAATTGCTGAGAGTTCGAGGCCACCCTGAGACTACATAGTTAATTCCAGGTCATCCTGGACCAGAGTGAGACCCTACAAAAAATAGGTAGATATATCTAATGTAGTAAATGATGGATTCAACACTGCAGGGAGGTCAAGAGTTGTAGGACTACAGCATAGAGAACACTTCACTCAAAACATACACTGAGGGCTGGAGAGATGGCATAGGTTAAGTGCAAGCCTAAGAATGCTGGTTCCAATCTCCAGCAGTTCCAACTCCAGGTCCCACATTTAGCCAGATGCAAAGTTGAAAAGATCACAATGAGTTGCCCAGGCACAAACATCTGAACACATAGCAGCTAAGTACTCAAATCTGTCTCCTCTCCCTCTGTCTGTATCTCAGACCCTGTCTCTTAAATAAAAATAATTTAAAAAAAAATTTTAAAACATACACTGAAATGCATAGAATAAAAACCCAAGACTTTCCAATTTGAAAAGTAACTCTGAAGTTAGAAGCATGAACATATATTACACAGAGACATGGCTCAGTTTATTTAAAAATCTTAGGCATATTAATTTACATTATATTTCTTTGGGTTTTGAGACAAAGTGTCATATAGCTCAGGCTAACCTCCAACTTGCTATATAGATGAAGAGGACCTTGAACTTTGGATTTTCTACCATCTAATCTCCTGAGGGCTGGGTTTACAGGTGTGTGGCACATTTCTTAGTTTATCTGGTGTTGGGAATCCCACTTTGGACCTCATTTATTCTAGGCAAGAACTACCACAACTAAGATTCATGCACCTTCGTCCCTTTTCTCCATTATTTGGGATAACAAGTGCATACCAGCACACTTGGATTCAGTTTAGGTATTTTAATTAACTAGAATCTCATTATTACAAGTATGAAACAAATTTGTTGTTGGCAAAATCCACCTTAACAGAGGCCTAGAACCCAAATTATGGAAGTTATTATTAGCTCAGCATAATCTACTATGGGAAGATCACATAAAGATCGTGGAGTCTTTTTAATTCTTGACTATGGATTTGCTACTTATTAATTCTCCTAAAATTTAATTGTTTTAATTTAATTTTTAATTCCCCTAAAAGCACATAAAATTTACTATTTCAATTATTTTTAGTACACAGTTCAGAAGGTTAACTATTTTGTTGTACAACAAAACTCTGGAAAAAATTGATCTTTAAAACTAGAACTCTGTGCCCAATGGACACCAATTTCCATTTTAGGTCATGAGTTATAGTAAAGTCCTAGAAATACAAGTGAATGCTCAGCAGAGCAATTGGTGGAGCATGACTCTGATACTATAGGACCATGGTGATTCTATAAATAAATAATGAAGGAAGTGGCACACACCTGAAGAAAGAGAAGGGTTTGTTGGACATAGTGCTATCTTTAGTTCTGTTAAGAGGTATTCTTACACAAAGTGACAGTTTCAGACTATGAAGCACCCATGAAAATAATCACTTCATACACCTTTAGGAAGGCTACTAAAAGCTCCATAAAAAGTTAGTGCCCCACAATAAAATTAACTACTGTGTGAAATGTCCAGGTTTTGGCACTGAAAATATTTTGAAACAAAGGCTGAGCAAGCATCTCTAGGACAAGATTCAGAAGTATTCTTGTAATGGAAATGGGCTGATTTGGCAACATTTCTGCCAACCCCTGACATCTGTGATACTCAGAACAGACAAGTAGGAATTAGTAGGACTAAGCCCCAATGCTTTTCACAGTCTAAGCCATTCTGTACCTTGGCCACCCAACACTTGGTGGATTAGTTTTCTTTTATATGCTGGGGACAAATGGACTTTTCTTTTAGTTTCTCTGGTCCCACACATTAAATAAGCATGTGCATGTCTGTGTACACTAGGATGCAGATAACAACTTGCTCAGTAGAAGAGGAAATGTGAGAAGGGGATTAAAATGAAAAAAATAGTTAAGTGAACAAATACCTTTACATTTTTTAAGTTCTTGTAACCATTCTATGTAACAGGAGAAAATTACAAGGGGGAAGCTTACAAGAGACCAGTGGGGTCAGCCCAGTGCAGAATCCACAGATTGAAGAGGAAGGATTTCATGTGAATTATTGTTGGACTTCTGTGTGGGTCTGAGGAAAATGATTGCATGGTTCTCAGGAAGTGGACTTGCCCTTTCATTCTGTATATAGATTAGAAGAAAGAGCTAGTGATTGGTAGCAGTCTAAATACATGAGGCATTAAGAGAACAACCTGAAATATAGGTAAAATGGTGAACAAGAAGTGGTCTCTAGGTGATACAGTGAAAGAGAAGTGTCAGGATAAGAAAAATTAGACTCTATTTCAAAGAAAGAGCAAAGGAACTCAGGATATCCACAAAAGTAGTAAAGAGACAGCTGAAAAGTGCAGAGAAATTAAAGGGCAATGCACCTAAAAGGAGAAAGCCAAGCTTGGTTCAGGAGGGGAAGCAGAAGCTTCATTCAAAGTTAGCCAGGCTATCCTGTTGAAAAGAGACTCACAATCACATGGCAGGTCAAACCTACAGTTCTGATAAGTTTCAAACCAAGATTTAGGTTTTACAGACAAAGTTACTTCTCTGGTGGAATTGGTCAGCTGTGGAAACACCCTAGCTCATGGGTTTATGGTCAGGTGCCATCTTGAGAGGGAACCTACTGTTTAGAATTTCACTATCCTTGGGGTCTGTGAACAGGGGGAAGTCACAAATCAGGATGTTTAATTCAACTTTTCAATGCCCCAGAGTGAGAGATAGCATTTGGAATCAATTATGGAGAGCAGGAAGGCTGGTTTGAGAAGCCATAAAGTTCACACGGCAGGAGCATGGACTCAGACATTGAAGATCACATGAAAGAACCCTGATAATGGTGCTGGGATCAGAACTCATCAACTGGAGTTTGATAGCCCTGAGGTCTGTAAATAGACCAACACCTGGATCTTCCTGTCTGTAATGAAGATTCACCACAGAGTCCAAGAGCTGAGAAATTCCAGTGTCCTTCATCATATGCATAGCCATATCTGTATCAAGGTCAGTAATGCTGCTATAGTGCTGGGAAAATACAAACAGCTCTGTCTGTGCAGATCTCCAGGCTGTGGGTGCTTCCACTACTGCTGATGCACTTGGAGACAGCCCTCAGCTAAAACATTCTTTCTTACCTAGGAAGGAGTCCAGGTGGGTAAGAGAACCTGCCCAGCCCACAGACTTTAGATAAGTTTGGCCAGTAGAGGCATGCAATACAGGCTTTTATCCAGTGCTCTAAGTGCCTCTTGCTTTGGATGTGCAAATATTTCCCTAGATTTGGGAGGTTTTAAGCTGTTACTTCAGATGCTCTAAGTCTTGGTGTTTATATCACCATAAATATTTTACCTATTTATTTTTGTTTTGTTTTCTCTTTTTGAAAAAAGTAAAATATGTATGAGAAAACACCAACTTATATATAAATGGCAATATACTAAAATGATAAATCTCTCATAAGAAACTCTAAAAGCCAGGAAATCATTGAATAATTATTCTATTTCTGATATCTGATAAAATAAGTTTCAACCCAAAATATCTGAAGGATTTCCAATAAATAGCTTAATGATGGTCTTCAAGGTATTAGAAATATAAGAACATCCAAAACTTTAACTTAGTACATTGCAAGAAGTAATAAATATCAGGCACAAAATTTAAAAATATAAAGACAAGAGTTCATTATGTTAAATATAATAAATCAGACTCAAAAAAATCTTCCATATTTTTGTCTCACATGCAGAATCTACATTGATGTGTGCATGTAGGGCAAAAAAATGGAAAGGGGACTATGAGAAGGAAGGAAAAGGTATAAGTGGAGGGCAAGACAAACAAGAGAAGATAATGGAATATAAAAGTCACAAAATCAAAATGGAAAGTTAATAGGAAGAAGACAAGGTAACAGTGAGAATGGCATGGAGGACTAGCAGTGGGCATTGAATGAGAACAATGTATAATGATAAGTATATGAACTTGTTACACAAAGAACAAAATATTTCCTTTTCATGATAACCAAGAAGTAATTTAAAAACAGAAAACAAATAACCTAGATATCATGAATTCCCATGAATTTCTAAACTGAATGTTATTGAGCTTCTAAATCTGATGATGAAGTAAAAAGAAAAAGTTTGGGGTAAAATTCAACAATTCTTATTTCTCTAAGGTGCAAAAAGAAAATGAACTATCAAGTCATCACTGTGTTTGAGTGTGCAATCATTGTTTTAATATTTTTATCACGTGAAAGGAATCAAGTATGTTCTGTTCCTGGATTCATTGGAAAATTAAGTTACAAATGAAAATTTTTAATGTTCCAAAGTAAAAAAAAAAATTGACCTGCCATTGCTTTATTCATTTATTTACTTATTGACAACTTCTTTAATTGTAGACAATATCCCATGGTGCACTGAATAAAGGACAGAGAAGAGAACTAAGAATAAGGAAGAAAAGTAGAATGTAGACAGGAAGGAGACCTGCAGGAGAGGACAAGGAAAGAAGGAGGGGCCTAAGAGTAATGAGGACAGGAATCTGAAAGTGGATGAGATTTTAGGTTTTCTGAAGGTTTGACACCTGTGCCTCTGCAGAGAGCTGCATCCTTCATTTGTCAAAGGTGTTTGATGTTCAGGAAGCATAAAGGTTTCCATTTAGGTCTGATTTGAGAGATGTCACACATTTCCTCCTCTCTCATCCCTTTCTGAAGAGCTAATACTAGATGAGTGAAAAGTAGAGGGAAACATAAGTACGCATTCCTTTTCCCACATCTAATTCCTAGAATCTCTATTTTGTTGCTACTAAGAGAGAGAAAGTGCTGAATATAATGTAATCCCACAATGGATTGGACCCATCCATAGATTGGGTAATATAAGTCTTCACATCTGCCAAGATGTATTAAGGAAAAATAGAGTAGCTGAACACAGATTTGCAATTATAACATTCATGTAAGTTCTATACTGGTTAAAGCTCCTTATTGATCTTTTATGCAGGCAGTGTTTATTACAAACTAGAACAGTATTATACTTATATAGTTTCCATTATTTTAACAAATGTTAGTACATTGCTGTCTTCATCCCCCTTCTCCCTTTCCTTCCTCTCCCTCTCTTTTCTACCATTCCCTCTCCCCCTCCCTGTCCCCTCTCCTCTTCTTTTTGCCTTATCCTTGCCAATTCCTTTTATGACATTCTTGACTCTTAATTGTGTAGAATAAATTTAAAATCATATTTACAAGCAAGATTACAATTGTAGGAGAAAAACTTCAACTATTTAAAGACCAGCATCCATAACGTGAAGCAATATTAGCTTTGCCAATCTTAATGGATTTTATTTCTTTCGTACTGACTTTTCTTCCAGTATGAAAACAAACTTTTGGTAATCTCTAAAATTTAACTCTTTGGATAAGTACAATGTTGCTAAAGGAAAATTAAGATGAAATACTTAGAATGAAGAACAAGACAAAAAATATTAAGAGTTATAATAAACAACTATATTGATTCTTGCTATAAATTTTATGATAGATAAAATATGTCTAGGAAACATTCTTATGTTTAATCAATCATAAAATTCCTTTATTTTAATGCTATAATTTGGAGATGGGAAAATTTTGTATGAATAATTGTATTTTAAATCACCTTAGATATATAAACATAATTGTCAGAAAGTGCATATAAGATAAAATCAAATATATGTATGAGTTCCTTAAATAAGTGATTTTAGAATTATGGTCTTTGGACCAGTGACATAAGGATCAGCACTACCAGGAAATTTCTTACAAATATAAATTCTCTGGTTCCATCTGAGTTCAATTGATCTTAATCCTTGATTTTGGGAGTCAGGTGCTGAACTCTGTTTTTTTTTTCAAGCCTTCTAGAAGATTCTAATAAGTTTGATAATGCCTGCACTAATAGTTCTGAAATGTTAATGCACATTTATACCACTCAAACAAGTCTGAAATACTGGTTCTTGAGTATCTCTCATAATGAATGTCATTTAACTCATTTGGCCTGAGGTCTGGACAGCTGATTAAATAAAATTTCCACAGTCATTTATCAACCTGATCTTGTCAATGCCAGAGGGTCCACTTCTAGTAGGGTTTCACCATTTGATTCTGTTCTCTCCTATTTGCAGAATCAACTTGGAAACTGCCAAATTTGCTGCACATGGTTTTACATAACTTTAATCCCAGCACTTGGGAGGTCGAAGGTAGGATGATTGCTGTGAGTTTGAGGACAGTTTAAGACTATATAGTAAATAAATTACAGGTCTGTCTGGACTAGAGAAAGACCCTACTTTGAAAAGCAAAACAAAAAAAAAAAAAAAGAAAGAAAAGAAAAAGTAATTGCTGAGTCATAGAGTTTAATAAATATTAAGGCAGAATACTGAAAGGCCTTCCTAATTATGAAATTGCTACCCTTCATATAATCTCAGTCTAAAATGTGCAATTAGCTTGTAAAAGCAAATTCAAGTAAAATAAATACAGTGTGTAGCCATATACTACCAAATTCCTCAGAAAATTTGACTCTCAGTTTGTCATTAACTTTTATTTTCTATCAAAATCATATCTAATCATGTGTTTTTGGATGCTTTTAACTTATTGGAGAATGTTTAATGTATTTGAAATGTAAAAAAAAAAGTGATTGTACAGTAATCTAATGGGATTATGTCTTTAGGAATTTGGCCTCTTCCAATGGCAAACATAAAAGTCAAATACAATAACGCTGTTTAGTGAAAATGGGGATTAGTAGAATTTACATTTATTTGTAGTGTTAATAGTGTGTTTTTTTAAAAAAGTCGTAGTACTTGACATTGTCTATGTAGTGAAGGGATGATTTCAATCACAGAAATCTACAGTCTCCTATAAAGTAAGATTGCTCACACCAGAGTTTCTTAGCCACCCTGTTTCAAAAGTAAATCTTCAGGGCTGGAGGGATGGCTTAGCAGTTAAGGCACCTGCTTGCCAAGCCCAAGAATGCCCAATCGATCTCCAGGTCCCACGTTTAGCCAGACGTAAAGTGACGCAAGCACGCTTGCTCACAAGGGGGCGCACACATCTGGAATTCGTTCACAGCAGCTGAGAGGCCGCTGTCACACACATTCTCTCTCTCTCTGCCTCTTCCTCTCTGTCTCTCTCTCTCTGTGTCTATCTCAAATAATAAAAAAAGAAAAGTAAATCTTTTTTTTTTTTTTTTTGTTTTGTTTTGGTTTTTCGAGGTAGGGTCTCACTCTAGCCCAGGCTGACCTGGAATTCACTCTGTATTCTCAGGGTGGCCTCAAACTCACATCAATTCTCCTGTCTCTGCCTCCCAAGTGCTGGGATTAAAGGCATGCACCACCATGCCCGGCTAAGAAAAGTAAATCTTGATCTAAAGTGACAATCTAAAAGGTGTTGCTAAAAAGAAAAAGGATTATTTCATCATTGTAAAGGAGAAATGGTACTGGACTAAAATGCAAGTAGGTCCTTGGCCATATATAAATTGTTTCTCTTTAAACTATACTCTGTAGCATCTAAATTGTCACCCAGTGTTCATATGCAGTGAGGTACTAGAGACTTTCCAGCTTATAAGGCTGAATTTTTACATTTCTAGACATTATATCAGCCAGTTGTTAATTCTATGCCATACTAAAGGCAAAGCTGATGGTGAAAATTTGAGAATGTTTTAAAGACCATAAATACTTAAGATTCAAAATTTTCAGACTACTTCAGTATATTGCCTTGAAGTTGTAGAGATAAACATACTATTATTGTTGGTGTCTTGTCCCAATTTTCCATTATAGCAAGTAAAATGACTAGTTATTTATAAGTTATGAGGGTGGGAATATTTACATCCAAAATGAGCAAGTGTAGAAACAGATCTCCATGTAGCAGAAGATCCTCAAGTGCAAGCATAGCAGTGACTGTAGGTATATGTACACACCAGTACAACATTCCTGTAAGCGTGACATCCTCTGCCCTTAATTGCCACAATGATGGATCCCAAAGCGAAGTCCCTATGAACAGATTTGGTATGAATTTCAGACATGCCTGGATTGCTAACCTAGCCTTGCTACTAGTTTGTGATCTCAAGCACAATTTAGTGATAAATGTTTCTAGTTGTCAAGTCTTTTATTTGTAAAATGAAGGGAGCAATAGGTTTCTCATAGCTTTGTTCTGAACATTCAATAAGAAAATATGTGTCTCTCTGACTCTTTGCCTCATGAAAGATATATAAGCTTGCTAGTATGTCAAATATACTGAAGTCTTTGATTCCTCCTTTGATTAAAAGATATTTACATTAGCATAAATAATGATGTCAAATATAGAATAAATATTAAAACAATGTATGTGAAAACCATAATGGAAATTCTATGAAATTTATCAGTTTTTGTTTGTTCATTTGTTTAGTGTGCATGTTCATGTGTGTAAGTGCAAGTTCATTTGTGGAGGTTAGGGGACAGAAAATTTTCAGCTTGAACATTGTCTTTTGTTCTGTTTTTTGAGCCAGGATCTTTCATTGTTTTTGTTCACTGATAATTTCAGGAGCATCTGAGTAATTTTCCTGTCTCTTCCTCCCTTCTTGATGTAGGCCCACTGGGATTCCAGAAGCCCGACACTGCTTCCAACTTTTACATGTGGTCGGAGGATTCAAACCCCCATACTCAGATTTGTGTGGGAATTCTTTATCCACTAAGCTCACTCCCTAGTCCCAGCACAAGTTCTTTAATGGACCCCTGTTTTACACTCTTAATTTTTCATGTTTTCATGCGAACCCCAGTTTAAAGATTTCTACATTATCAATGTTCTTGTGTTATTCTTTTCTCCCTAATACTAGTTGAGGAACATAGCAGCCTAGCAGCTGCCATACCCAGTTTTGGGCCACATAATTTTTCTGGATATTAAACAGAGATTAATTTGTGCATCCCTTTATAGAACAGACAGTTTAAACATAAAGATTCACTTCAATGTGTGATTTTTCTGTTGCGTTCTTCTGTATCATTGCTATTGTTTTCTTTTTAAAATATATTTTATTTAATTATTTGAGAGAGAGAAAGAGGCAAAGAGAGAGAGAGAGAGAGGGAGGGAGGGAAGGAGGAAGAGAGGGAGGGAGGGAGGGAGGGAATGGGTATGCCAGGGCCTCCAGCCACTGAAAATGAACTCCAGATGCAGGCACCCCCTTGTGCATCTGGCTTACATGGGTCCTGGAGAATCGAACTGGGATCCTTTGGCTTTGCAGGCAAATGTTTTAACTGCTAATCCATCTCACCAGTCTTGCTATTGTTTTGTTTACCACACTAATGAGTTCTACCTATCATTCTATTCTTTATTCACATGTGGAATCTATCAATTGAAAATGTATACAAAAATCCAATTATTTAAGTTAATTAAAACATTTAACAAATAAATTTTAGGTAATCAGAAAACACACCCTCTAAAAGAGACATTTCAATTGAAAGATTAAAGCCTTATTTTCCTTCTCTCATTGGCATTAAAAACAGGTCAAAACACATATTTAATTGAATATGTATACACTAGTGTGTGTACTATGTGCATATGAGTTAGCTATCAAAAACTAAGGGACCTTCTATATGTTAGGCAGCGACTCCATATTGATCCAGCTTTATTACATTGTATGTTTACTAAATGTATTCCCCATCCCTCATTGTGGGTATACTTTGTCTCTCCCCTCCCCTTTCCTTTCCTGTCCTCTCTTCTCCTCTCCTCTCATCTTCTCTCCCTATCCTTTCAAGACAGGGCCTCACTATATTATACAAGCTGACCTAAAACTCTTCATCCTCTTGCCTTTGTCTTTCAAATTCAAAAATTATAATATTCATGCACTGCTACACATGGATTACTTATGAAAAAATAATAGCCATTTAAAAAATCCATTACCATTACTGAAATAAACTGTCTTGTATAACCTGATTCATTCTCCCACTGTGTTTGTATAAACATCACTGAGAAAAATGCTAATAATATATGTTGACATATGAGTACAAAAGAATTATTAAATTTAAAACTTTATAAGCAATATATTTTTATTCTCTTATAAGTGGTTGATTCAGTAAAAAGTAATTAGAGGCTTTTTTTAAAATATCCTTCAACAAACATATCCTAAATTTTTGTCTGTCATAATCCTATGATTGTATGAAAATTCAACAGAGATTTGACGATTATACAATATCAGTTGTGATTATTTATTATTCCCAAAATATTACATATACATTCCAAGAAGGAATGTGACCTTGCCATTTTTTCCAAATGGTATTCATTGCACTAAATTTTGGTATGTTTAATCCCTATAGGTTTGAGTTTAATGGTGAACACTTGAGATTGTTCATTTAGCCTTATAACTATCTCCACATAAAAATCTGCAATGTTTGGATTTTAGCTATACTATAATTGCTTTGGGAATGAGATATCTTCTGAATCTGTTATTAAGGTATACATTCATGTCCAAACAGCTGAAGTGAAAGTGATTAAGCCTTTGCCTTGTTCACTTGTGTTTATAAAAAGGAATAGCGCCTTTAAAGGTAACACAATGATAGAATGTTCTGACAAGACACTTGACCCCCAACTTACCACAGGATGCCATTTCATCTGTCTGGTCACCACAGTCGTCCTCCCTGTCACACAACCATGCTCTTGGAATACAGTGCCCATTTCCACAAGAAAACTGGTCAGTCTGGCAAGTTCTGGCTATGATGGTCAGAAATATTTGGAGATTTTTGAACAACATTTGAAATATAATAAGGTTTATAATATCTGTTTAAACATAAGGGCTTATATTTCTTCACTAAGATAAAATATTTCAAAACTAAGCTTTTGGTTAATGCCTCATCATACCAGCTTGCTTCTTTTCCTAATGTTTGTATGCTTTGCCCTCACATGGAAATGACTATTTGACTGCTAGGATATTTAATTTCTCAAACAATTTCACAAATGAAACTATAGATTCATTATGTTAAAATTGTGTATGACATATGCTTATGAATATATGACTGAATTAAATTTCATCCAACTTGTAATTAACAAAAAATAGTATTCTGTATAGCACTTGCCAATAAACCCAGAACATTTTTGCTGTAATATATAAGGAAGCCAGTAGAAGCTGGATCAGGGCTCTAGTTTCTCTCTCTCTCTCTCTATATTATTTTCATGGATTTATGAGTGCATGTATACATGTGTAATTGTCTGTGAATGTACATATGTGAACATAGGTGTAGAGGCCACAGGACAATCTTGGGCACTATTCCTCAGGTGTCATCTACTGTGTTGAGACAAGGTCTCTCATTTGCCTAGAACTCATCAAGTAAGTAGAATTGGCTTACAACTACCTCCAGTCATCTGCCTGCCTCCACTTCCAGCACCTAGATTAAAGGCATGAATCATCGTGCCTGCATTCTTTTCTATGGGTTCTAAGGTTCACAGTCAGGTCCTCATACCTGCAAAGCAATGACTTTACCACTAAGCCACCCCATCCTTTTGGGGTATCTAGTTTCTCCTAATCCTGGGTCAGACTTATCTTTTTCCCTCTAATATTTCAATACATTTAATTCCCCACTTCCAAATGCTCCATTATATGGAGTAAAAATACAAAAAAATATTTTCTATAATATACATTCTCTTTTAGACATGTTTTTAAAAATGTCCTTCTTGTAGTTATATAACAAATGCTTGGGTTTTTATTCAATGTATAATAATGAACTTTGGTTTGTGCTATCTTAAGGGTTTCAGTGAACACAAATGTGGAATCTTGTTTCTATATTGCCAACATAGTGGCTTAAACTCATTCAGCTAAGATTCTGTTCAATCAGGAACATGATTGCCTTTCTCCATTATGAGCAGGTCAGCTTTGGAGAGCAGACAGGTCCATAGAGCTTACTTAAAGCTTCTTATGCCTTGGGATGTTATGTACTTAGTTATTTTCAAAAAGTAGTTTTCATTTTCTTTCTTTTGTTCCTCTGTAATGATAATATAGCCTGAGTATAAATATTCCAATCACCCTTCATTAGCCTAGAGAATAAAACAAGATATGTTGGTAAGGGTATACTTTGAGATTTAAATTTTTCATTAAGTTGATGTTTCAACAGATGGAGGACAACAGGATATGGATTTTAGTGGATATAGACAAAAACCTTGGAGATTTCTTCTTTCCTGGATTTAAGAATCATGAAGATGTGCTTTGCCCATTAAATAACTTGGAACTTGAGTGCTATTGAGTAATATAAATTAAAAGTCAAACCAAAAATAACCAAACATACAAAACAGCTTTAGAAGTCATTTTAAATCATTTCCCACATACACACACATACTTGCAATGTAAAGACGTGTGATCATTCAGTGAAAATTTTAAGCATTGTTTTACCATCATCTGAAAAAAAATTACTGGTTGATTTGACAGACTGGGTTGGATGTATTGCTTATATAAACATAGTATCTGTAATTTTAATAATTAAGATAAATCATTACAGAATGTATTTTGGTGTGTATGCATAAGGATTTAAATATCAAGTATTTCAGGCAATAACAATTATTTCATTTTACAAATTGGTCATTCATTTTATCATATTTAAGTTTTCTGAAAAACATGTAAAGTTCTAGGTTTTCCAGTGTTAATACTTCAAATAAGATTGAAAATTTCCACTTTATTGTCTCATTTGACTAATTCTACTAATTTCGGTAAAATTATTCTTGAATTCACAATAAAGTCAATGAAGGTCTTACATGATGATGATTTTTGTAAAACTGGGTCTACTTGTACAAAGGTATGGTTTTCTCTAAGCCTAGAGACCAACGCAGACGTAGGTACACAAGATGCTGGAGTTATTTTACTTCATGGGGAGGAATAGTAACAGAAGTTTAAGGGGCATTGATACTTTTTCCTTCCATGACTCTATTTTTTTTATTAGTGACAGTAAATTATTTTTACCTTTTTAGTTCTAAGAGAAACTGAATTAGAGACACTGTTTTCAATTATCTTTCCCTTTTCCTTCTCTAACATCCTTCCCTCCTTTTATTCTGTTCTTTAAATATTGTATTTTCCTTTCTTTTATGTTCTTTTTTCCCCTTTTTAATTTCTTCTTTCTTTTCTCTTTATTTCCTTCTATACTTCATTCTCTCTTCCTATTTCATTTCTTTAACCTTACGTGATTTGTTTTTTTGTGTGTGGTTTTTCGAGGTAGAGTCACTGTAGTTCAGGCTGACATGGAATTTACTATGTAATCTCAGGATGGTCTTGAACTCATGGTGAACTCCTACATCTGCCTCCCAAGGGCTGGGATTAAAGTTGTATGCCACCATACCTGGCTCTTACCTGATTTTTGTTTTAATAAAAAGAAATCATGTCTTTCCCTTCAATTAAAGAAGAATTAAAGAGGGACTGTTGTGATCTGCAACTCCAAGCATTCACTGAATAGTGACTGAGGGGTGCTTTGTTCAGAAAGTGTATAAATTCCCTATGTCTTCTTATCATGGAAAAAAATAATATTTCTTTTTTCTGCAATGGAACTTTAACTGATTTCATATGAGAAAGATACTTTATCCCTTAAATATTCAAGTATTTACTGGATTTATTGCTTTTTAAATCAATGGATATTTATAAAATATACACACTTTCTCAGTTCTCACCTACATCAGGTATAATTATCTTGGAAGTGATATTAAAACAGCCAGTCTGCACCTCCTCCAGAGCTGTTAATGCTGCAGTTGAATCAGAGATCTGCTACTGGGAGAATATTCTTACTTATGACTACACATGCTGCTACAGATGCCATGTAGCACTGAGAAATCCCACAGCACACTGGAATTGTCCATGGGAGGACACTGGAGTCAGACAGTTTGCTTAAATGTTATGCTTGCTGTATTTTAAATATTTTTTATATTATTTATTTATTTATTTTTAGGGAGAGACACAAGAGAGAAACAGACAGAGAGGGAGAGGAAGACAGATAGAGAATGGGCGTGCCAGCAGCCTCTCAGCTGCTGTGAATGAAAAACCTAATGTGAGGATGCCTCAGATGTGGTCAATTGGGTAGTATTGAGCCCTTGTGTCACTGCATCTGGCTAAACGTGGGACCTGGAGATTGGAACTGGCATTCTTAGGCTTAGGAGGCAGGTGCCTTAACCGCTAAGCCTTCTCTCCAGCCCTGCTTGCTGTATTTTAATTAAAAACATTTTATTTAATCAAAACATATTTTGGGTGTCATGCCTATAAACCCACTACTTGGGAAGAGGAGGTAGGAAGATTATGAGTTCAAGGCCAGCTTGTTCAATGTACCAAGATCATGCCTCAAAAAACCTAGAACTGAGGATGCAGCTCAGTGGTGCATCAATTGGGTAGTATATGGTAGGTGCTGGGTTTTGATCCTCAGCACTACAAGAGATAAAAGGACTTTTTAGTTTATGTTATAAAATATGATTTTAATACATTGGTTGTTTTAAGATGACATGCTAGTCTTATATTCATTTAGCAAAAATTATTGGAAGATATGAAAAGAAGAAATATTATGCAATGTAATTATAGGTTTGTGATGGGAGAGTGTTGGTCAGATAATATCTGGGTTTAAAATTAAGATTTATTGAAATTACCTTTAGGAAAATTAATTTCAACCTCAACTATTTTTTATCTTATTCTTATCTTATTCTTTGAGTTTTCCCAATAATTAGACAAAAATACTTTAGGTGTGAAATCCCACAGCTGTTCCTTACAACTGTGTCTGCTCTTGCTGGACACCCATGAACATGTGGCTTCTTTTAAGAGATACATCCATTCTCTAATGTACTTTCCCATTATCCACACTACTGTCCTAAACACTGTATGCTTCCCATGTGGTCATCATTTTCCAATAAAATGTTTGTATCTGACAGAAAGGTACTATGACTAATACCATAAATTCTTTCTCACCTGTGTTTATCTCAAAGCTATTTAATATTTTAGAATTTTAGATTTTTTGTTTTGCTTTATTTAAGACAAATGTTTGCTGCATCTAAATTTGATGTCCCTGATGTCCACCATGTAAACATTTGCCACATTTCCACATTTATCTCCTTCTCTTTCCAGAAGTAACTCTTGTCTGTAGTTGTTTTGCTTCCTGACATCTTAATATTATTTGAACACAATAGCTTTTGGAAAGTATTCCTTAAAGTTGATTTGTTTATATTCTTCATGTTTTGTATAATTTGTTTTTCAAAGTGAATTTTGTTCATATTTGAGTACAAATTTACTCATTTTAATTGAACATAATAAAAATATGTATTGTGGAAAAGGGTTTTATTTTACATATGTAATGGTCACAATGTCAGTGGACATAAAAGTGGGTTTCAGGGCTGGAGAGATTGCTCAGTGGTTAAATACATTGGTCCGGGTTTATTTCCCTAGTACCCAGAAAAAGCCAGTGCACAAAGCAGCTCATGTGTATGGGGTTTGTTTGCACTGAAGAGACCCTGGTGTGCCCATATTTATTTTTCTTGCTTTCTCTCTCTCTCTTTCAAAAAAATATTTTTATTTTTATTTATTTGAGAGACACAGAGAGGAAGAGAAAGAAGGAAAGAGAGTGACAGAGAGAAAGAGAGAATGGATGTGTCAGGGTCTCCAGCCACTGCAAATGAAGTACAGACACATGTGCTACCATGTGCATCTGGCTTATGTGGGCCCTGGGGAATCAAAACCTGGGTCCTTTGGCTTTACAGGCAAGCATCTTAACCACTAAGTCATTTCTCCAGCCCTCTCTCTTTCTCTCTCTGTACCTCTACCTTTATCCTCTCTATTTTTACTGCTCAAAAATAAATAAATAAATAATTATTTTAAAAGGAGTGAATTTCATTTGAAACTAATGCCCCCTACTTTGAAGTTTTGATCTGGGATACATGGTTTTATGTAAACATATACTTAGGGTCCTGTGAAATGTTTTATATGAATTTTCTACTGTTCTAATACAGTAAACCATGTAGCCTATTTAGACAAAAATTGAAAATACATTGTAGATATAACCATGTATTTCAGAAGTTTTCAAAGACAAAAGATATATTTATCTTTCTCTTGATTCTTTTTTGAATTTTCTGGGGTTTAGACAGTAAGCCAGGGAGGGAGGGAGACATTTAGAAAAAATTGAAAATACATTGCAGCCTCCCAGCCACTGTGAGTTTTCAACTCCAGATAAAAGATCTATTTATCTTTCTCTTGCAAGTTTGTTTGTTTTTTTTGCACCCTTTTTTTTCACTGCATCTGGCTTTGGTTGGGACCTGGAATTGGAACCAGTATTTCAGGGTGGCCTCAAACAGGCAGCAATCCTCCTAACTCTTCCTCCCAGCCATCTCTCCAGCCCTCTCTTGATTCTTTTCTTTTGATTCAAGTTCCTAAGGTGTCCACTGGCCACATCTACTGTTGTTCATATACTGACAAGATCTAGTGGTAAATGGCATGTCTTGAAGTGGCATTTTAGCAAGTTTTGTTTCTGTTTCTTAGAAGACTACAGAATGAGTACCTGAGAAATCATACTAGTCATAATTGATTGCTTATTTTTCTTATGCAGAAGTATTTCCATGTTTACTAGTTTTAATAGCTAACCAAGCACAAATGTTCCTTTAAAAATCATATGGAAGTAAATTAAATGCATAATCTATCATAAACAATATATGGTATCATGAGATGATTTCTTTTCATTTCAAGGATAAAGCAGCTCTCTCTGTTTATGTTTAGAATGTAATGAAGTATAATCTTTGGATTGAATCTTACTCTTAAAGGTTACTAATTATAATGGCTTAAATAATTGGTTCATAAAAAGTTAAGGACATATTGAGAGGTCCACCTAGCTATTTCTAATTCCAGCACAGTAGAATTTGCTGCAAAGCCATGGCCTTTCTAGATACCTAAGACCAAATGATCTTGTGAAGCTCTGTTCTTTTAGAAAGACTTAAACAATAACCATATGAAACATCCATAACTTTTAAGTAAATTTAGTTACTTCAAAACATCAGAAGAGGTTTTCTATCAAGCATCAAGAGAACAACAATTCCATGGATCTTTATCAACATATGTTGCTTTGGAAACAAACTCTATCAGATATGGATTAGGATTGTGGAATTATGGCTCTTTTGTTCTATCATTGTTTTGTTCATAGTGAAAAGCTCTTTGGCAGCCATTTTTGTAGTTCATATGTATTCTTACAGAACTGAAAATTAATGCATTCAGAAAATGGGGTTCAGAGAAGGACAAGACTCCCAAGGAAAACCTGTTGCAAAATCGAGTAAAAAAGATCTCAACATCTGAGTCCCATTGTTAAAATCATTGGTGCTTAGAAAGGTTGATAATGGCAAGTGAAAGAGAATCGGGTGGCTGATGTGCATTAAGGTTGCTACAGTTTTAAAGAATGTGTTTTTACCAATTATATCAACACTTGTCACTAAACAGAAGTTTTATTTATCACTTCAAGAAAAGCACTAGGCTGCTGCTAGACAGAACCATTTTTCAACATCTAGCTGTCTAATAATGACCTGTCTAGCACTCTTTTGCAACCTGTACCACCTGCTGTATATCTTTATTCAATGAGAGACTGGCTAGGGAGTCAATGATCTATTACATTGTAATGGATCATATGGAAATATAAATAGGCCCAGTTGTCTTGGGACTTCATGGAGGGAAAATAAAGCTCCCTTCCATAAACAAATGTGTCATGAATAGAAAACTATTCAGAAAAGATATTCTATTGTAGAACAAATAAAAAAATTCCAATTTTTTCTAGGTTAAAAAAAATGCTGTTCTTTGTGAGCTGGCCTATATCACACATACTGTCAGACCTCAACTTACTGCCAGATAAAATTTAACAAGAAGTTTTTTATAGGATGTATGCTGCTATCAAACCAGATGAAGTGCCAAATTACTTGGAAAGTAGAGTCATACTGAAGGATTATTAATAGATAATTTGTACTGTAGCCTTAACAGTATCCAACTCAGAAATCAGTGGCCACCACCATAATCATGTTCATCAGTATAGGAAGGCCCAGCTTGATTCAAAGCCCAAGCCTATATCTGTATGGAGATTAATTTGGGAGGTGACATGTACATCAATGAGGAAACTGTTACCTGCACAGGTTTGGTTGGCCTCATCTTCATTGTTTCCACAATCATTAGCTCCATCACAAAGCCATCTTTTGGGGATACAGCGATTATTCTGACATTTGAACTGATCATCAGGACAGCTGTGGTTGACTGAATAAAAGGTTAAAAAGATTAATTACTGAAAATTAGATAAAATTATGAGTATTTTTGAATCATACTTACAAAACTATAGCAATAATTACAATGTTATACTATCATAAATGACATAGGTTCCATCTTTCATATTCTCAGATTATATAATAATAATAAATTGTTTAAAACTATATACCAATAATATTGTAAAATTTGTTAAAATATAAGCAATTAAATATAAAATAAATGAAAATTCATTCATTTTCAAGTTTGTATTTAAACCAACTCTAAATCTGTTTTTCCACCACATTTTAGAACAGGTGAGTTGATTCCAAAATCTTTACCCAAAATTTTAAAATCAAACTCAAATTCAAATGTTAAACCTAACAATTATGTCAAAAATGTTTTATAAAACAATTCACTCAAATATTTCCTTAAATAATAATTCTTAATTTTTGTGTTTCAGAGTCTCATGGAATTTGAAGGAAAAGTATTAAAATTATATCTCTTGTGACATAGAAATGATATTAAAAATTCTATAAAATTGTAATAGCAATTTTCTCTCATAATACAAATAAATATATAATTAAAAATAACATTGAAGATAAGAGTAATTCTCCTATGAGAAGCTATACCTTAAACCTTCAATATGTATGCCCAGCAGAGAGGCCCTCCTTACATTAACTTTTTAAAGATATTTTTCCAGTATCCTAATGTGTGCTCTTAAGTATTTGATTTACAATTTCAACATTCTCTTTAAAATAAATTTCCTTCTGCCCAGTATTTTCACTTCTGTATGATTTTAAGTAGACATTTATATTATTTTTATAGTAATAAGAAAATTACTATTGTGTCATGTTATTTCATAAGCAATGTGTATATATTCAGTATCTTATATTTTTTACTTAAAGTACTTTTGACTCGTAAGTGGTTTTCATACTTCACAGGAAGCTTTTTACTCAGGTAAAGTTGAATAAAAAATACTAAAATAAAGGCTGGAGAGATGGCTTTTAGTGGTTAAGGCATTTGCCTGTGAAGCCTAAGGACCCAGGTTTGATTTCCCAGTACCCAAGTAATCCAGATGCACAAGGTAACACATGTGTCTAGAGTTCATTTGCAGTGGGTAGAGGCCCTGGCATGCTGATTCTCTCTATCTGACTCTCGTTTTCTCTTTCTCTCTCTCTCATAAATAAGTAAAATAAAATATTTTTTAAAAAACTAAAAAGAGAAAAAAATACTCTCTAATATTGAGCAAATTTACATTTTTATTTACTTTTGGGACTTCAGCAAGTATATTTGCCTATGAAAAATAAAATGAGGCCAACATCAGAGGCCAACATTTTAAAATAACAAGATTACATATATGCACTTGGGCAAAATTTCAACTCAAACATTTGCAGCCCAATCTGTAACCCTAGCTACTAGGAGGCTAAGGCAAGAGAATTGGTAGTTAAGGCCAGCCTAGGATACAGAATGAGTTAAAGGCCCTTTGGACTTTCTTCCATGAAATAAAATGAAATTCAAATGTAGTTTGGTAGTTTGGAGTGAGATATTGAAGGATAAACAGTAAAATGACAAAAAAAATCTAGGTACAAGATTTATTTTTTTTTTTTGACCACAAAACCATCAAAATACTCAGAAAACATTCTTTATGAGAATATGGCCAGATATGTTTGGCCATACATGTCCTGATTATTTAGTCATTAATTTTTCCAGTGGCCAGATATTAGTTAAACTTTTTATACCACAGATATGCTATAAGCTAATATGTCCCTCTTCATGAGGCTATAAAATTTTATAATTTTTAAAATTTAGCTGCACTAGATAACAAAACACATAACCACACTATCATTTGAAAACCACTATCATAATGGTCAGTACTAGAGATTAGTACTAGGCTATACTGAAAGTTATTGTGATTAAAAAAATGTTACATATACTGGTGTGGTGGTGCATGCTTTTATTCCCAGAACTAGATAAGCAGAAGTAGGAGGATCACCATGAGTTTGAAGCCACCCTAAGACTACATAGTGAATTCCAGGTCAGCCTGAACTACAGTGAGACTTCTATTTCAGGAAAAAAAAAAATCTAACATTAAAAATATCAGTTCAACATTAAAAGGGAAAAAAGCAGAACTTTTTGGAAGGAGTAGGATTAACCATGATATGAACAAAGATAGTAAGTATATATAAAACAGAATTAAGACTAAAATATTTGGGGGGGGGAGAGACAGAGAGACAGAGGGAGAGGAAGACAGATAGAGATGGGCGCGCCAGCAGCCTCTCAGCTGCTGTGAATGAAATCCAGATGCATGCGCCCCCTTGTGGTCAAGTGTGGCATTGCAGCTTTGGGTCACTTTGCATCTGGCTAAACGTGGGACCTGGAGATTGGAACCAGCATTCTTAGGCTTAGGAGGCAGGTGCCTTAACGGCTAAGCCATCTCTCCAGCCCTGAAGACTAAAATTTTTGAGCATAAGAAGTCCCTTCAATGGGAGTCAACAGATTTTAGGGCTTTGTCTTTCACTTATGCACTTACTGGTATGGAAAAATAGATTATATGCTCTAAAATGATTTGCAAATAGTGTTCTTGAAAGTGGACTTTAGTTATGGGAGAAATATTAGTAGGAATAGCTAAAGAGCATTTGCTGAGTTCATTGAAGATGGAGCCTAATTTAGCCAAAGAAAATTAAGATGTAAAGTTATAACTTCATAATTTAGGAGAGGTAGAAGACATATTTATTAAAAGAATATGATATGGATAGGAAGTGAAATAAAGGATGGCAAGAAAAAACAGTGGTTTTGGTAATAGAAAAGAAAGAAATGATAATTCCAAAGAAGGGTGTACTGACTAAAAATTAATACTATAGTTAACAGTGCAAATGGCTTTATGTCTACCAAAAGGATGGATAGGCTTCCTTCATGATATCATAAAAGAAAACATTGATACTGAAGAAAGCAGGCAGCTTATTAAGTAACATGAATGCTCTGATTCAATAATTATGCTTTTCATGGTCATTGGAGTTCTGTGACTAGAGGTAGCCAATATTCAATAAGTATTAGTGAATAAATGCTATGATTCAAAAGGAATAAAGGAAATTAAATCAATCACTAGAATATAAACATTTGTTTTAAAACCTTAGAAAAAACACCATTCATCTTTAAATTAAATGTGTTTCTCTCTCCAAAACTGATGATACTAATGTCAGTTTTATATTTAATACTATATATGAATCCAAACAGATGTTGAAGTGAGATGATTACATAACAAATGTTGAGCATTCTTTTCCATAACTTTTTTTTTTTGAGAAAGTAGTGATCTCACTGTCCAGTGTGACCTGGAATTAACATGCATCATCAGGCTGCCCTACAACTCAGAAACCATTTTTTCTCTGCCTCCCAAGTGTTGTGTGCATTCGTTTTAACATGCATCATGAATATTATACAACCAAAAACCATTTTTCTTTTGTATATGTGGGTGGTATACATGCATTTGTGGGTATGTGTGCCTGTGTGTGGTACAGGTGAGTGGTTAATGCTGGGTATCTTCTTTAATCACTCTCCATCATAATTTTTCAAAAATCATCTATTTCTGAATCTAGAGTTCACTGATTCAGCTTGAGATCCTCCTGTCTCTACTGCCTTAGCACTTGGATTACAGGCAAAAGTGGTCCAGCCTATCTTTTATAAGGATGCTGGGGACCTGAACTCAAGGTCTCAAATTTGCAGAGCAAGCACATTACCCACTGAGTAATCTCTATAGCCACTGAAATTTACATTAATCCTCTTTTTTTTTTTTTTTTTTTGGCTTTTTGAGGTAGGGTCTCGCTCTAGACCAGGCTGACCTGTAATTCACTATGTAGTGGCCTTGAACTCACAGTGATCCTCCTACTTCTGCTCCCAAGTGCTGGGATTAAGCATGTGCCACCATGCCTGGTAATTCTTGATATTTTTTAGGTTTTAATACAAAGTATAATTGGTTTTATGATATGAATGAAGAGACCATATCTTTTTCTCGGTGTTTAAAAGGATATTCAAAATATACTTGTTGAAGACTATATACCATTTTTCTCAGTGTTTAAAAGGATATTAAAAATATACCCCCAATACAATATACCACAGAGATACTTGCTCAACCATTTTTATTGCTTCTCTAGTCACAACAGCCAGGAACTAGATAAAGACTAGATGCCCATCATCAAATGAATGTTTAATGAAGATGTGACACATATACTCAAAGGTAAGGGAAAAATGAAACAATCAATTTTGCAGGAAAATGGAGGGACTTGGAAAAAATCATACTGATTGATATCACACTAGCTCAGAAAGACAAATGCCACATGACCTCTCTCATATGTAGTTCCTAACCTGGTCCAACATCAGTCCATGGAGTCAGAGGAGATAGCTCAGCAGGTAAAGAGCTTGCTATGCAAGCATACGGACCTGAGTTCAGATCCCCAGAATCCACAATAAAGCTGGGTACCACAGCATGTGCCTGTAATCCCAGTGATGGGGACAGAGACAGGGCTAGCTTATCTAGCCCAGTTTGTGAGATCTAGGTTCAGAGACCCAAAAAATAAGGTAGTGAGTGATGAAGACACCAGATGACAACCTCTGGCCTCCACATGCATGTGTGCAAGTGCAACTGCATGTACATGAGTATGTGTACACACACACACACACACACACACACAATAATAAGAAAAGTGTGGCTCTGGGATTAAAAATGAGAGTACTTGGGAAGGAGTCAATGCCAGGAAGGCAATTACTGGAAGTTTCCTTATCTACCCATCAGAGGGACACAACAGTGTCAACCTTCCTATTGAAGTCTTAGAAGCAGAGAAGAGCAAACTCTGATCAAGTAAAATCAAACCCCACATCTAGGGCCCACTGGGCAAAGACAGCTCTGGTCCTTTCTATTCATCAAGCTCCACAGAACTGAGGAGTCAGAGATTTTGTTCCTTTAAATATATGTCATTTTCTGAGAAGGCAAAATGTGGGAGTGAGCAAAACAAATAATACTACCTTTGGTTTGTTCAATTTGCTTAATAACATTAAAATCCTCTAGTTCAACAGTAATGCAAGTTTGTTGTAAAAAAAAAAAAAAAAAAAAAAAAAAAAAAAAAACATGGCCAGGCGTGTGGTGCTGCCTTTAGTCTTTAAATCTGTTAATTCTAGCACTCTTGAGGCTGAAGTAGAAGGATCACTGTGATTCAAAATCCAGCTTGGACTACAGAGTGAGTTTCTGGTCAGCCTGGGTGATGGTGAGAGCCAAAAAAAAAAAAAAAAAAGAAAGAAAGAAAAAGAAAAAGTGGTTAAACACTTGCCTGTGGAGCCTAAGGAAAGAAGAAAGATGCACAGAACAGAATCACACATAAATTAAACAAATAATAAATAAAATATTTTAAAAAAAGAAGAAGAAAGATAGAGAACAGAATCACACATATTGAAGCAGTACAGTAGAAAAAGGAAACCTGTTTGGAATCGAATCTCAGCTCTGACTACAATGTGGGGTCGTTATAACCTTTGGCTTTATATGAGCCGAATGTCTAAGTGAACAAGCTGCAAACAGAGTGAGGGGAAGACCGCCGACTTGGGCAAGCAGCAGCTGACCAGCACACTCCACACACTGGCTCAGATGGCTTTTATTGGCTTTCCTTTGAACTCTGGTGACTACTTGAAGTGGGAGCTTCTGACATCTTTGGGCAAATAAACTGAAACTAATCAATGATGCTTACCAGAGCCAATACATGGGAACGGGGACACTGAAGCAATGTCACTGCCAGCCATGAGCGGGAGTGAAAGCATACTTTGGGGAGTTTGCCAGAAAGCTTTTGACTGCTCAGAATCCCTTTTCTGTAGAGTTGGGCTCCACAAGTCTTTCTCAACACGAGCTCCCTTTAAATTTCATGAAGCCCAGTCAGTGACCACAGTCCAAGGTAGGGAAAGGAAACTTACACTGCAGGTCCCATAGCAGTGGCTGGGGCAGCAGGAAGCAGCTTCTCTATGTTTGAAGTCCCGCATATTAGAAGCAGAAGACTAGACAAGGTGGCAGCCCTTCAGGATCCAGGCCACTGTGACCCTCCCACCCTTGGATGTTAGGTATGATCTGCCTGCTTCACAATTCTTGGGCCTTGTAAGGGTGAAGTAGCCCCTGGGCCAGAGAGTGGAGAAAGAGCAAGACTGAAGCTTCACACTGGGGGACTTGCTGCCTCTCCTCTTTCTTCTCTTTCTCAGCTTGCTTTATCTTTCTCTCTGAAGTTCAGCCAAAATCAGGAGCCCCAAAGACACTGTAAGATGACTCCTCCTGGAGGCCCTGAGGGTCCTTGGCTTCCCACCCCACAAAGCATGGAGGGTGTGCAGGGGCAGATGGAGAGGACTGGGCTGCGGGACCACGGGCTCTGCCACTGCATGCTCTCAGCCTGTTTCCTCTCAGCCTGTGGCCTCCCCATGGGTGGGATGTGCTAGCAAGCAGCTTGCCAGGAAGGCCTCCTTCTGGAGTAAATTTGTGGGAACCAGAAAGGCCTGCACCCCTGTTTCCCCTCCATGCTCTCCTCAGAAGAAAAGAGCAAATACCAGATCACTGAGCCCCCATGGTGTTGTGTGCACCCCCAAGTTAATATTCACATCGTGTACCTCAGCAGCTTCCCTGTTACCACATTAAAAACAAAAACAGGGCTGGAGAGATGGCTTAGCGGTTAAGGTGCCTGCCTCCTAAGCCTAGGAACGCTGGTTCCAATCTCCAGCGGTTCCAATCTCCAGGTCCCACGTTTAGCCAGATGCAAAGTGACTTAGTATAGTTTGACTTAATGAGACCATAAAGGGTAGCAGTGTGGGGCTGGGAATACAGACACTTAGATGGTAGAGTGCTTGCCTACTATGCATGGAGCCCAGTACCATATAAGCTATGTGTGGTGGAGCATGCAGGAACACGCCTGTAGTCCTAGCACTAGGGAGTTGAAGGCAGGAAGATCAGAAATTCAAGGTCACCCTTGGCCACATAGCAAGTTCAAAGCCAACCTTGGATACCTGAGACCCTGTCTCAAAATGACTGAAGAAAGGAGAGGAGGAGGAAGGATTGTTGTGGAAGGAAGGAAGGAAGGAAAAAAGGGAGGGAGGGAGGGAGAGACTCTGACTCAAAGATATAAGGAGGGAAAAGAGAGATGGTTAAGACAATTTCTCTGTGCATAAGAGAGCTTGCTGCACAAGCATAGGGACCTTTATTCCATCTCCAGCCCCCACATACAAAGCTGGGCAAGGGCTGGAGAAATGGCTTAGTGGTTAAGGCACCTGCATCCTAAGCCTAAGAACACTGGTTCCGAAAAGAAGGTCCCATGAAAGACTCTGGCCAGATGCAAATGCCCTGCATGCAGAGCCCCTGTGTTGGACAATGGGCACAATGGCCGGGCCTCTTGACCACAAGAGATCACAGGGCACATGCATCTGGCCCCGTGCTTGACAGCCTAGAGCTGTCACAGTGGGCTGAGAGGCTGCCAGATTTTTCACATGGACCCCAGTCAACTCTCTCCAGGCCACATCTCTCTCTGTGTTTTCAGATAAAAAAAAAAAAAACCAACCAGAGCCAGAGCATGACTGCACATGCCTGAAAACCCAGTATGGAGGAGGGAGACAGGAAGATCATCATGGAGTCCCTTATCCAGGGGTCTCCAGCGTGGAAAAAGCTAAAAGAAAAGAAACTATTTATGGAATGAAAGACTCTGGGTCTCTCCTATGTACAAGTGTAGCAATGCCTGGCAATGCCCTGCATGCAGAGCCCCTGACCTTGAGTCAGCAGTGGAGGGATGGGGCTGGAGCTTAATGGCTGAAAGGCCTGCACCCTCTCTGTTTCCCTCTCCCTCCCACTGCCAAATAAAATAAATGAAAAACAAAAAAAAACAGCTGTAAAAAGCACCAGGAGGAACAATGCCCCAACCTGCTTTTTTAAATGACAGCCTAGAACTGTCTGCACAGTGGGCAGGAAGTGAAGTGGCCTGTGTTGGAGCCAGATTTTTCACATGGACCCCAGTCAACAGAGGGTTGCCATATAGCAAACAGGCCAGTTAAAAAAATTAATTTTTTAGAAAAGTGGAGCAGGATGGTAGGTAGAGAGATAGTGACAATGGTCTAATGGGCCTCTACAAAATGAACTGGGGACTGTGCCAGCATCTGGCTTGGGTACTAGGGAGGGTCTAAAGGACCACAGGCAAACAACCACCAAGACTCTGACCAAAACTTTTTTCAGTTTTGGACTTTTTGACCTATTATTCAGTTTTTTCCAGGCTTTTGTACTATTCCTGCCATGCACTTTCCTTTTGGGGGAAGGTAAAAAGGGCAACATGGTGCTAGAGATATGGCTTAGTGGTTTTAATTTATTTTTTTATATTTATTATTTTTCCTTGGAGCAAAGCCAAAGGATCCCAGTTTGATTCTCCAGGACAGCCTCTCAGCCTCTGCCAAAATACAGATGCACAAGGGGGCACATGCATCTGGCTAAATGTGCACTGGCTGGAACTGACATTCTTAGGCTTACAGGCACCCTCCCTCCCATCTCTCTCTCTCTCTCTCTCATTTGTCCCTCCCATCTCAAATAAAATAAATGAATAAATAAAATATATTTTTTCCTCTGGTGATTCTACTGTGTGCCCAAAAAGATCCCTGCTTTAGGGAACAGAGCAATGTGTTCAAAAATTCAAAAAGGCTTTAAGTGGTCCCTCATGATGCCTCCAACCAGGATCTCCCACTTTTTTTTTTCTTTTTAAATGAGAGGAAAGGGTTTGTTTCAGGCTAACAGTGCCAGGGGAAGCTTTATCATGGAGAAAGCTGGCTCACTTCATCATACATCCACAGCAGAGAGAGAACAGCCACAGGACAAGCTAGCTCAGAACCCAGAATATGACTATCTCTAGAAGATTAAAGATCTTAGCAAGAATAATCTGCTCAAAATCCTTCTCTGTATGACAGAAGGTAAAGCACTTTCTTCAAAAACAGTACATGAATCTTTGCCTAATTTTATTACAATTGAGAATACTGGACATTACATAAAACAAACATTTTTTAAAGCTCTGAAAGACTTAAAGCAGTTAAAATTAGACATACAAGGACTGGAGAGATGGCTTAGCAGTTAAGGTGCCTGCCTGCTAAGCCTAAGAACATCAGTTCCAATCTCCAGGTCCCACATTTAGCCAGATGCAAAGTGACACAAGAATGCAATGCTGCACTTGCCCACAAGGGGGAGCACACATCTGGATTTCGTTCACAGTTGGCTGAGAGGCTGCTGGCTCTGCCTCTCTCTCAAAAATAAATTTAAAAATTTTTAAAAATCATGAATCTTTGCCTATTTTTATTACAATTGAGAATACTGGACTCTCTCAAAAAAAAAAAACTTAAAAAGTTAAACTTGGACATACAAGAAAGTTGCATGATGGTCACAGGGTCTGGGCAGAGCAGAAAAAAGTGACCTAATGGGTTAGAAGTTCTGTTTTACAAGATGAAAGGCGTTCTGCAAAAGGATGGTGGTAAATGTTGCCCGATATAATAAGTGTATTTAAATCACTGAACTATGTACTTAAACATGGCTAAAATGGTAATAATCTGCTGGAGAGAGGGCTCAGCAGTTAAGGTGTTGGCTTGCAAAGTCTAATGGCCTGGGTTTGATTCCCCAGTACCTATGTAAAGACAGATGCACAAAGTAGCACATGCCTCTGGAGTTCACTTGCAGTGACAAGAGGCCTCGGTGTGCCCATTCCCTCTCTCTCTATTTCTCTTGCACATGTGTGTGTGCACAAAGAAATAAAAATTATTTTTAAATGTTATTAATGGATTTGCACATGTGTGTGTATGAGCACACCAAGGTCTCGTGCTGCTGCAAACCAACACCAGACACTTGTGCCATTTTTTTGTGTCCAGGTGCCTGGATGAACCTAGATTGGCAGGTTTTGCAAACAAGCACAAGTGCCAAGCCATTTTCCCAGCTGCATCTTAATGTATTTTACAATAGTTGATTTGAAAAATCTTTCAGTTGATCACAGCGGTGCACGCCTTTAGTCCTAGCACTACAGAGGCTGAGGCAGGAGAATCGCCATGAGTTCGAAGGCAGCCTGGGCTACAGAGTGAATTTCAGGTCAGCCTGAGATACAATAAGACCCTACCTCACAAAAATAAACAAATAAATAAATAAACATTTGAAAGGTAGAAAAAAGAAAGCAGGTTGGCTAGGGACCTGAGGACAAGAACAACTGGATTTCCTTTTTGCTCAATATGTTCTAGTTTTAGAGCTGAAGATACGATCACTTTCTTCCATTTCTAAAAAAAGCAACCCACCAAAAAAACCAAAGTCTCTAAAGGGTCAGGGACAGTGGTCCAGACAGAAAGCTTATAGCCAATAAACTGGCTTACTGCAGCAAGCCACCCAGAAAATACCATGGCCCACTGCCATCCACACCACCAGAGGTAAGTGAAATCCAGTCTTCTGCCCTTTTATGATTTGAGTAAAAAGTGTCCTCTGCACTCATTACTGTCCTTGTTCCTGCAACAAAATACTGGACAAAAGCAAGTTGAGGGTTTATTTGGGCATACAGTTGAGAGGATCCAGCAGCTGGTCACATTGCGTAGGCTGTCAGCAAGCAGAAAGAGATGAATGTTGATGATCAGCCTGCTTTCTCTTGTTTTAGTCAATGTGGTACCTCAGCCCATGGAATGGTGCCACCCAGCATGAAGGTGGCTCTTTCCACCTCAGTTAAGCCAATCTATAAACTCCTTCACAGACATACTTAGGGATTTGTCTCCTAGGTGATTCTAGATCCTATTAAGTTGACAACAATGACCACCACATTCTCCACAGGCTCATGTTTCAATGCTCCATCCCCAACAAGAGGTGCTATATTGAAAGAGGTGGAGCTTTTAGGAAGTGGGTTCTGGCTGGTGGTAGTGATTCTCTAGAGATAGAACTCTGAAGATCATACTTGGTCCTGGTTCTCCTCTTCTCTGCTTCTTGGACTGCCAGGATGTGAACAGCCATTCTGCCTCACTTTTCCCACTGCCAACTGACAGGACTGCTCCATCCTGCGTTTCCTACCATGATGAACTGAAATTCTTATGAAATTGTGAGTCAAAATAAATCTGTGCCAGGCATGGGGGTGCACACTGGTAATCCCAGCACTCAGGAGGCAGAGATAGGAGGATCGCTGTGAGTTTCAGGCCAGCCTGAGACCATACAGTGAATTCCTGGTCAACCTGGGCTACATTTAGACCCCACCTTGAAAAACCAAAAATAAATAAATAAATAAATAAATAAATAAATAAATAAATAAATAAATCTGCCCTCCCTTAAGTTGCTTCTGTCAGGTATTTTGTCAGCACAGTAAGAAAAGTCACTAATATATACCTTTCAGGAGATGTAGATGACTGTGCATCCAATGCAAAGATTTAGAAAGTATGTAAAGCAGAAATGGAAAACCTGAAAGAAATTCAAAACTGTAACATCTCTCTCCATAAGATAGAATGACCGGACAGTGGATAATATGCAAGAACTCAACAACATGGCTAATGAAAATATTCTAATCTACATTTATACAATACTCCACCCAAAATTGAATGACCATAAGGCATAAATGAAGGTAAACTATATTTTAGGCCATAAGACAAACCTCAACCAATTGAAGAGAATTGAAATCAAATATTTATGTTCCCTGAAAAAAAGGAGAAACAAATGTATAATCTTTTTTCATACCCATTTTAATGATACCCTCACTTTTGGTTAGAGAAGCTTCTCTTTTCAGATCTCACACCATGGTGCTGATACAGCCAACAGGCTTACTGCTCCTCCAGACTGGCCTGGATATCCATGACCTCACAACACAGGCTTCAAACTAAAAAGAGAGACTGATTGGGTGGCTAATGGAGAGTAAAGTTTCAAAGGGGAAATTCATAACAATCTTAAATCTAATCTACATTTAGCCCTCCATCCAAAAATGTGCTGAGATTAAAGGTGTAAAGCAATTATATCCAGCTGAAATTATCAGAAATTAAAAATGGAAGAGTTACTAGACATTCTTTGAGATTTACACATTAAGACATCTACACAATCTAAGAGTCAATGAGTATGTCTTAAGGGGGAAAAAAAAGAATCACACTTAATAGTTAACATTGTAAAATTTGTGGGACATAGGGAAACAATGCTGGTGGGGGGGGAGTTATAGCACTAAGCACAGGTAAGCAGTACTAGAGGAACATACGGTACTAAACATAAGTAAATAGTGCTGGGGGAAGTTATAGTACTAAATGAATACATTAAAGAAGAAGGAAGTTTCCAGTCCATTGTCTAAGCTCAAAATACAGAAAAGAGCAAAACAAACTTTCAACAACTAGAAGAAATAATATAAGAAATAAAAATGAGTTGGGCATGGTGGCGCACACCTTTAATCCCAGCACTCAGAAGGCAGAGGTAGGAGGGTCACTGTGAGTTTCAAGGCCACTCTGAGACTACATAGTGAATTCCAGGTCAGCCTGGACTAGAGTGACACCCTACCCTCAAAAACCAAAAGAAAAAGAAAAAAAAAGAAGAAAGAAAATGAAAGCCAGGTGTGGTGGCTAATGTCTACAACCCCAGCATTTGGAAGACTAAGGTAGGAGACTTACTCTGAGGTTGAGGCCCGCCTGGGCTACAGAGAACACCTGGCCTCCCCTGTGTGCATCTGTAAAGTACATAGGTCACATATTTGCCTATGAAGATACGTAAACTGGGGTTTAATTCAGATGAAACTAACATGCACCAACAAGCAAGTTGAAGAAAGCAACCCTTTATATAAAGGTTTAAAAGATGCAGATTGCAAGTTTCTCTACACACTGCTCAATACTCATTCCTCTTTCTTCCCAGAAATGGGGCCCTTGGTCACTAAGGGCAGCAAGATGCCTAGATAACACAGAACTGGCCACTCTTCTTTGCAGCTTGGGTTCACCAAGAAAATGTAAGCAGAGCTTCACAGAAAGCTTTCACCTTCTTGATTAAAAAAAAAAAGTCAGTCTCAGCTGGGCAGGTAGGACACTGTCCTGGGTCCTGCTAGTTTCTTTTTATCCGGAATGCAAATGAAATGCCTGGAGATGCAGCAACCACATGGAGACACCAGAACTATAAAGATGGCAGAGTAAAGAGACAGGTGCCTGATGCCACCCTAGAGGCACTGTCTCAATCCCAGTCCGGTTGCCTTCAAGCTGCTTCTTAGATGAGGAAATACCCTGTCCTTAGTTAACCAACCAGAGTGAGCCTTTCTGTTGTATAAAAAATGCAGCTGGACGTGGTGTGCATACCTTTAATCCCAGCACTCAGAAGGCAGAGGAGGTAGGAGAATCACCGTGAGTTTAAGGCCACCCTGAGACCACATAGTGAGTTACACGTCAGCCTGGGCAAGAGTGAGATTCTTCCTCAAAAAGAAAAAAAAAAAAGAGCCGGGCATGGTGGCTCCTTTAATCCCAGCCCTTCTTTCTCCCTGAGAATCATAGTGAATTCCAGATCAGCCTGGAACCTTGAAAAACCAAAAAAAAAAAAAAGAAAGAAAGAAAAACCAAATTTAAAAAATGACCATTCCCCTCAATTGACATTCCCTGTGCTATAAATAAAAAAATATTTAAATTTTTTTTAAACACCCTCAACTGACATGGTGCTACACAACACTAAAGTATTAGTAAGATGAGAGAAAGAATAAGAGGATGCATGGGAAGTAAAAGAGCCAGTGTGGTGAAGCACAAGGATGAGACCATGAGGGGAACAATCTGGGGCTTCATAGGTACAGCTAATGTCTGACCTCTTATGCTGGGAGGATTAGGACATAG